>CM076945.1:4329000-4979750 GCA_039566865.1 Aurelia coerulea | reverse complement strand
CTGATTCCTTCAAGGACTTCCTCATCCATCCATTCTTGAGTGTTGTTCCTCACACGAATTTCTTTCAATGGAGCAATCTCATCAATAACCGAAATAATCAATTTTATGAAGTGAGAATAAGCAGCATTGATATCAAAAAAGTCAAAATATTTTGGGAATTTAATCAATTTGAGTTTTTTCAAAAGAAGTTCTTTACTATTTTCAAAATGTTGCCCTGGTTATGGGTCCTAACTCTGAAAGGCACATATATACCAAACCCCCAACAGGAGTCGCCCCCCCCCCTCGGTTGAAGCATCGCAACGCGGGTGCTTTAGGCCAGGACAAAATGAGATAGTAGATAAACGCTGTTTCATAAATTCAATCGATGGATTGCCCGAACTAGACATTTAATTGTGTTTAATAGCCCACGATGAAACTGTATATTTTTATTCCTCTGTTTGCTGCCAAATATCTGGTCAAAAGTAGACTTGCCCAAGTCTGTTTCCAGAAGTCTTTCAGATCGATCCCTTTCCCAGCGTTCCTGAATCCGCAATTTCAACATACTGTACCTTACGGAATGTTAAAATTGCGGACCCGAGAATCGTGGAAAGGGGTCGAGCATACGGACTTTAGGAAACAGACATGGCTGTACCAAAAACTCTTAATTTTGAAGGCTTACTTTTCGCTTTTTCATTTAGGATTTAAAAAACTTAGTTGAATCTCTGAATGGCAAATTTTGGATACATGTCTATCGAGATATCGTTCAAAGTGAGGGGAAAATCACTCCAAAACTCTCGTAAACTGTCGTAAAAATTTCTACAAAATCTTCAGAAATCCCAAATGTCTCGAAAAATCTTGAGAATCTCAAAATCTCAACGAAATCTGCGAAATGCTATGGAAAATCCCAAAAACCTTCGAAAATCTAAGAAATCCTAGAGATGTCCCCATAACAGATGAGAAAAGTTCTTAAGAAGTCTTCCAAAAATTCTGTGAAAATCTCAAAAATTGTTTAAATCCTTAAAATCTTGTTTAATTCATGAAAAATCTTGCAAAGCCTCAAAAATCTTTGAGAAGTGACAAAAGACCGAAATTTTTAAGAAACTCCCATGAGAGGATAAGAGGGAATAAAAATTCGCTTGAAGTAGGGAATATTTGAGATAACAGGCAGTCGAGGTAGCAAATTTAAACTGTACTTAAATGCTATTTCTACAAATATTCGCAAAATATTTTTTGGAACCCCATGGATCACCCCAGGGGGGGGACGGAATAGTATCCCACAATGCTTTGCGTACCATTCATATTATCCGAATTGCGCATTGAAATTCGATCAGTCGGAAATTTTGTACGAGCGCGAAAGGACAAAGCTGTGATGCTGGCCTAACATAATGGAAGCTTTACAAGATGTCAATTCGCCGATTTTTAAACAAAATAAATCCACACAAAAGCTTTATAGCATTGATCAACTACCAGGAGAAGATATAGCAATGAAACCAGACGAGAATATTGTTCAGCGTTGTTGTGGGGCACGTATAGTTTCTTTGGACAAATTGGACGAAAACCGCATCTTGTTTTCAGGTGAAATAGAGCATTAGATGTTGGGACTTAGCGGGACTTAGATGTTTTTCTGGCAGCCAAAGCCTTTCGAAGTATAAACCACGGCAAAACATTGCTAAGTCCCTTCCCCGTCTGTCAGAAAACGAACAACAAATTTGATAAATATTGGTCGAACTGCGGTACTTAGGCCCACAGTAACTTCCCACAAAAACGGCCGATTAAAGCTCATCGATAACTGACAATAACTGCAATTCATAATAAAATTATGTGTAAATGCCCATTAGTCATAATTCGATCACCCCTAGATTGACTGTTCTGTCTCTACAATGCCAATTTTCAATCCCAGTGCAGAAGTGAACGAAAAATTTTCTGCCATTTGCGAAGTTTCGAAGAACGGCCCTCAAAAACTTCGCGGGGGGCTTTGCCAACCCCCCCTGGGATCACCCGATCACCTCGCAGTTCACAGAAATGTACGCACCCAGGGAGAGCCCTTTTAGTGAAAGGACAATTTCGTTCTGTCCTGGCATCTCATGTTCGGATCTTGTGTGAAAATGTGATATTAATTTAGGACAGTGTTTAGGCGAGAATATTTCCGTGCAATAATGCAATTTTGTTGTATCCTGCTTTAGGTATTTTGTTGGCGCAACAACCATTATATCTGGCATGAGTTACGTAGTCAAAGGAAAAGAAACCTTCAAAATTTTGAAACAAAGATGATATTTTGAAATTTACCTTGAAATGTAATTTTTAATATTTTTTAATTAAATTTTATCATATAGAAGGCTTTTGCTCATTATTCTTGATAGAGTTAGCGGAATGATACATCTTTTCTAAGCACAGGCGTCAAATCCTTGAAAATGGGATGCAAAATTGGTTGATTCATCTTCCGTCTATGGGCGATTTCTGATATCTGGATGATTTTCGGAATTACAGCATTTTTTAGGTGAAGTTGTAAATCAACTAATGCATAGCCTGCGTGCAGACTCTACTTCTGAAAAAGAAATCAGCAGAGTCTGCACGCAGGCTACCAGTGCACTGTTTATTGGAAAAAATTTGATCGGGCAATTCTGTTCACTTTATGAGGGTGCGTAAAACACTCTTGATCCTAAATCAATTTTCCCAGTCATTGATTACAAAGTCCACTTTGTAATCTAAGAAGGGGCTTCGATGTCAGTCAGGAAGGAAGAAAGAAAGAAAGAAAGAAAGAAAGTAAGTAACCCACTTCCGTCACGCTCGTTAAAGCAATTGATTAACGTTTTATCTCTGCTAATTGGCACTGAAATAAAGAAAGCGCACATAAAGCGCACACAAGACAGAAGTTTCCCGCGATCCTATAGCAACATTTGACGTCGGCTTATTTTTTAGACCAGGAATGTGATGTTTACTACCACACAGACAGTTCTTGATCAAATCATATTCTTATTTTTTTGTTTATTTTGGTGTTAGTATTCCAAATCCTAATTGATAGAATCCCATTCCAAAAGGCACATGAACCAAAACGTCTTTATGACTCTGCACAAAGGTTATCTTGGTGACTGCTTGTCTAAAATTAGATTCCCGCGAATAACAACAATTGAAACGTTCTGCAGCCAGCAACCTCGTTCCCAGGGGCTTTTGTCAATTGGGACGGAGACCTCCGTCCCAATATGACAAAAAGTCCTGGGGACGAGGTTGGTTCTGGAGGGTTCTGCATAAGTAATTTTGCGTTATTGTAAATCTTACATGAATCTTTTGAGACGGATGCACCAATAGTTTCATGCACGAACTAAGCAAACTAGGGGTAATAACTTTTGATTTTTTGCGTATCATGCTCGTTTGACATAAAGATCAAAATATTGCTTTTCAGGCGATTCTTGTCCTTATGCCCGGGGCTTGACGTTCTATTGAAGGTGAATTTAGCAGCAACTTCTCTCTGACTTTAGCTTCAACGATCATTTGGGGTTACCCTTATTAGTGCAAATGAAACAGATTCCTCAGTGGCCAAATCCTTCACAGTTTGAAACCAAGGGGAAACGTATCACTCTGTAGAAATCTTGTACACCTTTGGCAAGAATTGCTTTGTTTTCAAGAAAAATCTGTTAAAAATCCATAAAAATCCTATTGTTTTAAAGAATCTTGTACGGCTTTTTGGAAGAGTGATACACCCCTCGGTTGAAACTGCTCATATTTGAAACTATGAATCGATTTGATTCCAATCCTGTTTTTGCCCTTGCTCTTTGTTTCTTGAGTCTGGGTATTATACCAAGTAACATCTTTGTTTAGTTTTTCCAGACAATCCCCTATTGATAACACAGACCAAACGAATTCAAATGCGTCACCATATGTGGTCTGAATCATTTGTTTGATAATTGTTTTGCACTCTCGCGTGTTTCATTGGCTGCCTGATCACGAGGCTCTCGTGATAAGTCATGTGACCTCGTGACTTTCTCGGGAAAATTGCCCACGTGACCCCTGTTCAAGCCAAGTGAAAATATTTGCTATTAGTTCACTGTCGGCCAATACAACCTTGAGACAAGACGCGCTATTTCAGAGCTATTTTCGAAGTAAGATGCTTGCTAGGAATATTCTTCTAGGCCTAGGCCTTACTTTAGTAGCTTTGCATGCAACTGCAATTTTGACTTCGACAACGCACTGGACTTTGAAGAAATGGGTGTCATTTGAAAGGATGACGAGAATTTTGAAGAAAACTTTGAAAAGACCTGATGGCATGAAGATGTTGAATTCGGTTCAAACTGGTTGGGTTCAGCAGAAATTGGATCATTTCAACCCTTCAGATACAAGATATTACTACCAAAGATACTATGTTTCTACGATGTACTGGAATCCATCCAATGGCCCAGTGTTTGTTTATGTTGGTGGCGAAGAGGAGCTGTTTCCGGGTTACCTTGCAGGAGGTAGGTTGCCAACATTTTAAAAGCTTGCACGAAACAGAGACACTCACATTTTCATATGAAACTAAGTTTGAAGCCAGCAGAAGATAGTTTCTTAAATCTTAAGAAACTTTTGCTGCAAAAGGTCATATGTGTTTCTTAATACCGAATGTGCAGAATTAATCTATTTTATTAGAAGGGCTTCCAAATTACTAACAGTTTTGAGTTACAAAAGTCAAAGCTGCAAATTGCAAAAATTAATTTGCTCCTTCAATCCAGGTAGCGCAATTTCGTACCTTTAATCAAATTGAGCCTACCGTTTCTTAGAAGCTGTTTCCCGGGGGGTACTTAGTATATATGTATGACGGGGATGTGCCGTTTTTCAGGGTATCTTTTTTACCAGTCTTTCTAGCACGGGGTATCAAAATAAGACAATTTTCTAGAGCAGGTTGTCAAAACACGCCAAAAGGGGACATTTTGTTAGATCGGGTCGTTTTTCGGTCAAATGTTCATGTTTTGGAGAATACTTTACTGTCCACCAATTTTCTAGAACCATCGTCAATCCTTTGCCATATAAGTGCTATTCTACTAGTAGAAAAGTAGAAGTTTAGACCATGCATCTTTTAGGTATTGTTTCTTATATCTTATATGTATATATAAAAGGAAAAATGAAAATATACTGCTGGCAGGTTTTTGGATATTTTGAAAAATTCTCCAGACTCTCTATTTTGGCCGGCATGGCAAAGGAAAAAGCTGAATTTTCCGAACAGCGCCAGAAACTCAAGTTGTCAAAGAATTTTTATTTAAAACCTGATAAGCCCTTTTTACACAGAAGTGTTTCTTTCGGAGTTCTGCGAGTCATCAGGGAAATGCAAGTGTTCTTTCCGCCAGTTGTTCACGCCCCATGAGGGAACAATGGTAGCACCCTAATTTTGTTAAACAATAGTTAGCTTTGTTTGTTGTCTCCGAAGAAAAAATACAAAGTTTGCGCTCTGTGAATATTAGACAATAGTTTACCTTAGATGTGATTCCGAAATATAATCGTGAGGGAGAGCTTCAGAAGAAAGTGATCAAACTGTGCGGCAATTTCTTCCACCTATAATCCAAAGCGGCAGCAACAATGCTGGAACGGCTCCGCAAATTTCATGAAACAGCGTCCGTCTCAACCAAGAGGTACATACGCCAGAATTTTCCACAACAGAAAACGGCTGAGGTTTACGATTTTTATCATCTTAAATCTCCGAAAAAAATCGGTTATGGAAACTCTGGTGCCGTTTTTTAGATAGCCTGCGTGCAGACAATACCTAACTTGGGTATTGTCTGTACGCAGGCCAATTTTTAGACGACCCCTAAGTCAGACTCGCATAAGCTGCATTTCACATTAAGTCGGAGAATTAATATCAGTTCCAGCCCCATCGGCAGAAATCTTTGCCTTATAGTCGGATTTTGAAAACTGGATATTCCCGTTAAGTCGGATCTTTTTTAGCTCCGTGAATGACAATATTGCACATTCATGTTACGTCGTTTTGTCGGCTCCTTTGAAAAATTTGTACCACGGAAAAAATGGATCAAGTTGAAACTCTGTGATGGTCAGTTATATATAAAGGTGTGAAAAATGCGGATTGATGAGTAACTTGAGTAACTTTTACCTGAAAATGGATACAGTATTGCCGCCTTTAGAGGGGTGTAATTATGGAATGGCATCATCGGCGCAAAAGTTCTATTCTTCTTGAGCCTCGATTCCAAGGCCTTTCAACCTTCACTTGAGTTGGGGAAAAGACTGATGTCTCTGTAAATCAGACAAAATCCGACTTACATGTGAGTCAGATCGGATTCCGATTTAAGTTGGGTTATTTCTGTCGCTGCAAAAAGAGATTTGATTTTGGCTGTTGGCTTGCAGTCTTTACCCTGACTCAAGTTTGTTCTTATTGTATTCGAATTTCGCTGTTGGCTTGTAGCCTTTACAGCCATTAGTATGAACTGTCCAGAATAAGGAAACAATTTTGCATATGTCAGACCCCTATCGTATGAAGTTAAAGTTATGTTGAGAAATTACAAAGAAAAAATTCCAGACAGCAGTTCTATTCATTTGTAACAAGAAGTGCCTAACAGAGGCAAAACTTTATCCAAAATCTTTGAAAGAAGCTTCAACGAGGAAGCTGAAAAAATTGGAAGTAGATATAAGGCTTGTTAGAGTAATTCTAAACAAAGAACAACGCAAAGTGAACAATTTTATGCTGTTAAAACATATACACTGGACTATTTATCACTAGCCTTTATGACCCTTTAATGATTTGATTTTCAGCTTCTTCTTCTTGTAACCCGTTATTACCACTATTTGCTACCCTACGTTATACAGGCAAGGGAGGGAGTCTGCTAACGTCGAGAAATATTGCAATATGCTAGATTTATTCTGACGGCCAGGAATATTTTTTATTTCCAGGTGAAATTGTTGAGCAAGCAAAACAGCACAGAGGTTTGCTTCTTGGACTGGAACATCGTTACTATGGTAAAAGCATGCCAACGGATGGTATGAAGTTGGAGAATATCAAATACTTGAGTAGCAGACAAGCGTAAGTATTCTTATCGTTGTCACTGTCCTCTCTAACCACGGGCAACTTGAAGATCAAATGTTGGCCTACGGGTGGCCTACTTGATTAGTTTTTGTCCGTTATGGCCTAATGCCCAAAAATCAACAACCTTCGCAACATACCTCCAGTCCTTTGCTGACTAAAGCATGCTTAGCATCAATTAAATGTTGAAAGCACCATGGTTTGTTCTTCTTCTGTGCCCATCTGCTCTCGTATTATCGAAACTGTCAAGTCACACTGCAAGCGATCCAGCAGCCCGCCATTACTCCTTTGGCCTGAAACATTTTATCCCCACGTTGCCCGTACTCTAACCTAACTGTCCTCTATGACTGTCCGATAAAATGTCAGTTGCGTTTATAACAACATAGGCCTCAAGTCTCTAAATAGATCGGTGTAAATTCTATTACAATTTTCTTTCTAATAAATGGCTTGGAAGGAACTTAGGGTTTTTTGCTGTAAATCTGCCGTGGAAATTTATTGATATCTTGATTAGTTTCAAAATGGCGCCAATTATTAAACTTGAGGCTATGACGTCATCACATTTCTAAATCCTAAACGAGAAAAGCAACAGATTTCTGCTTGCCACCATATTGTAGACCTTCATAAACTATGGTTTTCTTGAAGATTATAACATTTTTCCTCCATGGGTTTAGGATTTACGACGATTTTAATTCTTCCGAAATTTTCCATGAATTTTTTTAAAAGTAATTAAATTGCCACCATTTTAAAAGAAGTCAAGATATCAAAAAATTTCCACGGCAAATTTATAGCAAAGTACCATAAGCTCCTTTCAAGCCATTCAATTCAAAGAAAAATTATACAGAATTTTACACCCACATTTTTAAAGATTTGAAAGATTTGAGCCCTATGCTGTTTATGACTTGCAATCATATATTATGCTACGATTGTTTGTTACATTAGAAGGGTAAGCAGTAGCTAATCCTGCTGTTCTGAAAAATGCAGGGAAGGTATTAAGTTAATTATTTCGTTTTGAAGTAGATAACGATTACGGCGATAATTACTATTTTAAAAGCATTCAAAACATTTTTCTTTCTCGTTTATCGAGTTAATCTCCCAGCTCAAGCCAGGCTGGCCAAAAATGACTGCTCTGCTCTTTCTCTGGATATTTTTTTTTCAATGACAGCATAGCAAATGTTTATTTAGCAGGAAGAAAGAACTTGAATTGCGCTCAATTGCTGACATATTAGAGGTAGCTCCAGTCCATTTTATCACTTTCGGAGGGTAATTGCAAGCATAGGTTCCAAATCTTTAAAAAGGTTGGTGTAAAATCAATGGCCTATTTCTTTGAACTGAATGACTTCAAAGAAACTTTTGCTATTTTGCTATGATTCTGCCGTTGGATTTTTGTGAAATCTTCAATCTTTTCAGAATGTGAGTGTTTTTCTTCACTTTTTTAGAATTCCAGAAAAATTTTCAAAAAAACTTAAAACCTTCGTAATTTCTAAATTGTTTGATGTAACATGAAATAATTTTCAACAAAGGATTAGTTTATGGATGTCTACAATCAAGCAAAAGTCTGTCACTTTTGTGGTTTATGATTCAGAAATTTGATGACGTCACATCTTCAAATGAGCTGAAATATAGAATATGCTGTAATTTAAAAAAATATTCAAAGTTTTCGAAAAGTCCAACGGTAGAATCATAGATAGGTAGCTAAAATTTATTTCAAGCCATTCAGTTGGAAGAAATAGGACAAAGAATTTTACACCCACATTTTTACGCTGATTTAAAGATTTGAAACATATGCTGTAATTGCAAGGTACCTACGAAGATTACCACATGGAATTGTTTTTACATTCGATTTCTAGTTTGCAAGATCTGCGAAATTTCCACGATTTTGCAGTACGACAGTATCGCTTGACAACGTACAACAAATGGGTTCTTGAGGGAGGATCATATCCTGGAGCTCTATCTGCCTGGGGAAGATCTAAGGTAACATTCAAATATATATGGATCAAGATCAACCACAGCCAGTCAATCGTGCTGTTAATCAACAACTCTAAGCATTTTTGCAATGTAGGGACAGAACTTAGCTATCTTTATTGCTCCGAGTCTTGCTCTTTCTAAAATTGCGTGGAATAACAAGGACAGATTTTGTAAGACAATAGCATGAGTTGCTATTGTTGACACTTCAATTCAAAGCGATTAGCGATTGCAGACAAAGGAAATTCTCCGAATCAATCATTCAAAACAAACAGGGCCGCAAAAGTTGCCCTCAAACCCAGGTTGCTAGCGCGCTCGTTGTGCATTCCAGAAATTGTTTTTAAGAGCAAACATGAGCATATATCGAAAGAAGAAGAACATATCTACACATCTACCACGGGCATTTTATTTCTTTGGTTCAGAAGCTGAGCAGTAAATGCTTTAATTACACCCAAAAATATAAGAGAATTGAATCGCCTCCCAATCGGCTTTTGAACCAAATAGATTAAATGCCCGTGGCAGATGTGTAGATATATTCTTCTTCTTTCGATCTATGCACATGTTTGCTCTTAAAACAATTTCTGGAATGCACAACGAGCGAGCTAGCTACCTGGGTTTCAGGGCAACTTTTGCGGCTTTATTTGTTTTGAAGTATTGGTTGAAAGAATTTCCTTTGTCTGCGATCGTTAATCGCTTTGAATTGCGGTGTAAATAAATAGCAACTCATGCTATTGTCTTACAAAATCTGCCCTTGTTTTTTGCGCGGAATAAGTAATATTTATTTCCAAGATGGTAGATGTTACAAGACTCACTACAGCGTTCTGCATCCACCCTTCTTATCCATTCCTCGTATTTTGGAGACGATTCCATCAGACACGAAGCGAATTTTTCCGCAGCTTTCCGTACCCCTAGTATATGAATACAAAGAAAAGAGTCGCTTGAAATTATGATAACTGAAATACGAAAATGCTTTTGTCTTCCGTGCGTGAAATGATTTTCTCCATAACGCGATGGTGTAAGAATCATTATGTATGGATTATTTTCTGTTCTTACAGCTTTCAGATATCATCCATGCTTCAGTGGCTTCATCGGCACCTTTAACTGCTCAAGTTGATTTTCCTCAGTACATGGAGGTAAGGAATATCTTTCTGTGCTAATCCAGAGAAATTCTTAAATACAACAGTGCCAGATTTATCAGGGATGACATTCTTGCTAGCCAGGAAGATAAAGCTGTTGCAGTAAATTCAAATTCAAATGAGAATTCAAAATTATGAAAGTTTTGCAATGATTTGTCTCCATTGTGCCAAAAAATGTAGCCGTTTTGGTATCATGAAACTTTACAGAAAAATAAAAGGGAACTTATAACTTTCCGTCAATACATCTATATGATACATACAGGGTAGCCAGAAAAAGTGACTGACTGTTAAATTCTCATAAATTGAAGAATATTTGTATTTACATGAACCATTTGTACAGTTTTTAAAAGCTGAAGCATATAATATTCTGTCGAGTCTATTGCTGTGTGAATTTGGCAAATTTTGAGAAAACAGGGGACGGAACTCCTTAGAAGTGACGCTAATTTTAGGAGTTGTTCACTCTCTTTTGGAACATCCTGTATGTATCATTGAATTTCAAATGTGCCACTGTGATTATGATGAAAATCTGCTTTCTTCAGGTTGTAGCAGCAAGTCTGGCTGCACCAGAAGTTGGAGGATCAACTTTGGTAAGCATTTTCGTAATGTTTGCATCCTTGTACCCTCATTTTGCAAATGTTTCTTTCAGTTGAGACGTTACCGAGAATTCACAACACTGGAAAATAACAACCAAATGCAATGCTGTTGTTCTTAAAGGGGCTGGGTCACGTAACCGTAAACAAATCTGTTATCTTTATGATCTATATTGTTGCCAGCACGCGCTGGCACGCGCCCATTGTGTTCTGCACAGATTTTGGTGGATGGCTTCTAAGAAAATCCATCAATATCTTTGCAATCTTACAACATATATGGTTGTTTCGTTTTTTCTGTCTGAAGTTCAAGAGTTCATCTTCAAAATAGCACTTTCATTTTGAGAAAAATAGTGGAGAATCTGTCTGATACGGCCAACCAAAAAAACTGCAAAATCGTCCTTTGGAAAGAAGTTTGTTTACTTTACGTGACCCAGCCCCTTTAACATGAAGCGAAAAGCTTTTGATTATAAATACAGTGCTGGATGTCCTAAGATGATATACATCGTTTGTTGAGCCGTACAATCATGAATTATGTACCGATTCCATTGAATTACGTCTCATATTGAAGATCAAATACTAATTTTGGTACAGAAATAAATTTCACTAAAGTTGATCACATGGTTCTAAAGTTCTGAACAATTTTCGTCGATACTATTTTGATAAGATGTGAGAAAAGCCAAACAATTGCCATAATATTTCGTCCCATTCATTTAGAATTTGCTTAGTTGTTGGGGATACATGGTACTCCCCGTATTGTTTTTCAGCTTTGTTTTTTGGTCAACTTGACAGCCAATCAGCACGGGGACTATGAACGCATGCGCTGTGGACATAATTCGATCATTCAAATATCTGCAGCCGTTGCGAAGAAAGTTGCAGTGACAGCATGCAGTCGGAAGATTCGCAGCTCGATATGCGGGAAACTTAGCATATATTTTATCAATTCTTAACTGCAGTTATGTTTGATATATGCCCACAAGAAACTGCAAACAAAGATTTCATGATGGACCTTTCTGGAAGCTTAGCACAGAAGTAAATGTTGAACGGTTTTGGTCTTGCGTTGATAAATTGGCCTAGGCAAAACAAGATAGCGCTCCGTGCTATGGAAAGCCCCGTTAAATTTCAAGGAGGCCATTTGAAGCAAACCAAGCAAAGTTAAGTTGGCATATGAATATCATTTCTTAACCAGATAAATACATTTCTTTGCCAAACTTCCATGAAACGCTATCGCGAGCGATTCTGATTAAAAACTTTTCACCCATTGTTCTCTCATCAAAAATTGATTGTTCTGTGGCGGATGTGGTTTCGTTTCAATGTCTGACTTCCAGTTTCCTTTCAAATGACTAAAAGTTCGTGATGAAAATAGTGGCATTACGTAATCGAATCAGCAAAAATTTACACACTACGCAAACGCATGCGTTCATAGTCCCCGAGGGGATATCCACGTCCTCGTCAACTTGAGCTTGCACGTATCCCCAACAATTAGGCCAAAACGCCAAAGCTCCGATTTGGAAGTGGACACAAATTTGAACTTTAAACATCAATATGTCAACACTCGGAGTACCAATATCAACGAACGAGGTATCTTTTTTTATCTTAACTATCGAGAAACATTTTGAGAGTGATTTGCCATTGATTAAAGCTAAATTTACCTCGCTGGACCTAGCCAAATATGTAGACTTTTTTGGGACCCCAGTGCAACTTAGCACATTATTTCGCTATGTTCAATTCACGTTTTCAGGGCTGGTGACGCTCTGTTGGCAAAAAATGATTTATCACAATTTGCTAAAGGCTGAATTACTTATAGCTACATTACACATCTTTTTTTGTATTCCAGTGTCGAGATTCTGTGAAAGAAGCTTTCCAGACGATCGAAACACTCGTAACAAACAAGCAGTTCTCAAAGTTGAAGTCTGACTTCTCATCATGTAATGATATTTCACATCCAAATGATACAGCTCAGTTTGTAACTGATCTTGCTGGTGTTTTCACCAACGTAGTGCAATACAATGATGAGACGACTTGGATGGACATCAGAAAAGTTTGTGGGTATATGACGAATACGTACAAAAGTGCATATCAAAGGCTTATGGATGTAAACAAGGTAAGATAATGGGGAAAATTGTGAACCTTTTTAGATGGGTACTCTGCTCTTACCAAAGTATGTCTCGATTCAGATGCTTCGTGGGATATGCAATGACTCCAAATTACTCATACCAAACCCTTAAATCATTGGTATTCGCAAGCATTTTCTCATGACATCTTTTTGGAGATAAACTGTAATAAACTATGTATTGAAATTATCGTCCACATGGATATCAACTTAAAGGGGCTGGATAGGAACCCATCAAGGAAATTTTTTGATTTGGCTGTTTTCTGATGAGCTAATTCATTGTGACTATTTAACGAAAATTCAAAATAAATGTATCATCTTGGAGATTCGCCTTTGCACTTTCTTCTGATACAAATTAGATCTCCATATGTTTTGGGATTGCTGTGATATAAATGGATTTCCAACAAGTAGTTTTGTTGATCTTTCACCCAAAGATCAGTCTGTATCTAGATAAGGATCTTTCCTTTTGAATTTAGCTAATTACAAAGGAATTTCTCCTTTCAAAATGCAATATTTGATGCACAAACCGTGGATGTGTTTACGTATTTCTTATCCAGCCCCTTTAATACGTAGTGATGGAATGAGCATTCTGTTGAAACTTTTTTTTGCCACAGTTTTCTGGAATGTCAAGTAATTGAAATCTATTGACCTTTATGAATTAAGATGGGAGGGGGAACTTTACTGGCATACTCTTGAAATTGAGATAATATCTTTCGAAATTTTGGGGGAAAGGACATCTTCATTCCTTTTGTTTGGTACTAGTGACCTGAACAAGTGAAAAGGTAAAGCAAACATGCGAGATATGAATTAATGAGAATGCTTATATCAAACTCTGATTAATTTTGATCGATAATAGCAACTTTATGTGCACCTTCTGCAAAACGATATGAAATAGTCACGTGCCTGGTTTTGCTGAAAAGAGGAAGATTTGATATTTACCTTCGATCTGAAACATAGCCCGGTAACCAGCCTCCAATTTGGTACAGCTTGAAGATTTTTGCCTAATATCCAACTTTCGTTGAGTTTGAATCGCTGACGATTTGGTGCTTCCATCGACATGTTGATTACGTTAATTACAACTTCATAATCTGAACAGTCACTAAGAGGTCTTGCGGTTAGAAGAAGCTTTGCTAAGATCTAATAGCTAACACGAGCCAGTCGATATGTATTTGTATGTGCAGGTTCGTTGGAATGGGGACGATCTGTAAGCTAAGTGATCAGTTCGAAATATTAAAGGGGCTCCGTCGTCAAAACGTAAACAAAACGATGATTTTTGCAGTTTTTTGAAAGGTGATATCACACAGGATTTTCGTATTTTTTTCAAAATGAAAGTTGCTATTTGGGCATTAATTTTTGACTTCACTAAGGAACAAACCAAACATTCATATCTTCTACGATTGCTCGGATATAAGTGGGGATTTTTAACGGTCACTTTTTTGTGGCTTGGGTGAAGGTACCAAACAAACTGCAGAGAACAATGGATGAACAATGGGTAATCCCCGACACGTGCGAGTTTACGGATTTGTTTACTGTTTGACGACTGAACCCCTTTATCATGATGCATTGTTCATTGCCACTTGTTGTAGAAATGTGAAACTTCATCTAATGATGTTGTCAAACCTCTACATGTTGTCATGTCGGTCCTTTATTCAAGCTATTCTTTTATTACATTGCATAGGCGTATATGGCTGAAGTTAAGCTGTCATGTGTGGGTAATTCTTATAAACAATATATTCAAAGCTTGAAATGGGATCAAGTTGACCCTTTAGGGTATGAAAATGCCAGGCAATGGTATTATCAAACTTGCACTGAGTTTGGCTATTGTAAGTATTCTCCAGTTATTTGGTTATTTATTCTCTTCCAACTGTTTCCCCTTGTGCAAATATGAAATAGACCTCTTTACTTGTTAAAACAGAGGTTTGGATCGAGCGTCCAAATCTGGTAAACTTTGAGAATGCTAACGAAAGCATGATTCCTGTTCTTGGCAGATATTGGACTTGCCCAAGTCGTCTCTTTCTTCCTTACAAGACGACTTGGACAAATCCAGGTAGATACCTGCTAGCTGTTGAAAAAAGTTCCTAGACTGACGCTATGACTCACTGTAGCGACAATAGTTACATCAAATTCACTTCAATGAGATGAGCGTAATAATTTGAGGATCCTTTTGTGGTGCGGCTAAGAAGTTTCTTCCGATCTCAGAACACTTTTCAGAGAGCTTTGCTCAAATTGACTTTCGAGTGGTTCAGCTTATACACTAGCAAGTTTTATTTGCCTTCTGGCCTTGTTTCTCATTATTTTCATTCATCATTAGCTGATTTTGTTATGTAACAGGGTGTAACAGTTTCAAAACATAATGTATATTGTAAAGAGCTCAAAAGTATATCTAAATTTCTTTCCAGATCAAAGTTGCGAAAGGGACACCAGCTGTGTTTTCTCCACAAGAATCACGATGGGTTCAATGCTCAATGTATGTCAAGAAGTCTTCAATATTTCTCCAGAGCAAGTCTACAAGAATGTTGCCAGTACAAATGCGTATTATGGAGGAAAAGCTCTTGGAGTTAGTAGAATCGTCTTCCCAAATGGTTAGTCATGAAACACTATCTACTGTTATTGACGTTTAGTTTTTTGATACACGGTAGCCCTTTCAACACCCCCAGTAACGACCCCGCTGAAACATTTCCCCTCCAAGGTAGAAGGATGACCCGCCAAGAAAATTGGTTTCCCCGCTAAGTTTGAGTTGAAACGCTTTCCCCGCCGTGTTTCTGTTGGTTCCCCGTTGAAACTTTTGTTTCCCCGTCCAAAATTGTACGAGTTCCATCATAGATAATAGCCGAAAATTTCCTTTCCCCGCCACGATATTTCTAATCCCCGTTGAAAATGTTTAAGTTCATGATTTCCCCGCTGTATTTTTAATGTCCGGCGGGGTCGTTACTGGGGGGTGTCTTTCAGTCCAAATGGATTGCTTTTCGGAATCTATAAACGAAGATTAATGACAAATGCGACTGTGACTTTTTTTTACAAAACCTAGGCTTGATATAGCGAGCCAGTACTGCCTTAGACTTTCCCTAAGTCTATCTCTTCAGTCCGTCTTACGGTTCCCTTTTCGGTAGTTCCTGGATCCGCCATTCCAACATTCCGGAAGAGGGCGTGAGAAACAAGGGTGAATTTCGTAAGACAAAGAAGTCATCTCTCCGAGAAAACAAAGCGACTTACGGCTCTGAAGAATAGATTTCATACTTCTAAGTGCACTCAATCAAATCATAATAAACAGAGAGAGAGGAAAACATCATGGTCGCCTGCGCTGAAGGTGTGAAATATATTCTTTAGGCGTTGGAATCGCTTTGTCTTGATCAGGCCTATATCCTTTGTTCTACAAAATTCGCTCTTGTTGGCGTGAGAGACAAATCTCTCGAGCTCTCTTGACGAAATGTTGGAATGGCGGATCCAAGGGAATGGTCTGGAGACTGAAGAGATAGACTTGTGGCAAGTCTAGTACTGCCCTGGCTCAGAATACTTTTTACGATTTTTCAAAAATTTTAAAAATAATAAGGAAAAAGAAAACAAGAAAGTGAAAGAGGACGAAGGAAAAACTTTTTCCTTCCTCCTCTTTCCCGTTTTTCTCTCCTTTCCCCCTCTGTTTCTTTTCTATTTTTATTTGCCAAAAAGTACTAGAAAATACTCTTATCTATGGTAAACGAGCATATTCATTGAATATTTTCTCTGATGTGATTTGCTTGGCTTGGTTTGATTTGAAATGTCTAAAAGATGTTGCTATTATGCAACACCCGTTTTCATGAAATGAAACTCGATCTTTGTTGCAGTCATTAAATGTGCAGAGGTACAGTTAATTCTTCAGAAACATTCCCAGGTTAAGACGAAACAAAATAAACGAATTTTGAACCTGAAAAGTCATCATCAATCTAATATTAATTTGAAGCAGAATGGCTAATTTAGGTTTATTAAAGATTTATTCTTTGGTAAAATACTTTCGAAAAATATCATGCATGATAGTATGTTTGGAAGTTAAACTTCTCTTTGGTTAAAATAAAGTCAAGCTTTTTACCATTGCACAGGTTCGATTGACCCATGGCATGCTCTCAGCATATTGCGAAATCAAACAAATGGCGAAGTAGCGATATACATGAAGGGTTCTGCTCATTGTGCAAATATGAACCCCGAGGAACCATCTGATCCTATTGACCTCAAAAATGGACGCAAGGTAAGAAGGCATTGAAATATCTCATGACGCCTGATGAGCAGAAAATAATTTCATGGATTTTCTAGTAATTTTTCTCCTTAAGGTATGGTAATGCAATGATTTTCTTACAGGATGGGTCAAAGAGGCAGCGACTGTCTAAAATCAAAATGATAACTTATCATCAATTTTTAAAATCTGAAATCCTCTTACTCACAGAGATTTTTCTACCCTGGGTACCAGCCTCTCTAACAGATTTTATGTTAGAGAGGCTGGTACCCAGGGTAAGATTTTTCATGCAAGTTTGCAAATATCTTCATCTTGATTCTGTCTGTCCGAATACAAGGGTAACAATAATAGTCCATGTCATTCAGATATACCAAAGTTCACTTATAGATAGCATTGATAGCAATACAGTAAAGACCCACGTATAAGACCCCAGTGGATTCAGAACTAAATGCTGAAATTGTCAAATTAGACCCCAAGTTATAAGAACCAATGCGTTGTATTCATTGTATAAGAACCCATGCATCCATATATAAGATGTGGGGAGAGTGGTTGAGCGGCTTATACAGTTTCGACCAGGTGACTGAAGTTAAGCTCGGTCGAGTTAGGTCAGACTCCGAATGGATGTTAAACTAGTGGTTCCATGCCTTCCATGCCTGGATGCGGCATTCATAGTATTACTACTGTACGTCCTATCCAAAGAAAGTCTCTTTCGTTTCGATCTTACTTGAACCATGGAACTTATTCTTTTGGCAAATCCCATCAAAACCTTATAGATTTTAACGTGCCAACAATCTTATGACTTTGTTTGTTTATTTTTGCAGGAAATTAATGCTCTTGTGGGGCAGTGGTTACAGGAATATTAATCGCACGTCAAAACAACCCATTAGAGCAAAGGAGAGAAAGAGTAAATATTGTCAAGACTGTACGATTAAAAAAAATATTTAATTTCTCACACAAATTGTTATGTTCTAAATGCACCAATTTTCTTTTAATTCTTATAACATATTTCTGATCGTTAATGCAAAAAGAAAAAAGGAATTTTTCGGTACTTGGAAAGTTTGTAACAGATTTCTTTATTTTTGTTAATTTTTTATGCAATGTTACCTCTACGTTACTAGTTAGGTTATTCTTAATTTGTATGACGAATTTATCAGTAGGAACAAATTTAGTCGAACCAAACGCGTTTTCCCTTTTGTTGAAGCAACCAACTGATTTGAAACTGTTTAATTTTGACACTTTCCCAATGAACAATTGAACAATCAGGAAGCAATTGAAATAACTCGATTGGGCTTTGAAAAATCCAAGCACCAGTTTGGATGCGTTTGATTACCAGGAATTAATTTTGCGCCTGTTGTTAAGTTGTAATCTACATGTTCAAAGGCACACTGTCTGGGCGCTGATTGGATGGATAAGCCAATTGAAATGAATAGAATTAGACAAGCTTCAGCAATTTCGATGTACATTGAAATTGACGAAGATGGTAGCCATTTGCCTAAAGCATAACAGCTTTGGAATTACGCCAGATATTTTGTTAGTTGTTTTATGCTCCAATGAGATCCACAACAGTGTGCCTTTAAATACCCATTGTTACCCAGGGTCATTTGCAAGCATTCTGTAATTTCAGACTGTTTGAAAATCAAATTGAGCTATCGGAAACGTGAATCCATAATGTAGTAGCTGTTGTAGAAAATGTAGTACAAAATTTAGTAAAAAATGTAGTTTATTTCAACTACTACTATGCAGATCCATATTTGTCACTGAGACAACAATGACAGATTTTGTAAGACAATAGCCTGAGTTGCTTTTGACTGACACCTGAATTCAAAGCGATTAGCGATTGCAAACAAAGGAAATTATTTCAACCAGTAATTCAAAACAAACAAAGCCGCAAAATGTTTCTCTGAAACCCAAGTAGCTAGCTCGCTCGTTGTGCATTCCAAAAATCGTTTTTAAGAGCAAATATGAGCATGTACCGAAAGAAGAAGAATATATCTACACATCTGCCACGGGCATTTAATCCATTTGATTCAAAAGCCGATTGGGAGGCGATTCAATTCTCTTATATTTTTGGGTGCAATTAAAGTATTTACTGCTCAGCTTCTGAACCAAAGAAATAAAATGGCCGCGGTAGATGTGTAGATATGTCCTTCTTCTTTCGATATATGCTCATGTCTGCTCTTAAAAACAATTTCTGGAATGCATAACGAGTGCGCTAGCTACATGAGTTTCCGAGAAACTTTTGCAGCTTCGTTTGTTTTGAATTACTGGTTGAGAGAATTTCCTTTGTATGTGATCGCTAATCGATTTGAATTCAGGTGTGAACAAAAGCAACTCATGCTATTGTCTTACAAAATCTGTCCTTGTTCACTGAGACAAATTAAATTCTCAGACTGTCTGAGATTGCAGCATGCCCGCAAATGATTCTGGGTAAAAATGGTTGTTCAAAGGCTGAATGAATCACACACGACATTTTTAGACATTTGTTTGCAAATACTGCCACAAGGGAAGATGAAACGAAGTTTGAATTGAGAGCATCATGAATAGTAAGTTGCTATGACAACACAAAAATGGCAGGTTCTTCGATTGAGGTGGCCAAACCAAAGTTTAATTGATTGTTGTGATAATATGCTAGCATGGTACTGATTGATAGCTCTAGATCAACATATTGAAATTGCCTGACTGCAGATGCAATCCTTGGAAAATAGTTTTTGTTCAGAAGTCTTCAGAAGTGTTGCTTTGCTGGAGTAAAATGTTGAGTTGTCACTGTAGCTTACTGGGTACAGAAGATAAGTGAAAAAATCCATGCAACTGACCTCTTGAATTGCCTGACTGCAGATGCAATCCTTGGAAAATAGTTTTTGTTCAGAAGTCTTCAGAAGTGTTGCTTTGCTGGAGTAAAATGTTGAGTTGTCACTGCAGCTTACTGGGATACAGAAGATAAGTGAAAAAATCCATGCAAGTGACCTCTTAAATTGCCTGACTGCAGATGCAATCCTTGGAAAATAGTTTTTGTTCAGAAGTCTTCAGAAGTGTTGCTTTGCTGGAGTAAAATGTCGAGTTGTCACTGTAGCTTACTGGGATACAGAAGATACGTGAAAAAATCCTTGCAAATGGCCTCTTAAATTGCCTGACTGCAGATGCAATCCTTGGAAAACAGTTTTTGTTCAGAAGTCTTTAGAAGTGTTGCTTTGCTGGAGTAAAATGTTGAGTAGTCACTGCCGCTTACTGGGATACAGAAGATACGTGAAAAAATCCTTGCAAGTGACCTCTTAAATTGCTTGACTGCAGATGCAATCCTTGGAAAACAGTTTTTGTTCAGAAGTCTTTAGAAGTGTTGCTTTGCTGGAGTAAAATGTTGAGTTGTCACTGCCGCTTACTGGGTACAGAAGATAAGTGAAAAAATCCATGCAACTGACCTCTTAAATTGCCTGACTGCAGATGCAATCCTTGGAAAATAGTTTTTGTTCAGAAGTCTTCAGAAGTGTTGCTTTGCTTTGTAAAATGTTGAGTTGTCACTGTAGCTTACTGGGATACAGAAGATACGTGAAAAATCCTTGCAAGTGACCTCTTAAATTGCCTGACTGCAGATGCAATCCTTGGAAAATAGTTTTTGTTCAGAAGTCCTCAGAAGTGTTGCTTTGCTGGAGTAAAATGTTGAGTTGTCACTGCAGCTTACTGGGATACAGAAGATACGTGAAAAATCCTTGCAAGTGACCTCTTAAACTGCCTGACTGCAGATGCAATCCTTGGAAAATATTTTTTGTTCAGAAGTCTTCAGAAGTGTTGCTTTGCTTTGTAAAACGTTGGGTTGTCACTGCAGCTTACTGGGATACAGAAGATAAGTGAAAAAGCCATGCATGTGACCTCTTGAATTGCTTGACTGCAGATGTAATCCTTGAAAAATCTGTTGTTGAGAAGTCTTCAGAAATTGCTTTGCTATAGCAAAATATTGAGTTGTCACTACTGCCTACGGGGATGCAGGAAATACTTGCACAAATCTATGAAAGTGACCTCTTATTACATTGTAGAGTAAAAGTTAATTGTTTGTCTAGTGTGCAGTGCTAGGAAGACCAAATCCAGGAAAAGAGGAAGTAGAAGGCAACGACTTCGATGACGCATGACATTTTAAGATAAACGTTTTGACGAGAAAGGTGAATGTTCTATCATCACGAGAAACTCACGCTTGAAGGCGCATGAAATCTCATGAAGGAAATATCTCAAGGAATTATTTCTTAAAGAGTTGCTTTGTATTCCTTTGATTCACAGGTGTATTGTACTGTCTGTGTTGTAACATCACGATAGAGAACAAAAGATACTTCTTACGGAAATTTCAAGATAAGGCTGGGAGGGCACCAACAAAGGAGCTTGCAAGTAGACATTGCCTATATTTGAAATATCGACCTGAATGATTTGATATTGAGAGTGTCTACTTCTCGAGAGCAACCAGTTTTGCATCTTTTAAAATCATAACAGAGAACCAAGATTCTCCTTACGGAAATATCAAGATAACGAAGGAAAGACATCGATGAAGATTACAATACAATTAGTGAGATCATGCCTATGTCTGAAACTGCGGCCCCAATGATTTGGCGTGTAGAGAATCCATGCCTGGAGCATCAATTTATCATGCAAAAGATTATTTATACTGCAAACACACACATCAATTAGAGGTACATTGTAGACGTCGAAGGAATTAAGAATTGACCCTGTTCCTCATCCATTTACAAGATCAAAGTCTCGTGCATACTTGGAGAAATCGTGATTCCGCAGAAGTTACGAGATTTTGCAGATGAAGAAGAAGAGGAACAAGACTAGCAACACGTCAGATTGTAACTAGATGTAGAAAATTGGATCTTAGTAAATAAATTACCAGTGGACAGAAAATTGACTTGGTGACTAGGAAAGCTTATCGAAACTATTCTGCATTCAACATATGCCTTAATCATTTAGAAGATTTGAATGCTTCAAGGAAACTTTTTAAACTGAAGAATTTATTGAAGAAGAATAGCCACGCTGCGTAGTAACTGGATGTAGAAAATTGGGTCAAAGGAAAGAAATTACTAGAAGTCAGAAAATTGTATTGGTTACTAGCAACACACATTATTCTGAAGCGAAGCTATTCATATCCCTTACCCATTTAGAGGATTTGAAAGTTTCAAAAATACTTTTCAAATTAGAGTTCTTTGACAGAACCTGCGAGAATTTTCAGAAAACGAATAACCACACTACATAGTAACTGGATATAGAAAATTGGGTCAAAGCAAAGAAATTACTAGTGGTCAGAAAATTGAATTGGTGACTAGCAAAATAAATCTTTCTTGAAACGAAGCCAATCATATCCCTTACCCATTTAGAAGGTTTGAAAGTTTCAAGAATGCTCTTCAAATTAGAGATTGCACAGAAGCTACCTGCATTTTCAGAAAACGAATAGCCATACTACATAGTAACTTGATGAAAAAAATTGGGTCTAAGCTAAGGAATTACTTGTGGTTACAAAATTGACTTGATAACCAGAAAATTTTTGTCATTCTGAAGCGAAGCTCTTCGGAAGTCATCATATTCCTAGGCCATTTAAAAGATTTAAAAGTCTCAAAATACTTCTCAAACTGGAGATTTTACAGGAGCTACAAGAATTTCCAAGAAACGAATAACCACACTTTATAGTAGTTACTGGACGTAGAAAATTGTGTATTGAGAAAGAAATTACTGGTGGTTACAAAATTGACTTGGTAACTAGAAAGCTTTATCATTCTGAAGCGAAGCTATTTGGAATTCATCATATTCCTTGCCGATTTAGAAGATTTGAAAGTCTCAAGAATAATACTTTTCAAACAGGAGATTTCACAGAAGCTGCGAGAATTTTCGGAAAAAGAGTAGAAAGAAGAGTAATTGCACTATTGAATTACATTAGTGCAGAAAATTGTGTTTTAACAAATAAAGAACAAAGGGCTAGAAAATTGGATTGGTGACGGGCGAAGCTTTAAATTATTTTTAGTGATAAAAACGATAGCTTTTTACCAGTGCATTCACTTTCATGTTATCTTGCTTTTAAAATATCAACATAATGCATCTTCGGGAATCTTAAAAGAAACGAATGAACACAACATGCCGCGGATAGGTTACGCATTGTATATTGCACTAGCTGTATTTGTCACTACTGTAGTGGTTCTTGGTGTAACGTGCTGCAAAATGTATTTTAAGTACAATCCAATCATTTGAGAAATGTTGATACTGCATGCTATCATCTAAATATCAATGATATTTTAAAGGGGCTCCGTCGTCAAACAGTAAACAAATCCGTGAACTCGCACGTGTCGGGGATTATCCATTGTTCATCCATTGTTCTCTGCAGTTTGTTTGGTGGCTTCACCCAAGCCACAAAAAAGTGACCGTTAAAAATCCACGTATATCCGAGCAATCGTACAAGATATGAATGTTTGGTTTGTGCCTTAGTGAAGTACAAGGATTAATGCCCAAACAGCAATTTTCATTTTGAAAAAATACGAAAATCCTGTTTGACATCACCTTTAAAAAAACTGCAAAAATCATCGTTTTGTTTACATTTTGACAACGGAACCCCTTTTAAGCTAACATCTTTGTAAATTGGTAGGAATTATGATTTTCATTGCAAAGCAAAAAGTTGATTCTTCTCATTGAAAAATTCCTGGAAGGTTGTGAAAACAAGGAAACTGTTAGAATTGCATGAAACCCATAGTTTGTGAAGGTCTGCGATATGGTAGTGAGCTTAAATCTGAAGCTTTGCTAGTTTATGATTTAGCAATTGTATTACGTCACAGTCTCAAAACTGTTTGAAAAAGAACGCTTGTAAAGAATATTAGGTAAGTCGTTGGAGTTCCTTCCAGGCCATTAAATAAAAGAAAGATGCAATAAACCTATGCACTGTATATTGAAATCGGATGTAATTAGAATCAATTGGATGGAGGGGAAATACCCATCAAGGTGTTGCAAGCCATCGTTAGTTATTCCCGGTAGCCTGGACCATAGCATTTAACTTCTGTGAAGGAATTCAAATGTCATGAGACCTGAGCTCTGCAGGTACACATTGGCATTTTCGAGTTTTCATATTATTCCCTATCTAAAACATATCGTTGTCAATCTAATTATTCTTAATGGATATTCATTTAGAAGGATGACAAACACAAGATTCATCACTGTGCGAATTTGTCCAATTATTGTTGCCTTCTATTCGGCAGATGGTATTTTGGATCAATTATTAATGCTGGGAATATCACCAGACGAAGGATAGTGGTCAATGAAAACTCACATGACCCAAGCGTAGTAGTAAGCCTTTCAAATAACGGCCTTTGTGAATCATTGCGTAGTAGCAGGTAAACCAAGAAGTAAATGATAACAAATTGCATCGAAATCTGAGGGTACAGGCCTAAAGTGAGCACATCAACCTGTTATCACAATCCTTCAAGATGGATGGCTTCGTTGAGAGAATCTTCCTTGTTTTTACTCTATTTAGCGGCTGGTCGTTCCGCTCTTCATCAGGAAAGAAGCGTCTGAAAGAATCAAAATCTGCTAGTGAGCCTAATACGCCGACGCATCCAGCCCGAAGCAAATCGAAATCGCCCTCACCGAGAAGGAAACTGGATCAAGCAGAAGCGCAAGGATCTCCAGCTTCGACATCTCAACCGATCAGAATCAAATCTAGTAAAGCTGAAAGAGTACGGCTTACAAGTTCCTCTTCGCATTCGCTGCCGAACAGTTATAGATGTACACCTGAGAGTGGACCCTCCAGCGCGCCTCGAAGTTCATCCTCAAGCCAATACAGTTCTCTGCACGATCAGATATGGCAGCAAGCGTATATGAATGGTTGCAGATAAACAACGAAGGAAAATTGTATTTGGTAGCAAGATGGCAAGATTAGGCCAAGTAGGCCGAGCTTGAAAAGGATGGCTGGGCCTCGGCAGTTGAACTCCAAGCACATTTGTCAAATAAGCGCTGAAATTCAGGAATATTTGTAAAATCGTCGTACAAAAATTCTAATTTCGAACTACCAATGCAGGGTACATAGCTCAGAACTTAAAGAGTGGATATGAGGAGCCTGCTGGCAGTGCAAATCTCATGACAAAGAATACATCGGAATACATTGTGTTGCATAAAAGTCGTTGCTTAGTGATTAGCGCATCTGCCCGCAGAGAAGCTACTAAACTTATATTGACGAAAAATACTGTTGATGTCAAGTTTAACTGGTAGTTCTTTGAAATACCAGGCGTTTTTGCGGTTCTGCAAAGCACAAGCTAACATATTTTCTGCACCTCGCTTTGTAATTAACGCAGTGCTTATAATTCAACGACTGCATTCGTGGCAAATTCAGGCATTCCAACGAATGAAAGGGTTTGTTGACAGAATCAGGTTGCTAACTTTGTCAATTTTTTATTACAAAGTCCAACTTTGTAATCTAAGAGGGGGGCTCCAGGTCAGTCAGAAAGAAAGAAAGAAAGAAAGTCCGTCGCGCTCGTTAAAGCAATTGATTAACGTTCTATCTTTCAAATACTGCGCTTCTTACCAGATTATCGCTCTCTCAGGACGTCTGGGTGTGTTGTTTCCTTTATCTTATCATTCCGCGTGGGAGCAATCGCTCTCAAACTAAAGCAAAAAGCTGCCAACGAAAGGAGATTAATCGGTAAAGTCGTACGATATATTTGAAAGGCTTGTAATGACGTAGGCTCGCAAAATCTATCAATGTCTTGGAACAACATCGTCTTGGGATATGCTTTGTCAGAAGGCCTTGTAGGAATATGTCATCAACATAATACTATATAGGATTATTTGTGTCCATCGTAAGCTTTCTCAGACTTTGATACTGGCGTTAATTACATACAAATTGATGAGGGGTTAATCATTTCCTAGCAATCTCATACACTTTGATAGCATGCTTTCCTTTTCCCGGGAAATTCCCGAAATCCTCTAGAAATTGTCTTTTCTTCTAACGGGTGAGTCAATTAGAAGACCCTGGCGTCTGAGAAAATGCTGCTCCCTGATTATCAAAGCACTAATATTTAAAACTGTCTTGTTTTATTCCCGATGTATCCAATTAGGTTTAGTAATTTACTCGGCTTTAATATGCCAGTCCTCCCCGTCGATATGGGAGATTTTCTGCGGAAAGCCCCTTTCGAAAACCTGCAACACGAATGAAAACGACAAGCAAAACATCCCTTTGTTTTCTTTCCTAGCAATTATGACGCTGGCATGCATTCATGTATTTTGTTCTCTTGGGACAATGGAATCCCCCTGACTTGGTGACTATAGCAAAGGTTAAAAATAAGGTTAACAATAATAAGGTTAACATTTTTGGGAACCTTACTCACAATTTTAACACGGTTTTTGAGGTTTTTCGAAGGGATTTTTTTATCCCTTGTGAAATCTGAACGGCGTGACCGATTTCATCCAGGAAAAATTCA
This sequence comes from Aurelia coerulea, assembly GCA_039566865.1. Classification (NCBI taxonomy): domain Eukaryota; kingdom Metazoa; phylum Cnidaria; class Scyphozoa; order Semaeostomeae; family Ulmaridae; genus Aurelia; species Aurelia coerulea. The sequence goes on along the minus strand of CM076945.1, from coordinate 4,953,341 downwards.
AAAGATAATTGAACATGTTAGCCATTCAATCAGATATTGAAAAATATCATTGTTCATATATTCAGGGAGCAACAGCCTCTCAAATGCCGGGCCTTTTTTGACTCACCCGGTAGAAATCTCCTATGCATTTTGGTGGATTGATACACCCCTCGCAAATGCACATAAGACAGTTTAACAAAATTGTAGACTTTCTCCTTATGTCATTCATGGAGCCTTGAATGAGTTGTAAATACTTAAGAAACGAAAGGCTGGACCTGAAATTAGATGTTAATTTGTATTTAGACTGTAGGTGAATGGATTGTAGTGATACTGAGGTGCTTAGTGTATGCTTGATTTGTTTTTGTCTGTTGCGTCTCTCTCTCTCCTTATGAAAGGCCTGCGCAAACGATGAAACAATTCTTGAGATCTTTGAACCAAGAGGCGAGAAGAAAATGTTCCCTTGTTAATCCCGCCATCTTTACCAATTTTTTCAATATATACGACACAACACCATCTGGTACTTGGTCTAAGCAATTACAGGCAGGATGATCCTGTGCATATATAAAGCAACGAATCGAAATTTTCGTGAAATTCATTCAGATTATTAGTCAAAATGAAGCAGGTGTTTGTTGTAAAAAACAAGTTGTTCATTGTTGTATGAATGAAAATGATTCCGCCTTGTTATTCTTCTTATGAATGAAATCATTTCAGCAGGTCATTCCATTAGAAATAATGCGATCATGCTCTTGGATTTCGAGGTTGGTTTACTAAATAATTCAAAAATCTTCTCGCAGTCTTCTCAGAAGACTGCAAGAAGATATTTGAATCATTCTCCATTGCAGAATTTGATTAAGTAGTCGATTAGTCGACGCCGTTGTTATACCAGTTAGCAATCAGATGTTATTATGTGTGAACGTGCATCAAAGTCATAGAGGAATTAGATTTGAACTTGCATTGCCAAGTTATATAATTTTTGATCGTATTGGCATTCCTGGTCACTTCATTTTAATGCACAATTTTTGGTGCTAACCTGTAATTCTACCATAAGCAGTTTTGATATCTTGATGATTTCAAAACTTACACCCATTTTTGTTTTTACGTCTTTTCGAGGCTGTGACATCATCAACTTGCTAAATGGTGAACAAAAGAAGTGAAATATGTTTTACTACTTTTTGAGACCTTCAAGAGCTGAGGTTCCTGTGATTCTGGAAGTTGAAATTTCTAACATGGCGATTCTTTTCATAACAAACGCTGTAATTTTGAAATCAACAAAGATATAAAAATGCTCATGGCAAGAGAAAGATTGCCTCAAGTTTCTGTCAAGCCCTTTATTAGAAAACAAATGATAAGCATTTGCTGAACAATGTTCAAAGCTGAATAGAGAAAGTTGATCACGCAATTTACAGCAGAAATCTTTCCCGATATTTCTATCTCTAGGGCTACAATATACAAATAAGAAATAGCAACTAAAAAGACGTTTTACAATGTTAAAAATGCAAAAATTTCTTCTGCTCTCATCCTTCAGACAACTAACAAAGATGTTAATTTCTTAAAACATAATGCTTGTACTCGAAATGTTTTGCCAAAAATCGTTATGGGTATATCTAGAAAAATACATACTGGAAAAGCTTTGTGTTTCTCGTCTTGTTTTATTTCGAAGAATTAATAACAACAGTCTCTGAATATTTACAAGAGTCAGGGAAGATAACATAGGATAGGCTTATACAATTTCTTAAAATTTAAGGGGCATACCAAGTATCTTATCTGAAAGCTAAATTAACCAAGAATAGGCTGCAATCACGTTACTTTATCTATAAGGTTGATTCAGAATTTTACCTTGTTTTTGTAACTCAGAATTGATAAGAAAGGAGGGATCACAGCGCCTGCAGCGATGCAATTTTGATTTCTCAAACGTTTTCGTCGTATCAAATTGTAGGCCTGACCTTGGGTTTTCGTCAGTATTATATCTGGCATCTAGAAAAAACTAAGCTAACAAAGAATAGGCTGCTATTTCACCATTATTTTCTGATTGATTAATTCTTTTATCGTTTCGTTGTTAATTCAGAACTGATATAAAAAGAGGGGTCATAAAATTCCCAGTTATGCAATGTTTGATTTTTCAACCATGACCATCGTTTCAAGTTGTAAGTCTAACCTTCGATTTTCGTCTTCTAGTGGTTGTATCGCGCTTCTTAGTCTCTGAAGAAATAAAAGGAAAAGGATTCAAATGATGAAGAGTGTTATTTATACTAGGTAAGTGAAGAAACTTGAACCTTTCGGAAAATTGAAGAACTTTAGCCAATAATCTCTCTCAAAGAGTTCTGTCTTGAAGGATGAGTCCTGGGTTGGTATGATTAATGATAAAATACAAGATCATACTGTTATGAATTGTTTATCATAATTTTCCCATCATTTTTCCCTTCTCTGCAAAATCACGTGTTCAAATAGGCGACCAGAGTATACTGACGTCATAAAAGCGAAGGATCTGTGCTTTTCTGACGTCATGCTCAACGAAAACGAAGCTGCCCTATTGTCTTCTGGCTTCTTAATCGCTCTTAGCCTCTTTGTCGTGTTCTTATGGAAGTAATGGCGTCTAAGTGCAACGATATTTGGCCTAAATCGGCAAATGTTTAGCGACTTTACAGCTGTTACGAACTTCATAACGTGGAAAGGAATTGATCGTTCGTAGCAGCAGTTGGTAAATACCAACCCCGGACTTGCCCTTTGAAGAAAAATTCAACCAACGTTGTTTACACCCATTTTAAATCACATGATTGCACCCTTGAACAAGTTTTCCTTATATCTGAGTCAAGAACATAGTACCAAGAAAAGCATGAAACGGGTAAATATATCAACAGATAAAGGGATGATTTCCCATAAAGGGAGTCGATAAAAAACCTCAGCTGAATTTAAAGTATGTTTAGATACCAAATTCGGATATCTTAGTAAACAGATTTGTGAAGTAAAGATGATTACAATGTGATATCTTGCCCATAGCTTTCGTTAGGCCTTATTTTTTCACCTTCGAGAGAGACTGTAATAATTGATTCATCTTTCACTAAAGAAACACAAAATCTCATTAAGTTATTGAGCCAGATACTTGACTCTTGAATCACGCGCTGTAGGAAACGCAGTAGTTAATGTGTTAATGGATAATGATATCAAATAGTTAGCTTGGTCTTCAGTCCACCTATCCTATCGTATTTGTATCCCGTCCGCCATTTTGATTTCGTGAACAGGGAAGCTGCCTCCCGCTCAGAGTAATGCGATGCCAATTGCGCAGCCAAAAAGGCAGCCTCCCTGTTCACAAAATCAAACTGGCGGATGGCATACAGCAACTACGATAGGATAGGAGGAATGAAGACCAAGGTAACTTTTGAATATCATTATTCACTAACAATCAAATCAACTGCCGCGTTTCCCATAGCACATGCTTGAATCAACGCAAAGGTCGAATATTCGCGTTGTTTTCAAGGGCTGTTGATTTTCTATCATACGGTAGACTTCAAGATTACACTTTCTACTTACCAATAGGAAAGTACCAGATTGACAATAAATCTTTCTTGCAGCAATTAGAGGCACACACAGTATAACAATGATTACCATCAGCCATCCAAGTACGTCAGCCCAGACTGGATATGTGTAGGTTTTTTCATATGTTAATGGGCTATACTGGAGAAGACTTGCTAGAAAGATGCCCTGGAAGTGAAGAGAGATCTTGCTAAGACAATTTAGATAGCCAGACGAACGTCAAACTCATGCACTTTTAGGTCACAAATTGTGAATTTTTCGAAAGTTTTTTCAGTCATATGGCAGACGTGCAGACGAAAGATTTTAGCAGTAAAAATAGTCAGACTTTCTTTATTGTTCTGGTGAGAAGCTCCTTTATGATTTGATCAGGTGTTTTAGACCTTTTTTGGATATTTCGCAGCCAAGAAATTCCCCATGAAGTCAACTTTAGTAATATTTCTTGTGCTCACGAAAACGTGAAAAAAATACGTTGGTTATCAAGTAGGATTCAATTCTAGACTAACTACCTCAGTCGCAGTTGCCACTTCGTTCATTGAATTGGATGATGGCACTACGCTTCAACTGGTAGTTACGGTAGTTATAGCGATTATCAGTTTCTTAGTATCATCAGAATTTGAGTACTTAAAGTTTCTTACGAGTTTCTTAAAAGTTCCATAACAATCTTCATGTTCATTTCCTGTGCCCTAATGAAAAGTTCAAAACGATGTTTTTGAAGACTTTCCAATCTGTAGATATTACTCAAGTACTTTTCAAGTAATATGATACAGGAAACAAGTGAAAATAGAATTGAAAGATGCTGAGGATTGCCTTCACTAAAATATAAAGTTTCTTAACTAATTTTTCCCCGGTACTGGAGTTTCTTAACTATTTAGCGATCTGAGAGTAGAATTTCTTCTGGGCAGTTTCTTATGATGAAATAAGTGTATTAGCAATACTTACGAAAGCTAAAACAGGCGTCACAAATTTCCAGACAGGCACCCATAAACTAGTTATGGGGTTACCTATCATTGATTCTATGTCTTGCTTGAATCTATTAGCCCCTGAAAAAATTAAGTGTTATAGTTAAGCGTTTCGAGAGTTTATTCAAGTCGCAAAAACGTATCTTCGTTCATATCTTGGTGTCAAAATAGCAATCAGAATATCACATGGCATGGTTTCGCTTCGAAGATATCTAGTACAGATTTCTTGGTCTTTCTATTTCGACGAACGGTCGCTCTTGAATTACAGATTAGAAATACCAGGTGTCCCAAAAAATGTATACATATTTGGTTGACTCCATCGATATGGATTTAGCTTTAATCAATGTCTAATCACTCTCAAAATGTTCCTCGATAGTTAACTTGGACATAGATACCGTGTTTGCTGTTATTGATGCTTTGAGAGAAGAAATATCAATCGTGAAAGCTGAAATTTTGCGTCCACTTGCAAACCAGAGCTTTGGCTTTTTGGCCTAAGCACATTCCTGAAGCACATCGAAATTCAGAACTGAAATTGTTGAAAAATTAAGAAACTTCCCAATGGGTGAATGGGGGGGGGGGGGGGACTTCTGCAAAACAGCATAACACAAGATCTGATTTTGTTCAAACTTTATCAAGGCTATCGTTGATTCATACGCTGTGCTTTAAGAAATTGCTTAGGCCAAAAGGCCAAAGCTCTGGTTTGCAGAAAGAGGCAAATTTGAGCTTTCAAGATTAACTTGTCTGCTCTCAAAGTACCAATATCAACAAACGAGGTATCTATGTTCAAGTTAACTATCGAGGAACATTCTCAGAATGATTAGACATTGATTGAAGATAAATTTACAGCGCAGGAGTCAACCAAATCCGTATACATTTTTGGGACACCCGGTAGATTAATTTTGTTTTCGAATCCTTTCGATAAGTTATATCACGGGTTAAAAGACAAATGGCAGAGAAAGAAATCAAGTGTATCATTTGAAAGTTGCCAGCAAATTAGCTGCATTTTCGTTGTATCCCATATCATTGTCTGTAGCTTGATTGTTCAGGAAATCATTTAGAATAGGTAGCAATCAATTGGCTTTCGACAATACCACGTCTCTCTTCTAAAGCAGAAAAATGCAAGAATTTGATCGAATTTGATCCGTGAAAACTTTGGAAGTCAAATTTTCTATAGAATTACTCACAGATTCTGGAAGAAAATTCATACTTTGACAGGTAACTCTGTGATATTGTGCACATTTTGAAGTTTCAAGTGTGAGAACAGCTTCCTTGGAAGTTTGCATCAAAATTTCATGAATTAAATGTCAATATTTGAAAGTGTTTTCCCACTTGGTTTCAAATCTAAAAACTCCAATCTTGCTGTAACAATGCTATGTTGTACCATTAACAAACTTAACTGAATGAATTCTCTCTGTCTTATAGATCCTAGAACCAAGGAATTCGACTGGTACTTTCAAGGGAAGTTATTAGCAGAAGAAGCCTTACCATAGAGCCAACCAATAACAACTACCTCAACAATCCCAAGGAACAAAATCGAATAACCAGCAGCATATGAATCAATCAGATGAAAAACGTACATGCCACCCTAAGAAGAAAATGACGTCATTTAACTACATCAACCTGCTAGGTCCAACATAGACTCACGACATAGTCTCAGTTATCGCAACAACAACAACAATAATAACAACAACAACAACACTTTTTACATACCTTTTTTAATTGAGCTGGATTTTTATATCAAAATGGGACTTATGGACTTTGGACTTTCACATAAAAATTGAGACGGCCAAGCACAGATTTGCCTGTGCCCTCAGAAGCGAGGCTAAGGCGGACTATTTTTTGGGCAGACATCTTTTTCTCAAACTTGATCTTCCCGTACGCTTATTAGCAGTTTCATGCAAAGTGCAATATATCCACATAATAAAATGAACCCGATGCTAAATTCATTGTTGAACAAATCTTGGTACAAACTCCAGATTAACTTGCCCTGTCGAACTTATGTATTTGATTCATAAAATGTGTATGTTGAATCCACAAAATATGGCGTAAGTCCCCTTTCTAATAAGCCCCCAATGGAATGTCAAAATTAAATAAGCCCCCCCCCCCGGGCTTTATATAGCTTTTACGGTAAGCAAACTAAGATCTCGAGTATTCCCGCAATGTAAAAAACTCATATAGGTTTCCGATGATCATAGTAAACAAACAATCGATTCTCACAATTTTTGTGCAATTTACAAAGCCTTATTTCTCAGTAGTTACCTGTGTTATGCAAGGTAAACCAATCAGGAACATGAGTGTACAAATAGCAAGTACGACCAGTTCTTTATGCTTTTTCAGTTTACGAGGATATTCTTCCATGATGCAAGCACAAACCAGTTCAACCTGACCAAACTGCAAAACAAAGAAGATTGAAAATTCTTCTCTACCGTTGTAGCATAGAAGAAGTAAAACATTTTATCATAAAGAGTACTCTGGGTAACAAACTCTCTAAAATGAAAAGGAACTCTTTGGAAACATAATAGTCCATTACAAAAATTATTCAACCAACAAATTTATACAGGGTGTCTCAGAAAAATTGTTCGACGTTTGATTAAATGTTAAAAAATAACGATGAAACATGCAGGCTCCTGGTTAGATAACCCTGTTTCTAAGATTTTAATTTAATTTTAGACGCCAGAATCTTGCGAATCCGCTAAGAATTCACGGAGTTACAAGCTTTTGAAGTTCAAGTTTGTGCGAAAGCTGAAACCAGACGCCCTTAACTGGCTTGTTTTCCTAAAAGATGGCCTAAAATCGAGGTAAAAAAGAAGCCTTTCCAATGTTTTACCTCTCATTGATATCAGAGCAAACCAGATAGGACTTCAAAATTTACTTCATTGTTGCAACCGTTGCCAAATTTTACTTAAGAATGCAAGTATCCAAAAACATGGAATGAAAACTTAATCAATGAGAGCTGTTGCAATTCCAAATTGTGCTGAACAGGATTCCTCTAAGCATCCATAACCTTGATTTAATGTTAAAGAGAGCTAGTTTATCGAAAGTGCCTTTAAATTCCATTTGATTTGCTTTGAATGAAGGAGATTCTACTTTCACCAAATACGCAATTCAAAAGCTCGTAACTCCGTGAATATTTAACCGATTTGCTAGATTCTGGTGTCTAAAATCAATTCAAAATCTCAGCAATATGGTTATTTTACCATAGAGCCCATTCATTATTTCGTTATTTTTTTCGCATTTAATCAATCGTCGAACAATTTTTTTGGGACACCCTGTAGTTGAAGGAGTTTTTGAGATTTTTAGTTATCAGACCTAGACAATATTATCATTTTAGATAGGATATTTTCATCTTTCCACTGTTCTACACGGCATTATTATTCAACCCCATTAAGCCTGGGGGGGGGGGGGTAATGATTCAGCCCTCCCAAGCGGTTCTTCTTCTGTAGATTTTTCACAAGTGCCCTTACAATGTTGAGACTTTCTGACTTTAATTTCTATCCTTTTTGCAACTAAGAATACATTTTTGTAAAAATTAGATTCATTCCAAGGAGTAAACACGATCAATTTTCGAGAGATGGATGTGCCCCCTGGTTGGACTTTTGTCCAAGTCCACCCCTTGGTCTTCCTGGAGCATCAAATAGACTTGATATTGTGAAATATCTACAAATGATACTGAAATATCATTTCTTAAATATCCATAACATTTACGGCAAATAATTACAGGGAAAAGAAACACATTTGTTTACATAATATTAAATTTACGAAAATTAGACAACTTGTATGCATTACAAGATATTACAAGATATTTTGATGCATGCAAAAGGTTGTTTTAAGCGGCCGAAATTGTTAATTTTTGTGGTAGCTAATAGCTGCAATTATTTAAAAAATGAATGCAAACTTGAGATTAGCTACCTGACTGTCCAATCCAAGAGTAATTAACATAAGAAAAAAGATGACTGCCCAAACATGAGGCTTTGGAAGAGTTGCTAAGGCTGCAGGATATACTATAAACACAAGTCCAGGTCCTGCAAAACAAGAAATAAAGATTTTGCTAGTTAAATTTGTGCTTTTCATTGGAACCAATTTATTTGAAATAAACAAATATATCAAATCGAAGCTACAAGGACCTTCCATTCATTTATAAGAAAAACACACATTTTAAAAGTTTGATGTACAGTAGAAATGAATAGCACTAAAAATTATCTGTACAAGGCTTAATGAACTCGTTGGAACAGTCATATGTAAACTGATCTTAATATCCATAGTAATTTTTCAACTTTGTTATTTCGCGCTAACTATCTGCTCTATCTTGGTATTTCGACATTATTTGTCTAAAGCAATGAACTACAGTAAAAAACACGCATATAAGAACCTACTATTTTGCAAATCAGCCTGGGTTCTTAAATGACGAATACAATGGATTAGTTCTTATAAAACAATTGAAAATTTGAGAATTTCAGCCTGTAGGTTCTTAATCGACTACACTCTTTTTTTTTATAAGAATATTGTTTATAAGAATATTCAGGCTCAGAATCATCCAAATTTTAAGAATATTATAAGAATATTGCTCAGCCTCAACTCGCATATTTGTGTCTCAATTTCCAGCAGTTTCCTGTTTTGCGATGTTCATAACATTCTTATTCTTATTGTTTCTTTCATTCGACCATTTCTTCATAATGCAAAAAAAAACGAGAAGATTTAGCACACTGAGGCCTTTCTGACTTGTGTCGTCATCAGAGTGTGACTTTAAACAGAACTTCATAATGATATGACAATTCTTTGAACAATGTTCCCCTGAAACCATATCAGATTTGAAAAAATAAGAATACTTTAAGAATATGCTAAGGCTCAAAACGAAAAATTTCTTAAGAATATTGAGGATGGAAAAAATTTATAGTATTCTTATACATGTAGTCAAGAAATCCAATGTGCCCTCCCGGTTATCACCATGCTGGCTGCATGACAACTCGTGAACTTGGGCACACGATGTACGGTTACACATTTTTGGTATTCAAGAACCAAAGAGTGCTCAAGTTACTACAAAAGCAACGAGCATAATATAATAGGTGAATGTGGTTCAAGATATACACAGAGTGCTCAAGTTGTCACAAGAACAACGAGCGTAATACATGTAGTCAAGAAACCCAATGTGCCCTCCCGGTATTACGCTCGTTGTTCTTGTGACAACTTGAGCACTCTGTGTATATCTTGAACCACATTCACCCATTATATTATGCTCGTTGCTTTTGTAGTAACTTGAGCACTCTTTGGTTCTTGAATACCAAAAATTTGTAACCGTGCATCGTGTGCCCAAGTTCACGAGTTGTCATGCAGCCAGCATGGTGATAACCGGGAGGGCACATTGGGTTTCTTGACTACATGTATTACGCTCGTTGTTCTTGTGACAACTTGAGCACTCTGTGTATATCTTGAACCACATTCACCCATTATATTATGCTCGTTGCTTTTGTAGTAACTTGAGCACTCTTTGGTTCTTGAATACCAAAAATGTGTAACCGTACATCGTGTGCCCAAGTTCACGAGTTGTCATGCAGCCAGCATGGTGATAACCGGGAGGGCACATTGGGTTTCTTGACTACATGTATTACGCTCGTTGTTCTTGTGACAACTTGAGCACTCTGTGTATATCTTGAACCACATTCACCTATTATATTATGCTCGTTGCTTTTGTAGTAACTTGAGCACTCTTTGGTTCTTGAATACCAAAAATGTGTAACCGTACATCGTGTGCCCAAGTTCACGAGTTGTCATGCAGCCAGCATGGTGATAACCGGGAGGGCACATTGGGTTTCTTGACTACATGTATTACGCTCGTTGTTCTTGTGACAACTTGAGCACTCTGTGTATATCTTGAACCACATTCACCCATTATATTATGCTCGTTGCTTTTGTAGTAACTTGAGCACTCTTTGGTTCTTGAATACCAAAAATGTGTAACCGTACATCGTGTGCCCAAGTTCACGAGTTGTCATGCAGCCAGCATGGTGATAACCGGGAGGGCACATTGGGTTTCTTGACTACATGTATTACGCTCGTTGTTCTTGTGACAACTTGAGCACTCTGTGTATATCTTGAACCACATTCACCTATTATATTATGCTCGTTGCTTTTGTAGTAACTTGAGCACTCTTTGGTTCTTGAATACCAAAAATGTGTAACCGTACATCGTGTGCCCAAGTTCACGAGTTGTCATGCAGCCAGCATGGTGATAACCGGGAGGGCACATTGGGTTTCTTGACTACATGTATTACGCTCGTTGTTCTTGTGACAACTTGAGCACTCTGTGTATATCTTGAACCACATTCACCCATTATAGTATTCTTATAAAAAAAAGAGTGTAGGTTCTTATACGCGGGTTTTCACTGTACCGGGTGAGCCAGAAAAAAGTTTCCACTTTCTAAAATTCGTAGCACCACAAGTACTTCATGGATTTGAATGTTTCAAATTCTAGTTGAAGGCCAAAAGATCGAAGCATTTTTGTGATTTTTCTTGTCTTCTTACAAGCACTGCAAATATAGGTAAATTCAACTTTACAAAAATTTCATGCCTGCAAAATGACAGAAAAAAGGCCTAAAACACTTGATCAAATCGTTAGGACTCTCCTCACGCAGAACAATACGCACATGCGTTTCACCTCTCTCAAGAGTTACAAGAAATAGATTCTCAAACAGATACTAAAGATTTTCAATCCCATGGCAATAGATGTGCAGACGATATCTCTCACCCATGAGAAATTGCATGTTCTCTGTTGTTCTGAGCGAGGAGTCCTTTATGATTTGATCAAGCATTTTAGGCCTTTTTCAGTCATTTTGCAACCATCAAGTTTTTGTAATTTTGATTTTATAAATTTTTCCAATGCTCGTAAGAATGCGAGAAAAATCACAAAAATACTTCAATCTTTTGGCTGTCAAGCAAATATTGATTCATTCCAATCCATTTAGTACTCTTGATGCTATGAATTTTCAAAAGTGGAAACTTTTTTCTGGTTCACCCGGTATTTCAAAAAGATTGTCAATGAATTATCAACGGATATTCGTCAAGGATTCATATATGAAGATGAAGTTCATTGGAAATAAGCGAATGAATCAACTGCCAAACTGCAATGAATGAACGAATGAATGAATGAATGAATGAATGAACGAATGATCATACCCCCGTCTAAGTGCCCCGTTGAGAGGTCAGATATTCAACGGGGTCTTAGTAACCGAAATATATGGTCAAATTTTCACCGGGGAGTTCCAATTATGCAACGAGGACGGCATAATTATTGGCGGGGAACTGTTTCTACGATGAAATGTTTTCTCAAAATTCTCCCCGGAGTTCACCAATTTGCAGCCGAGGTTTTACTTTTGAGGCATTTTATACCGGGGAGATTCACGTCTTGTCCGGGGACCTATTTTGCTGAAAAAATTTCACCGAGGAAATCACCGCGGTAGAAGGTACCGGGGCACTTAGACGGGGGTGTATGATTTAACAGTTATGAAAACATTACTCAATACTGAATAAAGTAAGAGATTTGCAACCTTTTGCAACAGTACCATACCATCAGTAGCTATACTTGGATCTGTTATATCTTTTCCTTGAATTTTCGCCATATAACCAAGAATAGCAAATACGACAAATCCAGAGAAAATACTTGTTAAGGCATCTGCTAATGAAATTATAATGGCATCTCTAGAAACAAATATATCAAAATTACAAAATTGGGAAAAGATGAATAAAATAGAAAACAAAATAATTTTTCAACCATGCAGCACAGGGAATGAAAACTCTTCTAGTACCATGGAAAATATAAATATCCTTGCAAATATATCAGAGACAAAAGGTCAATGTTATTGGTTCGAGCTAAACCTATGGAAACTCTATAACCTTATCCTTATCTACAGAGCTCTATTTTCTAAAACGGACTTAATAAGGGAAGGTGGGCTATTGAAGCGCCACGTGCAAAGCATGGCAAATTTAGTCTAAGCAAATATGAGGTGACGTTTAACTTCAGGTTTGGCATCTACTTAGAGAGAGAACAAAAATAGTATTCTCTAGATAGAGCACGTTTTTGATCTACCAAACCTTCATTTGAATAGAGCTAGGGAGAGGATGACAAATAGCGACACAGAAATAGCATTGGCTGGTTTGTATATATGGTGCCACTGCAGCAAGCGTTGGCTAACAGGAGACACTCTGCAAAAAAGCAAAACAGAATGGCAAGAATATGAAATATTCCAAGGATTCTAAGGAAGACATTTGGGTACTTCCTTACCTGTAAACATTGTTGTGTTTTGGATTATAACTTGCAAATGTCAGCATAACTCCAAAACCAATGGTTATTGAGAAAAATACTTGCGATGCAGCATCTATCCACACCTACAAATAGAAAAGATGCATCTTCAGTCAACAAAAATTATTCTTTGAAAAACAACAAATACCAATTTATTATACATAAAAACACTTTTCTTAATAGCTGGCAAGTCTGTAGTCAAATCACTGATCACTGATAGAAATTGATGTTTCCATGGTAAATGATAGGTTAGTAAAGATATCTATGTTCTTATAGTGGAAGGCTCATTTAGGCCTGACAAGTGATCATTGTATGGCTATCATGAGATATTTTTCATTTTCAGTTTTCATTTGAGATATTGATATAATTCCAAAACTTTGTGTCCTGGTAAGAGAAGCATATCTGTTTTGTAGTCGTTCTTAGAAGAGGGACTCTAAGATCATAATCCCAATGTCTAAGAGACCAAATTGTAGAGCAGTTGACTTTTTAAACATGCAGTGATCTCGTCCCTTTTGCTATAATAGTGATCTTGACATTTGTCATAACGATAACAATAACAACTTACGCCAGGCTCTAAAAGCTTCTCCCATTTAGGACTAATGTAATATTTAATTCCTTCTGCAGAACCTTCCAGAAATAATCCATTGATAAAGAAAACCATCAGCATCACATATGGCAATGTTGCTGTCACATAAACAACCTATAAAGGAAAGAGAGGATAATTATTGTGAAGTTCAAAATATCGCTTCAAATTCATGTACCGCAATTAAGTTCTATTTACAAGCCAAAATCTTAAATGAGCTAGTAAGCTCTATTAAGCCCCCCCCCCACTTATATCAAATGCCAAAGGATACCAAAGATTTCCATTTATTTAGCTAAACAAGTTTGTATGTTCACTTTGATATGGCTTAGGATAAAAAATGTGACGAATTTGGGCATTTGTGTCGTAAAATAGTTTGTTGATTCTACAAAATTTGAAGAAAAAGAACAAAAAAGCTATCATTCATATCCTTGTCATTTGATTTTGTGAACAAGCCCCTTTTCTAATAAGCCCCTTCTCTTTTGATCCTCTCTCTGGAATCTCCGAAATAGAATAAGCCCCCGGGGGCTCAATAGAGCTTAAACCCTGCGGTAAACCTTGCTCAATAGGGAATCAAAGAATCACAGTGTACCAGTGAAAGAGATTACCCTAACTCGGCCGATTCTCAGCTATCACCATGGGTAGTTAGACGATGCAGTTGTGCTTGCTTCGTTCTTTTGCGGAGGAAAAAAGTATTTACTACTATGGAGGAGCTCGTTACCTCCTCCGCAGAACTATAGAAACTATTCCTCCGCAGGTGCATATAGGTTGCATTTACATCGCAAAAAGTTACAAAACAGATTTCAGGCTTAGGGGCACTTGCGTAGACTGGCTACACAGTCTCTGTATGCTCCTTAGAACTGATTTGTCCATCAGCAACAACAACAACAGCGAAATTGAGGGACTAGTGTTGCTAGTCTAGCACTTGAGGTGATGCTCTATGTTATGAAGCATACAAATTTACTCCCATGAGATACGTGTGTTTAACCTGATTAAAATAAGCTCTCGGAAAGATACCTATACAAATGTGCTACCACTTTCCTGCATCAAAAATAGGCCATACGTATTTAAACTTCCACCAAGTGATGAATGATTAAGTTAATATACATAAGCTGGATATCAAGGCATAGAAGATAGATTGTGCTTTCAGATGCAATGCATTTCAAGCTTACCATTTTTGAAAACTTTCAGTTGTAATTGGGTTGCGTTTTTCCTAAAATACCCTGCATTTCAGCCGACAATATCCACGAATAAATACAGTTAAAGATCTTTGCATGAGTTATTTTGCATCATTCCAAACTCACCTTACATCTGATATGAAACGGACTTTATTTATAGATACAGAATATCTAAACGTCGAAGCAGCGAGCCTAACCTTTCCTGTTGTTCGAATCCCTTTCCATATGCAAAAATAAACCATCACCCATGCCAATAGTAAACACAATGCAAGTTTCCAGTTGATCGATCCTGCTTCTTCAATGCCAGAACTCAACTGCAGCATGTTATGACTAGAATAGAAAAAAAGCTTCATGACCAGAAAGAATTAAAAATTCCTTTCGATAAAATTTCGAATGTAGAGCTTCTTAAAGAAAAGTGAGAGACGCAATCTGAGATCTTCTCTATTCTGTTCCTTTCAGGATGGACTTGCCCAATCGTCTACTTTCAGGACAACTCTGTCTCTCTTCTATGTCGAAAAGTAAACAAGAATACACTCTATTTTTTCATAAGAAACCGCTTATAAGAAACGGTAGGCTCATTTTTTCGAAAGTTAAGAAACGACGCTACGTGGATTCATAAAGCTAAGAAACTTTTGCAATTTACAGTTCTTAGTTTTCCTATCGCAGTCAAAAAGTTTTGATACTGTAAAGTTGTAGCAACTGTTTGTACATTATTTTGAGTGCGAATTATGTTATTGACTTGTTTTAAGATCTTACTAAGTAATTTGGCAGCCCTTTAGACTAGACAAGATTAACTCAACATTTCTGGTGTTAAAAATACAAGAAACACGTAAGAAACTTTTGGTAGCAAAATGGCCCAAAAACTTAAGAAACTGCCTACCAGCCCCGGACCTTAGTTTCTTATGAAAAAATTGAGTGTATAAAATTCGATTGCAAGAAATCTTGCCAAGCTTTTTCAATCAGACTTGACAAAGTTGCATATCAGCATCAGGAATCTAGCTGAAGATGGGGCGAAAGAAAATCAAACTTTTCGAGTAGTTCTGGAGATGAATCCACTTTTCTGAAATCAGCAAAAAGTTTTTAAAAATAATGCGCGAAGCAACGTTGATGAACAAAATTGCGATATAAAATATCTTTTGATTGCCAAAACTGCGCAGAACAACAACATTCATTTGTTTTCGAGAGACCCAGTGATAGTGGAGAAATTAAGTGTTTCCCGAGGAAAATGGTTTTGCAAAAGGGCAATTCACTGCTCACTAGAGTGGAAAGCAAAGGTGCTCTAAGAGACCACGAATGTAGCCTGCGTGCAGACTCTACTGATTTCTTTTCAAAGAGGTTTCTACTGGAGGGGAAACCTCTTTGAAGATAAATCAGTAGAGTCTGCACGCAGGCTACCACGAATGGCAACTGATCGAATAAGTAACTCAAGTTCTGTACGGCGCGAAAACAAATTTTGAAAGATCACATACTAACATAAAAAATTCTTTGCTTGGAGACGGTTTGGTTCCATTAATAAACTTCAAAGTTGTATTGGTTGATTTCGATAGCTCATCAAAGCAATCTTTTGTGTTCCATTTGTGGTTGCAGCCAACCCACGGTATATTTGGAATGAATGAGTGAAAGAAATAATAACAACTCCAAGCAAGGATAACATTGTAATAAACGGAACAGAAGAACGAAACCAGCATCATTGACCAGCCAATACCTGAAACGAGAGATCTTTCCAATGTTATTTTTATTCATGGGCAACTCGGACACTTAACTATGATTTTACCATGCGCATGCGCAACGAGAAACATAATGTACTCACAAACTAGACTTATGACTTTTCGTCCATTATTTCCCTGCGTTCTTTGATTTGCTGATATCACTTGGTAATAGGGACTCGTACCATTACTCCTATAAAGTTGGGCCCCCTTTAGGCCCACATGGAATGGTTCCGTATTCACCAATCAAATTGCTAGAATTTAGTTTTCAACCAATAAGGAGGCACTATTTCGACAGTTGTTGTTGTTGCATACAAAAAAAACGGTTGATACAGCCTAGAGTTATCGTATCTGCGATTGATCAATTTTGTTTCTACAGATGAAGATTACTACTTGAAAGGTATGCATTTTGCGATTAGTAGGTCAGGAAAACATTCTTTTCTTTTTTAATATCCAGATAAAATTCTTACAATACATGTTACTATTTACTCTACATATTGGTACGACACAACTATACAACACTACAGGGACCATAACATTAGCAGCTAAATGGCGTGACTATCCCATGGTCTACATATAACAAAAACAATAAAAACTACAGGACAATACGCAAAAAGAAAAACAAGAAAAAAGAATACTTGAAATTAATCACTACACGCTAAATGCCTAAATGCTACATAAGCTAACTACAATAAACGTTTGCGACATAAGGACTGCGGGAAAGGAGATACGAAATGATTCCCTGCGCCTCACCGAATTATATCGGTTTGATCGGCGGATTTAATGCAAAGACCAGGGGTTTACGTGAAAAAGTTATACCACCTATCTTTACCGCAATCGTTTATTCAAATTAAATTCATAGACATTATTCTTCGTACTAAAAGTTTGCTTTTCAGTGTTGAAGCTCTTTAAACCAGACTTGGAAGCGATTTTGTTGAGTGTATTAGAACCCGCTAGTTTAGGCCATTTTGAAACAGGGGGCCCACTTTATAAGAGTAATGGTATGAGTCCCTACGGGTCTCTATTGAACAAGTGATTTCAGCAAATCAAAGAACGCAGGGAAACAAGGGACGAAAAGTCATAAGTCTTCTCACCAGCTAAGCGTGTGCGTTCTGTTTCAATTCTTCTGTGCAATGCGTTCTATCTTCACCACCTTAACTGCCTGCGCATGGTGCTTCGTAGTGACACATGTTTGGTCGGTGAGTATCTTCATATGTTTCTTAGTGAGGATGATTTATTGTCAAAAGAATTGTGGCGCAGTAATGAAATCCCTCTGACTTTGCAGCCAGAACAGTCAGGCGGACAGAGTTCGATCCCAGGTAGAACCCGATAACTCGAGCGTCATGCCAAAGGATCGAGGACTTTATTAGGATGGCATTAAACAATGCAACCTCACATCTACCTATTCAATTATCATTTTACGATAAAATTGTGACTTTTCACTTCCTAAGGCCCTCAACTTTCAAATTACGAGTAAACTGTGTATTTCGCTTTTGATTGGCACCTCAGAACAACGTTATTACCAACTGCAGACAAAGGGTTTAAAGCCAGCAGTCGAGCCGTAAATATAAACAGAGAAGGCATCAAATAATACTTTGAAATCTAGATGGAGGGCTTAAAACAATAAAATTTGCGCCCAGGCTACTTTTACACAACAAAATGGAATCTTCAACTCTCCAATGTGTCAACTGACTGAATAGAAGTCTTACTCAATACTCAATGGATTCTGTTTTAACCACACGGTAACTATATACCGAATTAAATTTTAGCACGTTATTGGGTTGCCTCTCGTGGTATGGGGCGATTAAAGATGCTAACGTTAATCTTTTCTCTATGGTATTTTCTACAATGTTTCAGAGTTTTCGTTACGATTAAGGTAAATTCCAAACAGCTAGCGAAAGCATTGTGATAGGGGGTCGTTGAGAGGAACTAGCCTGCGTGCAAACTCTCTGAAAAGAAATCAGTAGAGTTTGGACGCACGCAAAAAGAAACCGGAGTAATCGAAAAATTAAGATGCATCTGTGCACATAAAAGTTTGCAAAATCTGTCATATGAGCACAAGGTGCATTTATAGACGGGCAAAATTTTCATAAACAATGGACCTTGATTTGAGCTGCTCCTTCACAATTTCCCTCTCGAAACGGTATCAGTTACAATGATTTTATAAGAGAATCATACCTGATGATAAGGGACACAACTTTCTCCATGCATTCACCGGACCAGACTGAGTCAGCTGACCTATGCTCAATTCCATGAAGAATAAGGGGATACCAGCCAGAAACAGGCAGACCAGGAAAGGTATCAAGAATGCTCCTGAAACAGCAATATAGTAACAATGGCTAATTTTCAAAGAATTTTAAAGTGCAAACTCTTTCGGAACGTCATAGAGGGTTCTAATATGAGGTTTTTGGGAGCAAAGAAGCGTGTAAATCTTCAGGAAAGTCGAACGAGCTGAGAAATAAAGTCGAATTCGAAAAAAGCGGCTGCTCTTTTAAAGGCTGCGAGGGAGCAGCGATCCCCGTATGAGGGACTCCTTATTAAAGGGGCTGGGTCACGTAAAGTAAACAAATTTATTTCGAAACGATGATTCTTTTAACCTACATATCCTCGAAATGATGCTAGCTATAACGCTGAAACTTCCTGACATTTACTAAAATTTTACAATCAGAAAATAAAATTTCAATACCTATTCGTTGAACAAGTGACCACCACATGCCCATATTTGGAGAGTGGTCACAACTAATTTTTTTACCTTGCTCCAGAATTTTTCCCTCCAAATGTACCCTGGGTACCAGACTCTCTAACATAAAAACGGAGACTCTGTTTTTCTCTGTTTTTATGTTAGAGAGTCTGGTACCCAGGGTACTCCAAATGATACCCGATTCTAGAAACAATCGGTCAAAAATATACTCCAAAACGCAAAAATTAGACTAAATAACAACCCGATCTAACAAAATTTCCCCTACTGACATGTTTTGACAACCGGCTCTAGAAAAATTGCCTTCTTTCGATACCCCGCTCTGGAAAAAATAGGTGAAAACGATACCCTGAAAAACAGCACATCCCCGTCGGAGAAATAAACTAAGTAGCCCCCCTCCTCCCTGGGCCTCAAATTCTCTTTGACTTGCTTTTCATTCTGCGGACAATTAGCTTATTGTATTCCATTGTATTTGATGATCTGGAGAAATCATAGTTAATAGAATAATGATCAAACCAATCGGACAAATGAAGGCATGCAGCCATCTTTTGTTCTAAGAAATAACAGAGCATGTTTATTTATGGTTCCTTTTGAATTGTTTACATTGCTTTGCTTTTGTTTGAACGTTAGCTGCTGTTGTTGCTTTGTTGTTTTTTAATTAGATTTCGTTGTTGTTGTTTTTAGCCGTATGGCTGTAGCTATTCTGCATAAATGATTGAAAAAATAAAAAAAATTCCAACTAGACGCTATATATGTCGTACATTTGTCTTTAACATCTACGTTCATTTGATTCAATAGGAGTGCTTCCCCTGGACTTGCTCCAAGTCTCGCTCTTGATCAATAAATACGGGAGGGGAAAGGAGGAAAGGGGGTAGGACACGGGTAAAGGAAGAAAGAAAGGGAAAAGAAAGGGGAAGGAGATCCAGAAGCCAGGAGCAAGTCCATGCTTCCCCAGGCACAGGATATAAACATTTGTTATGGAATGAAAAGCTCACCTCCTCCATTTTTAAAGCACTTGAAAGGAAACCTCCAAAAGTTCCCATATCCAACAGCAAAGCCAACACAGGAAAATATGAACTCAACTTTACGATCCCATTTTTCACGATTCTCGTCATCGGCCACTTTAGCTTCCTGATCATCTTGAGCTACCAACGCAGGGGCCATCCTTGCAGGAGAAAATGCTAAGTTCAGAGTTCATTCTAATATATGCACTCCGTAGGTGTTACGCACAAGACTCGTACGCGTTTTGTGTTATTTACCATAGCAGGTGGAAAGGTGGCTGCATTAAGTTGATGTGGGCCTTTTAAATGCGAAAACAGTCTTACAATGCATGAACCAGAAGCTACATCATGATATCATTCATGGCATAAACTGACCTTACCGTGACCTATTCGTTGTGACCCGTACAATTACATGATGCACATGTGTTTGCTTGAACGCTGCGTTGTTTTTAGAATAAAACACTTCATTCCTACCTGATTTTGCTCTATGAAATCGTCAGATCATACTTCATACTTGTTCCAGTAACTCAAGATGTAGCACATTTGTGCTTGAAGAAAACCGCAAACCGCATGTATCTGTGAAAAATTATGTGGATGGATGCACAATATTTCAGTCCATCATTCCTTTGTTGAAAACAATTGCGGACCAAACGCCGGGTTTATAAAAGATACGGGAAAGAGTCCGAGGCAAGCAAGGGGGTCACGACTAGAGGACTAGAAGGTCGGACGGAGGGTGTGCGGTCCTATTTTCCCAAGGAATCACTTTCTAATTGACAAAATTTGTCTTCGTAGAAACGTTCATGGGGAACTTTGCCAAAAACGGTCCTTTAAACCGATCTTGCCTGACTTCAGTCCTCCCCAAGAAAGGAATATGGTTCAACCCTTCACCCTGGTCATCCATCCAAGAAAGCTGCAATAAAGTTACTTTGAAGTAAAGCAATTAAAGGGAATCAATCCCCTATTGTTCTGAGATCAGTTATTGTTAGTTTCACTGGAGCTAAATTCACGCGCCACTGGGTCTCTATGACCCTGATTTCTTTGGATAAAATGAATCTGCACAAACTTGCTTTTAATCACATTTATGTACAGCAAAGCCTTTGCTATGTATTTTCGAATCGCTATTTCATACGGTGGCCAATGGGATTTCAGTGCTTTGCAAAGTGTTTTTGTCATTGTTTGTCCCTGATTCACAATACAAGAGAATAAATTGACTGTAGCTCGGGCTCTGGGGGTGACATTAATATTTCTTCACTTGACATGAATCAAGAAAGCAAATTGTAACAAAATTTGATAGACAGCTGCGAAAACGCATCCAATTTGATATATTGGTAGGGGTGGGTTCTAATAAACTTGGAATGTGAAAATGCGGGGAGGTGCCGCTGGAAAATGTGAAAAGGCACCCTGTCCTGGTGTAAAATCCCCGAAAATGATACCCTGTCCTGGAGTAAAATTTTAAAACTTTGTTTAGACGGGTTTAAACTTTGTTTAAACTTTGCTTAGAAGCTTGCTACTACACCACAGACTTTGTTCAGAGACGTAGGAACCGGGGGGCACTCCCCAAGATTTTGCAATAAAGAAAGAAGTAGCCTTTTTATTTTCAGGAAATGCTCTTTCAGGGCAATGAAAAAAGTGCCCTTGAAGTGCCGTGCCCCTCCAAGTTTGAGATGCTTCCTACGTCCCTGCCTTTGTTTAGATGGGTTTCCTACATTATTTAGCCGTAGCAAGCTTTATCTCTTTATTTCGTAGACCCTTTACTCTTTAGGATAACGGGTCTACTCGTAGGCTATTGCTGCTACTGTTCAGTGTCAAATTGTACAGTGTCAAACTTTGTGTGCAAGTTACAAATAAACTGGGGTCTGGGACAAGCCAGACTATTTCCCGCTTCTCGCTTCCCGCGTCCCGCGCGTTTTTCTCCACTGAACCGAGGCTAAATGGCCTACTTTTACAATTTACATAAAAGAAGAGAAAGCTGAATGCTACACTGCATAAAGCAGAGAAGAAGGGATGTCGATTTTTTATAGAAAATGACGCCATGAAAACGGGAAATTGGTATATAAGATGGATAAATTTCTTGTAAACCAGGTGAAGGGTATTGCAAGTATTTATTGTTATAATAAGAAATTTGCCAACATCTTTTTTATTCAGTTGTCTCGCTGTCTCGCTCCAAAAAATAGAATCCATATCCTCTAGTCTAGCTAGAGTACTGTCGCCCTGAATGGGTCTAATCACAAATAGAATTAATTTTCTTATCAAAGTGCATGTCTCTTGGAAATATTTTTTTATGAATATAGACTTCATTTCCTTGCCAACCGTTATTTCTAGGCCAAAGATATTTTTACTCTTTTTTCCTCTTGAAACTGAGCCTAACATCAGCAGTAGTCAAAATGATACTTTCTCCAATTTTCGCCCTGAATGGGTCTAAATATTGTTTAGGCCTCAGCAGAGAAATTCTACTAGCAGGAAAGTCAAGCTTCTCTCTACAGATACCACACTGAGTGAACTTTAAGGGAATGTTTGTATTATCTGGCTCTTTGGCATTCTTGGCAACATAAAACTTCAACAGACAGCTATCGCTTTTCCTGCGCCGATGAAGCTCAAATTTACGTAAAACTCAACTGTTATGATAATTTTCAAAGCTGACGAAACACCAACGTTGATGAAACCCTCGAAATATGTCAAAATAACTTTAGTAGCACATTTCCTTTCTAAACTGACACAATACCAGCACACACAAACTTGGATCGCTACGTGGAGTCGTTTGAAAAAGATAGACCCATTCAGGGCGAATTTTTCCCGATTTATTTGCCTTTGGAAAAATATGCACTTCGGCAACAAAAATTGACGAGATGTTTCGATAAATGTTAGAATTTACTCGTAAAAGGTTGGTATGACCTGCGAAACAGTTTAACTGGATATCAAATGTGCAAAAATGAAAAAATAAAGGCTGACTCATTCAACCGATTTGAACCAGAAAAAAAGATTTGATGAAACTTGCGAGTCCACGGAAGATAGTCTGCCTGAAAACCTTTATATTTACGGAAATATCCTCTTCAACGAAACACAAGCAAAGAATATTGTAAAGAAAGGCATCAGCAAAACATTTTTGTTGTGGTTTTAAAAAATTTTCAATCCAGGCGCCTTTTATTTCCGTCGAAAGAAGAGCGTGCGATTCTGATGAAAAACGGCATTAGACCCATTCAGGGCGACAGTACTCTAGGCCTAATAGGATAGAAAGGAGGCCTGGTAAAATTGTAAGAAACTTTAACAGTCAGCGTCATAACATTGATCTTTGTTTTTATTGAGGTCCCTGCGAGAGTCTATTACATACCCGAATTTGTATCAAGAGAGGAAGAAGAACGTTTACTCGCAAAGGTATGTTTTGTACTGTAGCTTTATTGGTGAAGGTGAAGTTGCAGTTTTTAGCGCCAAGCGCTGGAATCACAGAAGTAGCTAAGCACTAATTGAGTCCAGAACCCCTTGTCATGACGCTTAAGTGGTGGGGCTCTGCTAGGTATCAAACCCTGTCTGCCTGACAGATCTGGCTGCAAAGTCAGAGGATTACACCTTACACAACAACACCTAAAAAAATCAAATTTCATTGACTTAAAAACATAATAGAACAAGGTTCTTCGAAAGGCAAAGTCTTTTGGAGTCTACAGGGGTAAAATGGATACTGATTGTAGGACAACAATATATCATAAATTTTTGAATTAAAATTCAGAACACCAAGGAATGGTATTGGGAAGAGTATCAATTTTCACAATTACAGTGTCACTTTTCATGATTGTGATATTAACAAAGAAACAAGGAAGTAGGAAATATAGAAAAAGTTGGGTGCAAGGTTTGCGTAATTTTTCTATATCTTGAGCGGCCAGTTCCCTAACAAAGTTTGGTCCAGTGTGCCCCAAGCCTTGTCCTGCAATTTGTTTGCTACTTGAAATTTGTGTTAATTTCTTTATATAGATTTACAGTGCACCTAAGCCCAAATGGACACAGCTTTCTGGACGGAGGCTACAAAATTGGGGTAAGTATCCATGTTTTGTAACTAATAAAAAGTATTCTTTCCAACAGGTAGAACAGCATGGTAATTTTGTTCACATAATTTGAAGTATGCAACAATCCTTATGCATGAGTTGTTTTTTCTCTAGCTTCTGCTCCCAAAATGTTGTTCTATTGTTCTCTATTATAATCTATACTTGATTGAAGATCATTAAAGATTGCAAAATTTTCATGATTCTCCGCAATGCAATTTTCTTTATCATTCTTTGACTGGTACTTGTAGAAAGAGCTGATTGTAGTTAAACTGCAAAATATATCAGAAACTCAGCTCTCACATCACCAAAATATTCACAAACCTAAGAGCATCAAAGACAAAATTATAGAAGTCACATTCAGATAAGAACATATATAGGTTCAAAAGTCCTCAGTGTGCCAGAAATGTGTCTGTTTCTTTGCGTCCGCCTCATCTATAGTATATAATTTTCAGAAACTTAAGTATTGGAAATTATTGTTCATTGCTGAAACGTTCTTACTTATTGTTATTTTGTTTGTACAAATCTGAAATAAACAGTCACTTGTTAGTTTTGCTTTGTTGTTTGGTATTACTTGTTTGATCTGGATACAGAGGCATGTTTTCATAAGATTGGCCATGAAATATTTACGAAGGTGCAGGGGAGCGCTGATGGATAGAAACAGCAAAATATTGGGAATCATCTAACAAAGTGTTTGAATATTTTCAGTGCTCAAAATCTGAAAGTGTTAAGAACTTTTAATGATACATTCAGGCTAGGCCCTGCTTCCCCATTGAATCTTTTGCTTTTATATTCTTTTTCTTTATCTTTTTTATTCTTTGTCTACTGTATGTAGTTTCAGAGATTTGTTGCAATCAGATTGAAATGTTTAACTTTTATCATCATTCCAGGTGGACTGCCCCATCCCAAGGTGTGTTCTTTATTACTATTTTGGTTTCAACTTGGAAATTGCACAATCTGCACATGATGAATTAAATATATTAACCAAGGAAGTTTGTTAGCACTAGTACTAATCTTTAGTCAAGTTCTCGTCTTCTAAAGTTACTATTGTTCACACCAGAATGGCCAAAGAAAATGAACCAAAAAACCTTTTACGTATAAAGAGCAATCCACAGAAATCAAAGATTAAAAATCGTTTAGTAGCTGAATGGCTTGGGTATATCCTTCTTATTTTTTTTTTGCTATCTATTGTATCTTTATAGACATGACAAATTGGCGAAAATAAGATTTATTGAAACCAGTCTTGTGAAAATCCGCCAGAGTCATCGAAAGCATGGGATCAATTTGATCAGCAGGAGGCAATAGTGAATATGTTTTGCGTTTGCTTTGAAATATGCATGTCAATTTGAAATTTCCAGTTCATGCAAACAATTTTCAATAAGAAAAGCAAATTCTCTTTTTCAGAAGTATGGGGAATTCTAATTCCACCAGGGGATTGTTTGGATGTATCTAATCTGCGTTGCATGTTTCCATAATGATATGCTCATTGTGTTGCCGCACTGCAGCTGTTCAAAGGTGATCCCTTGTTTTCAGTGGCGGACACTTTGCCAAATATTGGGGGGGGCGAAGCTATTGTTGTAGTTAAAGGGCATTGTTTGTTTCTATTGTTTTCGAACAAAAGATCTTTGTTCTAGCCAACATTGGGGGGGGGCGATCGCACCCCCTCGCCCCCCAGGTGTCCGCCACTGCTTGTTTTTGACTGATGAATTTATGAGAGTTTAAGACTGCCTGTGTTCATTAAATCTGTCTTTTCGCCAGTTTGCGAACTTAACTAAAACTAGCAAAAAGTAAAAGCAATATAGCCAGTCTATTTTTCTGCAAAAAAGTTTGAATCATTGATTTCTGTCTATTACTTTGTTTCGTGTGACTGATTTTCTTTGTTCACATCTTTTTGTTACCAGGTACACTTTATGAAAACTGACAAAACACATTACATATTACTAGAAGTTACTCTAAATAAACCACTGCATATGCAGTTCAGTATTCTTCTTTGCAAAATGTACTTTTACAGAATCTTAGGGTAAATATTCTTCAGGATATCGTAAAGGATTTATTTGTAGGGGAAATATTTCTGAACTACTTCTGCAAAATGTTTTTAACGTATATGCAAGGGAAGGAAAGTTGATCATAATTTACATAGGAAATGGAGGAATTATACGAAGCACGTTAATGTATTTGTATGTGAAGAGACATTGTCCATAATTTGAAACAGGAAAAGGAAGAAATTCTGAAGAATATTTGCCGTTGTACTGAAGTTACATTATCATCAGATATGGCATGATACTGACATATTTATTTGTTCTCAGGGAATGGTTCAAGAATCCTTACCACAGGTATGCGACTATGTTTTGGACATTTCAGACTTTAGTTTAATTTTGACATTTTATGAATCAAAAATTAAGAATAAGGCCCCGTTCATACTGCTCTGTTTTTGTACAAAGCAGGAAGAAAAACATCAATTTTTGTGAAAGTGCTCACACTGATCCTCTCAAATACAACACAAAAAGGGGGGTTTTTGAAAACGTTGTCAGAAGTAGATATCCCGTAGATATCCACAAAACGGAGCTTTCTGAAAGCGCTGCAACATTCAACAATTATTTTTATAAAACCAGAGCAATGTGAACGCACAAAAACGGATATTTTTCGTTCCGTTTTTTTCAATCAGAGTGCAAGGGCTCTTTCCCCCTCAATTTTTGTGAAAGAAAAAACGGACCAATGTGAACGGTCGCTTGGAGGCATCAAACATTCAGAAACGGATAATAACAAAAACGGAGCAATTTGAACGGATCCTGGGGGATGGAAGACATCTTTGCCATGCTATCCCTATCTCTGAATATAGCTATAGCGCTGCTCAGCTATGTTACCAGAATTTTTCTAAATTTCCTGCAAAATTGTACGATAATGAGTCATCCTCCAATTTCGACATATTACGTATCATGCTGTGACGGAATGGCTAACATGGAACCTAAAGTTTATTTCATTACAGTCACTCGTATTGTTCCAGAGTCGTGGGCAGTTTTTTATGGAAGCTGTTTTCAAAAATGGTCCATGGGAGCGGTGAATTCAATTTTTTTCAAGGAGGACTAAAATCATTTTCCATGTCAGCCACTAATCCAAACTTCAAATCAATGACAGTGAGCATAAAAATCCTCTAAGGATCATGAGAATGACAGATAAGCACGGTCAGATTTTGTAAAACAATAGCATGAGGAACTTTTGATTGACACCTCAATTCAAAGCGATTAGCGATCGCAGACAAAGGAAATTCTCTCAACCAGTAATTCAAAACAAGCAAAGCCACAAAAGTTGCTCTAAAAACCCAGGTATCTAGCTCGCTCGTTGTGCTTTCCAGAAATTGTTTTCAAGAGCGAACATGAGCGTAGATCGAAAGAAGAAGGGTATATCTGCACATCTGCCTCTGGCATTTAATTTGTTTGGTTCAGAAGCCGATTGAGAGGCGACTCAATTCTCTTACTTTTTGGGTGTGATTATAATACTTACTGCTCAGCTTCTGAGCCAAGGAAATAAAATGCCTGTGGTAGATCTGAAGGTATATCCTTCTTCTTTCGACATATGCTCGTGTTTGCTCTTAAAAACAATTTCTGGAATGTACAACGAACGCGATAGCTACCTGGGTGTCAGAGAAACTTTTGCGTCTTTTTTTGTGTTGAATTAATGGTTGAGGGAATTTCCTTTGTCTGCGATCGCTGATCGCTTTGAATCCAGGTGTCAACAAAAACAACGCATATATGCTATTGTGTTACAAAATCTGTCCTTGTTTGACAGATATGTACCCATCGGTTTATTGAAGTTAATTGTAGTTCCTTTGAAGATTTATGATGCAGTCATAAACATTTCTGAAGCTAAAAACCGGCAGAGTTTGATCGAAGTTTCTGGTGCTTTTCAAGCTCTTCAAAAAGCAGCTTCTTCGACAATCGCCGATAACTCTAGAGGGTATTTCAGAAAAAACCGCGACCCAATAATAATTGAAAATCTTGAAAAAAATATGAGATTTTAGAAGATGTAAAGCATACTATCTGAAAGTACAATCTTTTTTTCATCTAATGATATGCAGTTTGGATACCTTGATTGAATTATTTATCATTTAATTGGTATTTTAGTAGGTATGGCCGAATTCAAATACAGCATGCTGTAAGAGCAAAATCAACACCTTCTGTATCGTAAAGAATGATGAAACAGATTTTATCGAAACAGTTCATGCCTACAAGCACCAGAGATGATGCCCTAAGGTAGAGAATAGGCAAATTTATTCCCATCTGATGCATTTATTGAGGAGGTAATATAAGCTCTCACACAGATAAGTTTTTGTCTTTGTGAGTGTTATATCACTTTCCAGCCTTTGAAATAGGCAATATTTACGAAAACGTAAATTTAGTGGCGAATGATTCAATTTATACACCCAACCTGGGTATCATTGGAAAGATAGATTTTACTCTCAGATGGTATACATCAAATTGATTCAAATATCATCGTTTCCTGAAGAATCTCGAACAAAGGTTGGGTTGCATGTTTCTGAAACGCCCTGTATGATTGCACAATTAATTGTTATGATGTAATGTTCACCTGTCAGTTAGCCTTTCCACTGTGTTACATTGAATGTTTCAATTTTCTTTCTCAGTGGCTGAAGAACATGACTGACAGGGTCACTGAACTGGGGTTTTTTGATGGGAAACCAGCGAATCACGTTCTAGTCAACGAATATGAAGCTGGCCAAGGTATTATGGTTAGTAGACCAAGGAAAGATTCTACTAACTACTATAGATTCTAATGTTATGGAGGGCCCTTTGAAAACCAGCTTTTGCTGGAGGGTTGCCTAGACAAGACATACATTAATGTGGTTTTTATCCATTTCATACAGAAGCTTATCATCCAAGGGAATCGACAATGGCAGTACAGGACTCTAGTCAAAAACAGGACAGATTATACGCTATCTCATTCATTGGACCGTCAAAAATAGATGTGGCGTAAGACCAATTTAACCGTTTCGATTCCCTTTTGTGTTTTGAATAACGTGCAAAAATTTAATTTTAATCAATTTTGCTTGCGGTAGTTTTCCAGACTACATACACAATCTCCGTATGTTCTTTGGAACTGGTGTGTCGCGCTGATACATAACAACAACATCAAAATTAGGGCACTAGTGTAGCTAGTCTTGCAGTTCTCGAGACATTAATCGTCTCAGCGTGGTTTCCAGTCTCCTATTCAAGTTGAAGAGGATATGCACGTATTTTGCAATTGAGCTTGACCAAACATAGAAAGCTATTTGACACACATATCCATCACTATGGCAACAGTTGCTTTTGCTTTTAACAACTGTTTAATAGCCCTTATTAGAAAGATGCACACTTGAGCTTTCTCTGAGAATGGTAAGTGTGCCCTTCTCACATGCGTGAAAAGAGCCATGCATGAACCTTTTCGAATGTCACGCGAGTTTTGTAGATATTTTGTTACATCTACTTTATTGGGGACTTGCAGCCTTTGCCTTGGACTCTACAGCTTTGAGTCTGTTACAAAAGTACATCGGATCATCCTCTCGTTTTCACTGTTCCTGCTTATTCGTAAATCTACAGAACAACTTTGTTCTGGAGCAGTTTAAACGCTCTTGCGCCATAGCAGCTTTGTGACGGATCAAAAGTGCATCGGATCATCGAAGGGCGCCTACCTTGTAGGAAGTGTGTTTATTCCCAGTACTGTACCCGTGACCCAGTTCACAGAGTAATTGGTGTCCTGTGACCCAGTCCTGCTAATCTGTGTTTCAAATTCTAACGTCTGTTCGTGTTGACCAATCAAAAAATCACGCTGTCTGATTCCCTGTGGCCAACTCGTATAACAGTTGATCTCGTATTACATCAACACCGGAATTTGAAATCACAAAGTTATTCATATGTCATTTTGACCTTGAGAGGACTGACTCTGTGTACTGCTGGGTCATGGTACAGTTCTAAGTACTGGGAATAAACACACTTCCCTTCCTACAAGGTAGGCGCCGTTGGATCAGCCTTTCGTTTACATCGTTCTTGCATATTCGTAAATCTACAGAACAACTTTGTTCTGGAGCAGTGTATGTAAACGCTCTTGCGTCGTAGCAGCTTTGCCCAGGGGGGGTACTCCAATTGTGGTCTGACAGGGGGGTCCAGTCAGGGTTAAAGAGGGCCAAAGCAAAAATTTTGAAAAATACCCTCAAATGGTAGTATCTTTTTATAGAAACCCCCAAATGGTAGTTCGTGGACCAAAAATTGGGCCATTTGGTAGCGTCTGGTAGCAAAAATTTTCTGCAGTTTTTCAAAATTTTCTATTGTAAAAACTGATTGAACAAAGCAAAAAAACTTCAAAATTCAATGATAATTACTGCTGCAACGACCATATTGCCGTGCGGAGGAGCCTACTGAGTTGAAATCTTATAACTGACCAGGAAGCTTGGAATACCCCCAATTGGTAGTATATGTTGACAAATAAGGCCATTTGGTAGCCATTTCGTAAGACCCTCAAACCGACTGGACCCCCTGTTAGGCCATAATGGAAGTACCCCCCCGGGCAGCTTTGCGACGAATCAAAACTGTACCAGTACAGTGTAGACGTGGTCTTTTCAGTTTATTTTGCTGCTGATATTTTTTTTGTCTTTTGTGATCATTGGGTCGTTCATTCCAGGGCTTCCATCAGTGGCACGCATATCAGTATAAACATTTTCTAATGTTTCTCCAACTTGAATAAAGCTCACACTGGCCAAATACGAAACAGCTATTTTTCAAAATAGAGACCGAAAACTCAGCCATATCCTGGAAGTTGAATCCTAGACAAATAACGAGAATTGTCGGTAAAGCCGATCAATTCTCTTGCGCGTAGTCGATCGTGTAAACACTAGACTTGCCCCCAGTCTATCTCTTTACGATAGTTCCTGGATCCGCTATTTCATGGATCTACCATTCCAACATTCCGTCAAGAGAGCTCTGGACGGAAGATTGGAATGGCGCCAGGAACTACTGTACAGGGAACGGTAGACGGACGGAAGAGATAGACTTGGGGCAAGTCTATGTAAACACTAATCATCGAATACAACATTCAAACTCAATTCAACGAGCGACGTGCAATGAACCTATCAAGACTCACCGATGACCGACCGACAGACAATAACGAAAACATGCTACCTTTGTTCGCAAAAAACGATGCATAAAAATGGAAGGGTATTAAAGGGGCATTCCGCAGAAAAAAACCGGATATCGGTGTTGCTTTTAAAACGAACAGGCTTATAATTATGAAAATTCTCCAACTTGAATAAAGTTAAAACGGGCCAAAAACGAAAAAGAAATTTTTCAAACTAGAGACCGAAAATTCAGCCATATCCTCAAATTTGAATCCGAGACAGAAAACGAGAATTCCCGGTAAAGCCGATCAAATCTCTTGTGCGGAGTTGACCGTGGACACATGAATGAACAAATGCATCAGGACATTCAAATTCAATTTTAAGGGCGACGTGCAACGAGCCGATAACCGACCGACGGACAATAACGAAAATATGCTACCTTTGTTCGCCGAGAACGATACATAAAAATGGTATTCCATATCTCCCGTTTGAGAAGCACGATCGACGAAAGGAAAACGATTTCCAAGGGCTGACATAATCTGGTTTTCGATCGTGATGACAGTATGAATTTCTGCATGCATTTAGTTTTCGAGGAATGCCCCTTTAAAATTAACATTGGTCTTAATGTTTTCTTCCATATCTCACGTTTGAAAAGCGTGAATGACGAAAGCAAAACGATTTCCGAGGGCTGTCACAATCTGCTTCTCGATTGGGATGTGGTGATATGAATCTCTGCATGCATTTAGTTTTCGAGGCCCCTTTAAGATAAGGCAGAGTTAAATTTTTATGTCAACAGATTCATTTTCAAACTCACCTTAGAATCTTTCCAAGACCTCTGCTGATCTTGTTATCAATTTCCTCAACAGCCACATCTAGACGGTCCTTTGTTCTATCCTACTATCACAACAGTGTCCCTCGGTTCACACACAGTCCTCGATTTTTACAAACCAATGGAGGAGTCCAAGCAAGAGTCCAGTTTAGAAAATAGTGAAACAAAGGTAATACCTCTTATATCGCTCAGTACTGTTGTTGCGTGAATGTGGGGTGTGTGACGCTTTGGTAAATGATTGTGACGTAAGTTAATTTATTCCCACTATTACTTCTCCTGTATGCCGCGTATTATTGAAGATATGTCTGATGCAAGTCTTTTTGAATGAATGCACACGCTTTAACCCTATTTTAACCGGGTAAAAAAAAAGTGATTTTCTACCGGGGGGGGGGCGTTTTTCGCCCCCCCCGTTTTTCTCTGCAAGTATAACAGCTATGACAATGAAACTTGCACTGTGTCACAATTGAACAAAGGAGAATCTAAAAATAGCATCAATCAATCAGTAGTCACGTGATTGGTTGCTAGGCAACGAAAAACAATGCAAATTTTGTGGAAATCGAGCTATTTGCAAAAAAGGGCCAATTATTAGCAAATAGCTTGATAAAATTGGCAACAAACCATCCAAATACCTGCTTGACACCATTAGTTTGTAGTTTCATATGGTTTCATATGGATATTTGTGGTTTCTAATAAATTAATTAATTAAATAATGAAAATTTGATTCAATGCAAAATTGTTTGCTCAATAATTATGATTTAAAACCATTAATTTCGCATATTATTGATGAAATCAAGTACCTTCATCAATATTTGAGGTAATTCCATCAGTTTGCATGCAAAAATTACTCCTTCATTAGGAATATGACGTCATAAAGATTGATGACGTCATAGAAATAATAAAGTGCTGATGTCAGCAAATATAAATAAATTATACATCAAATGAAAGCACTCATTGAGACGAATCGAATGGTATATATATTATTGAGATTTAGTAACAAATAAAGAAATTAGAGCCGTTTTAAAGAATTTCTTTGTGACCACTCTGCAAATATAGGCATGGGGTGGTCACGTGGTCGAACAATAGGTCTTGAAATTTTCATTTACTGATGGCCAACTAAATTTTAGGAAAAGTCAAGACGTTTCAGCATTGTAGGTGGCATCGTTTGGGAGCTATTTAAAAAAATCCGACAGGGGGGGCGAAAAACGCCCCCCCCCGGTTAAAATAGGGTTAAGTTCCCGACTGTCAGTGAAAAGTCTAGCCGTCTTGAAGACGTGACTGGCGTTTTCCTTTTGCAGACTCTATTGAACAGAAATTCATTTGTTTGTACTGCAGATGAATTGTTGTGAGGTGGGTGCGAGGTTTGTAATTCTGGTGTTAGGTTCTCAATGTCACTTGTCAAAGACTCAGCTGATAGAACAACGACTCAATTTCACTTGTTGCCGGGGGTATTTACACCGGGATTTGCACTCACGGAGTCCCTTCACCTTTCATGCAGAGGAAGAATCCAGAAAAACACCGGGGGGTCTACTTAATACATTGAGCACCCGGGGATGTGCTGTGCCTGCCAATAGGGCCCCATTTTCGATTGGAAATTCCAGGACAGGATTATACCTTTTGTGTATTTATTCCGACACAGGAATGTTCATTAAAGCTTTTTTCTCAGGGCAGGTCAGATTTGGCGTGCAAAATTAAGATAATAATAATAATAATGATAATAATAATAATAATAATAATAATAATAATAATAATAATAATTAATTTATTTACAGTTGGTGGGCGCAATAGTTTTAAAGAAAACTAATAAATACCAACTTTTTACAATACAAAGTTCAAACATAATATAAACGTAAAATATCTACATGAATCTATGTACACATCATAACTTACAAAAGCCACTTGTATTATACAGGACGAGTACTATATTTTCAAACATTTATTGCAGGACAGGGTCATAAAATTTTCTTTTGGCAGGCACATTCCCATTGTTCTTCTCCAAGGTAGACCCCCCGGGAGAAAACCACGATGAACCATAATGTTTTCTTTCTCCGAAACCTCATTCCTTAAAATATCTTCAATACTTCTCAATACGTAATCTCCGTGTTTAATCCATGAATCAAAAATATGGGTTTTGAGGTAAAAAGGGAGTTCAAAGTATAAATCAAATTTGATGTCACGTGAAATTATCTGCGAATAAAGACGATTGAAGTGATCGTCATAACTCATTTGCGTTGTCGCAAATCTCACTTGACATCTCACTTGATACAGACTTTATTTCCCTGGGAATGTTTTGCTTCAGATCGTACCGACATAGATATTACTTCATCGGAAAGCCTAGTTCCTCCTATTTTCAAACGTAAAATGGCGATTTCCTAATGTGTGCGATTCCAAGGTTGAAAGTCATATTTAAAAGGAATAGACATCGCTATATCTCGTAGCCGCTATAAATAGGCTAAAGAAACGCCCATTGTTTCTTTACCTACACAATGACACCGGATGCGTCAAAGTGGTCGAGTACAATAGATTATATTTTTGATCTGGTCCGGGCCAGCTTTTAACTATGTCGATTCCCTTTAAGAGATAGCTATCCTCCAAATGTTTTAAATTTTTAAAGGATGTATAGGGGCAGTAACCTGCACCAGGGTTTAGTCTACAATCTTAGACAAAAGTGTTAAGACACTTTGCTTTCGGGAAGAAATTGTGAGTTAAGGACACCCTCCCCTAAGTCAATTGATACGTTTACTACTTAAGTTATTTCAGTCTTGCAAAGACACTTTTAGACAAAAGTGTTGAGACACTGTGCTTTCAGGAAGAAATTGTGAGTTAAGGACCCCCTCCCCCCAAATCAATTGATACGTTTGCTACTTAAGTTATTTCAGTCTTGCAAAGACAATATTAGACAAAAGTGTTGAGACACTGTGCTTGCAGGAAGAAATTGTGAGTTAAGGACCCCCTCCCCCCAAATCAATTGATACGTTTGCTACTTAAGTTATTTCAGTCTTGTAAAGACAATATAAGACAAAAGTGTTGAGATACTTTACTTTCGGGAAGAAATTGTGAGTTAAGGACACCCTCCCCCCAAATCAATTGATACGTTTGCTACTTAAGTTATTTCAGTCTTGCAAAGACAATATTAGACAAAAGTATTGAGACACTTTGCTTTCAGGAAGAAATTGTGAGTTAAGGACCCCCTCCCCCCAAATCAATTGATACGTTTGCTACTTAAGTTATTTCAGTCTTGCAAAGACAATATTAGACAAAAGTATTGAGACACTTTGCTTTCAGGAAGAAATTGTGAGTTAAGGACCCCCTCCCCCTAAATCAATTGATACGTTTGCTACTTAAGTTTTTTCAGTCTTGTAAAGAAAATATTAGACAAAAGTGTTGAGACACTGTGCTTGCAGGAAGAAATTGTGAGTTAAGGACCCCCTCCCCCTAAATCAATTGATACGTTTGCTACTTAAGTTATTTCAGTCTTGCAAAGACAATATTAGACAAAAGTATTGAGATACTTTACTTTCGGGAAGAAATTGTGAGTTAAGGACCCCCTCCCCCTAAATCAATTGATACGTTTGCTACTTAAGTTATTTCAGTCTTGCAAAGACAATATTAGACAAAAGTATTGAGATACTTTACTTTCGGGAAGAAATTGTAAGTTAAGGACCCCCTCCCCCAAATAAATTGATACGTTTGCTACTTAAGTTATTTCAGTATTGTAAAGACAATATAAGACAAAAGTGTTGAGATACTTTACTTTCGGGAAGAAATTGTGAGTTAAGGACCCCCTCCCCCTAAATCAATTGATACGTTTGCTACTTAAGTTATTTCAGTCTTGCAAAGACAATATTAGACGAAAGTATTGAGACACTTTGCTTTCAGGAAGAAATTGTGAGTTAAGGACACCCTCCCCCTAAATCAATTGATACGTTTGCTACTTAAGTTATTTCAGTCTTGCAAAGACAATATAAGACGAAAGTATTGAGACACTTTGCTTTCAGGAAGAAATTGTGAGTTAAGGACCCCCTCCCCCTAAATCAATTGATACGTTTGCTACTTAAGTTATTTCAGTCTTGCAAAGACAATATAAGACGAAAATATTGAGACACTTTGCTTTCAGGAAGAAATTGTGAGTTAAGGACACCCTCCCCCTAAATCAATTGATACGTTTGCTACTTAAGTTATTTCAGTCTTGCAAAGACAATATCAGACGAAAGTATTGAGACACTTTGCTTTCAGGAAGAAATTGTGAGTTAAGGACACCCTCCTCCTAAATCAATTGATACGTTTGCTACTTAAGTTATTTCAGTCTTGCAAAGACAATATAAGACGAAAGTATTGAGACACTTTGCTTTCAGGAAGAAATTGTGAGTTAAGGACACCCTCCCCCTAAATCAATTGATACGTTTGCTACTTAAGTTATTTCAGTCTTGCAAAGACAATATTAGACGAAAGTATTGAGACACTTTGCTTTCAGGAAGAAATTGTGAGTTAAGGACACCCTCCCCCTAAATCAATTGATACGTTTGCTACTTAAGTTATTTCAGTCTTGCAAAAACAATATTAGACAAAAGTGTTGAGACACTTTGCTTTCAGGAAGAAATTGTGAGTTAAGGACCCCCTCCCCCTAAATCAATTGATACGTTTGCTACTTAAGTTATTTCAGTCTTGCAAAAACAATATTAGACAAAAGTGTTGAGACACTTTGCTTTCAGGAAGAAATTGTGAGTTAAGGACCCCCTCCCCCTAAATCAATTGATACGTTTGCTACTTGAGTTATTTCAGTCTTGCAAAAACAATATTAGACAAAAGTGTTGAGACACTTTGCTTGCAGGAAGAAATTGTGAGTTAAGGACCCCCTCCCCCCAAATCAATTGATACGTTTGCTACTTAAGTTATTTCAGTCTTTCAAAGACAATATTAGACAAAAGTGTTGAGACACTTTGCTTTCAGGAAGAAATTGTGAGTTAAGGACCCCCTCCCCCTAAATCAATTGATACGTTTGCTACTTAAGTTATTTCAGTCTTGCAAAAACAATATTAGACAAAAGTGTTGAGACACTTTGCTTTCAGGAAGAA
This sequence comes from Aurelia coerulea, assembly GCA_039566865.1. Taxonomy (NCBI): domain Eukaryota; kingdom Metazoa; phylum Cnidaria; class Scyphozoa; order Semaeostomeae; family Ulmaridae; genus Aurelia; species Aurelia coerulea. Next base: position 4,916,382 of record CM076945.1, on the reverse strand, counting down.
ATTGTGAGTTAAGGACCCCCTCCCCCTAAATCAATTGATACGTTTGCTACTTAAGTTATTTCAGTCTTGCAAAAACAATATTAGACAAAAGTGTTGAGACACTTTGCTTTCAGGAAGAAATTGTGAGTTAAGGACCCCCTCCCCCCAAATCAATTGATACGTTTGCTACTTAAGTTATTTCAGTCTTTCAAAGACAGTATTAGACAAAAGTATTGAGACACTTTGCTTTCAGGAAGAAATTGTGAGTTAAGGACCCCCTCCCCCCATATCAATGTTGCAATATTTTGGAAATGTTGCAGATGAATCCACCACTATGTGTTCTTCATTCAAATCAAAATTGCAGTGTGGGGAAAGGGGTGGTCTTTAGCAGTTTGCAGGAACGAAAGGTATTTTACTACACAAAATGCATTTGTCTCAACGACTTTTGTCTAGGATTGTAGTTAAGAAATTATTTATGAAAGTGTACAGTTCACAAGAAACTGGATTATATATTTGAAATGAGGAGAAATAATCTGTCAGATGGTGAAAGATTGATGTATGTGCATGCGTGGTTTGATTTCCATAGCTTTATGCGTCTGCGGAGGATAAATTTATGTACTGCAACTGAGGAGCCAGCAAAGGAGAAACTACTTCGAAGCCTCGTCCGCAGAACAATGCAAACTTTCCTCCGCAGAAGCATACAACCCGAAGCATAACTGTGGTGTCTAACTACCCATAGTGTATGGAATTTGACACAAAAAGCTGGTAGAATTCCCAATGGGACTAAACCCCCTATTCTTACCTCAAATATAAAATTTCTCTCAATTCTCGAACTGCGCTCTTTGAGATCTTTTGATGCATTGTCGCCGAATTACGTACGGCCAATTTTTGTAGCAACTGTTTTATCTAAATCTCATTAATTTTCTCCCGATGATCTCAAGTAGATTTATTAGATAAGTATACGTACTACTGCGATTTGTGTGTTGTGTGCAACCTCAGGAAACGACATTGAATCAAAAAGAAAGATGCAACAACCATTTACGCTATCTTATTTCAAGATGTGATGGCTATGCTTGTTTTCTTCGTCTTTTGTCACACAAATTCAATATAAAAAGTTTACAATAAAGAATGACCTAAAACACTACGAACGAGCTCCATACAAAAACGAGGACAGATAATGTTACAATAGGATCTGCTCTCTTATATTGATACCTAGATACAAAGTGACTTGTGATTGCAGACAAAGGGAATTGAATGCTCGGTTGGCGAAGACAAAAACAAAAACAAAGCAAGCCGCAAAAATTGCCCTGAAAAACAAGATCGCTAGCTCGCTCGTTGTGCATTCTTGAAATGGATTTTAACAGCAAATATGAGCACATATCGAAAGAAGAGGGATATATCTAAACTTCTGCCTAGGGGATTTATTTTTTTGTACGGAAGCTGAAAGTTAAGTGTTTTAATGACACCTAAAAAGTACGAGAATTGAATCGAATCCAGATTGGCTTCTACACCAAATAAATGAAATGCCCAATGAAAATGTTTAGATATATCCTTCTTCTTTCGATATGTGCTCATGTCTGCTGTTAAAAACCATTTCTGAAATGCACAACGAAGGAGCTAGCTACCTAGGTTTAAGGGCAACTTGTGCGGCTTGCCTTGTTTTCGTTTATGACTTGAAATGGATGTAAACAAACATTAGCCGATTTTGTCGATCGGAGCCTCAGCTGATAGAACAACGACAATGGGAATAGTCACATTCACGCCTCCCCTCCCAACCTAGAGTTCCCAAAATACCGCTAACAGGTAGGGGATTCTTACCAAAATATAGGCTTTGTTGAAATTTCTTTGTCTTTTCAGGTGAACAGTAGTTTTGACTCAAGGCACATGCAATCGATCGTTCTGCAACCGAGAAGTCTGGTGGTGTTCAAAGAGGATATGTACAACTGTTATTTGCATGGTATTAAAGAGACAAAGACAGACACGATAACGGAAAACATTGTGAATCCAGACGAAAATTATCGTTGTAAGATTGGCGATGTTTTAGAACGTAAGACAAGAATATCACTTACTATTAGGCATGTTCCGAAAGTTTTAAAAGTTAAGCTTGGAATTAGAAAATAAGGTAGTTATTGACATAAAATTTAGGCGTTTGAAAAAAATTGTATTAATCTTATGGAGCTTAATATGTCTGATAGTCAAAAGACCGAAGTATTTTTATGATTTTTCTCGTCTTTTCACAATTACTGAAAATAAATAAAGTTCAACTTTACGAAAATCCCGTGTTGTTGTTGAAATGTATGAATTACAAGATTACTAAATAACTAGATTTTTACTAGATTACTTTGAAAGCTGTTTTTTCAAAAAGCTCTAAGTTAAGCCTGGTTTCCATTAAATCGCAGAGTGCCGCAGAATGTCGCAGCAGATTGTCACAAAATTTTGGTTTGCTGCGCTCTGCAACTCTCTGTGACAGGAAGTTTCATTGGTCGCAGTGTTGCAGAATTTTGGTACCATGCTGCAATAACAATATGGCAGGAATTTAGGAAACGCGTGACTCTTGTTGTGGGATCGCATAACTTTAGGACAGGTGCTTCCATTGATCGCAGAGTGCCACAGAGCGTCGCAAAGTGTCGCAGAGATAGAAAATTGATCGCAGAGTGTCGCAGCGTTTTAGTACAGCAGTTTCGATTCGTCGCAATGTGCTGCAGGACACAATTCTTGCAACACGTGTGACACTTTGATATACTCTACGAAATAATGGAAAGCAGGCTTTAGAATAACAATTGCTTGATTTTTACCAAGAGCCTTTATGCTTCATGAATCACTCAGGATTCCGCGATACCCAAAGAATCACAATAAAAATCTGCTTTCTATTTCTGGTGCTAGATTTATATCATGAAACTAACAGAATTAATCTAATGACCAGAGAATGTGAAAATTGTCATTAAATTTATACAAAATCACACAGAAGGTTTAAAATTATGGTATGAATGACAAAAAGGCGTAGAATGGAAGCATGTCTCAAACTAGACGTCACGTAAAATACCCGCGAATAAAGCGATTGGAGATTTTTGAAGGAACAATTTTGCTTCATCGCTAATCTCGCATAACATGACGAAATGTACTAAATGTCAGGTTAAATTTGCGATAACGCATGCAAAACGCTACAATTGCTGCAGGTCGCGGGTATTTTCACGCGGCATCTAATCTGAGACGGATTTTTAATATGGTTTAATGGAGTATTGCGACAAAACTGATTGACTCCTGACTCTTGAAAACAATGGGATCCTATTGTTCTGCAAACAGGCACCATTTTGTACCTCAAAAGATCAATATGTACAACATGTACAACTAAATGTGTACAATATGTACAAACTGTACAACAAAAGAATCACATTGTTTTTAGGAGCCGTCAGGTGCGTGATACAGTAAATTCCCGCATATAAGAATCTATAAAAATAGGATAATATAATAGATAAATTTAAGTACCAGAAATAGCTGAGATGTTCAACCACACGCAACGAACATATTTTATTAAAATAGGAGCCTATAGACTGTATTTGCTAAATTTTGCACCTTGTAATCGTAACCAATTTTAGTTTTATAAGGGTAGTAAAATTGATCTTTGATTTTGACTTTGGAATAAAGGCAGTCAGCTGTTAAGATGTAAACTTCCTTCCCTGGACTTGCTACAAGTCTATCGTTTGATCCTAAAGAACGATGGTCCCAAAGAACGATGGGCCTAAAGAACGAGAGGAGGAAAATTAAGAAAAATAAAGAGAAAAAGGAAGAAAAAGAGAAAGAAAGATCGCTTTCCTTGTTCTTTTTTTCTATATTGTTCCTCCTCTCGTGCTTTCTTCTCTCTTTCATGAACGAGCACGAACCAAAAGAGTGACTTGTAGTAAGTCTGTTCCTTCCCTTTTATTCAATGGCCAAAATGTATGTGAAGATTTTAAGCCTAGAATTGGTTATTTGATCATTGATGACATAACTAAAAGCCAATGACAGTGTTGAAAATCTCTTTTTGATGGACCTTTAACCTTGGTGGCAAAAGAGTATTAATGAGAGATTCTTCAGTAAAACCTATAAGACCCTTTGTACCCTGAAATTAATCTATGTATACTTTTCAGAAGAATCTTATTCAGCCTGACCCTAATAACTGTAGGTTCTTATATGCAGAGATTTAATAAAGTCCGACTCAAGTTAGATGTCACCTGAGATTTGCGATAACGCAAAATTCCTTGCAAAACACTTCTATTCAGTAAGCAGCTTGGGAGGAGGGGCACGACACTTCAAGGGAACTTTTTCATAAGGCTAAATGGGCACTGCCCCCGGGGGGTCTACCTTGGGGAGAAAAACAACAGGGATGTGCCTGCCAAAAGAAAATTTTATGACCTTGTCCTGGAATGAACGTTTGGAAACATGATACCTGTGCTGGATAATACAAGTGTCTTTTGTGAGTTACCTTAATTTTGCATGTCAAATCTGACCTGTCCTGGAAAAAAGCTTTAATGAACATACCTGTGCTGGAATAAATACACAAAAAGTATAACCCTGTCCTGGAATTTTCTTCCGAAAATGGGGCCCTATTGGCAGGCACATCCCCGGGTGCTCAATGTATTAAGTAGACCCCCCGGGGCACTGCCTGAAAATAAAAATTGAACTCTGTTTATTGCAAAAACTTAGTGGTGAGGCACATGCCCCCAGTGCCCCCCACGGTTCCTACGTCTATGCTTCCATTGTTGTTATTCGCGGGCATTTGCAGGTGACATCTAATTTGAGACAGTACTCCTTCAAAGTAAATTGCTCAAAACTATTGACTTTAAAATAAAAGAAGCTACGAAATCATTTACTCTTGTAAAAAAATATATAAGTGGTGCGGTGTGTTTGTGTTTATATTTACAAATGAATTACACCTAAAACCAACATCAAAGAATTACTAGATCGAAGGCGCATCTTGAAGGGCTTTTTTTTGTCCCCAAATTTGCCTCTACCGGCAAGATTTAATGATTTAATAATTTAATGATTTAATCATACAATTGCACCAAACAGGGGAAGAGGCATTTTTGTGGAAAATCCGGTACATTTGGGCTCTATCTAGGTAATATTAAGATTCACGCCTCCACACTTGTCACTCTACTGGATGAATAGAAACAAGTTAAAACGTTTGGCAGGCTGTGGATGTGGAAAAAAGTATGTGGCCGATATTCAAAACTAAATGTTAATCCATAAGTAAGAGGCTAACTTAGATACGAAAATTCTGTTTGGTAAAATCACTCATCTTTTAAAGCAAAACTATAGAAAATGCTGGAAAGGGAACTCAAATTATATGTTTGCTTCTGGTCCATGATTTACTTGGCATTAAATTTCATTTCTGAAGCTCGAAATTGCATCAAATTTCAGTTTAAATGGCAAGTAAAATCATGGACGAGAATCGAATGTGGAATTCTCGTTCCCATACGAACCTCTCACCACACCAGCATTTCCCTAATTTCTGGGTCTAGAATGTGAGCGCTTTTACCAAACAAAATCTTCACATCTATGTTATTGACAATCCCCCCGGGGCACCTCCGGGGATTTGCTCAAAAACATTCCCGGATCTCCCGGGCATTTGACCGTAAATTTGTTCCCGGATCAGGGCCTTGGGTGGCATTTGACAATATCAGGAGCTTAGGTTTATACAGTTAATGGGAATGTGACATTTTCTCACTGCCCGGCCCCTGGGCATTTTTGCACGAAATTTGTGCTGACCCCTGGGCTGCCCGGGGCGATGGTAAGGGTAGGAATTGAACGAGATATTAGCCTTTGACTGATGTATTAACATTTTAGTTTTAAACATCAGCCACATAATTTCTATTACACACCCCACCAAATGTTTCAACTTTTTCTGACTCGCCGGTACATCTTCAGCAAACAATACTGATTTGACGTCAGCTTACAATGCTGCAATCAGGCAATCTCAGTTTCAGATCTCTAATAGCGAGTTCTCTATTCTTGCCAAGTGTACCAGTCAGTATGAGTGTCTTGAGTTTACTGTATGGAAAGATATATAAAGGTTTCAAGGGAGTACAAAATTCCACGTCACATACGAAATTCGTCGATAGATGCAAATAGAGTTAAATGATTTCTTGATGATTCTCAGTCTGAAAACTCTCTAAGGTCAGCTGATAAACATCGAACAATTCTTTTATGATTTAACTGGAGAAGAAAGAAATTGAAATACTTCTTTGCGAGTCCAAAGCAGTGGCGTAACGCAGTTTAGGCTACCTTAGTTCAAGAACTAAGGGTCCCCGATCAATAGGGGCCCCCAAATTTTTTTCGTATTGTGTGATTTTTCGCCACACTGTGCTTAAAGTCTTCATTAGGCCATCCCAAAAACCCTTACTAACCAGTGTTGCTAACACAACACTGGACTTTCATTCCATTTTCGTTCATTCCCTCTACAATTTTTCTAAAATACTTTATTCCTGTGAGAAAGAGTACCTAATAACACACTGTGACTTTGCATTATGTTTACTAAAATTCCGTTCATAAACTATTGTGTTTATTCGCATGGATAGCTTTCAATTATTGTACTAATAAATCCAAGAATAAATCATATAATTCCATACCAAAGACCAAAAGTTTGCTGCTAAATTTACTGTTGATTTTTCCTATGCAAAAACTTTCTTTTCCACATAACATGGATTGTTCGATGTTTTAAAGGGCAAAAATTAAATTGTCTCAAAAATTTACCCACCATCCCGAACCCCCTTCCCCATAGATCTCACTTCGCTTCACGGTCCCTTCACAAGGGCCCCATCTTACCAAACTCCTACGGGCCCCGAGTGTCTCCGTTACGCCACTGGTCCAAAGTCAACTTTTGTACGAAATGAAAGTCATTCTGGCCTAGGCCTATGTTCTTTGTGTCTCATTTGCCTATATTATTATTATTATATTATTATTTGGCACGCAAAGTATCATGGTTAGCAATAGATCCTTAATTGAAGTCATACTGATGGGAACGTATTGTAGGCTTGAAGGGCCTATACGTGGCAGAGCACGTACCGAGTGTTGCAAGAAAAAATGTGGGGCGTTTGACAGGCCATATGTCAGTGAAAAATAGGTAACATCGGGTTTGTTTAAGTTTTATGATTAGAATAGACGATTACGCTAAAGATGGCGGCGAGGGAACATTTGACCAAGATGCACTGCATTCTTCAATCGAATTCCTATAGAATCGTTAAAGATTCGTTATTTGAACGCAATGCATCTTGTTAAAAAGTTCCTCGCCGCCATCTTTAGCGTAATCGTCTATTGGTTATTCCTTTTCATATCTATTAGCAATTTTGTAATATACCTATTTTGGTAAAAAACTGTTTGCTTCCTAACAATGAAAATTAGATGACTAGATGGTCCCTCAGGAATACAAGATATATTGCAATAGTGAGTCCTTGTGTGCTCTCAACACAATGCAAGCATTGTTTCAATTCTTTAATAGAGAAGCAGATTGTTTGTTGTCATCGTTCATCGTTAAGGTGCTAAAATGTAGATGAATATGAATTAAATCGAAAGACGGAAAGACCAATTGCAACAAAATAAATTTTCATATCTGACTTACAACGAATTTGCAAATTAAATTGCATCAATAAAGGATAGAGAACGTCACAGCACCCGGCAAATGACTTTCAGGAATACATAAATGAGTGAACTCACCTCAATTCTGCAACTGGTGTTACATCTGCCAAATTCAGGCAACTTCCAATATCTAAGTATTCTAATGAATTTGCCACCTCTTGCAATTGTGAAATGTTCGTAATGTACTTGCAGGAATTCATATTGAAGCGAGCGAGATGTTGAAGACCAACTGCATGGAAAGAATGATACCGTGACTACTCAAAAGAATACATGATTAATGAAAGACTCTGTCCGTTAAAAAGGGCTTTACCTCTAGTTCTTCAGGGAAGTAATGGTTGACGACTAAGAAGGTGCAAACATTCACTGAAAGTATTAGAACAAAAATGCTGAAATTTTGTAAAATACCATTTGAACTCTTGAGCCAGATGAAATAAACTAGATGAAATATTCCGCAAATAACAACAGACAAAATGCCTGCCGCGGTTATGGATAATTTTGCGCTGTCACAAATTTTAAGGTTACTGTATCCCTTCAGGACGATAAAAAGTTTTTTCCGATCAATTTTTGGATTTTTAGATCATTGGATAGCACACACATCTACCTACAATTTCTAATAATTTCAAGGAATTCTACTTTATTTTTCAGCGAATTATAAGCAATTTAAAGTAAGGTAATTTCTGCTAGGAAAATGCTGTTTACATGACGAGGATTATTTGAGAACGAAAGGTTAAAGGTTTCAAGTGCCTTTGATTTCCTGTTGAATGGATTTTGCGGTTATAATACCAATTATGTCATTGTAAACTCTGCACTAAATACATACAGGATTACTCTGTTTACTCTTGTGGCCAGATTGAAGTTAATCATTTTCAACAGTGGAACTGTACGCTAAGAAACTGTTTCAGCGCTTTTCTCAAAATCAATTTTTCAGCAACCAATGGGTATTCATACAGCTCCCTGTACCCAACAGCTTGATATAATTGGCTGAAATTTGGCAGACAGAGAGAAAAGGCATAGGGGGACCAAAGTGTGTCTCACTTTTGAGAAAAATTGCATGGTCCAAATTTAACATTTGAATGAATCTCAAAACGAGGCCAGTGAGCGAGGGGCAAAATTGTTTTATTAATTATTCTGAAGCTAAGGCATTCAAAAGAAATTTGAGACACACTTTGCTAGATTAATGTGTTGAGAACGCAAAAATCTCATTGAGATTTAAATGAAACATATCTGGGGGGACAGGGAGGTTTTAGAAGGGGGGAAGGTCCGATTTTCATGTTTTCGGATGTATAACGCCCAATTTTCGGATATTTGTATTCTTTTTGGCTCGTAAATACTCCCTATTTAATGACGAATCGAATGATGTATAGTTTATACGTGTTATGTCGCGGGTGTGATAATCAAGAGAGAAAACACCGTGAGTGGTCACTGAAGGGATACAGTAACCTTAACTGCTTTCAGTATCTGCTGGCAGAAGACTGTGACTCATTGTACGAAGGTGTTGTGGCGCAGTGGTGTAATCCTCTGACTTTGCAGCCAGAACAGTCAGGCAGAGTGGGCTCGATACCTGGTAAGACCCTACTACTTGAGCGTCATGACAAGGGGTCGCGGACTCGATTAGGTCTGCTCTATTTCTGCGATCCAAGCGCTTGGCGCTGAAAAACGCAACTTCACCATCACCTTCACTTCGCACCATTATTTTCAGGAAAAAATCGTAAGGTGAAAATTCTGCTGCATATAAGCTGATTTTTTATCAAAAACGTGCCATTTTTGAACTTTTCTTTAAAGAAAAATATTTTTGGAGTCCATGAAAGAGTATGATTGGCAAATAGGTTCCATTTATTTTCCCATGAAAGAATTAATGAATGAATGAATCAATGAATCAATTAATTAATGAATTAATGAATGTATGACTGAGCGAAACCCTTTGTCAAGAACCAGTTAAGACATCAGGCTAAATTGGTTCTTATTCATTGGGTACAAAATATATAATTTCAGGCGGTAGGTTCTTAATAAATGAAGGTTCTTATGTGCGGGTATTTACTGTAGTTCTTAAAATATGTGAAAGCATCGTAGCTGCTTCTTTTATTCGATTTCAAGTTAACCATATTTTCAAAAAAGAAATGAACTAAAAATTGATAAAAACAGCATACTTAGGTGCTCAAATCCATTATCCGTTAGGCTTATTCCTTTTGCATTGATATCTTCCAGCAAATATCGTTGCGAACGAGGACCCATTGGAAGTGCATTGTAATCATGTACAAATTTATCATGTCCAGCAAAACGTATTGACCCACCATTCCTGACAATCCATTCAGCAGCTGCCCTAATTTTGAGAAAAACATCAAGTAACCAAGTCGAAGTGAAATACCAGGGAGGTGAACCAAAAAGAGCTTCACATGTTTGAATATTCGTTTTGCAGAGAATACTTCAAGGGAAGAAACTTTCGCGAGTTGGAAACAACGTGGCCAAAATGGGAAATCTCACGATCAATATTTGACGAAATGAATATTTGATTCCATATCATAGGAAATTTTTTGAGAATGAACTTTCGCGAGTTTCACATTTTAGGAAATTTCATTGAATAAACTTTCGCGAATTTTGGCCAGAAACACAAACAACGCGAAAGTTTCTTCCCTTAAAGTACTTGAGGCATTGGAATAAATCAAGTGGTCGAAAGGCAGAAGTATTTTCGACATTTCTTCTTTTTCCGAGTATTTTACCGGGTGAGCCAATGAAAAGAATCCTCGTTTTAAAGACCACAGCTCCCGAGATATCAAGATGATGATATCGGCAAATATATACTTTAATGGTAAGTCTATTGTTTCGAAAAGGTATAACAAAAGATAAAGGTCAGTGTGAACACAGCCAACGTTTTTCGTGAACTTTTAAATTCACAAACCAAGTTGCCAAGTTAACAAGTCTTTCTGGAGATAAAATTGCTGAGAACGAAATTAAGACAAAATCAAGTGTTCATAATTTTCCAAAATTTGCATATTATAATCCAGTATATAATCTATGTAACAAACAGCACGCTTGAGAACCATCAGCATTTTAAAGCAGAATCAAAACAATTTCAAGCCTTGTCTTTATTGTCAAAAAGAAGGCTGTCTTTTTCCCTTTTTTATAAAACTAAAGTAAAAATGTGTTAAACGAGTGTCCCGCATTTGATAACTTCCTTGCTAAATTTAAAGACATACCTGTCTGGTCCAACTTCCTCAACTCTTTTCTCATCTTTCCTGACAAAGTAAAATGAAGCATCTAACTTCTTTGCACAAGATAAAATAACAGCTACGATCAAAAAAGTGACTTTCAAAATAATATAACTTTATTGATTTGCATACTTTCACAAAACAATGTTAATCATCTGAGGATCTGAACCAGCAATGCTACCACAGCTTACAGCCACAATGATATTTATACACATATTGTTTTGATGTAGGAACTGGGGGCATTGGGGAAACATACCCCAAAGATTTTGCAAGAGACCAACAAGTGCCCTTGTTTTTTCACAATGTGCCCCTTTTCATGACTGATGTGGGCAGAATGTCATTTACTGTAGTTTTGTTATGATCATCAACTTTGTGACTTAGCTATGTTTACTGCTCCAATTGTCTTGTTGTGAAGAAAATCAGATATCTATCAGGATTCACACTTTTTTCATCATTTTACATTCTTACCTTTAAAATCCATTGTATATTAATGGGCCCTTCTTGTGAAAAAATGCCATTGAAGTGCTGTGCCCCTCAAAGTTTAAGATGCTTCCTACGGCCCTATGCCATTTTGAAAATAATCAAGCTATCAAGAATTCAGTACAATTTCAGTACTATTATGGATCATACTGTATGTTGTACTGTACTTCAGGACCCTACAGACAGGCATTGGGCACATTATCATGACAAGAATTGTTTTACATTATGATAATAATCCTTGAGCCACACAGTACAGGGTGTCCCAAAAAAATTGTGCCCCGTTTGCCAGAAGATTGCAACGAAACGACAAAAGATTCTCGCCAAAGCTTTGCATGATGGTGTTCTTCAGATATCCAATTAAAGTTTGCTACCATTCCCGTAAAAATCCGTTGAAAAATGATGGAGCTATGACATCTAGGAGACCAAATTTGCCGGATGACTGAAACCAGCGGTTGGCCATTTTGTCTTACTATTTTGCAGCGATCACAATAGCTTCATGGATGAAATGAAACAGCAGCCTCCAATTTGATAGCTCTCATGAGAATTCCGATCATCATCAGAGAGTTCAACCATTTCTTGCCTCACAGAAACTATTTCTTACAGCACATGAAGCTATTTATCACTGAAAATAGTAAGGCAAAATGGCCGACCGTTGGTTTCAGTCATCAGGCAAATTTGGTCTTCTGAAGGTCATAGCTCCATTATTTTTCAACGGATTTTTACGGGGATGGCAGCAAAGTTTATCTGAACATCTGAAGAGCAACATCATCTAAAAATTTGGCAAGAATCTTTTGCCGTTTTGTCACAATCTTCAGGCAAACGGGGCACAATTTTTTTGGGACACCCTGTATATATATGAAAGAACGTAAATTGTTCTAAACAAGAATTCTAAGGTTCAATAATTAAATATTATAAATGAAAATGAAAAAAGTAAGGCTTGAAAACCTTGTTAATGTGAACAAGGCCTACCGTATTTTGTATTTCAGTACTTGCAGTATATTACCTATTAAACATCATGTTAATCCACATGTAAAACATTCTTCTTTGGTCTCTCTTGAATGCACTACATCCTCCAAGAGATCTTTTATATTTCAACAGCAACATCATCAAAGCAGCACTAATAAAAAGAATAATAAGTTGCTGTCAAACAGAGAAATATGAAGGGCCAGGTAAATTCCACGAAAGTTGCGGAAACCGCGGAAACTATTGCTTTCTTATAAACAATAGCTTCCGCAAAATCACTCTTTCACAGAATTCATCTTGGAAGTAAGGCCAAAGGAGTTTCTCCCATTTCAAGTCTGCAGAGTACCATGACATTTTTGACAAGATCTCTGGTGTGCAAGTAGAAATTCATTTATTCTATTTGTCTATATTTTGAATAGCCTTTGAAATCTACTGTGCCCATGGTGCATGGCCATACTCTGCATGCAGAAGTTAGGTAATGTAAATGTAATGTAATGTAAGTATAACATGAATCTCCATCATGGGCTGAGCCTTTTTGGGTTGTAGAGTATAGTCCTCCCTTTGCTCTCAGCCAGTCAAGGCGCTCTTCCCTTGCTCCCAATAGCCAGATCTGTGCCTCAATTGTGACATGGGCCTTCATATGATTTTTGTCACCTCCAATTCTTCAGCAGTCTGAAGGTGTTGTTGTGCAGTGGTGTAATCCTCTGACTTTGCAGCCAGTACAGTCAGGTGGACAGGGTTCGATAACCAGTAGAGCCCAACCACTTGAGCATCATGAGTAGAGCGGTAGCGGACTTCATTAACACTTAGCCAGTTCTGCGATCCCAGCTCTTGGCGCTAAAAAATGCAATTTAACCTTCACCACCTTCCCCTAGCTGGCCAGGTTGGAAAACATGCGTGATTCGGCCTACGTGTAGTAGCGAGTGAAATAAATTTGAAAGTGGGAGCTGCGAGTGGACTTTAAAAAAAGCTGTGAGAGAAGGAAATTAACAATAGATCTTTTGTTCTCGCATGAGAGAACCAGTTATTGTAGCTGGGAGCAGTGAGTTTGACAGGGATCATAGCTGCGAGTGAATGCAAGTTTTCCAACCTGGCTAGTTGGTAGCTGGTTGGATTTATTTCAAGCGAGAGCAACTGAAATCGCTTGGCAAGCTGCTTCATAAAGAAGGAAGCCCAGGGGTGAAACAAAAATGAAGATTAAACAAAGCTTAGTTTAGATTTCCGTTTTCTTTACATCTTTCCACATTTCTTATCTCCATCTGCACCACCAACCAACCAGCGGTCCCCTGGACTCTCAACAAAAGGGCTAGAGAAAGAACATACAGTAGGCCTAGCTTAAACATGACTTTCACAGTTTGAGGATGACAGAGAGAGAATGCAAATAATTCTGTTTTCAAGAGTCGTCTCAAGGTATAGCAAAACAACTACTTACATCTTGAGTGGGTTTATGCAAGGCTGGTTTCTTCCAAATCTTATTAATTCTCTCTTTGACCGTTTCTTGCTGTTACCTTTGTTTAGATAAGAGATAAGAACAATTCACTCAGAATTCTGTAAAATTTGTGATCAACATACGACCGAGGCTGTTTTGCGCGGGAGACGAGAATTCTCGGTCCCAGTCCACTGATAAGTCCTGGAGTAAGCCCCGGGTGCTTACACTCGTTTTTTTTATAAGAAACCGAAGTCCGGTGCTGGTAGGCAGTTTCTTAAATTTTTGGGCCATTTTGCTCCCAGAAGTTTCTTATGTGCTTCTTTTATTTTTATGCCGAAAGTGTATGGTTAATTTTGTTTTGTCTAAAGGACTTCCAAATTACTTAGTGAGATCTCAAAAAAAGTAAATAACATAATTCGCACTCAAAACAATGTCCAAACAGTTGCTATAAGTGTACACTGTCAAAAAATATTTTTGGGTGCGATATAAAAATTAGAATTGCAATATTACAAAATTTTCTTAGCTTTTTAATTGCGTCAGAAACTGATCAGTAGGCCTTACAATGCTGGTTTTTGGTATATTCAGGGTGTACATGGAACGCTTAAAGCGGATAACCTGAGTTAAAAAATGAAATCTCCTTGGTTGATAAACAGGCTATTGTATTTGATAATCAAGAGCGTGGCGAGAGAAAGCAATACCAAAGAATACAATGGCCCGTTTAGGTTTCTCTACGAAGCAGAGGTTTAGATGTATCCTTCTTCTTTCGACACAAACTTATGAGCTACAACTTCTGTTCAAATGCACAACGCGACTGTTAGCCACACTGGTTCTGAGACATTTGTTGCTTGCATGCTTGTTTGTTTGTTTGTTTGTTTTAATTTGTTGCTAGAGCATGATTCAATGTAAGGGTTCAATGCGGCAAATAGACTTTTTCTGCTTCATAATTGTCCTCCTCCCAAATGTTTCCTGGTCAAAATTTTAACATCAATTGGAGCGTTCCTCTAGTTTGGCTGTTTTTAGAAGGTTCATTGGTTTTGCATTAAACCCGCACTCAACTGGTATACGCATTTTTAACGAGAGACAAATAATTTAAGTCAGTACTAAAGTTTCTCACGATTATCAAATTTTGAGTTTTGGCAGTTTCTTGTGAGTTTTTTTTTTTCTATAATCATTTAAAATGTTACAATACATGATACATCTACATCCTACCATACTTTCTAATTACTTTACAGACTATACAACACTACAGGGACGTGACCACAAGGAGCAAAAGATAATGACTACCAGGTGGACATTAACATAAAGACATGCAAAAAATAGCAACTAAATATACAACTACAAAAAGCTACAAATACGATAAATTACTGATAAATACTAGAATCCGTTTCACATTGGATGTCAGGCCAGCATAATAGTATGATGCTGAGCAATAGGAACCCCGGACGAGAGAACAACAACGACAGCAGTTGCTACAGCTACTGATCCCCCTCCAGAGTCCCCAACGCTCAACACATTGCACATATGCTGTCAGCTCTGGGTTTCTGATTCGCAATATCAATGGTCCGAAATGCTGTCACTTTTGTGTGGATGAATTTTCATTCACCCTTGATGTGCCTAACATAAAATGTGAAACAGACTTACAAAATATACGGGGAAAAGTGTACATAGTGGTTGTGTGGCGTAAAACGATTGTTTGAAGTTATCCAAGCCGACCTGTTTTGTGGATGAAACTTAGAGTCTGTTCGAGTATATTTTTATTCACTTCGTCAGAAAGTTCTTCATTACCATACAATAAGTATTGAACCAGAACATTGTTTGGAAGAGGGTCGATTTGGACAAATGGTCGCAACAATTCTGAAACTCCAGCGAGAAGATCTTGCCGTTGAATGTCGAATGAAGGGCAAAGCAACAAAAAGTGCTCCGTATCCTCAATGCCATCATTCGCTGGGCACATTGGATTCTTACATTGCGAGTTTCTTAAAGATTAAATAACAATCTTCGTTTTATTATGTGTGCCCTCATGAACACTTCAAAACAAAGTTTGTTTAAGTCTTTCCAACGTGTAGATATTACTTGACTACCTCCCGAGTAATATGATACAGGAAGCGAGTGAAAATAAAGAACAACGTGCTGCGTATTTTCATGTCGTGCTTTATTTCAATTTTGGCCTTCTCATTCCATCATCTGAATGATCTATGAGCACTTTATTAATCATTTGTCTTAAGATAGTGGTAACCATGGAATCTATCGAGATCCCACAAGGAATCTTTTTCATTGGCTGCATTGAATTTTAAATCAAAGATAATATTAGCATACCTGTAAGATGTTGCTAAAGAATCTCACATAAAATTTTTTCAAATCTCCACGTAGTATTCTCACTTCGACAGAAATAGTGCTTTCCTACCTGTTGAACACAGTGACTCAAGGGGGGGGGGGGGGGGGGGGGTGTGAGGTTTCTTCCCAAAGCTGGGCTCATACTAAGACTAAAAATAACTGCAAAAAATATCAAAACTTCATGACAATTTTCCACTTTTGGAAAGGAAAAATGTCCTACTACTTCTGATGTAAGAAACGGAAACTTCCCTTCCCTCTTAGTTTCTTCGAAGAAATTGTTAGTTTTTACAACATTTCCTCCCCCATAGGAAATTTAAATTTTTTTTGCAGTGACATGCATCGGAAATGCAGTAAGAATGCGACGGAAAAAGCGCTAGCACTGACTATCTTGATAACCAGCCAATTATTCGAAAGGAATAAGTTATCACCTTAGAATAATGGGCTGGTTATCAGGCTAGCACTGACTGGTCTAGCCTCAATTAAAAATTATGTCGAGTCGACGTCTTTGAAGATATCACATAAGGAACGCATCATTCGGATCAAATAAAAATTGTATATTTTCCACTTGGAAGCGATAAATTTCTGAAAGCGCATAACATAGATGACGAAAGAACGTTATGCAAAATCTGACGCATTTTTAACCAAAATTGAAAGCGATGGGAAAACAATTTGTCCTACCTTGTGTCATAGAAATACATACGAATTTGGTTGACTTCAGCGATGTGAATTTAGCTTCAATCAATGCCTAATCACTCTAAAAATGTTCCTCGATAGATAACTTGAACATAGGTACCTCGTTTGTTAGCATTGGTGCTTTGAGAGCAGACATGTTAATCTTGAAAGCTCAAATTTGCCTCTTCTTGCACACCAGAGCTTTAGTCTTTCGGCATAAGCAAATTCTTAAGGAACAGCGTAGAAAATCAATGATAGCCTTGGTAAAATGTGAACAATATCAAATCTTGTGTTACTCTGTTTTCCAGTAGTCACCCCCAGTCCCCAATTGGGCAGTTACTCATTTTTTCATCAATTTCAGCTGTTAATGTCGATGTGCTTCAGGAACTTGCTTAGGCCAAAAGGGTAAAGCTCTGGTTTGCAGGAAGAGGCAAATTTGAGCTTGATTAACATGTCTGCTCTCAAAGCACCAATACCAACAAAAAAGGTCTCTTTGTTCAAGTTAAGTATCGAGGAGCATTTTGAGAGTGATTAGCCATTGATCAAAGCTAAATTCACATCGCTGGAGTCAACCAAATCTGTATAATTTTTTGAGACACCCGGTATTTTTTGGAAATACTGGCAGCAAATATACTCAGAGTTTAAAAATTACCCCCGTGCAGCAACTGTTGCTCAGGTTTCGCACTTCAAAATGTGGCATGCTTGTTTGCAACAGCGCTCTTTATCTACACTGATATCTGTTGCTAAGCGCCGTATTTCTCGTCGAAAATGTGCAAATGATTGTCTTGAGGTTCTTTCACTCTTTGAAGTAAGACCTGCGAGTCTTGTGAAGAAATGAAACGTAAAGGAGTCTCGAGACTGCGGTAGTTTGAAAATGGCTGTGATAGTGAGATCAAGAGGTAGAAGTATTTTAGGACATACCTTACAAGCAGCACTTATTATTATCCTGATTATTACGGTTATTTTCAATATTGCTTTTATAGTTTACAATGCGAGGAGAAGTAACTTTGAAGAAGGAAGAGGAGTTACTGGTATAGACAGGAATGAAGAAACAAGTAGCAAGGAGCCTTGGATGAAAAATGGCGACGATAGTAACTCGAAATCTCTTGAAAGCAAGACAGAGCATAAAAGCCGGAAGAACTCTTCGAAAAATGATGGAAAGGGCCGTTTAATGGGAGCTCCGATAAAGAAAGGAGCAGAAATTAATCGAAAGTCCTCAGTGAAAAACGAAGACGTAGAAAATCTCAATGGTAAAGTAAGAGAAAGCAATGTTGATGTAAAGAAGAGTCAGAAAGAGAATGACAAGAACATGTCAATTCGCAGAAATGATAAACTGAAGGCTAAAGATCAAATTGTCGTTGAAGCTCGATCGGGAAAAGACGAAGTTTTTGTATCAGTGAATGGCAGTAAAATATTTAAGGAAAATTCTAAAGACGCGATCACGAGAGGACTCCATATTGTCGTTTTGAGTCAGTACACAGGGAAGGTTATGACGACACGTCAGTTTGACACTCATTATTTTAGCATTTTTGATGACCAGATCATCAAATTCGTCGAATCCGTACACAGTGGGAGAATTGTGGTTTTCGTTGTTAAAGACGAAGCTAGCTATAGCTTGGGAAAAGAAGTGAGAATTAAGATCGGAATTTTAGGCTGTCCATTGATGCAGCAATTAGGTTTCAGAGATTCTTATGTTTGTATCAAAGTAAAAAATGGGGGGAAAGCAGTCGAGGAGATAAATAAGGGTAGTTACGAGAAGTGGGCTAAAAATACAACTGCTAAAGTTATTATTCCGCTCTTTCCAAAGGCTTATAGATGCAATTATGGTTCAAACGAGGAAGCAATGAGACGCAGCGAATTCTGCTTTGAATACGAAGGATATTTTGATGTTTGTAGATGCACGAATTTTGCCTCAATCAAACTCAAAGGCAAGTCGTTGCCAAACAATCGAATCATTAACTTACCTGTGGCCGTAATAGCAGCTAACAGACCGTTGTACTTATATCGGATGTTACGAAAGGCACTGACAGCACAAGGTGCAGATCCAAAAATGTTCACTGTATACATAGATGGCAATACACATAAAGAACCAGTGGCTGTGGCAGAACTCTTTGGTTTGAGAGTTGTACAACATGAGCCAATTTGCAGCAAAAATTGTCGCATTTCTCAACACTATAAAAGAGCTCTTGCGAAAACGTTTAAATCATATCCCGATGCCCCGGCGATTGTAATTCTGGAGGAGGATCTTGAAGTATCTGAAGATATTTTCGATTATTTCAGCCAAACATACCCTTTGCTTGAAAGGGACCCGAGTGTGTACTGTATTTCTGCCTGGAAC
This sequence comes from Aurelia coerulea, assembly GCA_039566865.1. Taxonomy (NCBI): domain Eukaryota; kingdom Metazoa; phylum Cnidaria; class Scyphozoa; order Semaeostomeae; family Ulmaridae; genus Aurelia; species Aurelia coerulea. The sequence goes on along the minus strand of CM076945.1, from coordinate 4,897,367 downwards.
GACTTAGGAAATAAACACGCTGTGAAGGATCCGGCTCGGCTTTACAGAGTTGAAACAATGCCTGGTCTCGGCTGGTGAGTCATATTTCTTTGTCAAAAATTGATTTCATTTTATCAATTCTATCGGGTGAGTCAATAATAAAACGAATCCCCGTTTGAAAGGTCACGGCTCCCTGAATATCAAGACGATGATACCAAGAAATATATAGTTTAATGGTAGACATGTTCAAATCCATTTTAAAATTTATCTGACAGAAGTCGGCCAATCCGTTCTGAAATTACGAGGGATTTTATCCAGAAAGCCTCATCAAGAAACCTTCAAAACGTGCCCAAAATCAAGAACAAATTTCCCTAACATCTCTGCCTTACACAGGCCTTACAGCAATGACTTCTGCACGCTTTATTTAGCACATGCTATCCTCTTGGGAAGATGAACAAGTCTTTCCCCAGGGAATAAATAACCTATTCAGGGAGATTCCATTCTCCCAAGAGGACAAAACACATTAATACATGCGAATGTCATCACTTTTAGAAAGGAGAACCATGGAAAATATGCTAATTGTTTTCACTCGTTTTGCAGGTTTTTTGAAAGGGAATTCTGCAGAAAATCTCCCATACCCACGGGAACAAATGGCCGATGAAAGCTGGGTAGATTATTGGACCTAATTGAACATATTAGCAACAAAACAAGACAGTTTATGACATCATTGCTATGATATTCAGGGAGCAGTGGCCTTCCAAATGAGGATTCTTTTTTTTTTTACTCACCCGGTATGAAGGTCAAAAAGTTTTCAGCTTACCACCTGTAAAAAAACCGGTAATAGATTACCTGTAAAGCCTGAGTTAAAAAATGAATTCATTCGGTTTCCATTAAATGGTAAGGGGATCGGCGACAGTCTGCGATCGTCGGCGATCATTTTCATTTCATTTCATTTTTCATTTTATTCTTATTTAGACACAATACCCTATCAGCACTTCAAAGTAAATATGAATATTAATCTAAACAAAAAAATAAAGCTGCTCTTCCAAGGGGTTGTGTTTGCGTCGCTCTACCTCAAGAACTCCCTTAATCTTACTTTAAAGGAGCTCAATGTTGCAGAGTCTCGTATATGCTTCGGGATCTCGTTCCAGGTACTTGCTCCCTGGTATCCAAAAGACTTTTTGCAGTATTCAAGACGAAGCCGAGGAATTTCGAAATCATCAATTTTTCTTGTGTTATATCTCGAAATATTCGACCTAGGAGTGAATTTATTTTTGAGGTTCTCTGGGCAGAGTCCATTGTTAATTTTGTATGTAGTAATTAGCCTGTCATATTTTATTAGATTGCGTACATCGAGCCAATCACATACCCAGCCATCTTTGTGCCTTGCGCATTCGATTAGTCTGCGTGCCCTGTTTTGCAACCTCTGTAGGGATTCCAGGGATCCCTATCTTCCATCTTCCATCTGCGATTTCAGCAGAGTGTTTCCATTCGTCGGCGACAGTCTGCGACGCACCTATACCATGATCCTTTTCAAACCCACAAGAAAGCGCGCAAGCGTAACAACAATGACTACTATCATCTAATTGGCTAATCAGATCCACGTGATACAGTTTAACAAAAGCGCGTCTGCGATGATCGCCGATCGTCTGCGATGTGTGTTTCCATAAACATTTTCCCAGATTGGGACAGTCGTAACGATCGGGAAAGTTGAACTTAGTTCAACTTTCCCGACGCTTACGATCCACGATCGCCGACGGTCTTAAGGATCGTAAGCAAGTGTTTCCATTAAATCGGGAACGCAACGCAGACGAACGCAGACGATCGCAGACTGTCGCCGATCTCCTTACGATCGCTCTACGATTTAATGGAAACCAGGCTTAAGCATCACGATTTAATTCACGAACAAAACCATGTACTCGGAAAGATACACAAAAATTTTCAGCAAATAATGATGATAAAATAGTGAAATACATCGATCTTGCATATCTTTAATTTTGACCAGAATCTGAATTGCTGGCCGAACTTTTGTAATTCAAAATTTCATTGAGTAAAAACATCAGCTTATCAGAATTTTTACTGATCTTAAAGTGACTCACTTTTTTTTCTCCCAGGGTCGGCACGCAGGTTACATTAGCCTGTGTTCCAGACCCTCCGAAAAGTACCTTTTTGGAAATGGGGTCTTGAACGCATGCTAAGGCAATATTGGCAGGACGAGGTAACTCTCACATCATATCATTGCGTTGCAGGGTCCTAAAGCGAAGCTTGTTCATAGAAGAGTTAGAGCCAAAATGGCCCGATTCTACACATTACTGGGACTGGGATGTGTGGATGAGATTAAACTATATTCGAAAAGACAGAGAATGTATCATACCAGAAATATCAAGGACGTTCCATTTTGGAGTTAAAGGCTTGAATATGAATGGATGGTTTCATCAACTCTATTTTGCTAAGCATGCACTAAACCAGGCTACTGGAATAACGTTTGATATAGAAAAGTTACAGAGAGAGAATTATGAAAAAGAAATGCATTATCTTGTCAAGTAAGTAATAATCAGTTTTTCATTCATAATTCTTCCATTCTTGCAATCTGCCTCGACCTTCGATTTTCCGTTGATCAACATTTACCGTCTCGGTTTGGTGCAAATCTCGTTAAGATGAGCGATTGTTACTTTATAGCCTCACTACATAAGGACCCTCTAGTTACGCTCATCTAATTGAATTGAATTGTTGTTGTTGTTATCGCTCCACTGAGAGCCTTATGGACATAGAGCTGTAAAACCGGACAAAAAGGTCAATCTGCGACAAGTTTTTGTCGCAAACTCATGTGCTGATTAGAGTATGGCTCAGAGGAAGGTGCTTTTTGCATTGATAGCTAGAATGAACATTTATCGAAGTACTGATAGCAAATTTTATGGTACAGGAGTTCTGGAAAACCGTTTTTGTGGCGTTTTAAGACCAGTGGTTTTGAGAAAAACGATAGCTTGATACATTTGTAGAATGTTCGAATGTATTCAATAGCGATAGAAGCTCCAAGGCTACATAATCGAACCTTGTGTAGAATAGCGAAAAGGGCTATTAGTAGAATCAGTAAGGAGATATTCCGTTTCTACAAGCGCTGGGGAATGAATCTCTCTGTTGACCGAATCGCCATCATCAAGTCAAAGAGCACAGGGAAACGAGAGACTCATCGTCATATTTCTAATCAGTTTACTTGTTTTGTAGGAATGCTGAAGTGCTGGACCACACTAAAAACCAATGCACTCATAAAGATGCCTTCATACCAAATACCAAAAACAAAACATATGTTGCTTACATACAGATGGACAATTTTGCAGCTGGTGTCGATCTAGACAATGATGAAATAGACAATTACAATACATGGATAAACTTGGCAGGTTGTTTCGAAGTATGGGATCTAGGAGTACGTGACCTTCATAAAGGAGCACTAAGAATCTCATACAAAGACAACAGTGTGATCATTGTTGGAGTGCCGATGTCAGATTATGCAATCCACAAGCCAAGGAACATTACGCCAATATCTCTACCAGAGAAGAAGAAATCACATTAGAATAGTTTTTTTAAAGGCACACACAAATACGTCAAGTGGTTAGATTTAACGGATTTTCCGCTCATTTTTGCTTACATTCGTACTGGGGGGCCTAAGCACGTAACCAAAGCAACTAGAAGTTCAGAAAAAAAATTTAGAGCACTTTCGAGGATTGCCTTATCTGCCATAACGACATTCAGCATATATGACTCAATGGATAATAGAAAGATCTGAGCAAAGTTTTCATATTGGCTGATAGCCTTTTTGTCTCTGCTGTGCCTTGATAAGTGCCATCTTCATCATTGCTGTCACAAACGGCCTTCCCGGTTTCCTGTACCTAACTGAATTGGATTTTAACACACAATGATTTTAGATGTCACCAATTCATGTGCAATATATTTCGCATTTTGATTTGACCGATAGAATTTTTAGCTACATGGTCGATTTAGCCAAAATCAAGGAAAAAATCCGAGATGAAATTATTCTAAAAAGCTCAATTATAACGTCACTGAATTGACGATGTCATGAAAATCTTCAAATTTCGTCAAAATCAAAAAATTAAATGCCAATCGAAAGGTCTTGTCAAATGATGTCTAACTACGGTATTTTCGAACACGTGTGACTTACATATAAAGAGTTATGGCGACATTAGTTCTGAAAATAACAGTTATTGACGTCATCAAAAATGGTACTTCCAGTCAAAACTGAAAATTGACCCAAGTTTGATTTTAATCCCAATCGTCGATTTAGTACAAATTAAGCAAAATAAAAGATTAGGCAGATTGCTAGATAGTTATAGGAAATTCCCTGTCTAATATGCACATGATAACATTATCAAATGAAATGAATGAGTACATGACGACACATAAATCATAAAAACACACACAAGCACAACATTAATCTCAAAATCATTCAAAACAGACTCGAAAACGCTGAAAACAGAACATTTTGCAACGCTGTCAGAAGGACACTAATCAATCCTTCAGGCATAGATGCATTTCGATATGGCGCCAAATTCTTGCCTCCTCGCATTTGGGGAGATTGCAATGACTTTGTTACTGTCGAATTTGTGCAAATATCGAGTGAAAGCTAGCTAAGATTAAGGTACAGTCATATTTTTTGCCATTTTTCAAATTGTGCCAGTACCGAATAAACTTAGTTTTATAAAGTTATCGTTGTCTCTAGGGCAGTTGGTACAAATTCCAGAATTACAGAAGGCCCAGGTGGTTAACTGAACAATGATACGTTTAAAATTTCGAAATGCTTAATTGCAATACTTTTGTGTCTTATTTTTACACCTCTCTACGGCTATGTTATGTCTCCTTGTTGACTTCTGCAGTGCATTGTTCCAATGCGAGAATTCGAGGTGAAGTAACTAATACAGTACTATCAGGGGTATCAGGGGTGGATCCAGACTACTGCGACAACTGCTGAAACAGTAGTCAGATTGTCAGATCCTTGTATCTAGTTATTTAGGTACACGCCTATTTTCAAAAGGCCACACCCTAGTATTCCGAATAACCTCATCTTAGTCACAATATTTCTTTGATCCGCCCCTGATAACAAATCAATTAATGATTCTCTATAAATTTCTCACCTCAATGGAATAGATGTTTTTCTGTAGTAGTGATTCTTTACGAAATTCTCACATCTATTGCAATCGGTTGGATTAAAGCTGGATATCTCTATTCTCGCAATAGTTAAAGCAGTCTAAGTTACGTTTTTGAACTCAGCATTCAACTGCGCATCGAAACATTGCTGTAGCAATATATCAATATAGAATATAGAACATAGAATATAGTATTTAGTACAGTATTATTTGCTTCACTTCGAATTCCCGCATTCGAACAAATATGCAGTGCAGAGGTCAATAAAGCAAATGACATAAAACACAACCGTAGAGAGGTGCAGCAAACAAGACACAAAGGCATTGCAATTGAATTATTTTAAAGTTTTAAACTTATCATTGTATTGTTAACCGCCTGGGCCTCCTATGCAGCAACCAGTTATCTCCAAGCAAAACAAAATTACGAATTAATCAATGTGTGGGAAAATATTGATAAATGCATTCACTACTGAAAGCAATTGACAACAATCCATCTTTCTAAAAAGTGGCTTCCATGTTTCTAATTTTTTCAGTCAAAACCAAGTAGTTCTTTCAAGCCATTCAGTTCAAAGAAAGAGGTTATGAAAATTTACATCGATATTTTCAAAGAGTTGGAAGTTATGCTGCCCTTCAGTTTTACAACTCCCGTTGAGTCTTTCAAAGCTAATAGCTCTCAAACAATTTATCAAGTTCCTGTAAACTGATAATGTTCGTGTAGCTAACATATCAACTTGAATAAGAAATGTACCGCGTGTCCCAAAAAACTGTATACAAGTTAGAAAAATTCTAATGCCAAGAGTTTCGGTCAAATCATCCAGAAACTATTTTATGTTAACCCTCAATGGCTGAATTATGGTATTTTTCTTATAATTCTCGGTAACTTGGTTGCAGAGCAATAAATGAGCCAGTGTAAAAGTTCCTCTTAAAGAACGCCGGCCAACCAGCATCCTTTGCGCGCGTCGCATTTTGCCTTTCGACTGCGGCAGCCATTTTCATATGACATTGTAGATAGCAGTGCTCAGCAAAGCGCGACCGGAAAGGAACCTGGTTGACCGGCGTTCTTTAAACCAAAACCAGAGCTCCCAGTAGAGAAGAGCTGATGATTCTAGGGATGACAAAGGCATGTTGGTCCTCGACATCCAACGCTGATATGTCTCGGGACTCTTATTGTTAGACACTGATAAGAAAACATTCCCAAAGGACAATCATATTACGTTATCATTAATCAAGGGATTCATTTTACTTTGCTTTTCATCAAAATTGTAATCTTAAGAATAACCGGTTCATTTCACTAAAGGTCCCTTGACCAATAAGATACAGTGATATAATTTCTCTAGGAAAGTCTTTCATTTAGTTTTGTTAATTAGTTGAATTCAAATCAGCAGGAAATTGTTTCCTGGGGATATATGATAGGTGGCTATGCATGGGTTTATAGAATACGTTGTGTAACAATAATGTCGGCTCTAGTTTGGGCCTTAGAGTAAGTTTTCCACAGTAGTCACAAAAATCTCAAAAGTTTGTTTAGCCAATGAAGGTGAAGAAAAGCATGTGTGCTTTGGGTAATTGGGTTTAAACTGTTCAGCGTCAGAATTTTTCAAAACTTGTGTACAGTTTTTTGGGACAACCGGTAGTTTGTCAAAATTGGTTGTATCTTTCTCGTATCACAAGAAATTCTATAAAATTGCTTTTTCCGAAATAATTAAAAACGAAGCAAAAATCCTTGATCAAACTTACTAGCATTTAGCCCCACAGCTCAGCTATGTTAATCAAATGCCATTTGTGTATCTTACTGTTGTCCAAGCATTTACTACGTACATGAATGCATAAGAGGCTGCTGCAAAATCGTATCTATTTGGGATCTTTATGTGTCTATTTTCTATCGCTATGGAGCTTATTTGGAGAACCAGCACTCCATATCCAGTGACCATACACTTAGGAAATCATATATTTATTTGTTGATACATACTTACCCGCATCAGGCTTTTCATGGTACAAAGTTCGAAACTTGTTATAAAGGAAAGGCTCCTCAAGAAGAGCATTTTTAACTGGCAAATTCGAGGGCAAAGTGATTCCGAATCTTTATACCAGGTGCACCAAAATAAACTATGCACCTTTGACAGGTCACGATAAATCGTATACTGGACCGATTTTAAAGATGAACAAAAAGAAAGACGAACAGGAATATATACAAAAATTTTATCTCAATTCCCAACTAGTTTTTAAAGATTTATGAGTTAATCTTTAGATAAGATTCTCAATTAGATGCCAGTATTTTGTACATTTTGTAGTCTTCTATATATGGAGCTATAAGCGAGTCTCCTAAAATTTTCGCTTTCGAAAACACTGAAAACGCTCAAGAAACGTCGATCAAATTGTCTAAAGACTCAACATGAATGGACAACGAGAGAACTTTTTCGTGATGATTAGAGGATTTAGAAATTGATCAGTTATAATCCAATGCACGAGTTTTAGTTCTATGCTGAAATGAATGTAAAATACTTCTTATGAGACAAAGGAAAGTTTCAGTGAATTTATGCTTTGGTGCAGGTTGTGTTCCTGTGCCAAGGGAGTTAAAGAGACAAAAAGGGAAGCGTCATGAGGCCGACAAGCAAAAAGTCTTATTGAATTTTTGATTTTGTGACGGCTTGGGGCTGCACTTTATTGCAACTAGATTACTACAGAATTTTGCAAAAGGCCAACAATATTTGAAACAGCACTCTTGCAGAAGTTTACATTAATCAATTTCTAAATCCCCAAATCATCCCAAGAACGATTTCTCTTAATCCATTCATGTCGAGTCTTTAGAAAACTTGATGGATGTTCATTGATCGTTTTCATTGTTTCCAAAAACGAAAATTATAAGAAATTCGCTTCTAGCTCTAAGAACTGAAAACGAAAAATTTTCCAAAGAAGCCTAGAATCTAAGTCAGGCTTCCTCCTAAAGATTAAGTCATAAATCTTCAAAATCCGTCAAGTGTACGATTTATCATGGCCTGCCAAAAGTGCATAGTTTATTTCGGCGTCCCCGGTATAACAACAACAAGTAATACAGCAAACTTTAGCTTAAAAGAAAGAGACACACATGTTGCGTGGCATAGGATGGCTTTCTTTTTCACATGACGTAGCTTTTGGAAGAAAATTGGCCCGGAATGACCGTGTAAAATTTTGGTAAAATTCAACTAACGGATTTGCAGTAATTCAACATGCAGGTTAAATACAACTCTAAATTCACAAAAAGTCACAGAATCCCAATATGATTGATTTGTGGAAGAAAGTATGAATATCGTTCACGAAAATGCCAACTTATATACCAAAAGAAGTTTTGACTAAGAAAGGGACAAAAGTCTAAATGGAGACTTGTTGGCCAATTGATTCCGAATTCCACGTTCAATGCGGAGCCTCATCAAATCTGTGAGCCTCCCATTCATCTGGCGCGTCGTTCAGTGGGTGTAAAACAAAGGCCACACCCTCCACAGCACAGCACGCAGTAAAGCGTTTGCTTTGTAAACAGAGCACCAATGAAAATGGTACTTCGTAAACGGGGCCATAACAACCTATACACAACGCGTAAAGGTGGTTCTCTACTGATGAAATATTTAGCACTCACACAAACAGAGTGTTGTGTCCTGTGGCTAATTGCTTATGTAGCAGTTTTCCAGCGCTTTTAAAGCGTAGTTAATCCACCTGTGAACCGATGAATAGATAGCATTGAATACAGTTGCATTGCAATTAAAGGATGCGGTTTTACATTACTGGTTGCAGAATGGAAGCATATCTTGGAAAAATCAATGCATTTCCACAATCATGTTCTGGTTTCAATAGAGAGCGTTCATACAATCACGGGTAAGTATGCACAAATTTGCAATAGTTTTCAAACTACTATCTCTTCTCAGGCTGTTAAATTTCTCAATAAATACAAGCGTTTTGCATGCTATGGGACATCCAGTCAAATGAAGTTACATCCGATGTGCCATAAAGCCTACAGGGTATGAGTTAGAAAAACCATGAGGTGTTTAAAAAGCCATATTTGGATCAAAACAAGACAAATCGAGTGTGTTGAAGTTTTATTTTGCAGACGAAAGATTGAATTAGTAATTTACATTTAGTATGTCAAACACAGTGATTTCTTTGCGTACTCATTTGTGACTTGGGGATTTTGCTATTTTTTTTAAAGTTTCGTTAGCGTGGGAATTTTCTACTTCCTAACAATGGCCATTAATAGCCCCCGAGGGATAAGAAATGAAATGAAATGGTTTTTCCTTTTGTGGTACTTGCTCTAACAACAATGCATGCCTTAGTTCAATCTGTTAAAGGGAAACAGTATATTTAAAAGTTCACAAGAAGTATTCACAAGTGCTTGAATATGAAGGCCAGTTTTAAGAATCTTGTGAAACACCATATTACTAATCCGGGGGGGGGGGGGTTACTTGACCAGGTTTTGGTCGGGGACGTGCCATCGAAGCTTCAAAAATATACCCGTTCCTTATGCCAATTTTCCGAAAAAGCATACCCGACTTTATAGCAATTTTCCGAAAGAGTACACCCGACCTTATACCAATTTTCCGAAAATGTATATCCGATCTTATACTTTAACCAAAATCGCGAAAATCGATACCGTTCCTTATACCAAAATCGTGAAAATCGATACCGTTCCTTATACCAAAAGCGCGAAAATCGATACCCTTCCCGATGGCACGTCCCCGTACCCAAAATATGTGAAGTACCTCCCCCCCGGGATTACTAAAATCGCTCGTAATTATGAAATAGAAAGACCGACTTGGACCAAACAAATGTTCACATCTAAATTAACCTTTCTTCAATGAAATGTAAAGAAATCAATTCAATAAAGCAAACTGCACAATTAGAGATTCGCAAACGCACCACATTCTTTCTAACTCAACTTTTTATAAAGTTTATTGATTCGCTCACGCTCTTCTCGTCACTGGTAATGTTGCTAGTAGATACTATAAACAACAAGGACAGATAATGTTACAATCGAACTCGCTACTTTTCATTGACACCTAGATACAAAGCAATTTGTTATTGCAGACAAAGGGAATTCCATGCTCGGTTGGTCAAGACATAAACAAAAACAAAGCAAGCCGCAAAAATTGCCCTGAAACTCGGGTCGCTAGCTCGCTCGTTGTGCATTCCAAACATGGTTTTCAAGAGCAAATATTAGCACATATCGAAAGAAGAAGGATATATCACTTCTGCCTCGGGCATTTGATTCTTTTCGTACATAAGCTGAGCAGTAAGTGTTTTAATTACACCTAAAAAGTACGAGAATTTGAATCCTCTCCCAATTGGCTTCTGCACAAAATAAATAAAATGCCCGAGGCAGAAGTTTAGATATATCTTTCTTCTTTCAATATGTGCTAATATTTGCTCTTGAAAACCATTTCTGAAATGCACAACGAGCGCGCTAGCGACTCGAGTTTCAGGGCAATTTTTGCGGCTTGCTTTGTTTTTGTTTATGTCTTGACCAACCGAGCATGGAATTCCCTTAGTCTGCAATAACAATTGCTTTGTATCTAGGTGTGTTACTTTAAACTGGTATTACACGGTGCAATTCCACTTGGCAACAACAAGGACAGATTCTGAAAGACAATAGCAGGAGTTGCTTTTGATCACACCTGAATTCAAAGCGATTAGCGACTACAGACAAAGGAACTTCTTTCAACCAGTTATTTAAAATAAACGAAGACACAAAAGATTCTCTGAGCCCAGGTAGCTAGCGCACTCGTTGTGCATTCCTGAAAGGGTTTTTAAGAGCAATTATGAGCATATATCAAAGAAAAACTATGATCATGTTTGCTCTTAGAAATGATTTCTGGAATGCACAACGAGGGAGAAAGCCACCTGGGTTTCAAAGAAACTTTTGCGGCTTTGTTTGTTTCGAATTACCGTGTGAAATAATTTCCTTTGTCTACGATTGCTAATCGCTTCGAATTCTGGTGTGAATAAAAGCAACTCATGCTATTGTGTTTCAAGATCTGTCCTTGTTCTTGGCAACTTGTCTTGCAATGATGATTAAGGAAATTACAGGGATTTTTGATCAGGATTCATACGCTGCAATGATGTTGAAATTATGCAATAATTCAGACAGCGCGAATGTCATGAAGACTGTGGGCAGACTAATTTTTTCAACTGCGTGTGAACATAAGGCTCAAATCTTTAGAAAGATCGATGTAAAATTCTACTACAGTTTTGTTTTGAATATATGGCTTGGAAGTAACTCAGGGTTCTTTGCTGTAAATCTGCCGTGGAAATTTATTGATTCATTGATTAGTTTCAAAATGGAGGCAATTATTAAATTTGAGGCTATGACGTTGCCACCATTGCCACCATATTGTAGACCTTCATAAACAATGGTTTTCTTGAAGGTTATATTATGTTCCCTCCATTGGCTTAGGATTTACGATGATTTTAATTTTTTCGAAATTTTGCATCAATTTTTTCGAAAATAATTAAATTGCTGCCATTTTGAAAAAAATCAAGATATCAAAATATTTCCACTGCAGATTTACAGCAAAGTACCACAAGTCCCTTTCAAGCCATTAAATTCAAAGAAAAATGTCATAGAATTTTACACCCACCTTTTTAAAGATTTGAAAGATTTGAGCCCTATGCTCTGCGAGTGCGTGAAATTCAGTACAAAGAAAAAGGATTGATTTTATAACGCAATAGCATCAGTTGCTTTAATTGACACCTCAATTAAAAGGGATTAGCGATTGCAGACAAAGGAACTTCTCTCAACCAGTAATTCAAAACAAACAAGCTGCAGAAGTTGCCCCAAACAAATAGGTAGGGCGAGCTATCTCCTTGATCGCGCGAAAGGTACTCTGCAGGTCTGCCTGGTGGATTTTGCTTATTTGATTAAGAAATAGAGGCCAAGTAGAAGGCATTGCAATTCTCGCGCATTCAGAGCTTAAATGAAACGATTACCACACAGGTCTTGAATCAAATAAACAAATTCCCCAAAGCAAAAGTTTCAGATTTACCCTTCTTATTACGTCAGAAGCACACAACGTCTCTTAAAAACCACATTTCGCTTGCACAAGGCTAAAGTTTTCCCTACTGGTTTCTGGGAAACTTTGCGACTTTGTTTGTTTTGAATTTCTTTTTGAGAGAATTTCCTTTCGCTGCAGTCGCTAATCGCTGCGAATCGAGATGTCAATCAAAAAGTAACTGATGATTGTATTGTGTTACAAAATCTGTCCTTCTCAGCGCAAGTTGCAGAAACAAATGATATAATGTAACAACTCTTAGATACTTGCAATTTTTGTAAAACAAAAATGTTGAATTCCTATTCTGGCAATCGTTGTGAGAGCAATAAAACTGCGTTGCAAACTGCATGAAATCGGGGCAATCCGCTAGCGACTTGTTTCGCCACAGCGTTGCAAGACAAGTTGCCAGAAAACTTTACTGGGAGACACCAGCTTTAGTATGTTTTAGTCAGGAGACTTGAGTCAACAAGGAGCCAGCCAGCAGAATTATATTGTTCAATGATGTTAATGAAATGAATGATTGCAGGGTGACCCTCTGAAATCAACTTTCAGTTTCAAAAACTTTTTAGGACTTTATAGCGCTGCAAATTAGCAAATCCAATCGTTTCTGCCTTGCAAACATTGTAAAGCCTGATTTCAGGCTAAATGTTGTCTCTCTCGTTATAGTTTGTTAGAAAGATGATGCAAGCTACTTTGGTAAAAGTGCAGATCGCTACAATATTAAGCATACATGCATTCATCTGCTGTACTGCATCCTCGGCTTCAAGTGAGTACAGTATTTATCTATCTGCGTATCTACAGTGTGAGTCTGAGTAGAAAATGGTTAAGCCTTTGGTTGGCTCCATTGCTTTTGCATTTGTTCAATGCTTTGGACCCCGGGGGGGGGGGGGTACTTCACATATTTTGGGTACGGGGACGTGCCATCGGGAAGGGTATCGATTTTCACGAATTTGGTATAAGGAACGGTATCGATTTTCACGATTTTGGTATAAGGAACGGTATCGATTTTCGCATTTTTGGTTTAAAGAATGATTTTGGTATACTTTTTCGGAAAATTGGTATAAGGTCGGGTATACTTTTTCGCAAAATTGATATAAAGTCGGGTATACTTTTTCGCAAAATTGGTATAAGGAACGGGTATTTTTTTGAAGCTTCGATGGCACATCCCCGACCAAAACCTGGTCAAGTACCCCCCCCCCCCCGGGCTTTGGACTTGCTTGCTTTCTGTGGGTTTACAGTAGTCCAATCCTTTGGACGTGCTTGCTTGCTTTCTGTGGGTTTACAGTAGTCCAATGCGTTGGACGTGCTTGCTTGTTGTTGTGTGTACAGTAGTCCAATGCGTTGGACGTGCTTGCTTGTTGTTGTGTGTACAGTAGTCCAATGCGTTGGACGTGCTTGCTTGTTGTTGTGTGTACAGTAGTCCAATGCGTTGGACGTAGTCCAATTGCTTGCTTGTTGTATGCACAGTAGTCCAATGCGTTGGACGTGCTTGCTTGTTGTTGTATGCACAGTAGTCCAATGCGTTGGACGTGCTTGCTTGTTGTTGTATGCACAGTAGTCCAATGCGTTGGACGTGCTTGCTTGTTGTTGTGTGTACAGTAGTCCAATGCGTTGGACGTGCTTGCTTGTTGTTGTATGCACAGTAGTCCAATGCGTTGGACGTGCTTGCTTGTTGTTGTATGCACAGTAGTCCAATGCGTTGGACGTGCTTGCTTGTTGTTGTGTGTACAGTAGTCCAATGCGTTGGACGTGCTTGCTTGTTGTTGTATGCACAGTAGTCCAATGCGTTGGACGTGCTTGCTTGTTGTTGTATGCACAGTAGTCCAATGCGTTGGACGTGCTTGCTTGTTGTTGTGTGTACAGTAGTCCAATGCGTTGGACGTGCTTGCTTGTCGTTGTGTGTACAGTAGTCCAATGCGTTGGACGTGCTTGCTTGTCGTTGTGTGTACAGTAGTCCAATGCGTTGGACGTGCTTGCTTGTTGTTGTGTGTACAGTAGTCTAATGCTTTGGAATTGCTTGCTTGTAAATAAATTGTGAATAGCCGATATTCAAAACTAAAATGTTAATCTAACAGTGCTAACTTAGATGCAGAAATTTTGTTTGGGAAAAGCATTCATATTCTAGACCCAGAAATTAGGGAAACGCTGGAAAGGTATTTGTATGAGCATCTAGATGATAAAGTATGAAAACAAGAATTCTACGTTCAATTCTGGTTCATCAGTTACTTTTTACAGTAAAAACCCGCGTATAAGAACCAACAATTTTGCAAGTCAGCCTAAAGTAGGTTCTTATTTTTAGGGTATTTAGTGGGAAATGGGGCTGTTCAGGTTCTTAAATTGGTTCCTATTTTATTCAGGGCTTTCAGGAATTTCTTTTCTTCAGATTCAAACTTCAGGTCTATTATTCACTGTCATGGGAAATTTGTGGAAGAATCAGAAATGTTTATGCGGGGTGTCTCAAAAAAAGTGCCCCCTTGTGATTGAACAAGGCAACAAAACGATAAATTTTCGGGACTTTTTGAATTCATGGCTACAATCTTTCGTCTTCAACTTAAATGCACATACCTTGCATTTTGAAATCGACCACCAAACACCGGAGATATGAGTTCACAAGGTCAAAATTTGGAGTGCACCTGAAACAAGAGGTTTTGAGAAATGGCCTAGCCATAATTTGACACCAAACAAGCATTTTTGCAAACGAATTTTCAACTTAGACCTCCACTTTTTACTTTTGAAAAGATTTAAACCTTGAATTATTTCAATCGTTCTTGAAGTGACTGTTCTTTTGAGGAATCGGTCCTTGCATTGCATTCGATCCCAAGTGTTTAGGGGCACATGCACGCTTATTTTGGAGATGTGCTGTGGCACGACTTTATCATTCTTACCACATTTTTACTATATTTGTTTAATCAGTGCCATGTCCATGCATCTTTTATTCTTTTCAAAAGCAAAAAATGGAAACTTAAAGTCTACAGGTACTTTGGAAAGTGTCCACGATACAAATCATGACTAAGCCCTTTTTCAAAATCTCTGATTTTGGGTGCACTGTAAATTTTGACTTTGCGAACCTGTATCTCCGGTGTTTGTAGGGCGATTTCTAAATGCAAGGTATGTGTATCTAAGTTGAAGATTGATGAATTTAGCTGTGAAGTCGGGGAGCAATGATATCTTATTGTTTGGTTACTATTTCCAGTCAAAAGGGGGTACTTTTTTGAGACACGCGGTATAATCCAGAGAAAAGCTTTCAAAAGCTTCTAATCAGGTAATCTAAACATTTTTGGTTCTTGGATAAGACCCCTAGTTTGCGCGCAGGTTCAACACACCTTCGGTGTAGAGGCTGCGCGCAGTCTTTAAGACCCCATGATCTCTTCAAATATGAACCTATTTCAAATTCCAGGCTGAACTGCTTCTTATACAATGGGGGTCTAATTGCAAAATTTGAGCCTGCAGGTTTTTAACCCTAATGAGGTTCTGATATGAGGTTTTGGGAGCAAGGGAGCATGGCCTAAAAAGGGCCGGGAGCAAGGGAGCATGACTAGAAAATGCGGGAGCTTTGAAGCACATGAAGTTCTGGAGAGTTTACTTCAAATTATATGCCTTTCATTAAAGTCCCTTGAATCCTCTAATCACTGTAGAGATTGTTTATTTTGAGCTGCCAAGACACTCACATGCAATTAATGTGTACTCTTTCAGTGAAGGGGGAGCTTTGAGCCACAATGAGAAAGCGACCATGTTTTGGAACCTTTTTGAAGTTCCCACAAAAATGGGAATCTTACGAGAAAAGTACCGTTTTATGTAAAAGGAATGGGCGTGGCCTTAAACAATTTTCCCGAGGGCATCGCCCCACACCCCAACTTACTGCACCAACGACATAAATCAGTGCTGCATTCACTAAATGCTCTTACAGGCCCATTAGAAACCTCAAGACGGTGCACTGGCTTTTTACGAGACTGGTGCAAAATGTACGAGAAATCATCAAATACAGATATGCTATCCAAAGTTTCGAGGGAACAGTGTCCAGTGACAGAATTGCCAGGCTTGATAGATCATGAGATATCTGTCGCAAAAATAAGTAGCCATCTTAACTACAAAGGGACCACTTGACTATAAATTTATGAATTCGAACAAAGAAAAGAAGCACCAAAGAAATTACTGGGAGCACAAGGCTAATTATCAAAGGAGCAAGGGAGCATGCTGCCTTTTAAGAGGGGAGCAAGGAAGCAACCATCCCCCCTATAAGAGCCTCGTATATGTGATAATCACAATCATATGATATTACACTTGTTTACAGTTGACTTGATAACATGTACAAGCAACAAAACATTACAGCCCTGAAGAAGTCCTGCATGGCAGGACGAAATATTGGCATGAAATTTAATCAACCATTTGCTGTTGCTTTTGTTGTTTTGCGGTGTTTCTGCCTTTAAACTTGTTAATTTATTTGTCACCGCAAGCATCTTCGGATCCGACAATCGACGCTGGTATCGTGGCCTTTCCTCTTTCAAATTATTTTACAAGCAACGAGTTTCCTTTTTTGGTCAAGTAGATCCAGAACCAAATTATTTTCCAATATATTGCTGATCTTGCAATTGGTTTAAAAGTTAGCAAATTTAGCTTTTTTTAGGGCTACTTGCTATTGAATCATACCTAAAAAACACTGATAATTGCAAGATCAATGTTTTTGTGCATGCAAAGCTTCTACTTAGGTCATAAATGTCAGAAAGAAATGCGCACAACCATTGGAGACTTCACTGATGATAAAAAATCTGAAAATTTTGACTCTAAGGGCAAGACTGAGTACTCTGCTTAAAAAATACAGCTGAAAATAAGGTTTTTTAATGAATGTGCAATTTTTCTAACTTGCTGCATCAAAGGCAAACATCTTATCAACTATGAATATTGATGGGTCTTTGACAAAACAACTCAAAAAGAAATATCAAAAGTTTCATAACGTGCACCCGGTTGAAAAAAGATTAAACCTTGATAATTTATGTAACTATAGTTTACGAATGTCTATGATATGCTATGCTATCAAGAAAAAGTCTTCAACTTTTCTGTTTACGATTTTGAAGCTTCATGACGTCACAAAACCTTGATAACTAAACCTTGATAGAAATGAAGGTTGTCTAGCTTTTTGGTAGCTTCCATCTGCATGGATGAAAACGGGAGCTCGACACCAGTTATCGAGATGGCAGCATCGAGAATGGAAGCGATGCTTCGATGCCTGTTTTAGCTGGCAGCATCGAGAATTTAAATCAGGCTTCTGTGCCGGTTTACGGTGGTGGCATCGAGAATTCATGATACCAGCTTAGAGATTGGGGGCCGTACGGTAAATTTCAGTGACAATATTCAATACCGTGGTCATTTATGCTATGTCCACACGACATTTCATGGCCTAAATTGTTATACAGTACCGGTTTTAGAATTCGTGGTCGCAATATGCGGATCACAACTGTACCGTTACAGTGTACATGTGGGTCAAAATGGTTGCGGCAATCCACAATGACCTCCTTAATCATATATTTCTAGAATTTTATCAACCTGGACATGGTGCTTTAGTGGAATGGTGGCTCACAGACCATACATGGAATTACTACAACACTTCGGTCCTCAATGAAATAGTCAGTGGCAACAAAGATTTCAAAAAATGCCCTTTGTTTGCTGCTAATGCTGATTCATTTGAGCACACGTTTACTGATAAAGGCAGGTTGCAGTATGGTAGATATCGGGCCTACTTCATCGCTCCGCAAACTGGCAGACACAGTTTTTTTGCAATTTTCAACAGCAGATGTGAAATATATTTAACGAAGCCACCAAAAAGTAGAGAGCAAATCTTATCTTCTGAGGAAGGGACTTACGATAGGTGGAGCGAAAGGTTAGTAAAAAAAAATCCACTTTACAGACTGCTACATTTGAAATAGAATCGTGTTGGCCTTCTAAATGATGTCTGCGGTATTTGCTTTGCTAAAAAACCATTCGCATGTGTCATTTTTACCTTGATCTCATATGTTTGAGAGAATTCAAAGGACATATATTTTGAAATTCACGTTCCAATTATCATTGCATTTCAGCGTGTTCAGTGTCAAATAGCCTATTTCCTAATTTCTAGGGATCTTCAACAGTAAAATTTCTAAGCTTTTTGAGAAAACGTAGATTAATTTCCAAGAAAACTATCGTTCATGAATCTACGATATGCTATGCTATCAAGAAAATGTCTTTAACTTTTCTGTTGACGATTTTGAAGCTTGATGACTAAACCCAAACCATATAAAAACAACTCTGATCGATCTGCCATTAGCTCTCATCCAACTCTATCCTCCAAAACGAGGCTAATCAAACAGGAACGAACAGAACATACAAACGAGGCTATAAAAGTACTTAAAAAATAAATGAAAGTAGCTATGCAATCCAACGGTAGCAAAATAGCTCAAGTTTCTTTCGAGCCATTCAATTGAAAGAAAAGGGTCATACATTTTACAACGACATTTCTAAAATTTGGATTCCTTGTTCCACGCAAACACGATCCCCACTAATCCCACAGCCTTATACAAAGCAACACTGTAGCAATTTACAAGCTAAATCATAGCTTGATAGACACCGCAGTTATGCTTCAGTATATATGTTGCTGCTGAGGAAAATATATTCATTCTGCGGAGGAGGTATCGAAGAAGTTGCACTAGCTTCTCCGTTGAAGTAAATAAGGTTCTTCTCCGCAAAAGAACAAAGATGTGGCAATCAAGTACAACTGCGGCATCTAACCCCCCATGGTTACATACTGCATAACAACTTTTCTATATTTTCATTTAGACGAAATACGGGATACTATGAGCTAATGAAAGGCTTCGGATACTTGATAGAGGTTGTTCATTATGCGTATGGAGACCAAACGGGTTTCTTCAGGCTTGGTGTAACGCTTCCAAATTCACAACAGTTGAAACCAATTGGCAAACAATACTTATGGAGGTCAATGAGTAAGTACTGAGTTATGTTCAAAAAATCTTTACTTGCAGCTATCAGAGCTATGGGATCCTCACTATCACCTAACTTTCTTATTTAATTGCAGATCTTGCATGTACAATTTTGCCCATTCCAATATCGCTGTTGAGGTTGAATATTTTATGGTATCTGGTAGATTGTTCCATAGGAGAGCGCCTTTGAATGCAAGTGAATTAACTCCGAATGTGTTTGCATTTCTTTTCGGTAATTGCAACAGATTCTTTGTTCGTAATTCATATTTTATGTGTTTTCTTTCAAAGAATGTCCACATAAATGATGGATTTTCTTCTGAAAGGCACTTAAAGATTTGAAGCATCAATTTTTGCAAATTCTTAATGTGGACTTTTCGTTCATCTGTTCTTTCCAGTAGTACTTCAAATGGCATATTGAAGTCATTGTGCAAAATTCTTAATGCTCTTTTTTGGACACGGTCTATCTGGTTGTTTGATGTCTTCCCATGGTACATTCAGATCAAAGGGCAATAGTTGAAATTAGACATAGTAAATGTATTATAGAGGATCTTATCCTTTTCTTGGTTCAGATAGGGAGCCACGCGCGAAAAAGAACTCATTTTCCTGTTCGCTTTCTGACAGAGGGCTTTTGTATGATCATCAAATTTCAGCTGAGAGTCAACAGTGACTCCTAGCTGAGTAAAAGGCGAACCCCTTTCGCACTGCTCCATTTTTGTCCTTGTCCGCTTTTGACGGAAGCAAGCTATCCGTTCACATTGCTTTCATTGCTGTACACAAGCAGAAACGGAGCCAACAATATCCGTTATTGTGTGTTGGCATTTTTCCGGTGTTTGGAACTCATTTTTCAATGTTGCAGCATTTTCGTAAACCACCGTTTTTGTGTTTTTTTGAAAGGATAAGTGTGAAAAAATTCTCAAAAAAGGACATCTCTATCTCTGCTTCTGTGCTTGCTTTTGTATAAAAACGGAGCAGTGTGAACGGGGCCTTATGACGCATTCTCGCAAATTATCACTTCTACACACTTCTACGACCTCTACCACAGTAGTGTGCCAGCGGTGGTAATTGGACGTTTAAGGAAAATAACTATTTTCATAAGAAACATTAATCGCAGACAAAAACCAAAATTACCAAGTGAATGGACAGGAATTTGGACATATTTTCCCGAAGTGTTTTGGTTTTGACTTTGCCTGGTTTTCTTTGGCAACGATATTTTTGAGACGGATCTTGGCAGTGGTTTTCGGACAGTGGCGATGGTTTTCGGACAGTGAGTTCACAATGCAGAATGTGCCAAGAAAATTATTTGTTTGTTTATACTTGGCAAGTATTCCGGGTATACAGGTATACAGTATACAGGGTATACTTTTGGCCCATTTTTTATGCGACAGGGTGTGTGGAGAGGCTTGTCACACATTCCTGTCACTTCCCTAGTCAAGTACCCCCCCCCCCGGGGCTGTTTTCAGCCAGTACAGTATTCTCATCAATGCATAATATGCCAAGAAATTTATTTTTCGGACACCAAATAAATCAGTTGTTTTGGGAGAGCATGGACAAAGGTCCGATTTGAATGTTTTTTGGACTTTGACATTTCGTTCATAAATATCTATACAACCAGCAATCGAAAATAGTAATGAGATCAAAACTATAATTTTCGAACGCATCTCCTAGCTTTTAGATTGTTTTGTGTGTGCCGAGAGCTCTCAAGAATGTCATTACGAGAACCGACATTCGAGCCATTGTTTTTGCATCCAGGAAAAGAAAAAATGACAAGAAAAATGAAGCGAAAGAGTTTATAGACGGAATACTTGCCAAGTATAAACAGAAAAATAATCTTCTTGGTATATTCTGCATTGTGAACTCACTGTCCGAAAACCACCGCCACTGTCCAAAAACCACCGCCAAGATCAGTCTCAAAACATCGTTGTCAAAGAAAGCAAGCAAAGCAAAAAACCAAAACATTTCGGGATAATATGTCCAAATACCTGTCCATTCACCTGGTACTTTTGGTTTTTGTCTTTGATTAAAGTTTCTTATGAAAATATTTAGTTTTCCATCCGATTTTTTCCATCCGATTACCAGTAATCGGTGGTAATCGGACGCAAAAGGAATTTTAGCGTCCGATTACCACCGGAGGCAAACTAGCTTTTCCGCTGGCATAGGCTAAATTTAGCGTTTCGTCAAAGTCTCACCTCTACGGCAAATCTGCCTTACTAATCCTACCCTTAGTTTGGCAATGATGATTGATTTTTCTGAGCATTGACTTTGAATTTTCATCTTTTTATAAACAGCGTAACCTGGCGGTTTTTTAGGCCAGAGGGGTTTAGGTTTGGGGGTGGTCCATGGTGGACAGAGTCTGCTTGGAACGTCAGATTGTTTGTGCACAGGACTCATCTATTGCTGACACCGCAAGAAATACCATTAATTTTCCATGATCTTCAAGTTGGAAATTCAAATTCAAGGTAAAGTGTAGTTTCCTCATAGTTTCCGAGCGGATGAAACGAAATGTGTGTTTGCTCTTAGTTTTCTGTGGTTTTTTAGGATAAATTTCAATTTTCCATATTATTTCTCACTCAACACAACAGGAAGATTTCACCAATTTTACAGTGTGACCATATCTATCTGCTTATGGAGAGGTTAGGCACTGATATACGTCAGATTCATCAATCTAGTCGGTCAAAAGGAATGCTCCCCTGAAAATATTTTAAAGCAATTGGGTACGTAGCGGATTTCCCAAAAAATTCTGTCTTACTTTTTTGGATCCCAATCTCTGACCACTTATATTGGGTTCAACTTCCTTACAAGTCGGTGTTGACTAATTTTTATTTTTCTACTAGATAGCACTTGAATTTATATGTTCTTTACCCAGGGGGGTACTCTCGTATATTCAGGATAGGGATGCTCAGGTTACTTTTTTGTGTCTAAAATTTAGGCAAGGATTATTTTTTTGGGTCAATGATTTGTACAGTTATTTTTTGGGTTCAAGAAATTATGGCTTACTTTTTTGGGTCTCAAATATGAGAATAAAAAATAGAAAATTGCGAAAAATATAATTTACAAACAAGATTAGAGCCAAATAACAGTACTAAAATCAAAAAACATAAATATCCAAACAAATTATGAGAAATCTAATCAGTTAGGGCACTTTTATGCAGATTGAAGATACTGACTTCATAACTTTTGGGTATGTAAGGTCGGAAAAATTATTTTTTTGGGTCTATTTTCATGCTAGAAATTACTTTTTTGGGTTGATGCGTTGTACCCCAGCCTGAGCACCCCTATCCTAAATATGCCTGAGTACCCCCCTGGGGTTCTTTAACTTTCTGTTTTGAAGAAGTTTTGAAGAAGGGAATTAGCCAGCGAATTAGTATTATCCAAAAACTTCTCAAAACCACTTAAGCAACTACTAAAAGTATAGATTTCACTACCCACAGTGGCATAAATTGAATTTTGAACGATCGTTTTAATAGCGAAAAAGCAAAATAGACGCAAAACACCCCCACCTTACCCTATATGTTGCTGTCGAGGACACCCGACTTGCGTTTCCTTTTCGATATCAAGATGCAGAAACACTGAATTTGTAAATGGTTCAATCTTTTTGCCATGTTTATAGTTTTATCTACCCTACTGAAATTTTTGTTATTTTGCAGGTTTTTACAAATGGCAAGGCCTACTTGTTGAAAAATACAACTCCATCAATTTTCCAAGCTGGGAATCATATTCACTATCCAATGTTATCTCAATGAATGCAGTCAAATACCCAGACCATCCCTCGTCGTACCATTGCAAATCTACGTTATATGATGAGTCTCCTAATAAGTATTTTGGCAATAACTATGCTTTGAGATACAATGGTTATATCAGGCCAGCATACGATGCCAGGTACAAGATGCAAGATGCAAGATTCAAGTTGCAATGTGATGAGATGTGCCAATTTAATCTAACTGTTTTAGGTCCACAACAGTTTCTGATAAGAAAGTAAGTAATCTGGTTGTTAGAACGGCCTCCGTAGCAAGAGCCAATTTTGCAAGATAAGGGATACAGCAGGTTTGGATAAGAAAGCGCGATTTGGCAACCTCAACAATAGATTTGACATCTTTTCAGCAAAGCCAACCATAATAATGTTGCGCATTCTCTGTTCGTTTTGAATCGATTGAGTGCCTTCAGATGCGTGAACTCTATTCTTCTGAAGGGCAAATCGCATTGTCTTTTCAGAAACCTAAATCTTTGCTTTACAAAGTTACCGAGAATTGTTTGCTCTGCTGGCCCCAGTTACCCGATACTGTTTTGATTTCATATCGGATTGGTATTCTTATAGGATTTACCCTCTGTTTACTCGAGAACGTACCAATCCGATAGTATAGCTTCCAAATCTTTAACTCGGTGAAAAAAGGTGGGTGTAAAATTCTGTGATCTGTTTCTTCTGATTGATTGGCTTGAAACAAACTTTAGTTACTTATCTTTAATTTTACCGTTGGACTTTTCAGAGGTTTTGAATATTTTTCGAAATTTCAGCGTATGTTACATTTCAACTCATTTGAGGGTGTGACGTCAACAAATTTTCTAAATCATAAACCAGAAAAGTGACAGACGTTTGCTTGATACCATATTGTAGACATACATAAACTATGGTTTTCTTCGAAATTATTTTATATTGCTTCAAACAGTTTAGAAATTACGATGGTTTTAAGTTTATTTGAAATTTTTTGTTGAATTCTTGAAAAAGTAAAAAAACACTCTGATTCTGAAAATATTGTAGATTTCAGAAAGTCCAACGGTAGAATTATAGAAATGTAGCTGAGGTTTCTTTGAAATCATTCAGTTCAAAGAAATAAGTAACTGAATTTTACACCAGCCTTTTTAAAGGTTTGGAACCTATGCTCAATCCGATGTGTTTCGGGGGCAAGGTGGCTGATTAAATGTTCGTAGTCATCACTATTGATAGACTGATCACAGGCAACGAAGAAAATTAGTTTAAAAGTATCAAATACCTCTCTTTTTACTTTAGTGCTTGTCAAATTTACAAATTTTGTCTAGATTAGTGTAGGCTAACCACGAAAATATTTGTGATACAATCGGTTCCTGTTTTGTTCGTGGTTGGCCTAAGCTAATCGAGACAAAATTGGCAAATTTGGCAAGCACTAAAGAAAAAAAGAGAGGTACTTGTTACTTTAATAACAATTTCAAATAAACAAGCAGTTGAAGTCATCTTCTCAAGGAGAAGAACCTCGGTAGACCATCCGGTAATCCTTTTCAATAATACACCGGTTATGAACGTTAGTGAGCACAAACACCTAGGGCTTGTTCTAGATACAAAGTTATCTTTCTGGTGATGTTCCTATATTACATTTCATATAAAACTTTTGAATTCAGTCAACTTATAATATTGAATAATCACATAGAAAAGCTCGAATCCGTAACATTTTTTGCTGTTCTGTTACTTGTATGTAGTTTGCAGACGTGATCTTTTCAACAATGTCAATGCAATATTGCATCAACATGGCCTGTAAAACCTTTCTAACAAAAATATGCTTAGAGTCTAGAAATTTGGTTCCACTAATCTAAATTCCTTCACTTGATAATAGGTTACAGCCAAAACGACGTACAAAAGAAAACTCTGTTCGAAGCACAATTATGTATAGCCTCACTACATGAGGACCCTCAACTTACGCTCATCTAATTGAAGTGAATTAATGTTGTTGTTGTCGCTCCAGTCAAGGGCCTTATGGACTAACTCTTCTCAAAACGGCAAAAAAATTCTCGCCAGGAACAAATTTGTTCCTGAACCAATCAGGATGCAAGACTTGAAATAACTTGATGGGATTGGCTGATTCTTCTTCAATTTAAACTTCCCGCCAAAGGCAAACAAACGAATTCGAACAACGCGTTCGACTGAACTGCTCCAACGATCAAAATCTCAAAGTAGCGAACGAATTTACGAGATCTTTTGCGTCCCCAAACAACGAAAATAGCACTTATAGGTAGGATTTTTTGGCTTTAATAGCTTGAAGAAACATTCATCTAAGTACTGATAGCTTGTTTTTTAGTGTAGCATTTCAGTAAAACCACTCTTTGCGGCGTTTTAGGGTCGATGGTTTTTGAGAAAAAGTAGCAGGTGATTTAGGCCATGTCCGTTTCTAGAAGCGTAAGTCCATGAGTCGTAGTTATAGCGTCCATCAGCCTATCAATAGCGATAACCTACGAACATATAATCAGTCTAAATTATGTAGACTGTTATTTGTCTATCCGCAGTATACAGATTTGGTTCACCCCAGCGATGTGAATTTAGCTTTAATCAATGTCTAATCAATCTCAAAATGTTTCTCGATAGTTAACTTGAACATAGATACATCGTTTGTTGGTATTGGTGCTTTGAGAGCAGAAATATCAATCTTAAAGCTCAAATCTGCGTCGACTTGCAAACCAGAGCCTTGGCCTTTTGGCCTAAGCAAATTCCTGAAGCACATCGAAACTAAGAACTGAATTAATGACAATTAAGAAATTTCCCAATGGGTGTCTAGGGGGTGATTTCTGGAAAACAGAATAACACAAGATCTAATATTGCTCAGATTTTATTAAGGCTATCTTTGATTTATATGCGGTGCCTTAACCCTATTTTAACCGGGGGGGGGGGGGGCGTTTTTCGCCCCCCCTATCGGATTTTTTTTAATAGCTCCCAAACGATGCCACCTACAATGCTGAAACTCCTTGACTTTTCCTAAAATTTAGTTGGCAATCAGAAAATAGAAATTTCAATACCTATTGTTTGACCACGTGACCACCACATGCCCATATTTGGAGGGTGGTCACAAAGAAATTCTTTAAAACAGCTCTAATTTCTTCCTTTGTTATTAAATCTCAACAATATATATACCATTCGATTCGTCTCGATGAGTACTTTCATTTGATATATAATTTATTCATATTTGCTGACATCAGCAGTTTATTATTTCTATGACGTCATCAATCTTTATGACGTCATATTCCTAATGAATGAGTAATTTTTCATGCAAAACTGATGGAATTACCTCAAATATCGATGAAGGTACTTGATTTCACCAATAATATGCGAAATTAATGGTTTTAAATCATAATTATTGAGCTAACAATTTTGCATTGAATCAAATTTTCATTATTTAATTAGTTAATTTATTAGAAACCACAAATATCCATACGAAACCATATGAAACTACAAATTAATGATATCAAGCAGGTATTTGGATGGTTTTTTGCCAATTTTATCTAGCTATTTGCTAATAATGGGCCCTTTTCTGCAAATAGCTCGATTTTCTCAAAATTTGCATTGTTTTTGGTTGCCTAGCAACCAATCACGTGACTATTGATTGATTGGTGCTATTTTTAGATTCTCCATTGTTCAATTATGACACAGTGCAAGTTTCATTGTCATAGCTCTTATACTTGCGGAGAAAAACAGGGGGGGCGAAAAAGGCCCCCCCCCCCGGTAGAAAATCACTTTTTTTTTACCCGGTTAAAATAGGGTTAAATTAAATTGGTAGGCACTGGCAGGAACCACATGTGCGCCGGAACCACATGTGCACTGGCAGGACCTTTTCGCTATTCTGAAATGAATCGGAATCGAACGATGTTTTATTATACTTCGTATGATTTTAGAATGTGCACAAAAGCGATAGAAGCCCTAAAGCCATTCGATCAAACTTCTCGTATAAAGATCTCTAAATATAACGCTTGATCCAGGCTTTTTGTAGAATAGCTAAAGGGCCTATTGGGGTCATCCAATTGTTTTAGCTTAAAACTCAAATTTTGTGTTGATATTAGCTCGTTTGCCAAGCCTCTGTAGTCCCATGGACTTGAGACTCTTGGATCCAAAATTTGTTTGATTGGGCCTAACATGGGTGCCATCTTACTTGCATTTTAGCAGTAAATAAACAAAACCATTATTGCAAGTTATCAAACCCCCCCCGGGGGGGGGGGGTGTACTTCATTGTGAACATGATTTGACCTGAATTTGGACTTTGAGAAAAGGACCCATTCGTATGACAGAATATTCCAAAATTCCGAGCCCATTTACATGAATATCAGAACATCTTTGACCCATGTGTATGAATTTGTCGATTTAAAGCAAAGGAAAATTTCAGTTGCTTGGTGTGGATGATCATTATGGGGCCCATTGATAAGAAAATTCTAAAAATAACAACCCATCTACCAGAATTATGGTTAAAAACAGACCCATATGTAGGGAATTTCGGATGAAGAAACCCACCCATATGGGCGGCACGTCCAGTATCACTTAACAATGAAGTACCCCCCCCCCGGGTATCAAAGCAAATGTTGCAACCATGGGCGGTAGGAAAAGCTGAATTTTTTAGAAAAAGCTTTACGGGTGATACATTGAGTTATTCCTATCCTAATATATCATTTCATTCGTGATATATCGACTTGTTTACCTTCTGTGTCTACCTATCCTGCGAAGGCGCCATTTTAAGCCGATTGACATGACTTCAAGGGCCCTAGTAATTATGCCACTCCCGGGGGGGGGGGGGTACTTAGTATATTTGTCCGACGGGGATGTGCCGTTTTTAAGGGTATCGTTTTCACCAATTTTTTCTAGCACAGGGTATCAAAATGAGGCAATCTTTCTAGAGCAGGTTGTCAAAACAAGTCAGAGGGGAATATTCTGCTAGATTGGGTCGTTTTTCGGTCAAATTTCATATTTTTGAGTATACTTTTCATCAATTTTTTCTAGAACAGGTTATCATTTTGAGCGAAAAATTCTGGAGCAGGGTAAAAAAAAATTTTTTCGTGGGCACACCCCCGTACAAATTTAAGTCAAGTACCCCCCCCCCCCGGGATGCCACTCCAGTGTGGTATAATGAAACGGAAAACTATATTGGAGGAGTTCCGTTTGAGTGGCATAATTGGGCTAGGGCCCTTGAATTCATGTCAATCGGATTAAAATGGCGCCTTCGCAGGAGAGTTAGACACAGAAGGAAAATAAGTCGATATATCATGTATTGAATGATATATTAGGAAAGGAATAACTCGATGTATCACCCGTAAAGCTTTTTCTAAATTCAGCGTTTCCTACCGCCCGTGCCGCAACAACGAAAACTCGACCAGTGCTATTTTTACTCGTATTTTCCATATTACTACCGTGGCTGATTTGGAAAATATGCCGCCATAATCGAAAAACGCGGGAAAAATTGCGGTGAAATGTGCGGCCGCACGTTATAAAACGCGGCCCCACATTGTAATATGCGGCCGCACATTGCAATATGTGGCCGCATAAATAATCTTTATATTTTAAAGTTTTGGTCCGCAGTTTATACATGTGGTCGGTATTTCATTACCCTGGGTACCAGCCTCTCTAACGTTAAAAATAGAGAGACTGGTTCAGTGCGCCCCTCTCCTCGTTCTGATGTGCCCATATTGACCAATCAGGAGCCAGTATTCATATCTGTGTAAGTGCAAAAGGTCACAGTGAAACAATAGCGAGCACTTGCGATAAGCTTCGATGTAAAACACAGAACATTAATTTGGTTGCGTGACTGAAGAAGGCAACCGATTGCGAATAAGTTTAACGATACTGTCACGCGTTCAGCCATTAGAACATTTACAGACAGATGGGACACACTTGCCAAACTGCCCATGGATTTAAGGATCAACGATATTTTGTCAAGCTGCCGCTCTAATCATCGCAACGAAGTTGGGCCTAAATTTCACTGTTCTGTTGACAACCACCATCGTCAATCGGCGCTCCCGTGAAGCTAATAAAGCCTATTGCCCGTCATCTAATATGCAGCAAGTCATATTTACACCATAGAAAGGACATTTGTATCAGTATACTGGAAACAGGTAAGTTCGATTTGTTATTTTGCACTCACTGACCTCCCAATCATCATGGGCTATTCCAGTTTTTAATCCATGTAGGTTTATGATGGAAGGCACCTTTCACCGACAGAGTCTAGTCCTGGAAAATGAAGGGTGTTTGGCGGGTGTTTGCTATGAGGACGGTTAAATCCAGGTGAATTCCACACTAGAGAATTTACACAATACATTTTGGCACACTTTGAACAACAGATTTGCAAACCTGAGGTTATCTTGTTGAAAACTGGTGTACTGTGCACTTGTTGTGCAAGGGGCAGAGACAAGTATCCTTCCCATGGTACTTTTGCCTCTGAAAATGTGCTAAGTTTAAAGGATTACAGGGTTGTGCCATTTTTAAATGCCTTTTTCAATGCACCATATGAATTTGTCTGTATGCTTTTTCTCTCATTGCAGTATTTTTATGTATGCTTTTCCTCAGTTCTTCTGGATTTAATTACAGTATGACAAGATGGGCTAACCTTTAATAATGACTCATCTTTATTTTTATCTTAGGATATCCGACAAAAGAACACATCTGTTCTACCAAATGACATCAGTCTATGAAACCATCAATGGGAACTCTTAGCAAAGAACTATGTTAATAAAGGAATCACACATCAATTTATCCTGAAGAGGTGCTGCTTGGATCTATAAAATGGTGGCTGCATTATCAGGAGAAAGCAGCTGCCATTGATGTTTGCTTATTGGCCTTTTCGTGTATTGGTCCACATGCTCATTGCAACTGAACAAAATTCCCGTCATTGTCTTGTGAAAGCACAATAAGGGGGTATCTGGCTTTTGTTGAAGAGAACTTAAAAGTGCTGTTTCAGATATGAACTATCACCATTTAGCTTACGTGCAAAATGCGAATATCATGTCTTGATATGATAATGTCTCAAACATAAAATACTGTGTAGTTTTCTGCTTACTTGCCTCATCTTTTGGCCTCATAAATTTACAGCACAGGTCAGTGTACATTGGTGGTGTTCTTTTAACAATTTTATAGAGATCAATGAATCGCCAAATTTTTTCACACTCCTTGAAGATTCTTGAAAGAATTTATGTGGAAAATTCTTGCGGATCATTGAGCGGTCTTGTGGTGTCAATGTATACATGGCCTGTACTGTATACTAGTAAGATCTAGCAGCAGTCACTGCAGAGATATGAAGCAATGACTTGTCAAATCAGAAACTCAGACACTAGAAATTTATTGTATCAAACAGATAAGAAACTTTTCAGGCTACACTCAGATGTATTTCATGCAATGCTTACAGTACACATATTTAAAACAACTAAGAATTTGGACCAGTACTGAAAGTTTCGTGAAATTGTCAAATTTTGGGTACCAAGAGTTTCTTAAGTTTCTTATAGGTTCCATAACAATCTTCATGCTCCATAACAACATGGGTCAACATGTGCCCTTGTGAACATCTTAAAACAAGATTTTTCAAGCTAAAGAGTAGGGCTCTTCTGTGCTATATAATGTACAGCAGCAACCAATGGATGATAAAAGGTACAGCAATGTCTTCTCAAAAATCCTCACACACAGCCTGCAACAGCTGATTAGGAAGGAAGAATATGTTGCTGGCTGGGAGCATTATACTGTCATGCTCAAAGCTAAGGAACAATATGGTGCCAACTTGGAGCATAGTTCATCATAAAAGTAGATGATCATTATTGGCTTAATAAACATCCTTGAAAACATTTACCATTAAACACTCTCGGTTGGTGGATTTTCTGCTCTTGCCTTCCTTTCTTACCATTCAAGGATTAATTAGCAGGTTTTTCACAAGGAACTTGTTCAAGAAACTCCACACTTAATGTGATGGACTAAATATTTTAGGAAACTTGACTACTATGGACAAGAAGCATTAAGAAACTGTAAATGTTAAATTCAAGGATATTAATGGCAAATTTGACATTGGACGTTTATTCTTGCATAATTTCCACTCCAATTTTATATTTTGAGTCAAACAGTGTTTTTCTTGCAAAATGTTGCTTTTATGTCTATAAACACATCTGCAGAAGTAGGAGTGGTAGAGATCATGCCATAATCCTTGTACCGAAAGTAG
Source organism: Aurelia coerulea (assembly GCA_039566865.1). Classification (NCBI taxonomy): domain Eukaryota; kingdom Metazoa; phylum Cnidaria; class Scyphozoa; order Semaeostomeae; family Ulmaridae; genus Aurelia; species Aurelia coerulea. Next base: position 4,866,342 of record CM076945.1, on the reverse strand, counting down.
AAACAAATTAAGAAACTTTTTGTATAAAGAAGTGAAAATTTCACTTGAAATTAAGAAACTTTTTTTTGGTGCTATAGGATGGGCTGTTACAAGTTTTGAATGTATGGAAAATGTTTCAAAACTCTTCCACCACTCACAACAAAAGAATCCAACAACCTTTAGTCTCAGTGATAACATGAAGAACTGGTATAATATATAGCAAGATGCAATGGTGTTGTGGTGGGGCTGACTTGTAGCTGGCGAGGCGAAGCAACTTCATCAAAAAGACCCTTTTATAATTGTTTCTGCAGCCATACCTGCTCCTGACGACTGTGAGCTAAATGGTGCTGCTAATATATATTTCAAGGACTCGTGTGTGCTTTAAAACTTCCACAGTTGCTTAAAATATACTCAAGCCAAGTTTGTAAGTTGTCAAATTGTCATTTTCTTTTTCACTTGATAAGTTCAGAGTTCATACCATTGATGATATGAAGATCGCAGTGCAATTTCCCAAGCTTCAGTTCTTGTCAAGTTTTAAAATCGATTCACACCACAATAATGATAATAATAATAGGAAGGAAAAGCACATATTTGTTTGTTCTTTGCAGTATTTCATCAAGTTAGGGCTTATAAGATACGGCAAAAGTGGCAGTGAAATGTGCGGCAACACATCATAAAATGCGGCTGCGTCATATAATGTGCAGCCATATTTTAAAATGTGTGGCCGCATACTTTACCGCCAATTTTGCCGAGTTTTGTCGATCCAATTTTCAGTCTTCAGCCCGGAATCTTGAACTACTTGCAGAAATGCTACACGCAGCTCTTTGCTCAAATTTTGAAATGTAATAAACTTCACAATCCTAATCAAATGCATAGGTAAAAGCCGACGGGTGTAGCCGACGAGATCGTCAGTGATCAGTATGATACAAAATTTCTACGAGAAGAAAATTACTTCTGCAGGATTTAAGAGATTTCTTGAAAACAACGCCATGATTTCTGTCAGAAGTCTTCACGATTTCCGGGCAGAAATATGCATATGTCCCTCATCTATTAGCCTGTGTGCAGTCTCTACTGATTTCTTTTCAAAGAGGTTTCTCCTCCAGAGTCTACTGGAGGGAGGGGAAACCTCTCTGAAAAGAATCAGTACTTAGAGTCTGCACGCAGGCTATCATCTATGGAAACAATGAACACACGTACTAGGTTAATTTAGCAAAACAATGACATCAAAATTCTGCCTTATCAAACATCTAGCAGGGGTTTCCTTTTATAAATACTCTCTGTTTGCTCTCGGGCTTTTTATATTTCTTTAAAAAGCACAGCTCCATAGAGAGCATTTTATAAATTGCTGACTGCACAACACAAAGAAATACCTTCTCTGAGGTACTTTGCGGACCACGAGGGAAAAAGTCTACATTGAAAAGTGCGGCCGCATCTTTACAAAAACGCGGCTAAAATCATGGTAAAACATGCGGCCGCATGTTACAATGTGGGGCCGCGTTTTATAACGTGCGGCCGCACATTTCACCGCAATTTTTGCAGCGTTTTTCGAAAATGGCGGCAAATTTTCCAAATCAGCCACAGTATATTACTCATGTTTAAGCATCATAAACATTGTGTTATTTTCCATTACTTTGTAAACAGCCCAAGCAGTATAAGTTTGCTTTTCTTGGGTCGCGTAGACTAGAACTGTTTGATAAGCGTATATTGTATTAGGTTTTGTATTCTGCAAATTAAAGTGAATTGAATTGAATTTGATAGACTCTTGTCGACCCTGTTATTTAAAAATATGCTTCTTCACACAGCTATGCTACTCCAGGTTCAGTGGCGATTGGGAAAACCACTCTATATCATTACACATACTACCCAGTCAAAGTTTTCATGGCAGAAGCTAACAATGGTGGATACCTGCGAGTTACTTATGAAGGAGGAAGCGGAGGAAACGGTGTTGAAAAGAATTGGGAAAACTTCCTATATAATTTCAATTCGGGTGAGAACTATTTTTAATGGAGATGTTGTTTCAAATCCAGTTCATATCATAATGCAAATATGTAGTTGCTTATTCATTTTTTGGATTTTTTGTGTGATCTATTTTCCTTGAAAGCTTGTTATTCGGTTATTTCTTCCAGGGCCCGGTTGTTCAAAACTGGTATTATGCTAACACTAGATTAAGACTGTGCAACGAAAACAGAATCATGGGTCCAATCATGCCTTTAATCCAAGACTAGCGCTAATCGTGGTTTGAACAACCCGGCCCAGAATTCCAAAAGATATCTTGCTATTAAAAATGTAGCCCATGGCCGGGTTGTTCAAACCATGATTAGCGCTAATCTTAGCCTGCGTGCAGACTCTACAGTCAGTCAGTGCGGAGGAGGAAAAAGCAGAAGGAAGCTCCCTGTACGTGTACAGGGAGCTTCATTCTCCTTTTCCCTCCTCCGCACTGACTGACTGACTGTAGAGTCTGTTTATGCAAAACATTTTCGAAACAAGAACCTCCAATCGACCTTCACGTCGTCAAAATGATTTGCAGCACTATAGGCCCAACCAAACAACGTTCGGTTGAAATAGTCTCAGGTCTTTTGGGCCACAGATCTGGAATCGTCTGCCAGATGATATAAAATCAGCAGAAAATCTGGTCCAATTCAAAAGGCTAATCAAGAGCTGGGATGGGGCCACCTGCAGATGCAATGTATGCCTTCGAAATTAATCCTGCATATAGTTTATCTAAAATATTTATTAATTTGTAGTTAGTTAAATAATCGAATTAGACTAGTTGCTTTAGTAGCTAAAACTTTTTCGATTTAAAATAAAAGACACACACACACACACACACACACACACACACACACACACACACGCAGGCTAGCTAATCTTGGACTAAAAGCATAATTCTGTAGTCATTTGCATATTCCTAATCCAGCATCAGCCTAATTTCAGTTTTTAACAACCGGGCCCTAATTGTTTTCAATGCGGTTACTCAGATGAGTGAGTGGTAGCTTTGTTAGTGAATGGGATAGTGTTGACAATGAAAGATCAATTTAAATGATTGGTAACATGCCTATCATAATTGTACACCTATTGCGAATCTCGAAAGAATACTGCCTTTTTTCACACATGCTTGCAAAACGTTTCACCGATACTTTTGCATTTACCTATCGATAATCGACTCACCAGTTTTTGTAGTGTTTGTTGTCCAGACACACCAACTTTTAGAATTTTATTGCGGAATATCTAGCTAAGTTTTTGCCTTCAAGTTTAGCATGTGTCTCCGTGACCCGGCGGGTCCACTCCTATGTAAGAATTGTAACCATGAGAGTCTACGGAATCTAGGAGAAAGGGTCTGGAATTTATGAAAAATCTAGGACATTGAATCTAGAAAAAAGGGTCCTTTAAAAAAAATATTTCCTAGAGTTTCGTAAAAAGGGTCAAATATCAATATATTAATCTATTGATATCAAATGTGGTAAATTTGTGAAAAGATGCACACAAAGGAGCCAAGAGCACTCATCAATACGACTAAAATAGATTCCTTGTTCTGCACATACACACTCAATAATAACATTTATCAGTTGATCAAAAATGAACTGATTGAGTTAAACCAGAAGGTCCAGTTTTTGTGTAATATTTCAAACTTGTGGCTTTCTTGGAAATGCAATGGGAAATAGATTCATTGGTTCTTAATGTCTGCAAAAACTACATGTGATTACGTAAAGTATGTGAAGACAGCTTGAAAGTCCTTTATTACAAAAGAGTGTTGTGGTACTTTATTCTTTCACATTCAAAAGCCATTAACTCGCGCTCCAAAACCAATTCATCCTCCCATTGCATATATCTATTTTCCAAGAAAGCCAAAAGGTTGAGATAAAGCAACAAGCTCATTTCATTATTGGTAACAAACATTTAATCTTCTTTATTTTGTTACAGAACACAATTGCCATATAAGTCTTTTGTATTTGTTTACAACTTCAATGATCAGTTTGTCTATATTTCCCTGTGGTATGCAACTCTTGCTTCGGACTTTTGGCCTGAAGAAATTAGAAATATTATCAGTGCTGCAATTGGCCTCAAATGCATAACTTAGACATGAATATGGTAAAAATATAATTTCTGACTAAATCTGACACAAAGAAAGGCCTAAATGCTCCCTATCTCACCTGGGGGGGGGGGGTGGATTCCACCCCCCCCAACCAAACTTTTATTCGCCTATGCTAGAATATGCAATGCAGGATGCCAAGACTCCGCTACTTTGACTTTATATCTATACTGTATCGAATGATGAAAATTTCAAGATGCTAAATATAGCCTTGTAACCATGGCAACCAATGTTTTACTGTGTAGTCAACAAAATTTGTATACTTTTTTTTTAATTGTTGCAAATTTTAATCCCAAATATATGCAAAATTATACTTACACATGTATTTGATGATATCCAACTCAATTTGAAACAAAAGATTTCAATTTAGTGCCTCATTTCATTGTTTCAATCATGTTGGTAACAATCATGATAATCATAACTTAAAATCTTCTTATTGTCATAGCAACGAGAACAATAGAGATAATTTGAATTAATCATGTGATTTTGATTGTTTGCATCAAAGTATATATATTTACCTATTCTAAAGATTGTAGCTACTACGACAGCGAAGAAAAAGAGGGGGGGTGGAATCCACCCCCCCTCAGGTATTGACCGCTTCAAAACGCCCAGGTGAGATAGGGTTAACTTAAATCAAATGAATGTAGGCTGGTGGAAGAAGACTTTCATCACTCTTGGTGAATATGCTCACATGCTGTTGGCTGGCCATGGCCTGCTACCTGTAAACCTTTATGGGAATGAAACTTCAATTTTCCTATCATTTCCAAGAAGGCTGAGAAAGAAAGGGCTTACCATACCATTTCTGCTTCATCCAAGGTGCATGTCGATTTGCCAAATAGAGGAGAATACACAAGCAACAGCAACGATGACCAACAACAACAACAACAACAGCAACAACAAAATTGTCTCTTCGACAACAAATCATGTCAGCACTATTTCATTTATTCCAAAAAAATTGTTATTTTTGTTTTCTACCTAAGTCTAGACCTTCTGTTCTGTTTCCTTATGAAAGTGTAAACTTTTCAACACCATCTGTAGATTAGGTAGGAGGGATTTTTTAGATTTCAGAAGGCAAATTTTCAATAAGAGGCTGGCCTCCTCTGGCCTATTTGGCGGGAAAAAGTTTTTGCTGAAACCGAAAATGATTTCCAGCATTGTAATGTCTAAAAAGATCTATCTGATGAGCAGCAGTGGCTGTGCTACTATGGTAAGATTTAAGAAACACTTATGTTTGTGTCTTGTCACACACTCTCTGTTCGTAGACTGCTCTCCATGCCCTTCACACACAGCTACTGTAGTGTGTGTTGCAGGAGGAGAAGTGTTCTGCATTTGACTTTGTCATACTATGAAAATCTTCCCAAATCAAATGGCATAACAGCCATGCAAATGGGTGGTGACAAAGTTCAATTGACATCTTTTTAGGTGTTTAGGTTTTAAAAAAGAAAACAACCCGAAATTATCACAACATATCACCTGAACTATGTAGTCATTTGTCCTTTATTTGCAGCTGAAGTAACAGTTATTTGTTGTATGGGATGTTTAGTTAGATTTGAAGTCTAATTACTGCACAGTAAGAGGGAAGTATAACATGAGTTGGATGAGATGAGCTACATTTTGAAAAAGATAATGTCTATTAATGTTAAAATGGAATGAGAAGTTCTTGATTACTTGTGTCTTGAAGAGAATAATTTATTTTTTGGCAGTTCCAAGAAATAATGATAAATCAACAATTTTTAATAACATAGTTAATCAGTCCTTGAATTAAATGTCTTAGATATGAATATCAGTGAATTAAGGTGTGCGGTACTTTTCAAACTGAAGCATTCTCTCTGTAAATATTTGTTTTTAGGAACCTCCTCGAAATCACAGAATTAGGGTAGTAATTCCCCATTCCCTATCAGAGAAAATGCCGGAAAAGGGCTGTTCTCAAAGAACAAGAATCAGAGATTAGGGTTCATCTAAAAAAGTGCCAGACTGTCATGGTTACAATTCTTACATAGGAGTGGACCCGCCGGGCTCCGTGAATATGTTGTGTCAGCGATAAAAAACTTTGATTAAAGAGGCAGTTAGGCGTGACGCTGCGCGGGACTTTTTCATTGTATTTCTATGAAAAGTGCTTACGCTAGCATCGACTCGTCAGTGGCGATTTTGAATGGGATTATCGCATATTTTAATCCATCTCCATCGACGTTGCTCTTGACAATCTCACGAATTCAAGTGACAGATATTGTTCGTCTATGTCCATTTGATGTATTTGCAAAGTTATTTTGTCTATCATAAATTCCTGAAAGTCGTGAACAGCGATCTTGCTGAAGCAACTTTGCAGTTGTGAAGGAATAATCTACAAGTCGAAGTGGGCAAGAAACTCACCAAAGCAGGGCATTTGTTAAGGATTTTTGAGTGGTGGGGCATTTTTCAAAAGGGCCCACGCTCACCACCAGAAATTGTACAGGGTTTATAGACAGGTGATTCAGATGTTGATAAACGCTAAAAAATCCAGGTATTGTTGCAAGGCCTAGATGAGTTGTTTCAAACATGTATCTTCAAGGCATCTTTTTGGTTAAGATGTGTTCTTACCAAGGACATTAGCTTAGCTGCGTGGCCAGGGTAAAATTAGTAGGGGGTATTGGAATGAGGAGGTCTGGGGGTGAAGCCCCTAGGAAAATTTTGGGGCCACACCCTTTACTTTGGCTTAGAATGCATCTCCCAATATCATGCTTGCCACAAGCGACAAGAAAACTTTGTTATTTCTGTGACAGTTATCCTATGAATCAGAGCAGGAGGAATTTTTGAAGAAAAATCCTTTACTTTGGCTTAGGATGCATCTCCCGATATCATGCTTGCTAGTGCTAAAATAGAAGATTTGTCATTTCTCGGAAATTCTTACCTAACCTATACATAGCTATTTTCTCTTCGGTTTTAAAGGAATCTCGAGGACCATCTTTCGACAAAAGTGGAGGTGCAATTGCCCTCCATACCCCCCCCCCCCATGGCCACGCCACTGCATTAGCCAAGATAAATTAGAAACTTAGCTTCAGGATGAGAAATTTAAATCTTTGCGTTGTTTGCAATTTATTACATTTTACAAAATACCAAAGAATGTGGTTTTTGAGTCAGATTTATGATGCTTGGTACAACCGAAAGGTGAATGGAACCTTCTCAAACATTACTGGATTCATTGCTCAATTAATTTCGTCAGAATTGCAGCGAACAATCCATACTCTTACGAAAAATACAGTAAACATGTTTTGGTATTTAGACCTATACGAATTGGATTGTGCCACGGAAAATCTGATACCCGCGTTTCGCGTCTGTATCTTGTTGCTAGGAAATTATTTTTCAGACATTTGATTCAAAACAATTTCTCTCGCAGCTCTGACTTTGGGCTTTTCCGAATAAAAACTTCTTGAAGAAATTAATTTATGCGAATCGTGACGTAATTTTACTGATAAGCCTAGTTTTGAACAGCCAATCATATCTCGACGCAGGAGTAATGGCCGTTGTATCAAGGTGAGATGGTCATTATATAGTGAAGTTAAAGTGTACTCATTACATAAGTCTCAGCATCGCTCATATTGAATTGGATGGTATCGAGAAGATAAAATATCAGATTAAAAATGTTGAACGAATACAAGGAATCACGTCGTAAGTCTAAGGTTAAAGTAGAACTGCCGGAAAATTTTACTCTCGTTAACTTTTCTAGCAATTCAACCACTGCGCAGTGTGGACCCCAGCGTGCCTGCAGAGGACACTGCGTGCAATGGCTCTTTGAACAAAGTTTTGATATATTTTTTAATTCTTATCGCTCATAATTGATTTATGTTATTTCACAGCCAAGTCATTTTACATTCGCGCTCCAGCTGCAACAGCCAAAAATCAAACATACATCGAAGTGGAACTTAGAATCGCACCTACTCTGCCATCAGAAGACAATTGGAAGCTTGTACAAAAATATGACCTTTTCTATCATCAGGATGGAAATGATCCATACACGAAGGTGGAATTTAATGGCAAGCTTCCTGTTATATTCGATCTTACAGGACTGAAGAGTTTTACAACTTATACCTTCTATGCACGTTATTATGGTTACGCGAATAATTCCACGGCTCTTAATTTTATTTCCGGCCTGACATACAGGAGAACTGCTGAAGATGGTGAGTTGAATAATCATTGACATACAGCGGCATTTTTGTTGCTGTTGTCAGCTTGGTTTTGTATCGATTATTCAGGGCCGTCGAGAGAGGGGCCGGGCCCCAGGGTTAGGGAAGAAAGAGGGCCCCTGGCGCCGAAGGCACCGGAAATTTTTTTGAACCACACCCTTTTATCCTTGGGCCACGCCCTCCTATGCACTGGTAAAACGCTGCTTTTAGATTTCATTTGGAATCTCAGTGGGCCTGCGGGCCTGAAAATGTTCTTGAAAGAAAACTACAACAAAGAAAAAATACATACCTTATTTTTTGCGGGCCCCCAAAGGCCCCGGGCCCCCTGGTAACTACCCTGGCTAACCCCCCCTCTCGACAGTCCTGCGATTATTTATATCATCTAGCCTATCAAATGCAAACGTATGAAGTAAACTAATCTAAGCCAATATATAAATGATGCATGAGTAGATAATTTTACAATTAAAAAGTGATTCCCGTGTTGCCTGCTCGGGGAGTCGTGGCGCGGGAGTCACACATCCGATTCGTCTAATTCTAATTTCAAATCCTCGACTGAGGCCTGGCCAAAATATTCGTTGAAGCCTCTTCGACACGTCGTTTAAATCCCATGAATTTTGCGAATCTCGGCTGGGTGGCTCTTGGGGTACGGTTTTGCGGGCGGGTGGTACATCTTTCCTGATTCACCCTGCAGTTTTTATTTTTTTCTATACTAGTTGCCGCGGGGTTGTCATAGTCTATTGCTCCCCGTGGGATTATCGTCCTTGTAGTGTTTCGTAGAGTAATTAGTAGGTAGCGTCATGAGTAATTTGTCTTGTAAAAATATATAATAGTAGATAAAAAATATAAAGATATATTCTTTTTCAATCCAGCGAGCGAGATTGAACCTGTCTGTCTGCTGTCTGTCTGTATGTCTGTCTGGCTAAGTAGAAAGGCCACCATGTGGCTAGCTCACGGCTGCAGTTTTCGGCGCGAGGGCTCGCGAGCTCGCGGCTGGTTCGCATTTATCCAACAAACAACAACAAAAGGTCCCCATTACCCCACCGGATAAAAAATAGATATAAAATGAACCATCGCTTCAATGACTTCGAAACGAACGTTACTTCATTTGGAAAAGAGCAAGCTCTCACCTCATGTTCATTAAATGGACCATGAAAGCAAAACAACAGCGGCAGGAGAAAGTTTTCCTGGGCTTTGAGATTCTTGCAGAGTAGGCCGTTCAGTAAAGTTATTTTATAAAGCGAGTGGAGATACGTATGAGACGACTGTTTTATAAAAGGTAGCATATCATGTAGACATTACAAGAGAAATATCCAACCTTTTTTCAATCTAAAGAGGAAGTATATTTCTAGCAAACGCTCAATAGACCCACTCTATCCCGTAAACCCACATTATCCCTCCCTACCCTACGGATCCAATTGGATTCACTTGTGTAATGTACCCAAAAAGGTACAGATCCGTTCTCAAAAAGCATACCCGTATAAACGCAAAGCCTTTCGTCACCTTTTTGGGAACAGATCCAGATGGATTCGTTCCGTCCATGCCAAATTAGCACACCAAAATAACTAGCTTCTCTGACGTCATCTTTAGCTCAATCGCCCTCGCAAAATTTTCAAGTTTATTTGAAATTGTAGGCCTGCGTACTCCTTTTCTCTTCCTTGCTTTACGTTACTTAAAGGGGCTCAGTCGTCAAACAGTAAACAAATCCGTAAACTGGCACGTGTCGGGGATTATCCGTTGTTCATCCATTGTTCTCTGCAGTTTGTTTGATGGCTTCACCCAAGCCACAAAAAAGTGACCGTTAAAAATCCACTTTTATCCGAGCAATCGTAGAAGATATGAATGTTTGGTTTGTTCCTTAGTGAAGTACAAGGATTAATTCCCAAACAGCAACTTTCACTTTGAAAAAAAATACGAAAATCCTGTGTGATATCACCTTTCAAAAAACTGCAAAAATTATCGTTTTGTTTACATTTTGACGACGGAGCCCCTTTAACCCTATCAAGCCTAGGGGGGGGGGGGGGGGCTGAATCTTCTGTGAATTTTTACATAATACATTTAGAACGCTGAAACTTTCTGACCTTTAGTTTTTATCCTTCTTATAATCAAAAATAAACTTTTTAGAAATATTGAATTCATTCTAGGGGGTAAACGCGATCAATTTTTGAGAGATGTCTGTGCAAAATTTCAATAAATGCTAATAAAATCTACATCAAATGCAGGAAAACAATGAAATTGGAGGAATATCTGCTACTTTTTCATCTATCCAACTCTGCATAATTTGTTGCCCCCCCCCCCTTAGTCTTCCTAGAGCATCAAATACCCTAGGCCTGACAGGGTTAAATTTCAGATTTCCAGCTCATACACACTACTGATTTAAAATTTTCCTACATTTCGTTCAATTCAGTTCCTGAAAAGCCACCTGCATCGATCTTTGGTAGCAGTGCAACCTCTTCGAGCATACGAATGACCTGGGATTATGTACCTGCAGAATTTCGACATGGCACAATACGAGGTTACAAAATATATTTCAAAGAGTCATCGAAAAAAGCATGGGGAAACCCAATAACTACACATTCTCGAACTCATTATATTGCTGGATTGAAGTACTGGACATATTACGATGTAAAGATATCTGCTTTTACAACTCCTGGTGAAGGACCTACTAGCAGCGTCGTAACAGTTAGGACAGCAGAGCATTGTGAGTTAACTTAGCTTCATAATACTAAGGGCAAGTCCTGGTTGTTGACGATATTTTTATAAACGACGAAATCACGTTCATTTTTGCATGCTCAAAATCCATGGTGGGGGGGGGGGGGTACTCTGGTATTTTTCGGATATGGGTGCTCAGGTTACTTTTCTGTGGATTAAAAGTTATGAAAGAATTAGTTTTTGGGTCAGCCATTTTTGCAGTTATTTTTTGGGTTCTTGACATTCTGGCTTCCTTTTTTGGGTCTCAAATGTGGGAAAAAATAAAAATGATAGTGAAGAAAATACATTATACAAATAAAATTCAAATCAAGCAACATTACTATTCTTTGATTTTGCAGAATTTACAAGAAATCCTCCATTTCTGATGTCCAGGGCCTCCTACGACGGGAGAGCCGGGAGGTCATGGCCCCCCACTTTTTTTGCAAATCAAGCCGTTCTGAAAGGCAGCTCATCATGTTGTGTTATGGTATTTTTGCTTGTATCAAGTTTGCCCCCCCCACTCTTCTGATCTCGTCGGGGGTCTTGATGTCGAAACCAGAGAGAGTTTGTTTGACTTTCAAGAAGGATGATTTTGGTAAAGAGGCTCTTTTTTCTTTGCAAGAAGGCAATGAATTGGACAAAAGATGTTCATGCTATCTAGAAACAACAAGATCTGGAATCGTTGACTTGCTTTTTTTAATTCTTTGGGCCCAAATCATTCAAACTGATGTGATCCGACAAACTATAAAGTCTTATTCCGTCCTTGCTCAAAACATTCAAAAAGGATTCGCTAACCCTAATCCATATGGGATTTTTTCGAGCTACCATTTATGGAGGGGGGGGGGGTGCTTTCCACCCCCCCCTTCTGAAAACTGCCTTAGACGCATCCGAATTCAATACAACTTGGCACAGGTATAGAACAGGTAATTGGTAGCTCGTAGCGTAATTTGGGTGTGTCTGCCACACCTTGTGACGTCACAGTGACGTCACGAAGCTGAAAATAGGTGAAAATCAGGCTTCCAAGTTGAATTCAAGTTTAATGAAGATTTTGCATGAACTTTATGCAGTTTTTGGTTCAGTTTGTCATCATATTTGGTGATAAAATATTATTTTATTGAAATTAGTGATTTTGGAGTGATATTTTGGCAGAAATTAGGCGATTCTTGTGACGTCATTTGTGCAATTAATTTATTCTATGTAAAAAGAGACCAACAGAACCTGAAAAATGGTGATTATCTATGAAAAATGTATCCTTAGAGTGCTTTTCGTTGAAAAAGCTCGAAAAAACCTGAAAAAATTGCTAATTAGTCCAAAATGGCGGCCAAAATGGCGTCATTATCAAAGAATGCTGACATCATCAAATTCCAGAAATTCCGGCATCAAATTGAAGCCCTAGGTTCGCTGATTCATTTGTTGTATAACACTTCATAATTCAATCAAATAATTCCATTGAAATCATTGAAAACAATGATTTTGCTGCTACCTCCTTCCAAATATGGGCATGTCACGTGACCTGTGAGCCCTATTGTTCAAATATTTTCCCACCAAAATGTGGCTAATAGATAATTAGTAAAAGTCAGGGAGGCTGGGGGACATAGCAAATGTCGTTTAAAAACGCGGCAAATAAAACCTTGAGGGGGGTGGAATCCACCCCCTCCATGCGGATTAGGGTTGATATTTGTCTTAAGCGCAATTTCCTCCATTACTTCCAAAAGATGGGCTCGTTTAGGAGGCTAAGTAGTTACCTCTGAAGTAAACAGTCACGAAACTATGCAATGTGATATCTAGCTTTAACTATTGCCCATTGGCAAAGGTGCAATCTGTAATAATGATGCCAATGCAATGGTAAGATAAGCCGTACTCATAAGCATGCTCATACCTATATTTAGCAAACCTCAAAACGTATAATCATTTCGATCATTATCATTATGTCCACAGCTCCAACAGCAGCCCCAGCCTCCTTTATGACATATGAGATAACTGATGCAAAGATAGCTCTGAAATGGAAGGAGATATCAACAGAGTACAGAAATGGCATCATAACAGGTTATAGCATTATGTTTAAGAAGACAACTGCAAAACTTTGGCAAGAAATCAAAGTTCCGGCTGGTAAAACTACATGGACCACAGATGCTCTTATTCTCAGTACCAGCTACGAACTAATGATTGCAGGCAAGACTGCTGGTGGAATTGGATACTATAGTGATGTCATTGTTGTCAAAACTGATGGTAAGTATCATGTTAATCTTGGCAATATTTCCAGGCATCCGGAGCAATCTTGAAAGAATCATAACTTCTGTATTGTTGTTACTAAATTGCAATTCAACTGCAACGAGTTATTGCGTTTCTCGGAAAATCGAGGCCTTAAGAGAAAGAGCTGTGGAAAAGTTTTCTTTGGGGCATCAATTAAGTATGTGCGGAAATTTTTCTATTTTTGAACCTCCATTCCCCTTGTATATTTTGTGAATGGGGGAAATTTGCAATGTTGTATAGAGAGCATGCCTTTCTGCTTGAAAACTCTTTATGCTCACAAAAATAACAACCTAATCTACACAAAATCTACATACAACTATACAACGCTACTACAGAGAGCATGGAATTTCATAACAATCCGGGAGCCATTTCAATCTAACTCAAAGTCTGTGCCAATAGGCTGGGCCTCAACAATTTAACGAAAAGAAAAACTGGGAAAAGAAAAAGCTGTTGTACTTGTTTTAAGAGCTTATCAAATAATTTTGGAAGCCTTTCAAACAAAACTAAATTATCTCTACACGTTCGGCATTAAAGAAATATGAAACTCATTAGAAATGTTTGGCCCCATCTATTAAGTCTATTTTGTGTACCTCTTGGGATTGCAGCTTTTGAAAAACTGAATACAATGCAATAAAATAAAATCAAATCAAATCAAGTCAAATCAAATCAAATCAAATCAAATCAAATCAAATCAAATCAAATCAAATCAAATCAAATCCAATCAAATCAAATCAAACCAAATCAAATCAAATCAAATCAAATCACATCAAATCAAATCAAATCAAATCAAATCAAATCAAATCAAATCAAATCAAATCAAATCACATCAAATCAAATCAAATCAAATCAAATCAAATCAAATCAAATCAAATCATAATCATTATTTACAGTTGGTGTGACAATAGTTGTAGGAAAACTAATACCAACTATTTACAATATAATTTACAAAGATGTCTAAGAATTAATATTTACAAGCTACATAACATAATTGACAGGCTACTTACAAATTTTACAATTACACTGTTTACCCGTCCAGGTTTTGATCTTTCTTTTAAAGCTTGCAACTGATGGTAGCTCCTTTATCTCATCGTTTAGATTATTCCACAATAAGCTTCCTCGGAATGAGAGCTACTCCATGCCAAATTTTCAAGCAAGATCAAGATCTAACAAGCTCTTACTCAATGGGAAATTGCCTGATAGAAATTTGATTTTACTTTTAAAATTCGAAGGCCTATGAAGTAGAACTTTTTTGGAGAAAGTACGCCTTTTGATAAGAAAGAATTTGCATTTTTGTAGAGAGAGCACCCTTTTTTGCTTGTTTCTTCCCTACAAGTGCATACTTACCTTGTGGATGTCCCCAACCGTTTTAATTGGCTCCTGAAAACAATGGGCTCGTATTGTTGCATACGAATGGCATCATTTTAGACCTCAGAAAAAAGTGGCAACAAAGTGTACAACAATAGGCTTCCATTCTTTTAGGAGCCACTTAGGAAGATACATTTTATAACGTTTGTTTTTTAGTTAGTCGGATCAGCGAGATAATGCCAACGGCCTACTTTACTCGCACCTGGAAAAACGCCTCTTTGAACGTGTAATCTACTCTATTCTTTTTCTGCAGCTGGTCGGTTAATTGAGGTAATGCCAACAGCCTACTTTACGAGCCTGGATTTCACTGACAAAGTCCTCACCAAGCATATATCGAAGACCATACAAGTAACTACAATAGAGCAATGCTTCAGGGCCTGCCTCGATTGCATGAAGCCAAATTCAGGATGTAGCTGCTCATCATTCAATATAAGACGTCCCTCTTCACCTTCAACCTCATTCGCGTGTGAAATAAATGCTTCAGACCACGATGCTTGTCCTTTTGACTTTGTCAAAGAATCAGGATATCAGTACTATCAGATCCTTTGACACAAAGAGAGCAGCAAAGTCAGAAAATGTTATGATTGCATCGACTACTTTTGCTTGAAACCCAAATGCAAAGTGATTAATGGTTGCAGAGAAAGGGGATTTCATGTCCTGTTAGTCACGTCATAAACAAAGCAACGCAACGCAAGTCGCAAAAGTTCCTTGGAATTGGAAACGCGGCATAGGAGTCAAATGTCGTCCATGGCCGAATGGCTCGTGGCCCATACCTCAAAACCCTCATTTTCACGGACCGGTGAAATGGCGAATAAGCGAAGAGGGCAAAATAAATCCGTGAAGATGTTTCTAAGTTTTACCTATGCCTTTACAAAACGCAACCAGGACAAAAAAAAACTGCTCGAAATTTCCCAAATTTTATTGAAGAAATCTATGGAAACATTTGAATCCTATGCTTGGATGCCCAGGTAGCTAGCTTAATTTCTGTGAATTCCCAAAATGGTTCTGGTTCATTTCAATGACTTGACTGATCGGGCATAGTTGGGCATAGAATTCCATTTACCTGCAATCGCTAATCGCTTTGTACTTTGACGTCAATCAAAAGTAGCGGATCCTATTGTAGCATTGCCTGTCCTTGTTGAGCAGAGCAAGAAGCACATCACTATTTAATTAACATAAGGGCCTTTAGGATGTTAAAAGATGAGTACAATTGAGAATATTGGGAACATGTAAGATTTGCACATTAACGCTTTACTTTTTGAAAATATTTTAAAAATATTTTTGACTAATGAAGTATTGCAAGACGTTCACTGGTATTGTAAAAAGCAAAGCGCAAAGGCGCCAAAACACTTCTTAAGAGTATTGTTGTAATAGCCCTGCCCGGCGCATTAAAGCTATAACATTTAAATAAAAAGAACACAAACTTCGGAGAATCTTCACTCGTTATTTCATCATAATTTACACACATATATCGTGCTCGCAGTTCTTAACGTTCTCTTGTCTTCTCTCCTGAATCGTCTGATCCTCTCATTCAAATCGGGGGGGTCGCGTTATAAACAATTAGTACAATCAAATTTATTTCTTAGATGTCCACACTCTCCCCCATTTGAAGAAATGTTGTCTTCAACATTGACATAAATCGGCATAAATGCAGTCAATCTTTTCCAATATTTCAGTAATTTCATTTCAATATTCATTTCAGCTGGATTGCGCGCATAATCCATCTCAGTTCAGTTCACAGCATTTAATAAACGATAATTCGATCGTAGCAAATTGCATACTTAGACTGGAACAATATTCCATAGTTAATGTAACGAAGTTCTTTCCGATTTTCAAAATACGATGATATAATGCGACTTCATCTTTGGCGACGTAAGTCTAAGGTCTTTAAAACGAAATGAGTATAACGATTTTCAATCCAATAACGACGAGTCCTTTCTCAACAAAACATGAGCATAAAACGAGTATCTTCTTAATAAATCAATGGTCTAACGTTCGCTTGCGGATACCATTGCATAGGGTAAAACATAGGTTGCATAACTATCTGTCTCATATATTGTTGTGGTACGAACGACGTTGCAAACGGGTTAAGTTTGTGATCATTAGGTTTAAATCTTGGATAAACATGATTCACGGCGTATTGTTGTTGTAGTTGAGGATTACCCAACTCACTGTAGACGAGACGCATAGGCGGTTGACGATTTCTAGTTGGTCTTTCATTTTGATGTTCTTGGACTTGTTCGCCGATACTGCTGCACTGATCAGATGATGAAACGAATTCCTCTGACACAGGTTCATCTCTGGGTGGCAACCGATCACTTAAGCTTTGTTCAGACATTTCATCTGCAATGCTTCTGTCACCAGCATCAATATCCTCGTGTGCGTACTGATCTTGATCATATTCGTTGTCATTTTGCGATGGTTCTGCTTGCTTCCGGTTAACCTTTCTTTGTCCTTTCCTGTTTTGGTTGTTGCGTTGAACAGTATTAGCATGCTGGGTGTCTTCCATCTCTAGATAATCACACGGTAATAAAAGTGTACGATGAAGTACTCTCGTCCTTCCATCTCCTCTTTCCGGTTTTATCTCGTAGACTGGGCTATCTTCTCCTAACTGACGTATAACTGAATGGATTTTGTCTTCCCAATAAGCACGAATCTTACCAGGTCCTCCTCGTTCTGATAGATTTCTCACCAATACTCTATCTCCGACTGCCAAAGTTGATGTTTTAATCTTCTTATCATGTTGTTTCTTATAATTACTGGCAGCTTTTTCGTTGTGTTTCCTGACAAGATCATATGCTTCTTGTATGGCAGATTTCCATTCTTCAACGTATCCTTTGTAATTCTTTGTTTCCGAGGATCTTGGTGTCTGAAATATCAAATCAATTGGGAGTCTGGGACTACGACCAAATAGCAAGTGGAATGGCGAGTACCCTGTAGCTTCATGTGGTGCACAGTTATAGGCATGAACTATTTTCGGCAAATGATCTTTCCATCTTGACTTGAATCCCTCTGGTAGCGTTCTGAGCATACCTAACAGTGTTCTATTGAACCTCTCCGCTTTGCCATTTCCCTGAGGGTGGTACGGTGTTGTCCTTGACTTGTCCATACGACATAAGTGCTCTAATTGATCAAATAATTGATTCTGGAATTCTCCTCCTTGATCATGGTGTATCCTCTCCGCAAATCCAAAACGCATAAAGAAGTCATTAAACAATCTTTCGGCAGCTGTCTTGGCTGATTTATCACGAGTAGGATATGCTTGTGCGTAACGTGTGAAATGATCAACTACAACCAATATGTATTCATAACCTCCCGAGGATCTCTCAAGATGCATGAAGTCAATTGATATAAGCTCGAATGGTGCAGATGTAATGATGGGTTTCAACGGTTCTCTCTGATGCACAACAGGTTTCTTTTGTTTGATGCAGCGGCATTTCTTGTTGACATAAAACTCAATATCTCTCTGCATATGAGGCCAGAAAAATCTGTCTCTTGCAAGTAGTAGAACCTTTTCTGCTCCAACATGTCCCATTTCATCGTGAAGCTCATGGAGAACGGTTGACTGCAGGCTCTTTGGTAAAATAATTTGAGTTTTGTTTCCACTTTGGCGTCGAAGGAGTCCATCTATATCGATAAACAGTTTTGACCAGTCATATGTCAAACGCTTTGTTGTATGACTTTGGGGACGTATTACATCAGGCGATGGTTTAGCATCATTTCTCTTCCATCTTAATACTGCAGCTATATCAGGATCTTCCATTTGATGCTTTAACATATCAATCTTATTTGAACTATTCTTTAGATCTGAGCTGTTCTTTTCAGCCTCGAGTTCTGTTACTGAGTTTACTCTGCCCATAGCTGTCATCCAGTTGACACTTTGATCATAACATTGCATTGATTGAACTGTAGCATGAATTATATCACTGTTGGCTTCTTCAGTGCACTCTCTGATAAGTTCATCAATCTCCAGCGGCATTCTACTCAATCCATCAGCATCTCCATTCTTTTTACCAGGGCGATAGTGTATAGTAAAGTTATACTCTGCAAGTTCTCCCACCCATCGAATACCAGTGGCGTTTAGTTTTGCTGTCGACATCACATAAGTGAGAGGGTTGTTGTCTGTATAAACCCGAAATGAAGGTGCATAGTACAGGTAGTCCTTGAATTGTTCGGTTACTGACCACTTTAGGGCAAGAAATTCAAGCTTGCCTGAGTGAAGATGATACCTCTTCTCAGATGGTGACAAAGTTCTGGATGCATACGCAATAACTCGCAACTTCCCTTGTTGTCGTCGATAAAGTACTGCACCTAGCCCCTCTTGTGATGCATCGGTGTGCAAGATGTATGGCTGCTGGTGGTCTGGATAAGCAAGTAATGGTGGTTTGATAAGCAAATCAATAATACTCTTAAGAGCGTTCTGGCATTCTTCTGTCCACTTGATCTCTGCATTTGAGTGTAACTGTCCATTGCTGTTCTTCATTTTAACATTACTGTCAGTGGGTACAACAAGTAGATCGTACAATGGTTTTGCACTTTGTGCAAAGGATGGGATACTACGGCGGTAGTATGACAATAGTCCAAGCATTTTCCGTACGTCACCAACTGTTCTTGGTGCACGATATAACAAACTTGTGACAGCATTAACATTACTTTCGTCCATCTTATAGCCATCTGCGCTCACCACTCTACCGAGAAACTTTACTTCTTTCATAAACAGTTCGCATTTCTTACCTTTCAGTTTGATGCCATGTTCTCTGAGTCGTCTTAAAACAGTTGTTACATGTTGTACATGCTCATCAAAGGTTTTACTGAAGATAATCAGATCGTCGAGATATGGGATAACTATCTGGTCACGCAAATCACGTAATATGTCCTCCATATGCCGTTGGAATGCAGCAGGAGCATTCATCAAGCCAAATGGTATCCTGTTCCATTCAAATAGACCCCAAGGTGTGATAAAAGCAGTAAGATTGCGATGATCTGACTTGATAAACCCTTGATGGTAGGCCTTGCCTTGGTCAAGGACAGTGAACCATTGGCTACCACCAAGGTTATCTAATGTCTCCTGAATTCGTGGCAGTGGGTGACGGTCCTTGATAGTCTTGCTGTTTAATCCACGATAATCCACGCACAGGCGCAGGGTTCCGTCTTTCTTCCTCACGCATACTACTGGTGAAGACCAAGCTGACTTTGATTGTCTGATAAACTGTTTATTGAGTAGGTCCTCAATATATGCTTTAACTTCACCGTATAATGGTCTTGGAACCGCTACATAGTTCTTCTGTACTGGTATTTTGTCATCCAAGTTTATCTCCATTTCAAGTCCACTGGCGATGCCTATATCGGAACTATTTGCAGCGAATGATTCCGACTCTTCTTGAAGCATGTTCATCACAGTAGTCTTTTCTCCTTCAGATAATTCACCAAGTCTAACATTTGGGACAAAGGTCTTTTCCTTCTCATGATGAGAGACTTGTTCATCAGTTTTCTTCGAATTTGTACTGTCTTGTGCCTTTTCATCTTTGATATCTATTGGTGTGACCGACTGTATTAGCTGCACTCGTCCTAGTACCGTTCTATTTCTGAGGTGAATGTCATGATCGGTAGAATTTTCTATGCTTATTTGAAGTCTCTGGGTTGTGCCGCTCTTCAACGAAACGAGCGTTTCAGTGGTCTGAAGTCCATCGGGTATTTTTTGGTTGAGCTCTGGTTCAAACATTGCAAGCATCGATTTTGGGACAAACCCTCCATTTCCACGACATGGAACAACGACAGAAGTTTGTTTGGGTATCGTTATGTTTTTCTTATTTGTTTTTACTGTACAGACGTAGTCTTTTTCTATGCATTCTTTGATGATGTTGACAAATGCTTGACTTTGTCCGTCTTTCAGCGCTGGAAAAGTGGTTTCTATTTCTTGTAATAGATCTCGATTATCAGCTTCTATTGTCCCTCTTTTACTTTGGGTGAGTTCGCATATGACATTAAAACCGATTATTGGAACATCAATTGCTCCTTTTGTTACTAAAAATGGTACAAGGACACATCTTTTCTCAGGAATGTCAGACATCAACTCAAGCTTCAGTTCAATCCATCCGTCATATGGTATTGAGGTTCCATTTGCTGCAACTAATGTTACATTGCCTTCTTTTTGTATCAGTTCTTCTATCTTTCTAATTGGCTTATTTGGAAAATATCTTTGTACTTGTTCCATTGAAATAACAGAGACTTGGGCACCAGTGTCCCACAACCCTTGTATCTTTAAACCTTCAAGTTTTATATGCGCAGTGCATTTTTCACCAACAAGTTTTGCAATAGACGCATGCTGTTGTGGAGTGGCATGAGAAGCAAACATTGTCATTTGGCCTGTAACAGTACCATATTTTGAAGATAGACTAACAATAGCTTTGCAAATTATTTTATGCTCAGGCCAGTGATGTGACTGGCAGTCTTTCCCACAATATTTGACAGCTTTACAAGATGAACAAAGCAGCAAACTGTTCTTTTCTTGTCTACAAAATGTACAACATTGGGACTTTATGGCTTGTTTAGGGTCTACGCCTTGTCCCATCGGCGCAGCCCCTTCCCGTTTCCCTGTCCTTGTCTTTGATCTGCTTGACGTTTCAGGCAATCCCTGGCAAAGTGATTTTCTCCCATGCAATAATTGCAATGCCTGCATGAAGACTCTTTCCCATTTTCAACACAGTTCTTACAAGCACGGGATGTTCCTCCTGTTTCACTCCGTTGTCCCTTGGTCCAAATATTACGGTTGTCTTGTCTGGGTGTTTCCTCTTGATGGTTGGTGGATTTACTGGTTGTTTTCTTGGCTTCTGTAAGTTGTTCTTGGAGTGACTTGATCTGAACTTGCATGGCTTCAACAGTTGCACGGATATTCGCTTCTGCACCTCTGGTAGCACTGTTACTTTTACCCTGAGAAGTACCTTTGTTTTTGGCCTCCTCGACTGATACAGACTTGACTTGAATACTATTATTCTTCTTGCCAATTCTTGCTTGTCTCTCTGCCTCTTCGGAGGAGATCGCATTCATCTGCTGTATAAGCTCCTCATCTGAAATGCTTTCTTTCTGCAAGAGGGGTCGCAACTTTGCAAGGATGTTGTCATCTCTGAGTCCTGTTTCCAGTGATCTCAAGAACATTCCCTGCACAAGAATAGGATCATATCTCAAATATGCATCTGCTTCTTGGCTTGCAAACAAGATCTTCTGTCTTAAATCTAAACATCTAAGCAAGAATGCCTCTGGTGTCTCCTTTTGCCCTTGGCAAATAGTGGCAAGTTCTTGGTACAGCTGTGTTCCGCTTTTTTCTTTGTAGTGCGACATCAAAATCTTGCGTAGGCGTGGCAATGTGAGATCTCTAACTGTCTCTACATAGCTTCTGAGTTGCATTCCTGGCTTCATCGCCTTTATCACAGCCTCGATGACTTCCTTGTCAGTGTAGCCTTTTTCTATGGCACCTTCAATTTGTCTTGAAAGGGATACAAAGCTCAACTGATCTCCTTTTCCTTGCTCATTTATCTGTCCATAAATTTTGAATTCACGGCGAAATAGAGAATTTACATTTGTTTGCTCGATGGGTGTCCACTTTTGTCCAACTTCTGGGTTTACATTGGGTGTCCATCTTTTTCCTATTCCTGGGCTTAGATGAGGCTGATTTGTGGGCTGATTTGATGATCTTTGTTCTTTTGACAACTTTCCCTTAGGTTCCCCAGTTCTTTCACCTGGCTCCCCTTCTGCTCCTCGGAGTACATCTTGAATCTCTTGTAACTGATTTTCAAGCAGTGACTCGAATTTTTGACGAATTTGCACAATCCGGTCATTTACATCTTCTTGCTGTTTTTGGGAATTAGGGTCTTGCATTCCCAGGTTCCGGTGTCCATTCCCTGTTTCTCGGTCTTCTACTCCCAGGTTCTGGTGTCCATTCTCTGTTTCCCGGTCTGCGGGTCTACCTGTTACCAATCCTGAGGTTCCTGGTTCCTGATCCACTATTCCGTTCCGCAAAATATCACTAATCCCTAATCCCGTTCCTCCAGGACCGTTCCCGTTCTGCATATCATCACTTCTGTCTTCGCTTTGGTCTTCGTGATCATCCCCCCGTCTAAAGAACCTAAGCCATTCATTCAAATTCTTCACATTTTCCGCTTCAGTATTTTGATCGAGGGAATCCCCCACAAAGTCACGAATTTGTCTGAGCAATTTTCGCTTGTTTAAATCGTCAGTTTGGGCTGTATCAAGTCCAATATGGCTAGAAAAATCACGCAAAGTCTGTTCATCTGTGCTAAACAGCAACAGGTCCAGGGCTTCATACGTTTCCTCAACCATAATCGACAAATGATTCAGGCCTCCCACTCACAAAATAAACACGATCAAAATGTTCTCAAAATGGCCTATCAAAGCATCAAAGCCAACAACGGGCAAGAATAACCACACAAGAATCAAGAATTCAACGAGAAAACAACACAAATTTCATTGCATGTGGAAGTATCATGAAAGTAATCGAACCGAATTGAATCGAGGAAATTCGACAAAAAAAAAGCAGATATTTTCACTCACATACCACAGCAGCGCTGTGCAAACCTCTTTCTCTCCTCGGCTTCTGAAACGTTGGGCGCCAAGAAATGTAATAGCCCTGCCCGGCGCATTAAAGCTATAACATTTAAATAAAAAGAACACAAACTTCGGAGAATCTTCACTCGTTATTTCATCATAATTTACACACATATATCGTGCTCGCAGTTCTTAACGTTCTCTTGTCTTCTCTCCTGAATCGTCTGATCCTCTCATTCAAATCGGGGGGGGGGGGGGGGGGGTCGCGTTATAAACAATTAGTACAATCAAATTTATTTCTTAGATGTCCACATTGTCATATTGTAAAGTTACAATAAATTCCTTGGTGTCCAGGCTGACGATCAATTCAAATGGGATAACAGTTACCCAGGGGGAGTACCCTGCTATATTCAGGATAGGGATGCTCAGGTTACTCTTTTGGGTCTAAAATTAAGGCAAGGATTATTCTTTTGGGTCAATGATTTGTACAGCTATTTTCTTGGGTTCAAGAAATTCAGGCTTACTTTTTTGGGTCTCAAATATGAGAAAAAGTGAAAAAATTGAGGAAAACATAATTTAAAAACAAAATTAGAGTCAAGTAACAGTGCTAAAATAATAAAAAACATAAAAATCCAAACAAATTATGAGAAATTTAATCAGTTAGGGCACCTTTATGCAGATTTAAGATACTGACTTCATAGTTTTTGGGTATGTAAGATCGGAAAAATTATTTTTTTGGGTCTATTTTCATGCTAGAAAATAAGTCTTTGTGTTGATGCGTTGTACACCAGCCTGAGCACCCCTATCCCAAATATACCTGAGTACCCCCCTGGGAACAGTTATGTTTATATCGAGGCAACAAGGGCAGATTTTGTAATACAATAGCATGAAATGCTTTTGTTGACACCTCAATTCAAAGCGATTAGCGATCACAGACAAAGGAACTTCTATCAACAAGTAATTAAAAACAAACAAAGCGGCAAAATTTTCTCTGAAACCCAGGTAGCTAGCTCGCTCGCTGTGCATTCCAGAAATTATTTCTAAGGGCAAACATGAGCATAGATCGAAAGAAGAAGGATATATCTACACATCTGCCGCGGGCATTTTATTTCTTTGGTCCAGAAGCTGAGCAGTAAATGTTTTGATAACACCCAAAAAATAAGAGAATTGAATCGTCTCCTAAACGGCTTTTGAACCAAACAAATGAAATGCCCGCGGCAGATGTGTAGATGCATCCTTCTTCTTTCGATCTACGCTCATGTTTGCCCTTAAAAACAGTATCTGGAATGCACAACGAGCGAGCTAGCTACCTGGGTTTCAAAGAAACTTTTGCGGCTTTGTTTGTTTTGAATTGCTGGTTGAGAGAATTTCCTTTGTCTGCAATCGCTAATCGCTTTGAATTGAGGTGTCAGCAAAAGCAACTCATGCTATTGTATTACAAAATCTGGCCTTGTTTATCGAGGCTTGTTTGAGCCCAGTCTAAAGCATGTTTACTCTCTGTACAAGGTAACTATATCTGTACAAGTTAAGGTAGCAAGCTTGTAAAAAAGCTTACGAAAAGCGCAAAATATAAACAAAAAATTTTAACAAGTGGCAATCCATGATCGGCCTGCTTCTCCAGAATCTGGGCTGGCCAAATTATTTCTTCTCCAATAGAAAATAGCAGCGCTGATGTATATACCTTTGGATAGTTATTCATCCAATTGCATGCAAGATATATTCGCAAGATTTTCATAAAACAACGACTGCGTACTTCTTTCATTTGATATCAATCTAATAAAGCAATCGTTTGTCGAAGGTCATATTCGTGCCATCGGGCTGGCCTCTGGAACAGCTTGAGTAGGAAAACTAACAAAGCAGCTAACTGAAACAAAAAGTAACTAAAATAACATTTTCCTTTAGTACTTTCAAACGTTATCAGTTTTTGCTTTGTAATATATTCATCAATTTGTTTTCAACAAGTCAGTTTGAAAAACATAATCTGTAATCGTCCTGAAAACTTTTTAATCTCCAGGAATAGTGTAAGATGAACAATGGGGAACAATGTCTAAAAGAATGTAACAAAAAGTATGATATTGTAATTTACTAGGAGTGTGATATCATAAAAAGCAAATTGATCACTTGACACTTGAAGTTGGTTGGAATTTGTATTACCATCCAACAATAATTGTATTGCACCAAAAATATATAATGTTTTTCAAACATTGTAGAATGGTTTGCGCACACTGTACGTATAATTATATGCCTGTAGCTTATATTTAATTGTTCACTCAAGAAAATCTTTTCAATTTGAATAACTTGTTTACTCGCAGGGTATAGTCTTAAAACTTTCAATACGGAGGGGTCCATGCGTGTGTGCCAGTAATTATTACAAACCCCTAAATATTGAGCCCAATCGTAAATATTGCTACTTAAGTCTGGTCCTGGGTTCTAAGCACCCAAACAATGTTTTCCTCATTTAGTGAATTTCATTCTGAATCTGAATGTGGTTCTGAAAAGGATTCTGAATATTTTTCTAGAGACTGGAACGTCTCGTAGACCAGAATGGGTGCAAACTGGTTTCAAACATATTGTGAAGTTAGTGGGATAGCAAGAATGTAATGTCTAATTCAATTTCTTGCACAAATGCCCGAGGGTCGGGAAGTTTTATGTTCAACCCCACCTAGACTATGGTGATGCCATTTACCATATTCCTGCAAAAGTATGTGAATTCAATCAAAATATCCTTTTACCTAGCCTGATAACCAGACCCTGGTTATCAGGCTACCTTTTACCAAATTTAATGGAAAAACTAGAGTCCGTACAGTATTCTGCTGCCTTAGCTGTGTCAGGTACATGGAAGGGAACATCTCGAGAGAAGCTGTACACAGAGCTTGGTTGGGAGTCACTGAGTTCCCGAAGATGGAGTAGACGCCTTACCTTGTTCTACAAGTTTGTAAATAATCTTAGTCTTGAGTATACAGCTGAACCAATTCCCTCTCTTCATCATTCGCAGTACCGTCTTTGCGACCAAGATGTCATTGGACGATTAAAGGCAAGAACAGAAAAGTTCAAGTCTAGCTTCTATCCAGACTGTTTATCCGAATGGAATAAGCTTGAGCCTGAATTGAGATTTGCGCCTTCTATTGCCGTTTTTAAGCAAAAGCTGTTATCAATAATCTGCCCTTCCCCTGCCAAATCTGTTTTTGGAATTCACGATCCAATAGGATTATCATACCTTACACAACTTAGGGTTTTGTCTCAGCAAGTTAAATTTCCAGAAATTGAAGCATAATTTTAGGGATACCATAAACCCAATGTGCCCAACAAACGATGGCATTGAGGATACTGAGCACTTTTTGTTGCTCTGCCCTTCTGTTGATGTTCAATGACAAAACTTTCTCGCTAGAATTGTTGAATTATCACGACCATCTGTATAAATCATCAATCTTTCAAACGATTATTTCACGCATCTTTTATTGTGTGGTGATGAAGACCTTTCGAATGAGTTGAACAAAAATCTACTCGAATCAACTTTGCGCTCCATCCACGAAACTGGTCGCTTTGCTTCATCTATTGAGACTGCAGCTATGTACTAAGCAACCACCAAGTCCTTTCAAGGGTGCTAGGACACGGATGTTTTGATTACGTATTTATTTACCTTATTTTGATCTTTGTCTTGTCTTGTTTTCTTGTCTTGTTTTCTTCTCAGTTTCCTGTTTGCAACTGAACGGTTTAGGCCCAAATGCCTCGTGTTATTTGAATATATCTTCCTTGTATTCCTGTGTTTTAGCGCGCCTTCGAAGAAGAAAGGTTTCAAACGGTCTGCACCGAAGGCTTCATAGCACCAAGAGTACTTAGCTTACAGTACAAGGTACTTAGGTTTAGGTTTAGGTTCAGACTCAAGTTCAAGTTCAGGTTCAGGTTTAGGCTCAATTTCAAGACTCGAGTTCAAGTTCAGGTTCAGGTTCAGGTCCAAGTTCAAGTTCAGGTTCAAGTTTAGGCTTAGGTTTCGGTTCAGACTCAAGTTCAGGTTCAGGTTTAAGCTCAATTTCAAGACTCAAGTTCAAATTCAGGTCAGGTTCAGGTTCAAGTTTAGGTTTAGGTTTAGGTTTAGGTTCAGACTCAAGTTCAAATTCAGGCTCAAGTTCAGATATAGGCTGAAGTTCAGGTTTAGGTTCAAGTTCAGGCTCAGGTTAAAGTTCAGACTCAGGTTTAGGTCCAAGCTCAAGTTCAAGTCAATGTTCAGGTTCAAGTTTATGTTCAAGTTCAGGTTTGTTATGTTTTAAATCCACAACTTACATTTCCACGAATACTGTATAAAATCAACAAGGACAGATTTTGTAACACAATAGCATCAGTTGCTTTTGTTGACACCTGAATTCAAAGCGATTCGCGATTGCAGACAATAGAAATTCTCTCAACCAGTAATTCAAAACAAGCTAAGCCGCAAATGTTTCTCTGAAACCCAGGTAGTTAGCTCGCTCGTTGTGCATTCCAGAAATTGTTTATAACAGTAAACATGAGCATATATCAAAAGAACAAGGATATATCTAAACGTCTACTGCGGGCAATTTATTTCTTTGGTTCAGGAGCTGAGCATTAAATGTTTTAATTACACCCGAAGAAATACGAGAATTGAATCGCTTCCCAATTGGCTTCTATACCAAACAAGTAAAATGCCCGAGGCAGATGTGTAGATATACCCTTCTTCTTTCGATACATGCTCACGCTAGCTCTTAGAAGCAATTTCTAGAATGTACGACGAGTGCGCTTGCTACCTGGGTTTCAAAGAAATTTTGCGGCTTTGTTTGTTTTGAATTTCTGGTTGAGAGAATTTCTTTTGTTTGAAATTGCGAATCGCTGTGAATTCAGGTGTCATCAAAAGCAACTTATGCTATTGTGTTACAAAATCTGTCCTTGTTTATAAAACCATGATCAAGTACAACAAATATGAATAACAAATAATTTAAATTGCTACATAGGAAGATACAGAAACTCACAGAAATATTTCAGCACTTCACCGAAATCACAGTAACGTTATCAAAAAAAAATCTCCGTTTTCCGTCGAAAATTGTCCAAACTTGTAAAAACAACTGATGAAGATTTTTTTATTGAAACGTTTTGCCCAAGTAATGGTTACTTTCTCATGCTTCTTCTTTTCTGTTATTCGTTGATAGAATTTTTATCTAATGCTGTTATTACCATTATTATTAATATAATTCTTGTTAAATTCTTTCAATTTTTTAATTTTCATTGTTTTTACACGGTCTATCAGTCAAAACGACGGCCTATTTATAGGGGGCCTTGTTAAACTTTACAATATTATAACTAAAATGAAATTGATTAGAAATAATACTTATGTTTGCATTGTAACACGATAAACAAATTTTGCTGGGAAAGGGAAGTTACATTTAAGCTTATTTTTAACATGGCAAGGGTAAACATGGTAGGATAATTGTTATATCATTCTGAAGTTTCCTTTTTTGCCTTGTTATCAATCATTGTCCTTGGCTCTGCCATATTGGCACCAATGCAATTTCACATGATCTGGTAGTACTGATATCCATTTTCTTTGACAAAATCAAAAGGACAAGCATCGTGGTCTGAAGCATTTATTTCACACGCGAATGAGGTTGAAGGTAAAGAGGGACGTCTTATATTGAATGATGAGCAGCTACATCCTGAATTTGGCTTCATGCAATCGAGGCAGGCCCTGAAGCATTGTTCTATGGTAGTTACTTGTATTGTCTTCGATATGTGCTTTGTGAGGACTTTGTCAGTGTAATCCAGGCTTGTAAAGTAGGCTGTTGGCATTACCTCGATTAACGGACCAGCTGCAAAAGAAGATTAGAAAAGGTTATTCGTTTGGTTACTGTAACCGTTCAGGCGGTGATTAAGAAATTCCGTTTCCCACGGCCGCTCGTCAAAATATACCAAAAAAACTTGTGCATCATTCCACGCAGAATTAAACATAGAATATTATGAAAATATATTCAGTTGATTCAATCAAATCACGAATGATTTATTCGAGATTTTAGGCAAAATCGACCACCCTTGCGAAAAAATCTTTGTGTACCCCAATGATAATCGTTGGACCACGACTATCTATTTACCAAAGACTTAAAGCCTTGAACTGCAAAACCGTGTCACGAATTTTTGGTTAAAAGGTACTGTCTTGAAATGAATGATATCATTTTAAATTAATGTAAATGTCTTGAATGCCTTTTTTAAATTTCAGACCCTTGTAAAAATCGGACCAGTGCATCTATCACAAATCGCTGACACAGTTTCGTAGTTATATGCATTTCAAGGGTTTCGATTGGCCTGTTGTTGGGTACACAAAAATTTTTTATTAGCCACCAGTACTCCGGAATCCCGTTTCGAGCAATCAGGCTTTTATCAAAATGAAGCAAAAATTGCGGGAAATATGATTATGCATGAAAGGTCAAGCAGTAAGGCTTAAGCGCGGTATTGGTAAAGCATTATGTCAATAACAAAGCAGCACGGATGTCATGAACATAGCTGCAAGGTCAAGTGAGTTTACTTTAATCCCCTAATGTATATTCCCGCAATTTTTGAGAAACAGGATTGCTCCTTTTAAAATGCTCAAATTTCCAAGTAATTGTGGCTATTTCTGGAAGTGAGTTGGTTTAAACAGTCCTCATATACTTATTCCATCAGATTATGACAAAAACGAAAAATCGAAAATTTGTCGTCTGAACAGTTACAGTAACCTTAAGAGGTGTTTTTCGAGGAACGAAATGCCAAGACACTGGGTAAATAAAAACAATTTGTACGCTCGGTGGGCAATGGAATGAAACGAACATGGCTGATATTAAAAACTATCATATTAATCTATTAGTCAAAGGCTATTTTAGATGTTTGAATCTAAATTTAGAATTAGAGATTTGTTTGGTAAGAGCATTCATATTTTAGAACCAGAAATCAGAAAAATTCTTGTGAGGGGTTTGTATGGGAACGAGAATTCCACATTCCATCGTGGTCCATGATTTGCTCTGAACTAAAATATAGATTCAATACAATAAACCTTTTAGCTATTCTACAAAAGAGCTTGGATAGAGCGCTATTTTTATACATTTTTATACGCGTGGTTCGATCGAGTGGAGGAGAACGGAGGAGAATGTCATGGAAAAGTTCACGGAAAAGCTCCGAAAGTACGAGCAGCTGGCTTTCAAAACAAGGGAAAAGAGACATGGATATAATGTGACCATTGTGCCAATGATAATAGGCTGCATGGCTAGAGGTGGAAAGGAATTGCTTAAACAGACGAGGAAAGCGATTGAAGATTATGAAAAAGTGAACTTTATTGCTGGTGAAATGATCAGAACGGTCTTATCTGAAAGTGAAACAATTCTACGAAAAATTATATCTGGAAATATACAGCCAGAATAGAGGACCACTATGTTATTTGTATTTTAGTTGGCAATTTATATAATCATTAGTTATCGTACCTTATGCGCTGTCGTTTTTATCGCTTTGCCGCGTTCTTGATCTTTGCATTAGCATACACGTCCTTCTAAAAAACTGTGCAAATAAGGCATGCAGCTATAGCGAGCTATAGTAATACCTACCATCTGTTTTGACAACAATGACATCACTATATCTTCCAATTCCACCAGCAGTCTTTCCTGCGATTTTTAGCTCATAGTTGGTACTGTCAATGAGAGCATCTACGGTCCATGTAGTTTTGCCTTCTGGAACTTTCGTTTCTTTCCAACTTTGGGTGCCTTTTTTCTTTCGCATAATGCTATAGCCTGTTATAATGCCGTTTCTGTATTCCGTTGGTATCTGATTCCATTTGAGATTTATAGTTGTCTCAGTGACACCATCGTCCTTAAAGAAGGGTGGAGCGGCTGTCGGAGCTGTTGGAAAAGTAACAGTTATTACATAGTGAAACAGTTTTTTAGATGCCTATTTTGCAGTTTGAAGCAAGAGACTGCCAAGGACAACTATTTCCCGGGTGACAAAATACGTGTGTCCTAGAAAAGTTGTTCGACGTTTAATTAAATATTTAAAAGTAACGATTACATTTACAGACTCCTTGTTAAATATCCCTATTATTAAGATTGTAAATTAATTTTTGACACCAGAATCTTGAGAATCCGTTAGGAATATAAGCATTTGAAGTGAAGTTCAAGTTATTTTATATTGCGAAAGCTGAAACCAGACGCCCCTAGCTGACTTGTCTTTCAAAAAGACGCCCAAAATCAAGGGAAAAGAAGACTCTCCAATGTTTTACCTCTTTTTGATATTCTGATATCAGAGCAAACCAAATAGGACTTCAAACGTAATTTAATTCTTCTAACCGTTGACCAACTGTCCTGAAGAATGCAGGTATCCAAAGCCATTGAATGAAAACTTAATCAACGAGAGACGGGGCTATTCAAGATTGTGCCCAACAGGATTCCTCCAAGCATCCATAGCCTTGATTCTATTTTGGAGAAAATTAGTTTATCGAAACCGCTTTTTCAAATTCCCTTTGATTTGCTTTGAACAAACGAGATTCTACTTTCACAAAAGATGCAATTTAGGGGCGTCTGGTGTCAGCTTTCGAACAACTTCAAAAGATAACATCTTTTGTGTTCGAATGATCCACTCAAAAGGCCGATAGAAAAAATAGCACATGCAGGCTATGGTGCAGGGCATTCCGGTTGCAAAGGCTCAAACACTTTGATTCATTGTACGTTCTTAGTTATTGCTATTGATAGACTGATGGAAGCTTACGACTTATGACCATACGCTTCCAAAAACGGACTTAGCCTTAATGTCTCGTTCAATTCCTACCCTGACCACCCCCCCCTGTAAGCCCGGGGGTCAACAAAATCTCCTTGCTCAAATGCCCCGGGGCCGGGGAAAAATTGATGGTCAAATGCCCGGGGGCCGGGCACTGAAAAAATGCTATATTCCCAGTTACTGTATAAGCAAAAGCTCCTATTCTTATCAAATGCTACTCAAATGCCCGGGGGCCGGGGAAATTTTGTATGCAAATGCCCGGGGGTGTCCTGGGGGGGGGGTGGTCAGGGTAGGAATTGAACGCGACATAAGTACCTGCTAGTTTTTGTCAAAGCCACCGACCCTAACACGCCACAAAAGGTGGTTTACCTGAAGAGCTACACTGGAAAACAAGCTATCAGTTCAGTGAATGTTTCTATTAAAGCAAAACACTCCTACTTAAAAGTGACACTCTGCTTGTTTAGGGAAGCTAAAGATCTCCTAATTTTGCCCGCTACCTCTAGATATTGATCGTTGCAGCCATTCAATCGAACGCGTGTTTTTGCCGATCAGCCAATCCGATCAAGTTATTTCAAGTCTTGTATCCTGATTGGTCGGGGAACAAATTTTCCCCAGCAGGAAATGTTTTTGCCGTTTTGAAAAAAGTTTGGCAGTAAGGCCCTCACTGGAGCGAGAACAACAACATCAATTCACTTCAATGAGATGAGCTTAAGTTGAGCGTCCTTGTGTAATGAGGCTACTTTTAACTTACAGTGCTCATCAGTTCTAACTTTCACAACGCTGCTAATAGATCCTTCACCAGGAGTTGTAGAAGCAGATATCTTCACATCGTAATGTGTCCAGTACTGTAAGCCAGTGATGGTATGATAAGTTCGAGAGGAGGCTATTGTTTGTTTTTCCCACATAGGCTTTGATGACTGTTTGAAGTACACGTTATATTGTCGTATTATACCATACTGAAAATCGGAAGGCACTGATCCCCATGTGACCTTGACACTCGTAGAACTCGCACTCTTGACAGAAATGCTCGTTGGTGGCTTTCCTGGAACTAAATGCATACAATCAAAGATTTACTAACGATTTCATAGTTTGAGCTACAATCGCGGACAAAACTCGTTGGAACAGATGAGTTCTGTGCTAAAAGAGGTATTTCCTGAATGTAAACTATTACGTTCCACTGCTGATGACCCCCCCCTCCCCCTTGTTGTGCGAAGAACACATACTTGTCAACTCATCTATGAAATTTCCGTCAGCCTCCAACATTGCAATGGAGGACGGGGGATCCTAACTCAAAATTTCCTCCAAAAAGCAACGTGTCTCATGAGTTTTGTCCGTGATTGTAGGTTTGCTGGTGTAATTCAACACTTTCGAGATTGTGCTTTTTGAGCTACTAGAAGACTAAGGGGGAGTGATTCAGCCCTCTCTAAAATCACCATTCCTAGACGAAAATCACCACACAGGTAGCAGTGCCTATGATGTATCATTTTAAATAAAATCATCCTAGAAAGAGATATGACGTCATGATTATTCAAGACCAACTGGCAAGGGTACACAGAAAAAAATGAGAATATCACCTCTTTTAAATCTTTATAATTTTCTAAGATTGATTTATGAAACCAAATTATGTCAATTAAAGCATAGTTAGAAGGAGAAAATCTACCTATAAAGTGAAAAGTTTGATTTTATCAAATCCAAGATGGCGGACAGAGAGATTAAACACCTTGTTTTTATGAAATATGACAAATGCAGCCATATAGAGAATTTCTCTATATAATTATACTTCATTTTCCTGTTGAAAATTTTGTCGTGATTATTGCAAAAAATGCTGACATCAGCAGTTTTTGCAGTAGGAAGCAAAGGAGTTGGAGGAAGGAAGAAGGGGGAAATAGGAGGTTGATGAAAGTAATTTGGAGACCTTTTGAGAGTATCTTAACAAACTAAAAACTTTGAAGTCATAACATTATCACTATAAGAGAGATTCTCAAGATATGCTTGAAATCTTATTGTTATTAGTACTATGTGAGGACACATGAGTACACATGAAAAATCTTATGTGTTTTGGGACCATTGGTGCACAAAACTCCAAAAAATTACACAAATAGGTGGAAACAACCCTATTGATCAGTTTTAATCTGTTTATTGCTGCTTTAGAACTTTTGTGGTTGAAATATTCTTGCAGAAAGGCAGCTAACTAATTTTTTGCCATTTTCTTAAAGATGACGTCATAGACGAAGTCACGTGACACATAATTGCTCTATTGTTCATGGAAACAATTAAGAAACCGTACTAATTATAAGTACACAAAGTAACAAGGATACTGAGGTGATCTGGAATTACATCCGTAAGCATCTTACCTAAAAGTTGGCCCCGACCAGTACTATGAAAAAAGCCACTACCCGTAGGGGGGACGGTAACGGGACATTTTTTCTCTAAGTGCTGTCACAAGGCGTTTGCACACCATGACCTTGTCAATTGTTCTCAACGACTTTGTCCAGGCTTGTAGGGAATGGCCCCACCTGTCCAGCCTACCATTACTAAAGTAATGAATGAAAGAAAAACTGTGGCCCCATATTGACATACAAGGTGCTTCATTTCAGCAAATACATGCAAAACTGATGGTGTTTGATCATCATTTTCAGCAAACAACTTTATACTGAATTTGATTGTCCATAATTAGTTAGTTGATTGACTAGGAACCAAAATATCTGTATGAGCATGGGTGAGAGGAAACAAGATGTTTATTGTTCGGTAAAAACATGTAAAATGTATGCATATACGACACCTGTATCTGTATTATCTGCTTCCGTTTGCTTTTCCTTGAATCTTAGCTCACCTTTATTCAAATTGCAGTGGCCCAAGTGCAACGGCCCAAGTGAAAGGGCCCAAGTGCAATGGCCTAACGGAAACAGCCTAATTTAATTTCCTGTAAAAGGGAAGCTGTCCTCGTTTGCGGTTTTGTGAAACAACGGATATTTCCCGGGGGGGGGGGGTACTTCACATATTTTGGGTACGGCGACGTGCTATCGGGAAGGGTATCGAATTTTCGCGATTTTGGTATAAGGAACGGTATCGATTTTCACGATTTTGGTCTAAGGTCGGGTGTACTTTTTCGGAAAATTGGTATAAGGAACAGGTATGTTTTTGAAGCTTCGATGGCACGTCCTCGACCAAAACCTGGTCAAGTACCCCCCACCCCGGGGATTATAACAGGGCTTGACGTTGGGAGACAATGTTCCCTGTTACTTTGAGTAGATCTATGAGAGCGAAGACGATTGACGTGTGACTCGGATTGAGGTGCAAGACTGACTAATCAATATTCCAAAATCAACAAGTTATATTACAGTGCAAACGGAACTACGTAATCTACAAATCTACATATGCTAATTATGCTAATCAAGTGCAAACAAAGGGAGGTATAACGCATTGTGTAGTCCTGCTACAGGATATTTCATAAACCTGCAAACAAGGACAGCCACGCTTTTATAGGAAAGAAAATTAGCCTGCTGCACTTAAGCCAATGCAAATTTGAATCAAGATGAGCTAAGCTGCGAGGAAACGCAAACGGAGACAAACAGAACAGATACAGTTAAGCCCGAAATTATTCATACCTATGCCAAATTTGGAGTATTTTCAATCGTTATATTTGCTAACCAATTCATAAGATATTTCATTCCTTGAAATGTCTCTTGTAGCACTTGTTTCAGCCTTTTATCACATTCGTATGAAACTTCAGCCACAGTAAAATTGGTCCTCAAATAGAACGATGCAAAATACTCAGAATTTGGCATAGATATGAATAATTTCGGGCTTAACGGTACATGTATGCTTTGTGCATATATTTTACAAAACAATAAAGTTCTTTTTTCCTCTCACCCATGCTATGCGACTATGTGAACCAGCAACATATGGCTATCAAGCAGGTATATTAGTAAAACAGACTTTTGTGCGAATAGCTCGATTTCGCCAACATTTCCACTTTTCTTGGTTGCATAGCAACAAGTCACGAGCTTAACAAAAAATCAATAATATTTACCATTTCTGAATTCTCTTTCGTTCAGTTATAACACTGTGCAAGTTTCATTTCCCTAGCTGTTCTACTTTGCGAACATACATATGGGGCGAAAACCACCTCTCCCCGTAGAAGCTGAAATAGGGTTAAAAGGGACGGACTCCTCCGTACACACCACAAGTGTCGATTGTTCAACTATGTTTTAAGTACAACTGGTGGCTTCACCCAAGCCAAATATTTGGTTTGTTCCTCTGTCAAATACAAGAATTGTTCTTCGAAACAACTTTTCACCTTGAAAAAAGATGAACAGTAATTGCGTATACTAACCGGTTTTGTGCTGTGCAGAAAAATGTAAAGCCAGACGTCTTAAAGCACAGACCGAGCTTGAGAGTTTATACTTTCCTGTACATTAAGAAACCGGTTAGCATGAATCTTACTACCTGATAGCTTCTAATTTTGACTTATGTCAAACGCATATCGCTATGTCATTTAAGTTCATTGTAAATCTCACAGGCCTAAATTAGTTGCTGTGGTGACAAAAACGCGTCCTTGTATCTTATTATACAAGGCTACGGGAAAACTGCGGGAAATGTGCGATTAACCAATGGGACTGGCGGGATTCCTGTATTGCCTCGTTTTTGAAACGTCAGTCAGGTAATAATGTACGATATCACCTTTCAAGAAACTGCCAAATCATATTTCGAAAGAAATTTGGAGATGGAGCCCGTTTATTCTAAATCTTTATCCATGCTTCACGTAAAAGATTACTTAGCTCGCTTACCATTTTCAGCTGTAATTGCGATTCTCTCTTCTGAAACCCTGTTAAGCGTCACAGAATTCTTTACGTAGCCATAGTAACGTGCATGAAAGTAGTACCTTGTGTAATTCCTCAGTCCGGTAACATCTACTGAGATAGGGAGGCTACCATTTAATGCAAATTTGATGTAATTTAGAGATGGGTCTTGCCGATAGAAAAGATCATATTTTTGTACATATGTCCAAGATTCTTTTGGCGGCAAAGAAGGTGGGGTTTGGAGTGTCACTTTTATAAAGGTTTGATTGATGACTTTTGTAACTGGAGTCGGAAGGATGACGGAAGTTGCATCTGTGAAATGAAAATATACGAGAGACATGATACGTGAATAGAAATGTATCCTTTTGCATAAACCAACGGAAGCATGCGTTCCGAATATTTGAAAATGACAGTGTAAAATTCTATGACCCTTTTTTCATTGAACCGATTGACTTTTAAGAAACTTAGCTATGCATGTATGTATTTACGGGATGTCCCAAAAACGCAACAGATTTGAAAAATTCTAATGCAAACTGTTTGATACTCATTATCAAGCAATTATCTTTATTCAAATCCACAATAATTAGGTTAAACTTTGATATATTATCTAGACTAATGTTCTAAAGTTGAAAATCAGTAAACTTCCAAATTGCCCCTAGGCCAAAACCAGAGCTGCTGCATTAACAATGGTGAATTATAGTGTCAAATTAGAAACATGACAATCCCTGCAATCCCTAACATGAGTTAATTGAACATTAAACAGACACCTTCATAAAGATTTCTGTCAAAACACAGTAGTGCTTCTTTTAGTAGCGCCCAATATGGTTCCTTCTACTCTTCCTGAAAAGACCAGGCCATTATTAAAGTTATACTTTCAATTTGAATGAACACTGAGAGCTCCCTCGGGACTGGATAGCCCATGAATCAGTAAGGGATCCCTTTGTTGCAATTTCTTAATCAAGTGCTAATGCTTGTCTCTAATCATGTGAAATTGCAGATATTGCATATCAAATAAAACATATCAAAATTTAATCTAATCATCGCAGATTTTTATAAAAACCTATCATTTGATTGTTAAACTACATGCGTCATAGTTTTTTAAATCTGTTGCGTTTTTTTGGACACGCGGTATGTATGTATATAATATTTGCCATCATAATTAAGGGCACAACAAAATTTAGAAAGAAAAGAGATGTCTAATTACATGTGTAAAATATGCAAATATAATAGATGTTAAGATCGAATCTAAAAACATCCCCAGTTTAAAGCACATATGTCACATTAGCATTTGGTTAATACAACAAACAAGTTTGGAGTGGAATTCTATTGTTTCGCGACTTTTTATTTCTGTTTCATGAATTTTTATTGCAATGAAAATTCAGCCTCGATCCTGTGCTTTGTAATAAACAATAGAGAGAATTGTATTGCATCAACCAATCAGCTTCATGACATATGTCCTTTAAAATGGCAACATGAAAACCTAAGGAAGCCCTTCTTCTGCAGTGGTTAAGTGTACAGCTTGCGGCTTGCTCGCATCTCTTACCAAATTCGAGTTACTTTCGATTTATCTGCAACTCTCAAGAGTTATACGATGTTTGTTTAGTATGGTAAGTGTTTTCTCCAGGCCATTTAGCTGTCTTACTCTTGGCATCCCTCTGCCCATTTGTAGGTGTAATATGAGCGACTTTATTTCAGGAATTTTCCCTTAACTTTGAAGCGCCTTAGTTTAGGCACAGCCGACCTACGATGAAGTTTATCTTGTTTACTAGATAACATAACTGAGCGCATTTACGGCCATGCAAGGAAATGAAAAGCATTTTTGGAATCATTTAAATACTCGTAATGAAATATTGTACTGCAGGTCAAACCAAGCCAGATCAAGCAAGATGATGCAAGAACAATAGGCCTAACTTGAGCCGCCTCAACCTCAAGGTCCAGGGAGTCACCTCAAATAAAATGCCTCAAAATACATTCATAAATGGGCAAAAGGATGACAACACGGCTAAATAATCAAGTAGAGACACTTACCATACGGAACAAGTTGCGAATAAATTGAAAATATCTCGAATTTGGAGAGAGATGCGAGCGAGCCTCAAGCTGTACGAACGCTTACCATTGCAGAAGAGAGGATTCCCTAGATTTTCCTGCTGCCAAAGATGTCAGAATGGGCCGCGCTCTTCTCAGTCCCTTTCTTCAAATAGCAAAATGGTTTCGGGGCTACCAACAGTACTTTTATCCAATTGTAATTTGTTGAAAGCTATTGTTCCTACCACAGAAAATACACAAGATAGTGTCAGTATACCTACCAAGTTAATAATGTAATTAATTTAAAAACGTTTTCATTTTATCTTGTTAGTATCTTTCGATTTCAATTATTTAACTTGTTTAGCTCGTTTATATTTAGAAAGTGCTCGCTCCTTTGTATGCAATCGAATCGAAATAAAACTATAGACACACACACAACACACAACACATCACATAATCACAATCACAATTATTGCTAAATCATCACAATAACGTAATCACACAATCACACAATCACACAATCATCACAATCACACAATCACACAATCACACAATCACACAATCACACAATCACACAATCACACAATCACAGCCACAATCATCACAATCACACATAACAAGGTGGTTCAAAAAGGCGAAACTTTCTCGTAACGAACCTTCCTTGATATTAAGTAGTGAAAGATCACCATGAACAAGTCTGATGTATCCGCCATGAGTGGTTGCCGCCAAGAAAACGGTGAATGCATAGAATTCGGTGCTCTTGAGAAATTTCTGCATTGTCACTGATCCTGGATTTGTGTAACTGAAGAGAGAAAGAAAATGGGATCTGTAATATTCATAATAGTGAACGACATATAAGTTCAGCCTTTTGTATCACATCTGAAATGTTAAATGGAAAAGTAAGCCGATTCTTTTCCTTCCAATCTAAGGCTTGAATTGGAGTAGGTTATCGATCTTCTTTTCGGCATGAAAACATCCGCGTAAAACCAAAACCAACATAGTTGAATTCAATTTAGCCTTTCAGCAATCGGATAAAATAAAGTTTTTGAAAATCGGTTCATTCATTATGGACATATATAAGCAATCAAACGATAATGCCTCATTTTCAGACACCCAATATCAAGGGTGTTAGGACACGGATATTCTAATTACGTATTTATTTAACTTGTTTTGATCTTTGTCTTGTTTTCTTGTCTTGTTTTCTTCTCTGTTCTGTTTCCTCTTGCTGATGTAAATGCCTCGTGTTATTTGAATATATCTTCCTTGTATTCCTGTGTCTTAGCGCGCCTTCGTAGAAGAAAGGTTTCAAACCGCAATGCCATGTTTGAAACGTTTCTTCTACGAAGGCGCGCTAAGACACAGGAATACAAGGAAGATATATTCAAATAACAAGAGGCATTTACATCAGCAAGAGGAAACAGAACAGAGAAGAAAACAAGACAAGAAAACAAGACGAAGATCAAAACATGGTAAATAAATACGTAATTAAAATATCCGTGTCCTAACACCCTTGCCAATATTTAGCAATAAAGTGCTGTTATCACTAAAATGTGATAAATCTAAAAGATCAAAGAAAAACTTAAAAGTACAAATGACTTAATTACTGACAATAAAACATTTACAATAAATTAAAAGTGTCCTCCAGCTTTACATTCATTTTTGCGGCAAAAAATGTTCTCTCAGCTTGAATTAAAAAGACTGTAAGAGTCAATCTCGTGTCTCAATATGACGTGTCTGTCAGGGTTCGCCAAATCTTAAAAATAGGAATTATTGACGGATTAAAACCAACTGAAATTCATTGTGCAGGAAAAGGGTCAACTTAGACGTAGCAGTTGATGTCACTATAATGTCGGTTTTACCTTTCTTATAGGTATGGGTAGTTTTGCATAGAGGTTGCTTTCTACCATGTTGCAATTGGAAACTTCAACAAATTTTTTTTTTCCATTCAATATAAAGCCAATGAAAGGAGTACAATCATCCCCTGGGGAGTAAAACACGATGCACATGTGCTTCACCGACGCATCAAGTATGTGAGTCGCATTTTGAGCCCTAGTTTACCCGGGAACTTGAGATTTTCTCCCAAGGAGGGATCTTAGCCTCATGTTTATCTCGGTTTTTGTAACTCCAATGCTGCTGCAATTTACACTTGATATTGAAGTTTGCACCAAAGAAAATTTCGTAACTTACTTCCTCATAACAAATTCTATTTTATTAGTTCCACCACCAAGTTTATCTATGACCAACTCGCACACTGCATCACAATATAGTTTGAAATTGTCGTTTCCATCTCTTGTTGGCTTGAAATAACCAATGTATGTTAAAGAATAGTTGCTGCCAAAGATTCTATTGGGAGACGCATCCCACAACGTAGACTTGCAGTGGTACGATGTAGGAAGGTTATTTTCATTATTAATGTTCATAATATTGGCTACCGAATATGATTCCCTGCTTGGAAAATTTATTGGATCGTGTTTTTCAGCAAGTACTCCTGCCCATTTGTAGAAGACTGCAAGAACAAAATTTTCAGTAAAGTTAATGCGGGAAGTCTCTAAAGTCATTACCTGAGACTCTATATCTAGCACGAATCTATATTTATACAAATCTACAGAATTTCACCTCTACTAGGCACTCATGATATTACAACTTAAATCTTGAAACTTATTTACAAAGTATCGAATTCGATTCTTCAAAGATTTGTTTCGTTTTGTTTTTCATTTAATTTTGATTCATTTAGGCAAGGTCAGTCCACGAGAGCTGCTTTTCAGGAGTCCATGGCAAAAAAGAAACAAATGTACAAATTAAAACGATAAATACTACAGTGTGTTCCAAAAAATTGTGCCCCGTTTGCCTGAAGATTGTGACAAAACGACAAAAGGTTCTTGCCAAACTTTTATGTGATGTTGCTCTTCAGATCTTTACATAAAGTTTGCTGCCATCCCCGTCAAAATCTGTTACAAAATGATGGAGATATGACCTTCAAAAGACCGAATTTGCCTGGTGACAGAAACCAGCGGCTGGCCATTTTGTCTTACCATGTTCAGTGATAAATAACTTCAGGTGAGGTAAGAAATAATTTCTGTGAGGTCAGAAATAGTGGAACTCTCTGAGGATTATCGCAAGTTTCACGAGATGACATTGGAGGCTGCTATTTCATTTTCCATCCATGAAGCTATTTATCACTGCAAAGTAGTAAGACAAAATGGCCGACCGCTGGTTTCAGTGATCGAGGAAATTTGGACTCCTGAAGGTCATAGCTCCATCATTTTTCAACGCAGTTTCACGGGGATGATAGCAAATTTTAATTGAACATCTGAAGAGCATCATTATCAACTGCCTTTAAAGGATCCCAGACAAGCATGCATTGCGCGCTTTGCAATGTTTTTGTTTTGATTCAGAGCGGCGGTAGGTTTACATAGAGTACTTTTGAACTTGGTTTTTATCAGGTCAACGAAAATGTCTGATTCAAGCTTACGTCTTCCGTTTCCCATGCGATCAAATGAATCTTTTAGCTATTCTGAAAAGAATCAGAATCGAACAACATTTTGCTACATTTTATAGAACTTTCGAATGTGCACAGTAGTGATAGAAGCTCTAAACGCCACTCGATGGTGAGTCCGAAAAAAAGGATCCCCATTTGAAAGGTCACGGCTCCCTGGGTACCAAGACAATGATATCGGCAAATATATACGTTAATGGTAGAAATTCTCAAATCGACTATCAAATTTACCTGACTGAGATCGGCCACTCCACTCCAATTATGAGGGATTTTCTCTAGAAAGTCTCTTCAAAAACCTTCAAAACGTGCACAAAATCATGAAGAAATTTTCCTGCAATGGCCTAAGAGGCCCTTTACATGAAACCCGACATGACACTCATGCCGGCATTTACTCGTGCCGGCACGAGTTTTCATATCCGGTGCTGGTCTGAGCTACTGTTGTGTTTACATGATGTCGGGGCGACATGAAACTTTCATTTCGGGGCGACAGTTGCTTTTTCATGCCGCCATGAAAAGTCATGCCGGCATGGCATGGAAATGGGATGAAAATCTAATGTAAACACAACTATTTTCATATCGGGGTGATATGAAAACTAACTGTACGTGACAAATGAATGACGTATTTGGAAAGTTTCATCCCGGGTCTCATGACGAAATGAGTTCATGCCTGCTGCATGAGTTTCATGTCGGGTCTCCATGTAAAGGGCCTCTTACAGCAATGAATTGTGAACGTTTTAGCATTTGCTATGCTCTTGGGAGGATGAACAAGTCCTCCCCCTGGTATCGATGACCTATTCATGGGGATTCCATTCTCCCAACAGGGCAAAATACATGAATTTATGTGAGTGTCATCGATTTTAGGGAGGAAAATCTGCTCATTGTTGCATACCGCAAATGAATTTCTATAAGGTTCCGATATACATTATTGTTGCAGAAGTTTTTTCAGTTTCTAAATAGAAGAGAGACCTCCACTAACTGTTCCTTTGGCAACTTTGAATTGCTGCTCCCAGTTCAACCCTTCATCTATGATAACCCTAAGTGATTTTGTCTTCTTTGCGTGCATTATTTCTAAGTTGTTTAGCTTAGTGGTTCAGAGACATCCATTTTATGAACATTTCAGGGGTGACCAATCAACATGTATTCAGTTTTATTAGGACTAATTGTAGCAATAGACTAGACTAATTGTGATAAGTCTACGAGCCTACGAGAATTTAATTACTTTCTTCTTCAGGGGAACACTCTGCTCATATGCATGTTGGGGAAGGGGGTCCGTCCGATAAATTTTCTGACAACCCAAAAATATCAGCTCATTCTATGCTTCGACATCTGGAAATTAACATAAAATATCTTGAGACAATGCAAATATAGCTCACGAATGTTTCTAACAAACCAAGAAATATCAGTTTGACAATATTTGATTCCAAAAAATCCCAGGGGGGACACTCGGCACATACTCATACGGGGGGGGGGTCAG
The DNA here is from genome assembly GCA_039566865.1 of Aurelia coerulea. Taxonomy (NCBI): domain Eukaryota; kingdom Metazoa; phylum Cnidaria; class Scyphozoa; order Semaeostomeae; family Ulmaridae; genus Aurelia; species Aurelia coerulea. The sequence goes on along the minus strand of CM076945.1, from coordinate 4,822,712 downwards.
TCCGAGAAATTTTCAGGAACCCCAAAAATATCAGTTTAGCTTCATTACAACCCAAAAATATCAGCTCATTTTATACCTTGACATCTGTAAACGAACATAAAAGGTCCTATAACACTGCAAATTGAGGCCAGGATTGCCTCTAAAGAACCCAGAAATATCATTTTCACAATATTTGATGCCCAAAAATATCAAAAACATAATTTAAATTTATTTGGACCCAAAAATATCACTTTCGGCAATATTCTGACCCAAAAATATCGGACTTACCTCCCCGTATGTACATGTGCTGAGTGCCCCCCCTGGGCAAAAAATATCAAAAACAAATTTCAGTTAATTTGGAGACAAAAATATCACTATCGGAAATATTCTCACCCAGAAATATCCGACTCACCTCCCCGCATGTACCGAGTGCCCACCTCCTAGCCTTTTGTCTTTCATAAAATACCTAATAAAAGCTCGAAGAAAGGTTTTCCTACCCATTGACCGCCATAAGTAGTTCTTGCTGATCGGTTTCACCTCTTTTCCATCAGGGAGTTTTACACCAAGCCTGAAGAAAGCCTTGTTTCCTCCATATCCATAATGAAATACCACTATCTTGTACAGGAATCCTTGATACATTCTCAAGCGTGTCGTCCAAACACTACATGGGAAAGAAAATATTCATCTATGTAGAGCATAGTGAACATAACAACGAAATGGATATGTGTAGGGTGTCGGCGATGTTAATCGGACAGCGATGGTAACCGGACACTTGTTAAAACTGAAGTATGTTACAAATCATATCCATCAAAGTGAGTATTTCTTGGTATCGAAAGCTAACATTATAGACACTAAACAACTATACGAAAAGCCTTCATGAATGTAAAACACACTAAAGAAGTTGTTTTCGTGGTGCTTGGCAGTGTAGAAGTTGTCGTTGCGAATATCACACCCCATATTGTCATATTCAAAACTCTGAATCTATTCCAGAAGGAAGCAAAAATCTGAAATAATCACTCATATTGGATGTCATTAGCATGTGAATAACGCATAGCATTATGCCAAACACTTCAAACAGTTTGGCTGAAGGGAGGACAGCGGATGCCATATCGAGTAGTCTTAAAAGTTCAGGGCGGTGGTTTTCGGACACCAAATAAATCAGTTGTTTCGGAGCATGAACAAAGGTCAGATTTGAATGTTTTTTGGATTCTGACATTTCATTCATAAATATCTATACATACCGGGTATCCAAAAAGAGAACGCAGCAGATTTGAAAAATTCTACTGCAAACTGTTTCATACTCATTATCCAACAATTTTTTTATTAAAATCTACAATAACTAGATTAAATTTTGATATAGTTTTCAGTATTTTTGGTGAATTGGTTGGAGAGTTAAAAATCAGCAAATTTAGAAATTGCCCTCAGTTGAAAACCAGATCGGCTGCATTTGAATAGTCAATCATAATGTCAAACTGTAAAACTTGACAATCAGAGATGGCGCCAGGGAAGAAATGCTAGGGGGGCAAATACTGTCAGAGTGCCGACAGTGAGAAATTATTTATGAACGAGTTCAATTCTAGTTCACTGAAATGACAACCCAGCAAAGAAATCATGAGGTGCAGGTTATGAAAATGCCGACAGTGCGTAGAAATTGTCGAAAATTTAAGTGCCGATGGGGGGCTGAATGAAATTTTGGGGGGCTCCTGCCCCCTAGCCCCCCGCTGGCGCCATCTCTGATGACAATCCCTGCAATTGCAAGCATTGATGACAAACACGCAAACACAAACTTTAACTGAACATTATTGAACAGATTCTTCCATAACGATTTCTGTAAAAACACAGCCATGTTTCTTAAGTGTCCATGATCGTTGCTTGATTTTTCCAAATGATTAGGCCATTATTAGATTTATACTTTCAATTATAAATGAACACTGAAAGCTCCCTCGAGAATAGATAACTCATGAATCAGTAAGAGATCCCATTGTTGCGGTTTCTTAATGAAGTTGCATGAACAAGGGCAGATTTTGTAATACAATAGCATGAGTTGCTTTTGTTAACACCTCAATTCAAAGCGATTAGCGATTGCAGACAAAGGAAATTCTCTCAACCAGCAATTCAAAACAAACAAAGCCGGAAAAGTTTCTTTGAAACCCAGGTAGCTAGCTCGCTCGTTGTGCATTCCAGAAACTGCTTTTAAGGGCAAACATGAGCGTAGATCGAAAGAAGAAGGATGCATCTACACATCTGCCGCGGGCATTTTATTTGTTTGGTTCAAAAGCCGTTTAGGAGGCGATCCAATTCCCTTATTTTTTTGGGTGTAATCAAAAGATTTGCTGCTCAGCTTCTGGACCAAAGAAATGAAATGCCCGCGGCAGATGTGTAGATATATCCTTCTTCTTTCGATCTAAGCTCATGTTTGCCCTTAAAAATGATTTCTGGAATGCACAGCGAGCGAGCTAGCTACCTGGGTTTCAGAGAAAATTTTGCGGCTTTGTTTGTTTTGAATTACTGGTTGATAGAATTTCCTTTGTCTGTGATCGCTAATCGCTTTGAATTGAGGTGTCAACAAAAGCAACTCGTGCTATTGTGTTACAAAATCTGCCCTTGTTAGTTGCATGCTTGTTTGCAATCTTAGCTTGCATAAAACAAAAGGCTGTGCAAGGCTCAGGTCTCCCATATGACACAGCAAATTGATACCTTTCTTTGATAATAGATTGCACACCTTTGAGAATAGATTGCAGTGGAAATTTCTTTACACAAATTATGTACTTTTCTGATGTGACAAAGAAATTTGCAATCTTTGAGAAATGTATTATTTTCTCTTTATTTTCTCTTTATTTTCTCTTCAGGAGTGTGCAATCTATTCTCAAAGGTGTCATTTTGCTGTGTCATATCGGAGACCTAAGTCGTGGAAAACCTTTTCTTTTATGCAAGTCTGTTCCAAGGTGTTTGCAACAAGAAAACTTGGAATCGATGGTAGTTGGACAGTGTGCTGCTGAGGCTGTAAAGTCTTATATCATTTTATCGAAATTATCGATGATAAATTGGTGGAAAAAACTTGGAACTGTGGTTAAGTTATTCATTAATGTATCCGCTGGTTATTATTACGAAAAAGAATGATTTAATGCCGATTACTGGGATTCTGCTGCGGGTGAAGGTAGGCCCATCAGCTTTCTTGGCAGCAAATAGCTTTAATTCTTCAAGGATTTTCGAAAATCACAAAAAAAAATATTTTCATGTTTTTTCTGGACATAATTCATGTAACCTGTGAAATTTTGAAAGCTATATCTTATTTTTAGCGTTCCTGATGAATTCGTGAACATAAGCCAAATTTCGATGAATCAAATTCGATGTAACGCCGATCCCTGATGAGATTTTGACCAAATGCAGAAAAACAAATGTGAATTGGGGCCTCTTGAATCGATTCGTGGTAAAACCAGCTCTGCATCTTTATTAGTCGAATATCAATTTTTATTTTTGTGAAGGTACGCGAAAAGTTATCTCAAAAGCCTTATTTTCAGTCATGTGATCGGAATATGGCGATATCATTGGCTTATAAGCGTGAAATTGGAGGATTTGCCGGTTTCCCTGTGCCCTATTGAAAGATTTGACTCGTATGCTGTCAAGCTTAGGCCCAAACGAAATTTCTGGCAGAAATCGCTGAAAAGCGCCTTTGATATTGATATCTAATTGAAGGTAAAGTTTTTGGGTTATTTCTCAGGTTGTTTCTTATTTTTTTTGGGTTATTTCTTATTCCTTTCATATCCATAATTGCTGAGATTTTAATCCTTATATCTTATTTGTAGCGACTTTTGTGAGTGTTTGAATATTCGTCGATCGCAAAAATGAATACAATTTCGGCTCCAAATGAGATATTTGTCTACGCACGCTAAAAACTGCAGGGGCATCCCTTCTTCCGATTTTTCAAGAAAATACTATGTAATTATTGTAACTTAGTAACCATTCTAATTTTCATGAGGGTACTCAAGGATTCTCTTCCAACGACCGATTGGATATCACGGGTTTAGAAAAAGGCGATTTGCTTGACTGAATACCGTGAAATTGGATGATTTGTGCGTGCTTCAGCAACAGTAAGGTTTTGAACAATATGCTAGTTTTGATTCAAAAGAATCAGTTGCTTTTGATTGACACCGCAATTCAAAGCGATTAGCCATTAGACTTATGAAATTGTTGTCCCTTGTTTCCTTGCATTTTTTTATTTGTAGATATCACTTGCTCAATAGGGACTCATATCATTACTCTTATAAAGTAAACCCCCTGTGTCAAAATGGCCTAAACTAGCGGGTGTTCTCGTACACTCAATAAAATCGCTTCAAAGTCTGGTGTAAAGTGCTTCAACATTGAAAAGCACACTAGTAGTATAAAGACTAATGTTTTCCGGACGTACTCATCGCAAAATGCATACCTTTAAGTAGTAATCTTCCTCTGTAGAAACAAAATATATCCATCTTAGCAATGAGAACTCTAGGCCGTATCAACCGTTTTTTAAGCAACAACAGCAACTGCCTGAATAGCGCCTCCTTATTGGTTGAAAAGTAAATTCTAGCAATTTGATTGGGCAATACGGATCCACATCATATTGGCCTAAGTGGCCACACTTTATAAGAGTAATGACACGAGTCCCTATTGAGCAAGTGATATCTGCAGATCAAAGAACGCAGAGAAACAAGGGACGATACTTCATAAGTCTAATTGGCCATTGAAGTCAAAGGAAATTCTTGCAGCCAGTAATTATTAAAAATAAAGCCGCAAAGTTGTCATGATAGTAGTCGTGAGTTAACAACGATAGAAGAAGGATATATCTTAGATGTGGCTCATGGAATTGTTTATTTGATTCACAAGCCGAGCTTAAAATTCTCGAACATTTAGAGCTTCAGTTAACTTTTCTTATCGCTCCAGTGAACAGCGAGATGCCATTTGGCAAAACCACTCTCCTCAGAAAACAGTTAAATTTTCCAATATCATTCAGCCTATTGAAAAGCAGTACAAATGATGTTGTTAAATGTGGTCTGGGCAATCGAAAAATGTCAAAAATCGCAATGTTTTTGACAACAGAGTACCATGTTATTTCTTGATGATGTGAAGCATGCTTGCAGAAGCTCAGGCTTGAAATAATTTTCAGAAATGTTTCCATTTGCAAAAAGATGAACGTTCATTGTGATCTGTTGGGCTTAGCTATACCCAAGTCTCAATAGACATCGTTGGTGCGCTTGTAAAAGTATCGTTTGCATCTAGTGATTAAAGGTTACGGATTTTTACCAGCAATTCCACAAAGCAATGCTTTTTGGGTGTCTTTCTTGACTCTCATGAGCATTCAATCTAAAACTAAACTTTTGCAAAAGCGTCCAACTCCTCTCATGTATGGGCTAATCCATCGACCAATGCTTTTCCATTTCAATATCGAAAAGTAAGCAAAATATAAAATTCGATTGCAGGAAATCTAGCCGAGTTTTCTTAATCAGCCCAAGGGCGCCTACCTTGTAGGAAGTGTGTTTATTCACGGTACTTTACGCGGTGTCCTATGTCCCAGTCCTGTTAATCTTTGTATATCATAATAAACTGAGGGGTATGCAACTTCTGCAGATAAACCAATCAGCGAGCAGGATCTCAAGAGAAGATTATCACAAGCGCGTTCTATCCGTTGTGGTTTTGGTCAAGCAAAATTGTTTACATAAGCTTTTGTTCAACCAGATGTGAAAAGTGACACCGTGTGCAAACTAGGGGGTCGCGTGAAAAAGTCAATCCTCAAGATTATTGGAGGACGAGCGTAGTACCTGAGAATAACAATCAATACACGTTTTTATAAGCAACGGCTTTCAAGAAAGTTTACCTGCACCTCCAGAAATTTAAGAAACCATATGATAAATAGAAGAGGTCAAGTTCCAAGTTAATAAATATTTTTCAATTCAAATTCTACAGTTTCCTTTCATGCACAAGGCAAATCCTTAGCCTAATTGAGAATTTAAACTTATTAAACGCTTGCATGCTGTTGAACCAATTCTTCCTTTATGTTATGCTACTTTGAATGAAGAAAAGTACTTGCAAAATCAATATTTCAACAACAACTTACCCCAGTTTGGACTTGCCCCAAGTCTCTTCCGCGAAAATAAAACCAAAATATATACCTCTGCCCCAAGTCTCTTCCGCAAAAATAAAACCAAATATATTCCAAGTCAAGTCAGACGACCACAGACACTGCGTGACAATAAGCGAACAGCCAGCTGAAAAATTTCTTAGCAGTGCCAACCCCCAGCTCAATTTACCGAAAGTTTTGTTTACTGGCCATAGCAACGGGCTCTGACCACAGCAACGTGTAACGCGCTTGTGAGAAAAGTGAACAATGGAGTTAGGAAAAGTTGCATACCCCTAAGTTTTTCTTGTTACTGGGATTTTCAAATTCTAACGTCTATTAGAGTTGACCAATCAAAAATCACGCTGTCTGATTCCCTGTGGCCAGATCGTATAACAGTTGATATCGTGTTTCATAACACCAGAATTTGAAACCACAAAGTTATTCATACGTCATCTTGACCTTGAGAGGACTGACTCTGTGTACTTCTGGGTCACGGTACGGTTTTAGGACACTCTCTGTACTGGGTCACAGGACACCCATTACTCTACAGTACTGGGAATCTTAATCAGCCTTGGCAAAGTTGTAGATGAACTACTTAGCTAAAGATGGAGAGAAGAAAAAATCAATGAAAAGATTTGAACTAGGATTTGTGAATGCAGCGTTGACGAAAACATTGCGATTTTTACATCTTTCGATTACCCAGTCTATGCTGAACAACATATTATTTACTGCTTTTCGATAGACCGACTGGTATTGGAGAAATTAACTGTTTCTGAGGAGAGTGGTTTTGCGAAACAGCATTTCACTGTTCACTGGAGCGGAAAGCAGAGTTACCTTAAATGAAACAATTGTTAGCCATCTCCTGAATCGAATAAACAAAATCGGCAGGGCCAGACCATTATATTTATCCTTTTTTGTTGCTTTGCCGTAAACTCGTGACATCTTTAAAAACCACTTTTCTCATGCACAAGGTGTCAGTTTGCACTACTAGTTTCAGGGCAGCTTTTGTGGCTTGTTTGTTTTAATTATTGGTTGAAAGGATTTCTTCATCTGCAATCCCGAATCGCTTTGAATTGAGGTATCGATAAAATAGCTGATGCCATTGTGTTACGAAATCTGTCTTTGTTAGGCCAGTAATGACTTTCATATCCTAAATTACGACTTTGGGGTCGCAGAGGATCATGGTTAGCAATGATTCTCCAAATTCAGCAAATGATCCAACCTTTTTTTCCAGTCATCTTCAGTGGCAGTAGTACTGTCTATTATTCGTGATATACCATATGGCATCGTTATATATACTGTACATCTGCTGTTGAAAACTGCAAAAAACCTATGGTAGCCAGTTTGCGGAGCGATGAAGTAGGCCCGGTATCTACCATACTGCAACCTGCCTTTATCAGTAAATGTGTGCTCAAATGAATCTGCATTGGCAGCAAACAAAGGGCATTTCTTGAAATCTTTGTTGTCATTGACTAGCTTTTTGAGGTACGAAGTGTTGTAGGAATTCCATGTATGGTTTGTGAGCCACCAATCCAATACCACACCATGTCCAGGTTGATAAAAAGCTAAAAATATGAATATGAAGTTCACCAGAGTTGCTTGCCCATTGGTCTACTCCACCTGGTTTTTGAGAAATAATTTTTTTATACGTCGTCATTCCAGGAGCCTCTTGCTTCCTTTGAGGGGGCTTAGGCCCAGCGAAAGAAGTTAATCTTTGCCTCCAAGAACGACAAAATGGCACTCCCAGCAGCTAATGATCAATTCCAGACAGGAAATCAAGGTTCCAATACTTTTAATATTGATTTACACCAACTGAAGTGTTGCAGCAACATATCCTACTTGGCAACCAATCGGCCTTGTCAACAAAATTAGCGAGAGGTCCGTGGAATGACGACATTTAAAAAGATTATTTCTCAAAAACCAGGTGAAGTAGACCAATGGGCAAGCAACTATGCTTAGGAAATTTATCTGACAACCCAGATTAAAAATGTGTAAAGGTTCCTCAAAAGTATGTTTTCGCGGCGAGCAAAATTCGAGAGGGTAGTTTTCCTATGGTTTTCCCCTCAGTTTTGACTCGCGACGATCGCGAGGTTGGAAGTTGTTGATCACGTGGTCAAAAATTGAGCTCGCTGATTGGCTGTGGTGTAAAATGTAAACAAACCAAAACTGCTAATGTTACAGAATTTACCCCTGCTCTCAGTGGATGAATTGTCGTCCACTTTACAATATTTTAAGATTTCATCTATTGGGGTCTTTCTTTGTTCTAATTCCAAGGTTACTTTCTTGGTTGCTCCCTCGGGAATTGTAATTACTTGTGGTTTTTTAGCTTTACAGAAATATCATATCATCTTTGGTACAAATTTGACAATATTAGTCCAGAAAATGGTCAAAATTGGTCTAGCCAAGGGTATATTTTTTATAAAAATTGGTTCAGCCAACGGTACCATTTTGAATATGCTCGCGGCAGATCCTACCCCCGAGCTAGATCCGAGCAGTAGGAAGCTGTAGGCTGGTCAACTCGCCAATGTGTTATTATCATTAGTATTATCCATGTAACGAAAGTAGGCGTATTTACATAAATAGCTATAATAAAGGCCAATTGAAGCCTAGTAGGTACACACCGTCACTTGCTCTAGATGATGCAGTTTCCAAGAAAGCAAGAAGGCATAATATTGCAGCATTGTATTTTCCAAGTAAAATGAACTTCATCATCTTCCTTGCAAGCTAAAACGCAAAAATTCCAGCAATTTAAGGACAAAAAAAAGAACGACAATTATTTCTGGCTGTAACGATGGAGCTGCAGCTGATTAGCTACCTCCAATACAGGACGCCCATGAAAAAAGTTCACGAGTGAGACTATATTCGGCTGCTCCTTTGCTGCAAAGATTAGGATGGCTTTCAGTTGACAGGCTAGTCAACAGAGAAACATCAACCATGGTATATAAGTTGTAATTAGGCTAGTTTTCATTGTAATTAGGTTAGCTTTATTTTTAGTTGCAGGGTACATTGTAAAACAGTTACTCAAACTGAATTGTAACCCTGGGTAAACAATTTTAAAATAAAATAAATAAAAATAAATGACTGAGTTCTTTGAAATCGAAAGCTACTGACAAATGTTTTCTGTTCACCGTTTAGTTTCAAGCAAAGGGTATCTTTTGAGATGCTGTCTGAGCACTTTAAAGGGGCTTCGTCGTCAAAATGTAAACAAAACGATGATTTTTGCGGTTTTTCGAAAGGTGATATCACATAGGATTTTCGTCTTTTTTCAAAATGAAAGTTGCTGTTTGGGCATTAATCCTTGTACTTCACTAAAGCCTAGGTCAAACGTGCCGAACATTTCACCCAACATTGAAAAAAGACAAAAACCAAAACACTTCAATGTTCGATTGAAGGGAGGTCAAATGCACCGAACATTTCATCAAACATTTCGACATGCCCAATTGCGCCATCGCAAGGGTCCGGTAGACAGAGCGAGGCAACACTAAAAGCGCGCCAAATTTTATGATATTGTTGTGAGGAAAATGATTGTCTTCATCTTCATCTGACTCGTCTTGGCCTTGGCCTAGGCCTGTATCATCAACACTTTTGCTTATCATCTGCACAAATTCTTCTCCCACCGCTTCACTGAAGTCCACATCATCAGCTTCGTTTCTTCCACCTTCCTCTAAAAATGTCTCCACATCCATTATTCTAAATTCAATCGTCACCTTGCAAGATTTGAACAAGGTGACTTTTTTGACGCGCAAAAGCTTGATAGTACGCATGCGTAGATGCAAAATGAATGAGATTGTTCGATGAAATGTTTGGCCAGGTGGTCAAACGCATACAACATTTCACCGAACATTGAGAACAATGGAAAAGTTCGGTGAAGTTTTATAAATCCATCGAACAACATCGAACATTGTCGAACAAGATTTTGATCACCGAACAAGGTGGTCAAACGAACCGAACTTTCTCAGAACATCAATGTTGAAGATTGTTCGGTGAAATGTTCGGCACGTTTGACCGAGGCTTAAGGAACAAACCAAACATTCATATCCTCTTCGATTGCTCGGATATAAGTGGATTTTTAACGGTCACTTTTTTGTGGCTTGGGTGAAGCCACCAAACAAACGGCAGAGAACAATGGATGAAAAATGGATAATTGGTGACACGTGCGAGTTTACGGATTTGTTTGCTGTTTGACGACTGAGCCCCTTTAAAGAAGCGCTTTCCTGAGCACTGCTATGTACGATGTCATATGAAAATGGCTGCCGCCATCGAAAGGCAAAATGGGATGCGCGCAAAGGATGCTGGTTGACCGGCGTTCTTTAAGCTATGATTTCCGTCCGAAAAACCAGAATGAAACAAAATTCCGAATCCTACATTTCTCATTTAGAGTTATGTAATCGTCATGCTTCTCCAGTCGACATTTTTGGAAAGTCGTCTCTGGAAATTTATTGTTTACAAAATGACTGATATATACTGTGCCCTTTGTTCTAATTTTGTGCTCCTCAGCAAGTTTGAAATTCGGCTTTGTTAGCATTTTCCAAAGCCCCCCGTGGGCACTCCCATTGTGGCCTGACAAAGGGGTCCAGTCACGGATAAAGAGGGGTAAAGCAATAATTTTGAAACTTTTTTTTTTACAGAAGCCCCCAAATGATAGTTCGTGGACCTAAAATGGGGGCATTTGGAAATAACTGTCCAAATAATTGTCCGGGCGTGGACCTACTAGCTGCTAAGCTAGTAGTAAAAATTGTCTGCACTTGTTCAAAATGTTCTATTGTAAAAACTGACTGAACAAAACAAGAAAACTGAAAAAACTCATTGATAATTATAGCTGCAACGACAATATTGCCTTGAGGAGAAGCCTACTGAGTTGAAATCTTATAACTGCACAGTGATCCGCAGCAAAAGAAAGTTTGGAAGAAATACCAAAACATGAAGTTTCAAAATCTCAATTCATTTTATGCCCAGATTTGTTTACATAAGAATTTCCAGAATAACGCTGCCTTGAATGCTGTAAAACAATTTTGTCTTTGTTTCTGCTGATGGGACAAGTAAGAGATACTCGAAAACAGTGATTTCATGTATATCAATGAAACACAAAGCTTTCTGAGGAAAATTTCATGACTGTATGTCAAAAGAGATGGAATTACGTAAGTACTGCGTCAATATATCTTCATTGAAGAAAACATTTATAATAATCTCAAAAATCTTTGTTGTACTACAAAAAATAAGGATTGCCGTAATTCTTTTTTCAGTACGACTTAGAACAAAATCCTTTGCTAGAAACTTGCAAAAAAAGTGGCTTTAATTTTTTAATTTTTTGTAAATACATTTGGCCCCAAGTTTACATTTCAACTGTTGAATTTTCGAAATGATTTTGAGAGATATGAATTCAGCAAATTTCCGCCATTATGAATCACATAAAAATTAACGAAAACAGAAATATTTCCAATCAATGTTGAGATTGCACGAAAATACGTGACTAGAGGCTTGAAATTTGATCAAGACGAAAAATGTCCAGCTGTTCTGAGCAGAGAAATATTGCTTTGAAAATTCAGTCCTGGCAGCGTTATTCCTGAAGTACTTCTGCAAAAAAATCAATTAATAAGGCACAACTTCAAAAATCATGATCTAGTCTATCCGTTGTCCATTTCTAAAAACGTTTGTGTTTCAGAAATCTTCAGAGTGTGCTTCATGATATGGGCATCAAACAAATTTGAATTTTGAAACCTCATGTTCTGGTATCTATTCCACTCCCTGGATGACTGGATCACTGTGAACTGGCCAGACAAAAAGGGCCATTTGGTAGCCAATAATATGAGTACCCTCCGAGCAAAACCCTGACTGGGAAAGCAAGGGGGAGTCTGATAAATAAATGTATGAACCATATTTTTGAATTGGTTTTAAAGGGTAGTAGTTCGGTTCATTTATTTTTACATTTTTAATTTTTATCCATGGCAGTCCACTCACTTTTTAAATACTGTTTTACAGGGAGCCATGCTAAAATAAAATTTTATAATAACTAAATAGATACCATAATCCTATTTACAATAATATTTTGCAAAAAGAAAGAAAAACGAGATGAGTCATATTTTTTGGCTTTATATTTTCTTCGAAATGTGTAGAGGGATGAGGACGCTTTGACACCACTATGTAGGTTGCTCCACCTAAGCCTCTCTGTAGGGAAAAGATTTCTGACCAGTTGATGTTCTTAGTAATGGTAATCTATTTTCCAGTTCCTCTGCTGACGGTCAGTAGCTTCCGATACACTTTAAAAGATGTTTCTCAAGTAATCAAGGGCAATTGCATTCAGAGATTCTTATACCATCTTGCTAGTCTCAAAATCGATCAGTTCTCAATGGCAAGCCAGCCGAGATTTTTAATTAAACGCAAAACTGACGTGTCATACGGGATGTTTGTGACTTTCCTGGCGGCTCGATTTTGAAGTTGTAGCTCAAAATGATTAAGCAACATCTCAAAAGGTAGCCAAGTCTTTTAGCTATTTACTGATCTCTTGCTTTCTTGTTGGTGTTCATAAATTTTACTTTCTAGAAGCAGGCGTGATACAGCTCGTGAAGTTTTTGTTTCGTCGCCAGGTGGATGCATCCTAGTTACTAATCAACATAGCATATCTTTTGGCAGCGAACTTGCGATGAATTTGAATAGGCTTCTGAATAACTAGCTTCATAGCATTTGCATCGTTGTGAATGATCACCAAGAAACAAGTAACCGCTAGTAGACGCAAATAGAGAGAGCTAAGGTCGCCTTCAGATAGTAAGTAGAAATGAATAAAAGGAAAAACATCACAAGAAAGACGCGAGAACACTCTAAATTTTGACTCCACTCTGTTGATAGTCAGCTGCAATTTAACTGGCCCAAGAGCTCCAATATGTCTTCTTCGACAAATAAGAATAAGACTCTATTTCCCAGCTAAGTGAGATTAAGAGGCCCTTTACATGAGAAATTTCAACCCGGGTTGAGTTGAACACGGGTTGAGTTTCAACTCGGCTGACGGTGTAAGCCTTCATCGCGTTTACACGAAGGAGGCCGAGTTGAAACACAACACGGGTTCAACTCAACTCGGCAACTCAACCCGTGTTGAAATTTCAACACGGGTTGAAATTCTCATGTAAACGCAAATTTTTTTCAACTCGGGGCGAGATTAGAATGCGAACAAAGGAGATCGAATCTATTTCCACAATCGTTCAAATAATTGAGTGGGCTCACGTTCCTTCTTCTATTGTTTGCAACCATGTGACCTAATCTCAACCCGTGGTGAGATTTCATGTAAACGCAAGGCAAAATAAGCAATGCTGTTAAAACTCAACCCGTGTTGAAACTCAACACGGGTTGAAATTTATCATGTAAAGGGCCTCAACGGAAAGAAAAATGAAAATGTCCTTGCAGCTAGTTATCATTGTCAGCCTGGCAGAATGATTAACAACGAGAAACGATTTTGAAGCAAACATGGATTTACAAAATTTACCTGAATTGGTTTGACCTTGTTCCAAATGCGTCCGAGATTGAATATATTGAACATGAAAATACACTGATTTTGCAGCCTTTTCCAATTCCGCAACCAGCAAAAGTAGTAAAACCACGATTACTATCTATTCTGTTTGTCGGCATGTAAACAGCTCAAATTGATCCGAAAATGAATCAAAAAGTCAATAACTCTTCAGTACAAATAGACGCTTATTAGCAAGGACAGATTTTAAAACACAATAGCATGCGTTGCTTTCGTTGACAAATGAATTGAAAGTGATTAGCCATTGCCAACAAAGAAAATTCCTTCAACCAATAATTCAAAACAAACAACGCCGCTAAAGTTTCTCTGAAACCCAGGTAGCTAGCACGCTCGTTGTGCACTCCAGAAATCGTTTTTTAGAGCAAATATGCGCATAGCTCGAAAGAAGAAGGTTATATCTACATATCTACCTCGGCATTGTATTTCTTTGTTTCAGAAGCTGAGCAGTAAGTGCTTTAATCACACCCAAAAAATAAGAGAATTGAATCGCCTCCCGATTGGCTTTTGAACCAAAAAAATTAAATGCCCGAGGCAGATCTGTATATATATATATATATCCTTCTACTTTTGATCTATGTTCATGTTCGCTTTTTAAAACAATATATGGAATCCACAACGTGCGAGCTAAGCTACCTGAGTTTCAGAGCAACCTTAGCAGCTTTGTTTGTTTTGAATTTCTGATTGAGGAAATTTCCTTCGTCGGCAATCGCTAATTTCTTTGAATTCAGGTGTCAACCAAAAGAAACTCATGTTGATGTCTTACAAAAGCTGTCCTTGTTATGTGAATTAGGGTATCAGGTGATACGTTGGCTCAGTGTATAATTATCGCGCATTCTGTCCCAGCGTTCAGTGCGGCGAATGTTGCTCAATCTGACAGAGGGAGCAGTTCAATCCAATCAATTACTATTGTCCAATAGATAGCTAAGTTTTGCTGCGTAAAAGTATCCGTCACGAATGTGGATCTACATTGCATCTTATTTATGAACTTCACCTGCGCAGTTATTGACTGAAATCAATAAACAAGATGCAATTTAAATCTACCATTTCTGAAGGAAATTTGTTTGCAGTTGAATGTTAGCTACAATCTACGGCATGGCAATGAATCTTAAAGATAAACAAGTAAATAAAGTAAATACACAACAACACTTTTCACAAAACCAACAGATATCCATAACCATCAAACATTTAAATCTTCCCACCCTAAACATCTTAAAGAAAGCTTACCCTACTCCCAACCAGTATGACTAGGAAGGGTCTGCTCTGATTACAAAGAATTTAATAAACACAGTGACAAACTAAAACAACAATTCACTGCACATGGTTACACTGAAGATTTAGTTGAAAACTAGATAAATAAGGCTATCACTGTCCCAAGAGAATATTCCTTGGAGCTGACGGTTAAAGAGAGGACTAATCACATCCCCCTTGTAATAAATTTCAACAATACCCCCTCCCTCCAATTGCTCAAATTAACCACAACTGCTAGGAAATTTTCAAACTAAAACCAAACTTAAAAGATGTTTTAGGAAGCAACAACATGGTAGGAAGCAACAACATGTTAGACAACAAGGTTAGGCCGTTTTACAGATCGTTTTATCAGTAAAACGCCAACAATAAAATCTGTTAGATTTTTTAAACCATGGAATACTAGAAACAAGTTATGCTGCAATCACAATAAATCAACTAACTTGTTCACTAGTCTTACAACTAAGAATACAAAGCAAAGCAAAGCAAAGCAAAGCAAAGCAAAGCAAAGCAAAGCAAAGCAAAGCAAAGCAAAGCAAAGCAAAGCAAAGCAAAGCAAAGCAAAGCAAAGCAAAGCAAAGCAAAGCAAAGCAAAGCAAAGCAAAGCAAAGCAAAGCAAAGCAAAGCAAAGCAAAGCAAAGCAAAGCAAAGCAAAGCAAAGCAAAGCAAAGCAAAGCAAAGCAAAGCAAAGCAAAGCAAAGCAAAGCAAAGCAAAGCAAAGCAAAGCAAAACGAAACACAAAAATGTCTGAAAATCTAAATTGCCCTTCAACGTTAGTCTCAGACAATGATAAACTGCTCTTTGTCGAACAACATTTTCGCATAGCAAACCATGACTTCTCTAGAGATGCAAAATTTACCATCATAGAAAAGATTGAAAAAAATGTATCATATCAACTAACGTCCATTCTAGAATCACATGAAGATAACTGGATGTTATGCCTTTAAAGGACAAGTCCGGGGTTGGTATGATTGATGATATAATACAAGATAATACTGCTATGAATGATGTATGATACTTTTTTCCACAATTTTTCGCCTTCTCCTTGTGAAATTACGTATTCAAATAAGCAATTTGAGCGAAGTGACGTCATATCACGCAGATGAAAACGAGGCTTTGTGATTGTTTTTGCCTCTTAATCGCTGCTAGTCTCTTTATCGTGTACTCATGCATTGAAAATGGCACAAGAACACGATAAAGATGCTTGCAACAGTAAAGAGGCAAAAAACAATCACACAGCCTCGTTTTCTTTTGCGCGATATGACGTCACTTCGCACAAATTGCTTATTTGAATACGTAATTTCACAAGGAGAAGGGGAAAATATTGGCAAAAAGTATCATACATCATTCATAGAAGTATTATCTTGTATTTGATCATCAATCATATCAACCCCGGACTTGTCCTTTAAACTCTATCCCCAAATGGTCTAAATAGCAAATTAAACCACCCAGCAAAAAAAAATAGAAATACGTTTAGTTGTTTAATATTACATTGTTTCCCTGTGACTTATCATTTCCCAATCATACGTAACTTCAAACAATCAATTTAGTGCCATTTTATTAAAAAGAATTGGTAAAATCTGTTGCATGAGATAACATCACTCATTCTTTTGAAGATGACTATACGGTCAAGAATAGTTGGGAACTGAGATAAAATTTTTATAGTCGTATATATTCCTGTTCCTCTTTCCTTATTTCTTTCTGTTCATCTTAATATATAAAGTAAAATATAAGCACTTTCGTGCGAATTGAAATAAGCACGACGTTTCGAGCATGGCCCGATCAATAACGCTCAACTCCAAAAGATACGAAACCCTTAGGAGTTGAGTAGATAATGTACCTTGAGAATAAACTGTGCCAGTTTTTACCCTAAAAAAATATAACAATAAAACATCCATCCCATTTTAGAAAAGCAAATTAGATGCTGGAATCAAAAACGAGGCTAAGAACTGCGCACCGTCCACCGCAGACTACGACGTCCTCAGCATAAAATCTGCTCATAAATCAGAATCTAAACTTAGAGGCTGTGAAACCGAGCTAAATGATTCTATTGAAGTTGTTTATTTGCTCATTAGCTTGATGTATTGTTGACTGACTCTATTGGATGCAGATACGTACATTCGTAATTTCTGTAAGCCCTAAATGCCTTTGGATAAATAATTCATGCGAAATGAGCCACGAACTTCATGTTACTATGGGCTTACTTTTGGAGGGTAATCTTTGCGTATTATGTTGAAAAGGTACACCTGTGGGTACTATTCTATGACTACATTTTGCGATTCAATGTCCTTTGAAGCATTGTTTACCAATCCGCTTTTGAAGCACATACGGGTTATCGAATTCAGCCAAATACTTTCTTCGTTTTCGTATTGTGATGAGATACGATTTGATTATGCAATTTGTTTGCCACGATCTTCAAAACAAGTTTGAAGAAGCTGCTAGAAAGACATGTGATTGTTGCAACTATTCCGTAGAATGTGACAACAATTGATTGCATTGGAAAGAAGAATATATTAAGTTTGTTGGTAAGAAACTATACTAATCTTGATGTCGACTTACTGACTTTTTTAAGCCTTGCTCACAAGGGCATGAAATGCGTTTCTGAATGCGATGGAAAGAGAGTTGAAATCATGTTTCCTCCATGTGAGATATCTGTTGGCTCCTTTGATAATGTGTTTTTTCTCTCCATATCATACATAGAGCTAATTAATTCTATTGAAGTTGTTTATTTGCTCATTAGCTTGATGTATTGTTGATTGACTCTATTGGATGCAGATACGTACATTCGTAATTTCTGTAAGCCCTAAATGCCTTTGGATAAATAATTCAAGCGAAATGAGCCACGAACTTCATGTTACTATGGGCTTACTTTTGGAGGGTAATCTTTGCGTATTATGTTGAAAAGGTACACCTGTGGGTACTATTCTATGACTACATTTTGCGATTCAATGTCCTTTGAAGCATTGTTTACCAATTAAAATCAATCATTCTTCAAAGCAAGTTTGAAGAAGCTGCTAGAAAGACATGTGATTGTTGCAACTATTCCGTAGAATGTGACAACAATTGATTGCATTGGAAAGAAGAATATATTAAGTTTGTTGGTAAGGAACTATACTAATCTTGATGTCGACTTACTGACTTTTTTAAGTCTTGCTCACAAGGGCAGGAAATGCATTTCTGAATGCGATGGAAAGAGGGTTGAAATCATGTTTTCATCCATGTGCGATATCTGTTGGCTCCTCTCCATATTTCCATCTAGCATGCGATTGTAGCTTTATGGCACTGAGAAGCTTAGCTTATCGAAGTAGTGTCCTGGTCCTTCCTCTTGATGTGACCACACCTTGTGATCCCCTTTGCTTGTAATTACAGAGGGGCTGTACAATCCGTCTTCTCTGCGTGGCTCTGCGTGTCAAATCATCGCATGTGTTTAGGTTAAACGCACCATTGCAAATAGTGATTTTGCACAGAGAATAGTAATCCAAAGTATCTGTGACAATCTTTGTGATCGAATATTTGATGAAAGATTTGTTCTATTTTTCTAACGGCAAATATTTGAAATTTCTAATGGATATCAAAAGCTCCATCACATGTCATAGACATAGAAAAGTAACCACCATAATGAAACTTATGTAAAAACTGCGATAAAAGGGGCCGCCATTAAAAAACAAGGCTTTAGTCACGTGCACGGGTTGTCCCGTACTTTCTGATAGTTTGAAATAAAATATTGTATTCTAGAACATTTTTTATAAAAAATTTTGATTAGGAAGTGATAAATATCTAAAGATATTGTTAAAACCAGTTTAGAAAATGAGCTGCCTCGAGTCTATCTATCGCATCTTTACTCTCTTGTGGACCAAGCTTCAGTGATCGTAGGCTTAAACCGTAAAATGTGTTAAATCTTTGTCCGAAAATGACAATAGGTACATTGCCAACAAAGACGGTAGTGCCAGCCAGAACGTCGTCTTGTACAACGCAAACCAAGTATCGTTTCCTATGCGTTACCTATATAATTATTATGATGGCTATGGCACAACCTATTGCTTTGCCTAAATATATTGAAGTCATCTTCTATCCTTGAAGCTGAAAGATTAAAATGAGTCGATCTAATGAACAGCATCTCAGATATGAGATTTTAAAGTGGTGCAATTTATAACGACAAATTCACGGTCTCGCAAGGAATTGAAAAGAAAATCGCACTGGAAACAAGGAATCTATTGAAACAGAAATTTGAAGGCAAAGGCAACATCGCGTCACATTTGCAGTCACACACACACACACACACACACTGTACATTAACTTATTTTAGGTCAAGGTGACTTTCTTTGCCTGATTAGAGATATCAATAAATGAAGTAAACAGTTGGTTAATGATTGGGCATATTTAAATTGGATTCGAAGCTCTACTACGGTTATATTTGGTAAACGTTTGCCTTCCATATTGTCTGTATCAATTAAGGTGCGTCATAAGATGAAGATTACGCAGTTGTCTATTTGGTCTGAACTAATTCAGAATATGTCAGCATTAAAAATAACACGATTCATGAATGAATGAGCTGTATATCATTGTAACTGAATGAAAATGGTTGCAAGCAACCATAGGATGTGATACCTTCGTGCGCTGTAATCAGTCACACCATAAGGCTTTAGCTGATTACCCTCTCACCCTCTGGGAACTCGGTCGACGGTCACCCATAATGGAGGGCACAGGGCCGTCGCGAAGGAATTCGAGGAAGGGGGGTGTAAGCCTTAACTTCGCCGACAAGGGGCGTGGTCATTGGGCGTGGTCATTGAAAATTCAACCTACGTTGACACATCTTCTATGATATGACAGTCACCTTTTGAAACGTAATTGTCGAAAATACTGTTGGCTATCGGTTAATCTCTTGGCTTGGCTAATCTTCTTGTAAAAGGGTACCAAAATTGGGTAGGGCAGGGGAAGAGCTTGGACAACAGAGAAGACATAAGTATCGAGTTTCATCCCTTTGGGCCTTTATGATCTTAAATATCCTTTCTTTATAACTTTAAACCAGTGCTAGCGAGACTCTGGTTGGGCGCATCCAATTCTTTCTCAAGCACTGCATGCTCTCATATACCAATTACGAAAGTAAATAAACACCAAGACTCTTATGCTGGTGGTAATCCACCCTTCCTACACTAGCATCACTTATTCATGTCTGTTCTCCTCATAAAGTTGGCCTTGTCGGCTTGTTGATAGAAAGGAATCGTATTTTCGACAAAAAATTAGTGAACTTAGGTAGGGCAGCTTCACGCATCTATAACGGTTAGACTACCCAACATGCATGTAATCGTACTGTAACAAACCATCTTAAATTACAGTCTAAAATTCTCGTAGTATCAGTGCTCTGTAGCTGAATCGGGGCTTCCCACCTTTGGATGGAAGTTTGTCGGCAAATGCTAGCGTTAGGATGGAGCTTGATTTGCCGACAGCCACTTTTCCAGGGGGGGTGTCACACCCCCTACACCCCCCTATGGCAACGGCCCTGCTCTGGGCAGTTGAATAATACAGTATTGAAAGGGCCAAATGTCTCTAAAACTGAACGTTTTATCTTTTAGTATTAGGGTACCTCTTATACGACATCTTCGAAGCCACAATTTTTATTCAAGCTCTGATTTTACTGGAAATTTTACCTCCACATAATACTGAGGCAAAGCCCGTGCTTCAAAAGAAATGACGTTGCTTCTGAAAACATTTATCACAATAGATTCTCCAGATTCAGAAAAAGGTGCAGTAAAGGCAAATCTCTTTTAATTAATTCTTGATTTATTTTCTAGGATACAACAGGAACTGACTCATAAGCGATGGTTGCTACAATCATTAAATGCTTCGTTGCCATTTTCTCCGTTTATCCTGTCATAGAGGCTCTTTCTGTGCCAGCAGGTACTACTTTTTAAACTTTTTTGCAATATTGATTATGAATTCTTTTGGTATTCACGAAGTAATGGTAAAGATAGTATGAAAATCGAATTACAAAGAGGCTCAAACACGTTTGCACAGTTATATTTACAAAATACATACGTCACCACACTGATTTGGTTATCTTGAACCATGCTTGCTGTATAAGCATATGTCGGGACAGCTCAGTCGTCAGAGTATGGTGGCCGATAAGGGCCACAATCCTCAGTTCAGTTTTAGAATCCTCATTTCAATTTTAGAATCCTCATTTCAAATTTAAAATCCTCATTTCAAATTAAAAATCGTCATTTCAGTTTCAGAATCGTCATTTCAGTTTGAGAATCGTCATTTCAGTTTCAGAATCGTCATTTCAGTTTCAGAATCGTCATTTCAGTTTCAGAATCCTCATTTCAATTTTTGAATCCTCATTTCAACTATGGAATTTTTATTTCAATGAAAATTGGAAATTTCGCTTTTTTTTAACTTTTTTGCAATATTGATTATGAATTCTTTTGGTACTCACGAAGTAATGGTAAAGATAGTATGAAAATCGAACTACAAAGAAGCTGAAACGCGTTTGCAAAATTATATTTACAAAAATACATACGTCACCACACTGATTTAGTTATCTATGAACCATGCTTGCTGTATAAGCATATGTCGGGACAGCTCAGTCGGCAGAGCAATTGCCAAGATAGCGGGAGGTCGCGAGTTCGAAACTCGCTTTCGTCACACTTAATAATGATAATAATAATAATAATAATAATAATAATAATAATAATAATAATAATAATAATAATAATAATAATAATAATAATAATAATAATAATAATAATAATAATAATAATAATAATAGTTCTTATTTACAGTTGGTATATTAGGTACTAATAGCTCATGCTCTTTAAAAGAGTAAGCTAATAAAAACCAACTTATATACATAACTTAAATACAGCAAACCATAATATTTACAATAAACGGCATAATTTACAATTGCATCCTTCCCCAGCCCATGTTTTGATTTTTTTGCAAAAGGAAGCGACCGTTTCGCTGCTCTTTATCACATCTGGCATGCTGTTCCAGAGTATGTTACCCCAAAAACACTTTTTCAGTTTTTCAGTTGGTCGAAACATTTACCAAAATAAATTTTATCAATTCTACCAAATATACAAAATAAACAAATATAGATATTTAACTCATATTTCGAAAGGAGTATGAAGGTTATTGACGTTTTGAACACAGCTCCTGACAAGGGTGGATCCATCATTGGAGTTTGGGGAGGGCTATTTGAAGTTAAAATGGGGGTCTAAGGGCAGGAAATTGTTTTATGACCACACCCTTAAGACTCTCGGAAAACGTGAGAAACGCCCTTTTGGCTTCATGTTAGATCATATAGCTAATCATCTTATCCATACTCCTCCTTAAATTCAAACCGGCATTTTTGTGCGAAAGCTAACGGGCCATTATTTGGGACAGCTAGGGCCCATGACATGTTTATGATAAGCATCGGTTTCAGAATGTTTATTGCTGAAGTAAACTCCACCATCCATCATGGATGAGAACTTGGCATAAATCCACAACAGACCATTTGCCAATTAGGAAAAAGGGATTGAGGCGAGCGCGGCAAATCCATACAGCCCTAGTAACAGTCGGAAATTTGGGGAATCCACTCCACTTCAGAGTATCTTATTCGACGTATTTCTCACGGTCGTAAGGCGGCTCGATTTGTAGAGTAAAGGTACATATTACATAAACAAACGATTAGCTGATTTTTACCCCTTATTTCACATGTAATAAGTCGAAAACTTGGGAGAAAATTTGAAAAATCAACGAAAAATGGCCGATCGTCTTGGGCTGATTTTGAAGTAGATTCTGTTCAAAACCCGTCGATCAAATTTCCAAAGACTCGGTATTGATGACCTGCCAATAGTGGAGAGCTTATTTTGACGCATCCGGCATTATACGAGTTGGATATGGTCTGCCTGAGCGGCCAAGACCAAAATCTATCTCTTAGTAACTCATTGTTTAATGGATTCTTAGCATTGTGTCCCCATAGTGAACTTATATAGCAAAGTGCCACCCTCAAGTGCATCCTTCGTTGAGATCCTGGTTTAGCCAAGAATTTTTTCTCAAGTTTGATCCAAGCAAGGGTATCATTTCTCCATGATTTGCCTTACAACTCAAGCATTGGATATATTTTTTACAGAGACTGTTAAAGGAATGTATCTTTTTTCTGAAAGTTGTCAAGCTAATAGAGCCTTTTTCGAATTATGGGCAGTGAACTATTACCCGAAATTAGGCAAGGTAAAAAACCAACCTTTTAAGCACTCTAATCCAGGGTATCGAATATATCCAAAATTCACAGTTTTAGATTATTGGTTGATTTTGGGCTTAAGACATAAACCATAACCTAGAGGCTAATTTGCTGCAATCATTTTCAAGATCAGTCCAAAGAAAGCGGAGATATTGATTTTTAAAGTTGGAACTTTGTTTACATGACTTATAATAGGGCATGGTACCCTTCTGATGGCGTCTTACGATTCCTTGTTTCTAGGCTCAGACGTCACGGATCTTTCTCATATTAGTTTCATTCTGATCCCCTGAAAAACAATGGTACTTTTCTGAAAAATGTTTGCCTCCAAAAATCAACTGTAAATTTAAAAGCTAAAGACATGTCTCGCTGTGCTCTTCAAAACAATTTCAAAAATTAGAAAGACCTTTGTAGCAAGTTTTTACCAAGGAGCCCGTGCCAATTCGTATCCAAAAACTTTGTATGGCTAATTTTATTTCAAAAATTTTGATTGCTAAAATTTTTAGATGCTTTAGCATAAAGTACTTGCCTGGGGCTATTAGTACACCAAATCTGGTTGCTCTATCCATTTCCAAGGAGGGCTTGTCTGCCCCCCCCCCCAACCAAATAGGACGTGTCAGATGATGTATTTTTAAAGTGAATTTACTGCGAATAGTGTATTCGCAGCCGATAATTTGACGGGAAGTACTTTTTACTTATCCGTCCGCTTTTATCCCTATGAAATGCCAACCTTCTCAATTTTCTCTCTCCGTCTCAACTCTACTATACTCTCACGTCTCTTCTCAAGCTCTCTACGCTACGACTCTACGATACATCTACTTACTCTAAAAAACAAAACGTCAATAAAATGTCTCGCCCCAGTCTCTTTTCTTTACACTCCCCCCGCGAGAAATGCGAATTTACGCTAAATGTCTTCAGAAAAATATCAAATATACGACTACACGGTCGAACAAAACTAATTCAGCAAAAAGCAAACATAGCAAAAAAATGTAAGACAATCAATGAATAATCTCACTTACATCATCGTCGTATACCATTCTAATACCTGGTTCTGTTGTCTTCTCTTGTGCGAGTTCCTTCACTTCCTTTGTGTCTTCGACTTCTGGTACCTCCACTGGATACAACAACTTGACTGGACGTCGTAGTTCTTTGACTTTTCCTTTGCTGTAAACTCTGACGACAGCACTGCGAATAAGTCCATCCTTTCCTTCGTTCAATTTAACAACTCGCCCGAGCCTCCACAACTGACGACGTTTCTTATCTTCTTGAACTGTCACGATGTGTCCTTCTTTAATAATTCTATTTCCGCTGGGCGATTTAGATGTATGAAACTCTCTCAGACTTGTTAAGTATTCCCGCCGAAAACGATTTCTAAAATGCTCCAACAATTGCTGCAAATATTTTGCACGTTTCGACAATTCCACTTTGTTTTCGACTTCCACAATTTGCGCATTTGGATTCAGTTTTGGTCTGTCTAACAATCTGCGCCCGCAAATAAGATGAGAAGGTGTCAAAGCTTCTCCGATTTCATCGTATACATAAGTCAAGGGCCTAGAATTAAGAACTCCTTCAACTTCGATCAAATGGGTTAACATTTCTTCGTACGTTAATTTCGCGTTTTTCAAAATCTTTTTCAAACATCTCTTCGTCGACTGCACTAAACGCTCGTAAAAACCTCCGACCCAGGCTCCTCTCTCTACAATAAAGTTCCAAATCGTCCTATTGTCGAGTAAAAACGCACGTAATTTCGAATCTTTGAAAGTTTTACCGTTGTCACTGATTATAAACGATGGAATTCCTCTTCGCGACTGAAAGCGTTTCAGACCACGAATCAACGGTTCGACGTGTAAACTCGGTACAAGCTCCAAGTGTATAGCTCGACTAGAAGCGCAAGTGATAAGCAGTATGTAAGCTTTATACATATTTGCATCCGTTCCGTACATGTTTTTCACATAAACTGGTCCTGCGAAGTCAATTCCAACCTTTGTAAACGCATGTCCGATATCTAGTCTAAAATTGGGTAAAGGTGGCTGTGGAGGAGCAGTATAACTTCTCCCTTCAACTTTCTTACAAACGCAACATTTTGCAATGAACTTTTTAACCTTTTGTCTGCCCCGTACGATCCAATAATTGGTACGCAATTCTGTTAACGTGTCCTTTACGCCGTTATGTTTTACATGTTCGTGGCATTGTCTAATAATAAGATCTGTGATATGATCTTCCCTTGGTAAAATAATTGGACAGCGAGATTCAAAATCAAGAGGGGCATTTTCTAGCCTCCCTCGGCAACGCAATAACTTGTTTTCATCTTCATAAACGTTCAAATTTGTTTTCAAGTTATCAAAGTTTTTATCATCACGAATTTGTTGTTGAGCCGACAAAAGCAATTTTAGACGTGCATTTTCGACTTCTGTAGGATTCAAATCACCATGCAATAAATCATTTCCTCTAATTCTTGCCTTTAGATTGTTAACAAATCGTAAAACAAGGGCTGTTACTCGAAATAGTTTGTTCGCGTCACTGAACCTTTCAACAGAGATTACTTCACTGATATTATACTGCGCATTGCAAATCAAATTTACATTCACTGAAGCAACCTCTTTGTCCAATGAATCAAATTTCTCAACGGCAAAGTTTTCATGCTGCGGCCAAAAAACTTTCGTTTGCGTCAAAAATGTAGGTCCGTTCCACCACAGGGTGCTCTTCACTAGTTTCGATGCTTTCACACCGCGCGATAAAATATCTGCAGGGTTTAATTTCGTTGCACAATAACGCCAATGTGTTACTGGTACAAGACTTCTAATTTCTCTAACTCGGTTTTCGACAAAGCTTTTAAGAACTTTATTTTCACTTGCTATCCACCATAAAGTAATTTGTGAATCTGACCAACAGAAAATTTGCGAAATTTTGACATTTTTGCTCAAAGCTTCCTGTACTGATTTCATTAATCGCGCTAAAATTAATGCTGCTAACAATTCGAGGCGTGGGATTGTTTCTCCTGATATTGGCGCAATTCTAGTTTTGGAAGAGACAAGAGATGAAACTCTCTCCCCAGACTTCAACTGATAAACAATGTAGACGCAAGCGCCGTATGCGGTTTTCGAGGCGTCCGAAAACCCGTGTAACTCCAAAAAGTCAACATCTTCAAAATCAATTTCCGAATTCAAATAAGGTCGATCAACAGTAATGTTACCAACGTTTCTCATATCTTTTAGGGCGTCATTCCAATCTTTCAAAATTGATTCATCAACCGACGTGTCCCAATCTTTATTTTGTTTACACAGTTTTTGAAACACAAGTTTTAGCGGCACAACAATGGGACTGATAAGTCCAACAGGGTCGAATAGTTTTGCTGTGGTAGCAAGAACTTCTCTTTTCGAAACATTTTCCCCCGCAGGGGCTCCTAACATAGCATTGAAATCAAAAATCAACTCATCAACTTTTGGTTTCCACAAAATGCCCAAAACTTTGGCTTCTTCTCCTACCTTTTTCGTAGATTCACAAACGTTTTCAAGTGTAGGCTCTGATTTCATATTTTGATCAAATTCAGAGTCAACCTTTACAGAATTTTCATTTTCTCCAATTTTGTCTAAAACTTCCTCACAGTTAGACATCCATTTACGCATGTTAAAACCACCTTGTTGAAACCTCGTTTTCAATTTTTCATACAAGGTGAGGGCATCTTTTACTGAATTACAACCCCCAATAAAATCATCGCAATAAAGGGAGTTGGAAACATTGTTTACAAACTCTTCGTCATCATTAAATGTAGCCATATGATGTTTCACTGTTTGGTTTAATAGGAATGGACTTGAAATACAGCCAAACAGAACAGAGGCAAACCTATAAACCACAATCTTCGGTTTCTCTGCTTCGATATCCTCAACCCATAAAAATCTTAACAAATCTCTATGTTCCGGTGCTACACGAATGTTAAGGAAAGCCTTCTCTATGTCTCCTGTTAAGGCAACCTTGTTTAATCGAAACCTCAGTAAAATGTCATACAATAAGGGCAACAATGACGGTCCGGCATCTAAACAATCATTTAAGCTTGGACCCCCTGATTTAGCTGAAGCATCAAACACCACACGGATTTTGGTAGTTTCTCTATCTGGCTTCAAAATTTCTCGGTGAGGCAAATAGGTTACTCCCCCCAGTTCAGTGCTCGCCTCCCCCTCAACTCTTTCAATGATACCTTGATCTAATTGCTCCTTTATAACATTATCGTACTGTTTGGCTACTTCATCATTTCGTTTTAACTTGCTTAATTGAGATAAAAGCCTACGTTTAGCAAGATCATAATTATCTGGTAGCAAGGGGTGGCTTTCTTTAATTGGGAGTTTTACTTGATATTTTCCATCAACAAATTTAATTTCTTCTTCAAATTTTTCAGTGGTGGTTTGCTCAATTTTTTGCTCCTTGATTCCAATTGATTCGTTCTCCCAAAATTTTTTGAGCTCTTTCGAAATCGACTCGTGCTCTCCCAAAGACATAACTTGAATATTTAAAACATGTGAATTGGGACTTAAATTGTCACTTACCATCTCAGTTGGGCCTGATAATACCCATCCAAGTCTCGTTTTCATGGCAACTGGCCCGCTCGAACTTCCGCGATGAATTTCTCCGTCAACTAATCTCCAATAAAAATCAGCTCCTACTAAAATTTGAACTGTTTTGTCCGCATTTAACTCGTCTTCACTTGAAAAATCAGCTAGCTCCAGATCTCGCAAATAGGGGTGCCTTTCAAGGGCTCCTGAAATGACTTGATTGCTGATGGGGGTACATATTACAGGTACGACGTATGCGGTCATGATCATTTCAACTCCATCAACACATTTGATACCAATTTGAACAATTTCACATTCTCTTACTTTCGGTGCACTGTCACCAAACGCTTTAATCATCAATTTCTCCTTGGCAATAACTGGCAAATTCAAAGCTCTCTTCAAATCAGCAGTCACGTAGCTTTTTTGACTTCCTGAATCGAAAATCAAACGAACATTCTGCTCCTTTGCGGCGACTCTTGGGGCTCTCACGAACGCACGAGCGGTCTGTAGTAAAACTGAGTTTTTGTTGCTAACGTGCATGTTGGTTGTTGACTGCGATCCCGTGGCTTCTGGCGTAGTTTGCTGTTGCTTGTTACCTGTAGCTTGAACGTTTTCCTCCTTATTTCCATAACTCTCGCAAATAGTCGAGTGGTGGCGACGATTACATTTTAAACATCTCATGTTCGTGCGACAATTTCTGGCTAAATGATTTGCACGTAAACAAATAAAACAACAGTTTTTCTCCATGAGAATCTTTCTTCGAGTTACGTGGTTCGTTACGACTTTACACTGGTGTGATTTGTGTTTTCCATCACAATAAACGCATTTGATATCTCTTATATTTTCCGTTCTGCTCTCAGAATACAACGTTGCTGCACTTGCTTGATTGTTGCGGAAATTGATTCTTTCGCGCGGTCTGCTATCCGCGGAATACGATGAAGGATTTATTCTCCCTGAGCTCACTACGTTCAGTGAACATTTCTCTCTTATCTGCAATTCTTCGTGAAATACTTCAAGCAGCGCCTCAAAACTCCAAGTATCTTTCAGCTTTCTTGTTATCGTTAATCTCAGCTCATTGGGTACTTTTTTGAGAATCATGGGCGTCAAAACTTGCTCGTAACAGTCTGCTGACACACCCATCGTCTTCAAACTCCTTACATTAGCTTCCACAGTGTCGTACATTATTCTCAGCTTTCTCGTATCTTGCATCGTTGCAATAGGCTCTAAGTCGATTAATTTGTCGATATGACTCGAAACAATTACCTGTCGATCTCCAAATCTGTTTTTCAATGTTTCTACCGCTTCTTTGTACGCTGAATTCGTCACTTGCAATCCCGCTATCGCGTCTGCGGCTGCACCTTCCAAATAACTTTTTAGATAACTAAACTTCATTACATCTTCAATGGTCTCATCTGAATCGATAGCTGCGGCAAACGTTTCCCAGAACGATATCCACTCCGTAGTATTGCCCGAAAAGGAATTTAGTTTCAAATGTGGCAATTTCGTAACTTTAGGTTTCTGGGCGCTCGATGACGTCGCATGTCTACTCGTTGCGGCTGTTTTCTCTGCTAAACTCTTTAGCTTCGTCTCAATTTTCGTTATGCAATGCTGTGCTTCTGCGTAAGCTGGCCTTGTACTCATAATTTCGTTCTCCATTCCTTTCTCGTCAAAAACCATTAACAAATCAATAATTTCGCTGTCTGCTCTTTTCAGACCTTCTAGTTCCGCGCGAATCAATTCCTTGTTCGTCAACAAAGTTTCTGAAATTTGCGACGTCTCATTCTCCTGTATCAAGTTTCCCGTTTCAGCAATAATTTTCTTTAAACATCGTCTTATGACATTTCGTCCTTTCATCTTTCTTTTAGCCTCGGCTTCCATCTCTGCATTTCTCGTTGTCTCCTCTGTTGGCATTTTCTCAACAATTTCTGGCTCGTCCAGACTCAAAATTATGTACTCAAATTTCTTCTTTAAACTCCCGGGTTGCACGGCACCATGATGTATTTTTAAAGTGAATTTACTGCGAATAGTGTATTCGCAGCCGATAATTTGACGGGAAGTACTTTTTACTTATCCGTCCGCTTTTATCCCTATGAAATGCCAACCTTCTCAATTTTCTCTCTCCGTCTCAACTCTACTATACTCTCACGTCTCTTCTCAAGCTCTCTACGCTACGACTCTACGATACATCTACTGATTCTAAAAAACAAAACGTCAATAAAATGTCTCGCCCCAGTCTCTTTTCTTTACAATTAAAGCAAAAGAACTCGAAAACCTTCGACCATGCATCGTTTTTCAAAAAAGGGGAAGCTTTCCGTCTTACTTTATTTAGTTTTTCATCAAAAATGTGCAAAAATATAAAAATCATGTACAAAACTTGTGAAATGAAAATTGCCCTGAAAATTTTTGGGCACGAATTGGCCACGATCCCTTTTGTAGAAGCTTGCAAAATAGATGTTTCTAATTTTTATAATTGTTATGAAGCGCATAGCAAAACCTATATTATTTGTCTTTAGCTTTGAATTTACAATTGACTTTTGGAGACAAAATGTTTCAGAAAAGTACCATTGTTCAATTGTCCAAAAACGCTCATAAAAAAGGGGCAAAATATCTAAACATGCTTAACATAGCCTTGAAGCACACATTTACGGGATCAGAATAAGACTAACATGAAAAAGATCGTTGAAATCTTAGCCTAGAAACAAGGAATTGAAAACTGCGACCAAAACAGTGCCATGCCTCTACTGGTCATGTAAAGAAAGGTCTGATTTAGGCCCTTATTTAGAAATTAATATCTCCGCTTTTCTCTTGAATGATTTTGAAAATGTTTGCAACACATTAACCTCTAAAATCTAGCTGGAATTTGGAACTATTTTTTGCCAATATTATATCAAAAGGGCCTAATATATCACAGTGGTAAGGCTATATAGTTCTGAAGGCAGTTTTGTGACCATCAGTAGTTTTTGGAAAGCTTAAGAGTAGAAGATATCGTGTATTCAGTCATAATAACAATTGATTTTTGTGAAATTGTAATAGGTCTACTTCATTGTCTGTCTGCAGCATTGTACCAATCAAATGCTGGCTTATTGGTGGAGAACTGGTTCTCGAACAATGGCATCCATCCGGCATATTGGGGGTATTCTCAATCTAAGACAGCAATACCTGGTTTGCTGGAATGCCCGCACAGTACTGAAAATAAAGAAACGTTTGAGTCTTCTGGATACAACACAAAATTCGTCTACACACGGTACAGAGCATATTTCATAGCTCCTGCAACAGGAAACCACAAATTTTTCGTAGTATGCAATCGTTACTGTAAAGTCAGCATAGAAAATCAGCCCGGGACCATACAATTCTTCTACCATGAAAATGTTGGATCTTTCGATTGGAGTAAGAGGTAATTCTCTGTTTTATATAGATGTTGCATTTACAAACAACAAACACTGAAAGGTATATGCGATTCTTTTTTGAGAATGCTTGAAATCACCTCCGCCGGAAATCGAACCACGGATCTCCTCACGATAAATATAAATATACTCTGATGAAGACACAAGTCAGAAAGGCCTCAGTGTGCTAAATATCTTGTCTTTTTTGCATACGAACTTCCTTTTATACAGTTTATATGTATATATATGGTCTAACTACGAACTAAAAATCAAAGCTATTAAAAAAATATCAGCGATTACATGAAAACAATTTAGGTTATACATCATCAATCAAGTTGATAAAAAGTGTACCGTTGAAGAGGGCCTAACCATTCGAAGAAAACAGGCATCAATTTGGTCTTTTGCGCTTTTTATTCTTTATTTCAGTGCTGACTAGCTTCGCCCACTAGGGCATCTTCAGAGCAACTGATTTATTCAGAGTATCTACCTCTATTTATAATGTATTGTCTGTCCATATAAGGTTAATTAGTTTACAAGAATAATTTTGTCCTTATAAGGTAAAAATGTTCTTGTCGTCTGTTGTTGTTGTTGTTAGCCTCGTTCTCGTTGTTTTCAGTTGAGTCGTTGTTGTCGTAGGGGTCGGTTCTCGTATCATGGTGTTGTTTTTTTGTGCTATGTCACTTGACGTCAGATTGTCTTTCGTCCATCGTTCTACGAGCTTCGCTTTTCCAATTTCATTTTCGGTCCTTCTTTGCAAGTGGTTGATTCCGTGAATCTTAAGCCACCCCGGGTGTACCTTTACCCTGTTCGTTCTGTTCTGTTCGGTTCTTTTCAATGGCATTGTTCGCAATGTGATGTTTTCGTTTTGAAGTGTTGTTGTTATGATGTTTCTTGTCCTATGACGTCGGTTGTGTGTCTTCGTAGTCTTGCTGTTGTTGTTGTTGTTATGTGGTTTCTTACCGTTTTGTAGTGTGTCATTCGTAGTAAGAAGCTTTCCCTGTGTTGTAAGGTCAGGTGTTGGCGAGTTGCAGTTGCATTTGCAGTTGTTGTTGTTGTTGTCGTACTTGTTTTAGTTGTATTCTTTTGAAGCGCTTCCTGAGTCTTTGTAGCGGGCCATTCGCGTCTGCGTCTGCGTCTGCGTCCAGACTAAATATTATATAAAGTGTACCGTTGAAGAGGGCCTAACCATTCGAAGAAAACAGGCATCAATTTGGTCTTTTGCGCTTTTTATTCTTTATTTCAGTGCTGACTCAATCAAGTTGAATTTTTCTGGATTTCGTTTTTGGATCTCTGGTTGTATATCGTGTTGAGATATCTTGTAAAAGCCTCTTAAAAGTGAAGATTTCAATTAGTTTGTAGAAATATGAGCTTTTGTTCATTAGTTGGAATTGATTCAAAATTTGGATTTTGTTTTTACAAGTTGGACAGAATCTTTTGTCTCTTGCTGTTAGAGGTTTGTATTGGCGTCCTTTTTCTATTGCAAGGCAGTGGTCGCTAAGTCGCAGTTTTCTCATAATACGTCTCTCAGTTCTCTTAGTTATCAGTGATACAGTAGGTAGGCTTGGAGATCAATCCCACTTTTATAGCTACGACATGTTAACGCTTTGGAACAGTTTTCCATTTTTATAGCTACGACATGTTAACGCTTTGGAACAGTTTTCTATTTTCGATTTCCAGGACATTTGGTAATTTGCTTTCGGGATTCTTTGATCTCAAATTTTGATTTTTCAGTTAGTAATGTTTTTCTGACTTTGTTTTCTTTTAGTTTATCTGAGAGTTCATTGATGTAAGATATGACGGTTTTTCGGTTTGAGATGCTCTGTTCGTATTCTAATGAACGAGTGCGCTGGGTTTGCACTCTTCAATATTTGTCTTGCAAAGTTTATAATTTTTGAGTCAGTTTGAATGCGTATTGAATGCTTTTGAATGCGTTTCAATACCTATTTTATATGTACAGTACATACATGACTATTTTTCAGCAAATGGTCCAATTCCCTCAGCATGCAGAAAGGATTTAGATACAAGATTGAAGTATTACATCGCGGCCTGTCTACATACTTTCTGAAACTTGGCGTTCAATTTCCAAATGGTACGCAAATGAAACCTTTGGATAAAACGGTCCTCAGACGGTCAATGGGTGAGTTTTCTGTGTACCCTCTTCGTTGCAAAGAACTTAGCCCTATTGTACCAGTACTCTTTGGGTCAGGTCACTCCCCAGGGTGGGGCAACAAATGCTACCCTTCATTACCTCCGAAACCATAATTAGTATGCTATTGTAACTTCGTGCAATAGGAATTACAAATATTAGGAGTCTTATTCATAAGAAAGTACCCCCTTTTGACCGAACAAGGGAGCAAAACCATAAAAATTTCGGGATTTTTTGAGTTCATAGCTAAATTTTTCGATCTTCAACTTAAAAACACATACCTTGCATTTCAAAATCGTCCACCAAACACAGGAGATATGAGTTCACAAGATCAAAATTTGGAGTGCACCTGAAACCAGAGGTTTTGAGAAAGGGCCTAGCCATGATTTAACATCACATAACATTTCGCGAAAGAATTTTCAACTAAGAATTTTAGTTTTTATTTTTGAAAAGAATGAAACCTCATATCGCTTCAATTGTTCTCAAAATGGTTTTCTTCTTAGGAATCGGTCCATGCATTGCGTGCCATCCCAAGTGTTTTGTATCAAAGACAATAAGGAAAAGGATACATGCACGCTTATTTTGGAGGTGTGGCACAACTTTATCATTCTTACCACATTTTCATTATATTCATTTAATCAGGGCCATGACCATGTGTCTTTTATTCTTTTCAAACGCAAAAAACTGAAAACTAAAGTTTACAGGTGCTTTGGAAAATGTTCATGATACAAATCATGGTTAGGCTCTTTTTCAAAACCTCTGGTTTCGGGTGCACTGTAAATTTGACTTTGCGAACCTGTATATCTCCGGTGTTTGGTGTATGATTTCTAAATGCAAGGTATGTGCATCTAAGTTGAAGATTGATACATTTAGCTGTGAACTCGATGAGCAATGATATCTTATCGTTTTGTTCCTATTTCCAGTCCAAAGGGGGTACTTTTTTTCTGAGACACCCGGTAGACTTTGATGCTAATTGGTTTCGTCGTCTGTTGCCAAGCGACCAGAAAATAGGACCATGTCACATAAAGTCTTTAGCACTGAAAACACAACAAGTGCTAATCATTTCAGATAAGATAGATCCAAACCTCAATATACTACTTAAAAGTGAAGAAAATATGACTGTCCATCGATTTATATCAACATTTTGAAATTGTGTCCATTTTTGTTAGAAATAAGACGTCATCAGTTCGAATTAATTCGTGGAAACTATCATTTGCTGATGTTAGCAAATACAGATAAACAAAAGTAATTTGTAAAGGGATCGTTTGGTAACAAGAACGATTTAATCGAGATCAAAACAAAGAAACTATGATTTTTTGGGATTTTGTGGCCATTTGCCAAATATGGGTATCTGCTGGTCACGTGACGTAAGTTATGACAATTGAAAGCCTGAAATTTAATTTGCTGATTTTTCTGTGTTGCAAAAAATTTCGGACACTAAATATTTCGGACTACCAAAAAATTTCGAGCATTAAACTTTTCGGACGTATGAAATGTCCGAAAATATTAGTGTCCGACATGTTTGGCTTTTAATGTATTGTGTAGTAAGTTGGCTCTAGGTTAAATCATAAATCTTCAAAGTTAGTCCAATGTAATACATCAATAATTCTGTAATACTATGCTAGTGATTTTATAATATTGTATTACTGCAATATTGTAAAAAGTGACAAGAAATTTTCTGGGTGTCCCAAACGAAATAAACAGATTTAGTTTAATCCACTGATAAGAATTTTGCTTTAGTTAATAGCTAATAACTCTTCATATTCCTCATACTGTGAGCATATTCCTCAATAGTTAACTTGAACATAGATTCCTTGCTTGTTGATATTGGTGCTTCGAGAGAAGAAAAATTACATGTTAAAATCGCAAATCTGCGTTCATTTCCAAACCAAAGCTTTGGCCCTTTGGTGTGAAGCAAATTCTTGAAGCACGTCTAACTTTCAACTAAAATTAAAGAAACATTTAGAAACTGCCCAATGGGTGACTTATAGAATATAACATTATCTAGCATTGTTCAAATTTCATCAAGGCTATCATTGATTTATTTACTCTGCCTCAAGAATTTGTTCAGGCCAAAAGGCTGAAACTCTGGTTTGGAGGGGGACGCAAATTTGAGCCATCAAGATTAATATGTTTGCTCTCAAAGCACCAATACCAAAAAATGAGGTATCTATGTTGAACTTAACTATCGATGGACACTTTAAAAGAGATTATCCATTGATTCATTGATTAAAGCTACAATGCCTGCCAAAAGTCTTGGAACACCTTTGCTATTTTTGCATTTTTTTGCGATTTCCCCCTCTCCCCCTCAGAACAATGTTGTTCTGTGATGACAAAATGGGGATGGCAGGACGATTCGCGACTCTGATGGAATGCTAGGACAATAACCTTGCAAATCAACATTGTTTTGGGGGTGAGGGGGTGTTTAAGCCTAATCGCTATGGTTAGAACTGCGGATTGTCAAGAAATGGCCTAAGTGTTCCAAGGACTTTTGGCAGGCATTGTACATTCGCATCGCTGCATCAAAAATAATCTGTATACCGGGTGTCCCAAAATGAAGCATTATCGTTTGATTTCTTATATGTCCATAACCAATGAAACATTTTTCAAAAACTTTGTTTTATTTGATTGTCGAAAAGCTAGATTGTATTCGAAGATGTTGGATGTGGCTTTACAACGATTTTTTTCATATTGAAAAGAAGATTGATTATACTGCTCAAATTCAAGCCTCAGGTGGCATGAGAAAGAAACGGCCCACTTTTCCAGTCAACGCATTAGATTTTATACAAAAGGCAGAGCTTGTATTCATATTCTCTGGATTTAGTATCAACTGAATTCGTATTCTCTGAACGACATGCAAGTTCAGCCTTTTGTATCAAACTAAAGTGTTCACTGGAAAAGTAGGTAATTTCTTTTTCATGCCGTCTAAGGCTTGAATTTGAGCATGTTTATCGATCTTCTTTTCGACATGAAAGCGTCGGTGTGGCACAACAAATACCCTTGAATGAAATTTAGCCTTTCTGCGATCGGATGAAACAAAGTTTTTGGAAACTGGTTCATTGGTTATGGACATATAAGCAATCAATCGATAATACATCATTTTTGGACACCCCTTACCTTTTTGGGACACCCGGTAAAATGCTGCAATACTTCAATACCACTGTAATACTGCAATACTGTATTTATGTGATACCTTCAAAAGGGGATACATGCATGGCGCATCAGGTATCCTTCCTATCCCAAAAGGCTCCAAGTAGATATCAATTGTTGAAAGCTATAACCTCTTTTTTCAACAGAATTCTATGCATTTAAAGGCATTCTACATGAACGATTTGACAGCATCAGTTTTCCCATTACAATGACATTTCCAGCCTTCCTTTCAAACAATGCAGCCAAGTATCCAAGTAATCCCTCAACTACCCAATGCCGCTTATCACTATACGATAATACGAATTTGGATTACTTCGCAATTAGGTACACTGGGTACTTCAAACCAGACCAAAGCACACACTTCACTTTCAAGATTGGATGCGATGATTTTTGTGAATTTAATTTCACTAAAGAAGACAACACAGTCATTACAACTTCAGCTTCAAATTCGGAGTACGTATACGTTAGTTTTTCTTATGAAATTGGTCTACGTAACCATCATCAGTGATATGATACCAAGTGTGAATCAGTGTGCATTCTTTGTCAGTAGAATGCCACCTTAAACCTATTGTTTTCTTGTGTTTGAGCTTATTTCTAGTTGTAAAAGATCAGCTTGACATTATGGAGGGGGGGGGGAACTTAATAGGTTTGGGGTACGGAGACGTGCCATTCTTTAGGGGTACCTTTTCTCTGAAAAATGCGGAGTTGTGGGTATCATTTTTCAGAAGTATGTGCAGAATTATGGGTAACATTTGAAGAAACATGGGGACGTATGAGTACCATTCTGAAAACATATTGCAGACTTTATTAGGAGGCAAATTTAACGCGTTTA
The DNA here is from genome assembly GCA_039566865.1 of Aurelia coerulea. Lineage (NCBI taxonomy): Eukaryota > Metazoa > Cnidaria > Scyphozoa > Semaeostomeae > Ulmaridae > Aurelia > Aurelia coerulea. The sequence goes on along the minus strand of CM076945.1, from coordinate 4,785,599 downwards.
ACGTTAACAAAATAATTGTTAGCCAGAGCTGAAAACTCTCTGACCTTTGAAAAAATTACAATAACTTGCTAAAGCTTATAGGTTAGTTGCAAAAGGACCATTGTACGAATATGCAGATATTTTGGACACAATTACATGCACTTTTTGCTATTATTCCACTCTTATTGTTGCTACGGTAACAAATTTCTGAAAATAGAACATGTATTTTTTCCTCATTTTCTTCTTTATATCTATCCTACATAAGATCTTGTCAGAATTCTTCAAAAGGAAAGATTTTTACTGAAACGGGGTCTTTTAAAGGGTTGATTCTTCAAGTTACCAGGGGATTGAAGTGGATTTGACGTGCGGCCCATAAACACAAAAACTAAGATGTATCTTTCAAGTTTCCTAAAATATTTCAAATGATTAAATGCATCAAAACACAACAAAATTCCTGTCAATCAGTTGTTTAGTCCTCCTTCAACTTGAATCCCAACAAACAAGGAAAATATACGCTCACCAACATCATGCCGTCATCGATTGGGCTTGGGTCGCAGACTTGGGGCTAGGCCTATCGTACGTCACCTTCTTTGCGCGCTCTCTCTCTCTCGTTGCTCTTTCTCGTCCGTCTTGTGCTCTTCCAAAACAACAACATTCTCCTGTTTTTCTAACTCTGTCATAGGACAAGTTTTGCACAACACACGAGGAAATTGCATGCAAAAAACTGAAACGCCAGCTAAACGTCACCAGGGACGAAACGTTCTGGGGGTCTCCTGAGTCTCGATGACTTCCTTACAGATTTCCTTTGAGATTCGTGAGCAGGGATGTTTTATTTTTACAAATTAAAAATTTTATGTTAGAATTGAGTATTGTTAAATTGAGAATGTTTCACAAAAGAAGAAAGACTAGTTAGATAATTGATTATGTGCCTTATATGCATAAATGTTTGAATATTATTTCTCCACGATTTTTAAGTTGAAGTTCAAGGTAAAAGGACAGTTACCCATAGTTTCCAAGTGGATGGAACGAAATGTATTTTTAGCCTTAGTTGTCCATGGCTTCCTAGAAAAAATTTAAAATTTCCAAATAATTTTTCACTAAACACTACAGGAAGATTGTCAGTGTTGGTGGACTGGTTAAAGATAAGTACTACAAGATGGAACTATTTCTTATGGAAAGAGCAGGTGCCCAATATGTGAGAGTTACGTACAAAAAGACAGGCAGCTACACGTCATATTTTACAAACATGCTTCAGAATTTACTACCAAGTAAGTCTTCAGCTACGTTGATCTTTTGCTACCTTTTTGTTGTTTGTTGAGAATTATTATGAGTAATTGTGAAAATGGCAATAACTTACAGTAAAGACCCGCGTATAAGAACCTACAATTTTGCAAGTCAGCCTAACTAGGTTCTTATGTTTTGGGTATTTAGAGGGAAATGAGGCTGTTCATGTTCTTAAATTGGTTCTTATTTCATTCATGGCTTTCAGGAATTTCTTTTCTTCAGATTCAAACTTTAGGCCTATTATTTACTGCCAGTTCACATCAGTTGAGTTTATGAGATCTATTCCCCAACCGAAATTTGTGGAAGAATCAGAAATTTTTATATAATCCAGAGAAAATCTTTCCAAAGCTTCTCATCAGGTAATATCAACATTTTTCATTATTCCACAAACTTCTGTTGTGAATAAGACCCCATGCTCTCTAAAAAATAAGAACCTATTTCAAATTCCAGGCTGAGTGGGTTCTTATATAATTGGGGCTTAATTGCAAAATTTCAGCTTGTAGGTTCTTAACCCTATTTTGGTTGGGGAAGACTTTTTGTTATAACTCTGCCAGGAGAACAATTACGGCCCTGAAACTTTCTGACTTTATGCTGCTACTTATTATTCAACGACTCAAAAAGCTTTATAAAAATGTTTTGACAAATGAGGGGGAGGGAGACAATTTTCCGGACCTGAATCTGTATAAATCGCCAATTCTCAAATATTAATTTTCGCGAAAAAGTAGCAAAATAGCAATATTTTGCAAATATATTTTGCAGGGCAGAAGATGAGGCTCAAATCCTTACTGGTTGTCAGAGCATGCGGAAATCATCCAATTTCATGCTTGTCAGCCAATGGGATCTCCGCTTTCTAGCCCCTGGAGACAAAATCGGTAGTTTGAGGTAAATTTTCTAGTACCCTCACTAAAACTGAAATGGATGCTAGAATACTTCAGTTATTCGCAATTTTTTTTGATAAATCAGTTGTGGGGATGTCCGTCCAGAGTTGTTTACATGTTTAGGCACATAGCTTGTTTGGGGCCGGAGCTGCGTTCATTTTCCGGTCGAAGAATATTGACCTTCGTTGAAATATCTATAGAAATCGCTACAAATGAGATATACAGATAAGAATTTCAGCAATTATGCATACTGACCTCAGCAATAACCCAAACTCCTTTACTGCTATCATATCTCAAAATTGCAGGCAATTTCTAATGGTTTCTGGTAGAGATATCATTTGGGCCTAAGCTTGTCCTCGCTTAAAACTCATTCCATTGCACTTAAAAAGTAATGGTAAAATTCTAGAGCTGAATAATGCACTTACCCATGACTCAGGCACCAGTTTGAGTTCGTTTGCCTTTTTTACATTAGCAAATTTTTATAAGAAACGACCAGTTGTGGGTGAACTGTAAAAACTTTCCTCGGTCCATATTTTTATCTGCACAGTCTATCCGCTTCAAACAACAAACAGTGAACTTTGTATCATAAAAGTCTTGCATCACAAAACATTCCTATAGAACGATTCCATGCGCCTTAGCGAGGCACTCGTGAATTGTTTTCGCGCATTTGGTTCAATCAGTCAATGCAAACAAACAAAAGTGCAAAACCGGGTATCTTTTTTTGCGAACCCAAAACAATGTTTTGTTCTTTTTATGTTTTGTATTGATTGAAATAAGAACGAAAAGAACAAATGCGTGAATACAATTCACGAGTGCCTCGCTAAAGCGCATGGAATCGTTCAAAAGGAATGTTCTGTGATGCAAGACTTTTATGATACAATGTCAAAGTTCACTGTTTGTTGTTTGAAGCGGAGAATCTGTGTAGAGAAAAATATGGACTGAGGAAAGTTTTTGCAGTTCACCCACAACTGGTCGTTTCTTATAAAAATTTGCTAATGTAAAGAAGGCAAACGAAGTCAAACTGGTGCCTGAGTTATGGGTAAGTGCATTATTCAGCTCTAGAATTTTACCATTACTTTTTAAGTGCAATGGAATGAGTTTTAAGCGAGGACAAGCTTAGGCCCAAATGATATCTCTACCAGAAATCATTAGAAATTGCCTGCAATTTTGAGATATGATAGCAGTAAAGGAGTTTGGGTTATTGCTGAGGTCAGTATGCATAATTGCTGAAATTCTTATATGTATATCTCATTTGTAGCGATTTCTATAGATATTTCAACGAGGGTCAATATTCTTCGACCGGAAAATGAACGCAGCTCCGGCCCCAAACAAGCTATGTGCCTAAACATGTAAACAACCCTGGACGGACATCCCCACAACTGATTTATAAAAAAAAATTGCGAATAACTGAAGTATTCTAGCATCCATTTCAGTTTTAGTGAGGGTACTAGAAAATTTACCTCAAACTACCGATTTTGTCTCCAGGGGCTAGAAAGCGGTGATCCCATTGGCTGACAAGCATGAAATTGGATGATTTCCGCATGCTCTGACAACCAGTAAGGATTTGAGCCTCATCTTGCAGGGCAGTGTTATTTGATGTAATCTATCATAATTCCCATGTTTGGATGGAACTAATGCTCCAATTTAAATTTTATCGCATATTTCCTGATTTTGACTGATTTTGCCACTTTTCTTGACCACACAAGGAAAAATGCGGACACAAGCAATAATGGCGTCTAATTTTAGGTTAATTTTTATATTTTCGTAAAGTACATGCCAGGGGCTATTAGTACACCAAATTTGGTTGCTCTATCTATTTCCAATCAAGAGTTAGATAGAGGGGGCTTTTTGCCCCCCCCCCCTCCAACCAATATAGGACGTGTCAGATAGCCCAACCACTATAGGGTTAATCCACTAGGTTCTTATACGCGAGTTGTTACTGTATCTTTCTAAAATTTTGCTGTGACTGCAAAGATGATTGCTATGAACAAAGACAGATAATGTTACAATAGAACTCGCTACTCTTTATTGACACCTAGATACAAAGCAATTTGTGATTGCAGACAAAGGGAATTCCATGCGGTTGGTCAAGGCATAAACAAAAACAAAGCAAGCCGCAAAAATTGCCCTGAAACCGGGTCGCTAGTTCGCTCGTTGTGCATTCCAGAAATGCTTTTAAAGAGCAAATATTAGCACACATCGAAAGAAGAAGGATATATCTAAACTTTTGCCTCGGGCATTTTATTTTTTTCGTACAGAAGCTGAGCAGTAAGTGTTTTAATTACACCTAAAAAGTACGAGAATTGAATCCCCTCCCAATTGGCTTCTGCACAAAATAAATAAAATGCCCGAGGCAGAAGTTTAGATGTATCCTTCTTCTTTCCATATGCGTTAATATTTGCTCTTAAAAACCATTTCTGGAATGCACGACGAGCGCGCTAGCGACCCGAGTTTCAGGGCAATTTTTGCGGCTTGCTTTGTTTTTGTTTATGTCTTGACCGGCCGAGCATGGAATTCCCTTTGTCTGCAATCACAAATTGCTTTGTATCTAGGTGTCAATGAAAAGTAGCAAGTTCTATTGTAACATTATCTGTACTTGTTATTGCTATGTAGAACCATTTATTGGAAAAGTCCTTACACATTCTTATATATGAACAATTTAACGTTTTCAATTTATTCATATATTCTCTTCCTGTTGCATTTAGTTTAGTTGATTATTGTTTAATTTTTCTTTTTAGAGTTTAGTTTTGCTGCCATGCATAACCCTTATGTAGTGCACAATAGCTATTGTGATGATGATCACAATTAGGTACAATTGGCCAACAAATTTGCTTCAAACTGCATTAACCCAAAAGTGGTCTTTTTGCTGCTCTGCCCTTCCTTTGAAGTACCGCGAAGAGATCTTCTCGCTGGAGTGTTAGCTCTATTACAACCAAATGGATATATCAATGATTCAAACGAGGCTTTGGTGCACGTTTTATTGTATGGTGATAAGAGCCTTCCTAATGACCTCAATAAAAGCATACTTCTCTTAACCTTAAATTTTATCCATCAAACTGGTCGACTTGATTAGAAAATCTCAAGCTACAGTACGAGTTCCACAACCGACATAACCCATGTTTTAGCTTTTATGTGTTGTAGAGTAATTTTTGTAAGTAGAGTAATTAGTAGAGTAACTTTGTGAGTAGTGTAACTATTTTTTCATCTTTTGTAGCTTAGTTGTATGTAGTTTAATGTTACGTGTCTTTATGTTTTGGCCATGAGGTAGTCATTGTCTTTTGCTCCTCTTGGTGTCGTCCCCGTGGTGGTGTATAGTGATTAGGTAAGTACAGTAGAAAGTAAGATTTATTGTAAATATTTGAACTGAATAAAAAAAACCCAAAAGTGGTTGGGCTAACTGACAAGTCCTATTTTGGTTGGACGGGGCAAACAACCCTCCTGACTTGCAATAGTTTATGCAACCAGAGTTGGTGCGCTGATGGCTACAGGCATATATTTTCTGAAAACATCAAGATTGACCTTTACGAAAGCAACTGTTTAATATAGTCAAAAAGCGGCAAAATCACCCAATATCGAACAAATGTGACAAAATCATATTTGGAGCACAATGTCTACCCAAAAATGTGACTTACGATCGACTGCATGAAATAGCATTAATCTGAAAACTGAATTCGCAAAAAGTTTCCAATTTGCTATTGTTTCGCAGAAATTGCATTTTAAAAATTGACCTTGAAAAGGTCAGTTCCGGAAAATTGTCTCCTTCCCCCTCATTGGTGGAAATATTTCCTATGAAACCTTTCTAGTAGCTGCGAAATATGAAGCTGCAAAAATTCAAAGAGTTTTCATGACCATAATCGTTCTTCTTGTTGAGTTATAAAAATGGCAAATTTTTTGCCTCCCCTACCAAAGTAGGATTTAGAAAAGTTCATATAAGAATGCTAACAGTTCAGAAGGACGAAAATTACTTAAATTCAATTATTTCAACATCCTTCCAATGTCACCTGTGTCATAGATTAAGTTGGCTCTTCCGTAAAACTTTGAATAAGCCCCCACCTTCGAACAAGCTTTGCGAATATGCCCACCCTTGAGTAAGCCACCATGGGGGTTAATCGATTGTTATTTTAGTGAATACTTTTGATTATCTTTTTTGACTGACTTGACGTCTGAATTTTCCTACTACATTGAAAAAACCCATTGCATTGGCTAATATGTCATCAGTTGCAAAAATTTCCGAGGATCATCTTGTGTATGCGTTTTTTTTATAAAGCTTTTAGTTTATTTGCTTTTATGGGGGGGGGGGGGGGGGGACTCTCTCTCGATTAGTTTACCTGTTTAGAGAGCTTCTTGATCAGTCAACTGAAAATGAAAACTGAACTGAAACTGGGCAATGTTTGAAAGGATTGAATGTTTTGTAAAATTTCAGACATTTTTCTATAAAGCCTAGCTCAAAGATATTTCTGAAATATACTGACAATCTGATGCAGTCGACGGAAGTTGTGTCATCACAAACTAAGATTTGTTTTCTGTTGTCCAAACTAACTTCATCAAATAATTGGATAGCTTGTGCCCACCCTAACAGTAAAAATGAATGACCTTTAACCACACCAAAAAGTTAATCACAAGGGATTCGCCAAGGGATGGGCTGATGTGGACATATCTACCCAATTCATATGTTATTCTGCCAATGGCTACCAAATATGTTATTTCTGAAATCCGTAGAAAAGAATAATAACAATATTATAATGAATTTATATTACACTTTGTTGCCTGATATTTTTGATAGTCCCAATGCATTTGAAAATATTTAATTTCTCATCCCATCCAGTGCATGCTCATTATTAATTTCATGACGAAATTACTTTTTCAGGTAAAACAAATGTATATATTCGCTATCCAGTTGTGGCTGCCATAAACTCGACTGCAATTTCAGTAAAGATACCTTCATTGCCTACAATTCCACCTGGTGATGAATGGAGCTCAACGTCAGCATATGATGTAGTGTACTACAAACAATCCGATACTGCTACGAAGATGACTGTGGCTGTAACTGGTGCACTGCCGTTGACTAAAATATTCGACAAGCTTTCCAAGTACACTGTATACGCAGTCTATCTTCATTACTATGGCAATGTGGAGTCAACCATTGAGCATAACATAATATCTGGGACAAATTTCGCAACTACTCACGAGGACGGTAAGTTTTTTTGTAAGTCACAATGCGAAAAATAGTTATCAATTTTTTTGATTATACAGACGATGTGATGTGTTGATGTTTTGCAGGCGTGCAAAGGATCATGCGGAAAATGGGGTCGGTCTTTAACGTGGATGCAGTTGATAATTGACAATAAACAAACATGGGAGTTGATAGGATAGTACTCAAATCTTTCAATTCTTTAAAAGAAACTCAAGATTCTTTCTAAACTTATGACTTTTCGTCCCTTGTTTCCATGCGTTCTTTGATTTGCTGTTATTTTTTGCTCAATAGGGACTCATACCATTACTCTTATAATGCATTTTTTGCCACTATTTGCCCATTTTCCGCACTCACAGCTTTTAACCCTAATCCTACCGGGCTTTTTTTGATCTAACATAGCCGGGGGGGGGGGTGCTTTCCACCCCCCCTCTATAATTGGCCGTAGACTAATGGGAAATCATTGAAACTTGGCAAGGGCGTAGTCCTAACTATTCTTAACTGATTGGTAGTTTTGGGCGTGGCTACCTCATTAGGTGACGTCACTATGACGTCATAATGCCGGAAAATGTCAAAATATATGGTTTTCTAGCTTATTCGTTCTAAAAACGGAATAAAGTTAATCTGAATGACTTTTTCCATTCTTATTTGGCGTATTATTCATTTCCCTTTCAAATATGATGCATATAGGTGTTTTTAGACCGTTATTTTGGAAGAAAATGACGAAAATTGATGACGTCATAACTAAAAACTGTGTTTTTTTGCCAAAAATTGATAATAATTGGTTCGAAATGCTTTTAAAGTATTGCATAACGCAATTCTATGCTTTTTAAACAAAATTTGTTGGAAAAATCTTCAAAATTTGCCAAAATAACCCAAAATGACGGCCCGAGTGACGTCATCATTTAAGAATGCTGACGTCAGCAAATTCCATTGTTATTGACAACAATAGAAAGCTAATTGTTTGCTGATTCTTTTAAAGTACAATAGTCAACATTTGGAACTAATTCTGGTAGTAAAAATATCAAAATCATTAATTTTTCTAATATCTTGCTCCAAATATGGTAGTGTCACCTGTCACGTGACACCTATTGTTCAAAAATTTAATTGTCAAAATGTAGCTAATAGATAATTAGTAATTGTCAGAGAGTTTGAGGGTCATAGCTTTTGTCGTTAAAGAATGCTCTGCAAAAAACCGACAGGGAGGGTGGAAAACACCCCCCCCCCCGGTAGGATTAGGGTTAAGAGAAACCAGTGCCGGTGCTAGAGTGCTGAAAAAATAAGGGATTGGTTTTCAGTTGGATTCGTTGGACTTTCTTCTTTCTTTTCCATGTCAGTTCGATGATTTGATAGGCTTAACTTAGATGTCTACAACTTTACATCAACTTCCCATTCAAATTCATAACAAATTAAATGGGCGTGACTACATATCCTCCCATGCATTGCGCGCGTTCGCAACAATGACGTAATAGAGTGTAAGGGCAATTACCCCTTGTCTCTGCCAATTAACTTGAACTTTAACCTGATAATGGCCTGTATATATAAAAAAGGATGCTATTGACTGCAGTCTATCCCATTTTTAACCTGAAATTTCTCGATTACTTTCCAGTTCCGGAAGCATATCCAACTGGTCTGTATGCAATTGCAGAATCTTCAAATAAAATAAGGGTTGGGTGGAATGCATTATCATCTTCTGACCCAAAAAATGGTATCATCCGTGGTTATGAGGTACGATATGCAGCCAAAAATGCTGTTCCGAAGACTTGGACTCCTTATCATGTTATTGGCAGCAGTAGGTTAGAGAGGATTCGTGGTTTAAAGAATTATACAACCTATGAATTTCGTGTGGCTGCAAAAACCTCAAAAGGAAGCGGTGTGTTCAGTCCTTTGGTGGAGCGGAGAACCCTTGAGAATGGTATGTAGTATCATTATATAGTTCTGTTATTCATTGGGGAACTGAGGAGCGAGGGTAACTGTGGCAACTTTGGCAACCGCAAGAGGTAACAGCATGTTGTGTCTTTTGCTGATTGTATGCAGCATTCTGCACAAAACGTTTTATTTCTTCAGAGCAAAAAAAGCGGAAACAATTTTGCACGATATAGTAAATAATGATAATTTCTTTATTGTAGGCTGGCTTCTCGTCTAGCTGATACAGATTAACTCCAACCAAAACTTTAACATATATGGACTGATGATATCTGTGCTGCTTATCTGTCAGCTTGGATACGTAGAATCCAGTTTGTCAAAATCACTGCTATCATTCTCAAATTACTTAATTCTTTTCACCTAGTTATCCCATGGGTACTGGGAAACGTGGAATTTGTTCTGGGATGATATATCGATGCAAAGAATCAGAACTGTCAGGCCTACCTTTGTGTACTTTTTCTGTCTCCACATTCTCCGTTGTGCTGTTCACTTTGCATTTTCAGGTCACTGGCAATCACACCAGGCGACTCAACATTAGGCCAACGATTGTGAATGTTGTTGTATGTTGCTGTATGCTCCTTCATTGTTTAAAATCAATGATTGCAGATACATGATAAAAGAAATACTTAGATATAAGTTGGGCATTGTATTATAGGTTTTCATTTGTAATTTTATCAAATAACACAAAGTTTTACTAAAGTAACAGCTCAAATCAAGAAACTCTATTTTGGGACGCTAAGTACTTCATAAGAATGCTTTGCCCTCATGAACAACTGAGCAATTGACCTCCTCGCTTACATTCCAACACAGTTCATTTTACGTTTCTGTTTAGTTCCTAGTGCTCCTCCATCAAATATCACTGGACAAAACACAAGCTCTACAAGTTTGAAGATTACTTGGGAGGATGTACCACCAGAACATCAAAATGGCATTATTCTTGATTACAAAGTTTATATAAAACTCTCAACATCCGGATCGTTTCCTACACCCACTATAGTGTCTTCAAAATCATACGAGAGAGCTGGATTGCAGTATTGGACTTTCTATGACATAAGAATTGCAGCTAGAACGTCCATTGGAACAGGCGAAAAGAGCAACATTTTGCAACTTAGAACAGACGAAGATAGTAAGTCTACTATGTTGCTTTTACGGAAGTTTCATCAGAAACTCTCACAGCTTTAGATAGAGTTCGTTGTGAGCTTTGAAGAAAAATGTATGCATGAAATTTTGTAATCCCCCGTCAGAAAAGAGGAACACAACTGTAATTGAATATCAAAATGAAAAGATTTGAATAGGTTGCATTCCGTCTGAAATTTCAATCTTTCTTTTTCTAATGATATGCAGTTTTAATAAATTCATGGAATTATTTATCATCTGCTGGGTGAGTCAAAAAAAAGCCAGGCGTTGGAAAGGATACTGCTCCTTGAATATACAAGCAACGATCTCTTGCAATATTTAGTTGAGTAGCTAACATGCTCAATAACTTTCAGAATCTTTCCTGGCTGAAACCGAGCGCTTCGTTAATATTTTACAAGGGATTTCCTGAAAAATGTCCCTTCGAGAAACACTGAAAAACGTGCTGAAATCATGAACAAGGCCTCCTAATTTGTTTCCCTTGTAGCAATGACTTGAAAACGCTTTTAGCTCGTGCGATCCTCTTGACGGGAGGGGGGAGAAGTCTTCCTCCTAGTATGAATAACTTATTCAATGAGATTCCATTCTCCCAAGAAGACAAAATGCATGAATGCGTGTGAGTGTCATTATTACTAGGAAGGAAAACAACGGGAAATTTTGTTTGCCGTTTTCTTTCGTTTCTGCAGATTTTCGAAAGGGGCTTTCTGTTGAAAATCTCTCATATCATAGGGAGGGAATGACCAAAAGCTGGGTAAATTACTGAACCTAATTGGACATATGAGAAATCTCATCCTGGGGGCCTTGATCGAACTACATGCTTGAACATGTTTTTGATTGTTTTTGCAACACCCTGTCTGATTTGATTGCTGATTCTGAATTGATTAATGATTCTGATTCGTTTGATGATTCTGATTCGTTTGATGATTCTGATTTGATTGATGATTGCAGAACCAGGAGGACCACCACAGTCTTTAGTGATCGAAGCTGTTTCGTCAACATCAGTCAACTGTTCCTGGAATGACATCGTTCCCAATCAACGAAATGGTATTATTACATCATACAAAGTAAAATATCAGCGAACTGACAAGACTGACAGTTTGAAAGAGGAAATCACGACAAACAAATCCATAATCATCGATGGACTGGATAACTACATTTACTATGACTTTTCAGTTGCTGGAATAACCAGCAAAGGAGTTGGAATATTTTCATCAATTGTCAGAAAGAGAACCATCCAGGATGGTAAGTGTTAAATTAACTAGAGCCCCATCGCCCTTTTTCAATCACTCAAAAAGAAACCTCGAGTTACTTGGCCCAAGTAAATTTTATCGGAAAAGTCAATGCTAATGAATTATTCCTTATTTCATAGTTTAAAGGATAGAAACCAGTTATTGTACATTTAGCGACCGTCTTCTGTAAAATCGTTGTCGGAAAACACAGCGATAAAATCGCGATTTCTTCATTCCATCGCCCTTTTCCGATCACGCAAGTTCGCGCATGAATTTCGAACAGCACCACCGCAGAGGGCTCAAGAAAGCGCAGTTTCCAATTGACATGGATGTCATACACATAACAAAAGATATTTATCTCATATTGTCGTGTTAAATTAAGTGTTAAATTAAATTAAGTGTTAAATTAACTAAATATGAGATAAAGTTGGCACGAGCATGGACCCAGGAGTCTGGGTTATCTGCTCTAGTTTTTGTCGGCTATTTGCATTCATTTACGTTCTATCGCGTATCTAGAAAATTTTGACCGATGTGCCAATTTAAAATTTTCATTCACATTTCAGTGAATTTCTTGTTCTATTTCCGTTATTTAAAAGTTTCTGTCCATGTATGTTCATTTCAAAGGAGAGGGGACTGGGTCGATTGATAGGCCTAATATTTTGATGGAGAGACACAAGGAACATCATCAAAACATTGAAATCAGATGTGTACGAGAAAAGTTATGCATGTTTTATTGATTTTCTGAGAGACTTGTTGCCAAATATGGGCATGTCATAGTCACGTGACCAATTATATAATAATGCAATATTGTTAATTTGATGCAATATTAAATTTGATTAAAAGTCACCCTAGTTCCAGTCTTTTATCATACTTCGTTTAAGAGTAATTACAGGAAGTTTGGTTGGGGGGCCTTTTTTGCCCCCCCCCCCTATGTAGAATAGGGTTAAACTTATCCATTTATTCGTCACCGCAAGCATCTCCGGATCCGACAATCGACGCTGGTTTGCGGCCTTTACTTTTTCAAATTATTTACAACCATACTTTGCTACCTGTGTTCAAACCTTTGTTAATTTCAGCACCTTCTGCCGTGCCAGCTAGAATTAGAGGGAATTTCCTAAGTGCTACTGAAATATTACTGGAATGGGATGATATCCCTATTGAGGGACGAAATGGAATAATCATCGATTACAACATTACATACAGAAAGAATAATTCTGCTGGTGTATGGAAAAGTATGAATTCAAACATTAAGACAGTATCAATTGGCGGTCTTGAATATTATACTGTATATGATTTCAAAGTTGCTGGAAAGACCATTGTTGGTCAAGGTCCATTTGCCAATCCAATATACATCAGGACAGATGCCTATGGTATGTATATTCCCATTACATTTCCTTCCTTAAAGATTGGTGGCCTTGTGGTCTTTGCGGTCACTTTCTGTTAGGAATGCATTTGGTTCCAATCCAGTTGCTGCCATCCAGTTAATAATGCATAGTTTGTTCATTTGATTTCTCAATTCACACGGGGAGGGGGTGGTCAGTGGCGGATTTAGGGGGGCAAGTGGGGGCAACTGCCCCCCTTCACGATGAAAATTCAGCTTGGCACCCCTATTTTGGAGAGAAAGGCGCCCCTCATCCTGACTCTAACGCACAATTTTCTAACTATTTCGATTTAGATATGGGGAAAACTTAGTAATCAAGGGATTATTTAGTAGTAAATCAAAGAATTTCCTATTAAAAGTGTCCAAAAATTTTCGCGCGCCTTCGGCGCGCTCACTTTTCCATTATGTTTTTGGCGCCCTCTTTGCAAGTTGCCCCCCCTTCAGCTTCGGGCTGGATCCGCCCTTGGGGGTGGTTCTTCCATAATAAAGGTACCTGGGGATGTGCCGCGAGCAAGGGTATACTGTCGGACTTGTAGTCTAGCCAAGGGTATACTATTTTTGCAATTTGGTCTAGCCACAGTGTAGCCAAGGGTATAATATTTCGTAATATTGGTCTAGGGAACGGTCGTGTCATCATATTTTTGGTACGAAGGGTATCATATTTGACAATTTTGGTCTAGGGAACGGTCAAAATTGGTCTAGCCAAGGGTACCATTTTCGTAAAAATTAGTCTAGCCAACGGTACCATATTGAATATGCTCACGGCAGACCCCTACCCAAAATTTTGCCAAGAACCCCCTCCCCCCTTCCCCGTGTCAATTCACCTGCTGGATCTGTTAGAGATTCATGTGTAGAGATTGACTACATGAGTGTCAGTTGTAAGCGTTAAATTGAATTATGGTTATGGCTTTAAATTGTTTAGAACTTGTGGGGTGAGTGGCCAGTGGCTTATACAGTTTTCATTAGGAGGTCAAAATCCGGATGGGTGACTTCCCGGAGGCCTGGCCAAGTTATACTCACATCTCCGTCGTTGGAAGCTCGTCGTTCGGAGGTACAGCATTCATAGTGTACTTAAATGAACAATAAATATCTAGAAATCCTTCCAGACCATTTAAAATAAAGTATTGAAAAAAACTGAGACTCTTGTGACAGTTTAGAAAAAGGGACGACTTAGGCCAGATATACGCTCCATTTGGGAGCATCCAGTCAAATCTCGACTTTCTTGATATGGCCAGACCACGTGCCTATTCTCAGAATTTGATTGGTAGCTTAGATTTTTCCAATCACTGCAACGTTTGGAGCGACTTTTGGTTTTTCGTTCGGTCCTCGAAGGTTTAGCAGACGTTCAATCTTTCTTCAGATTTGTTGTTGGGTTTTTACCACATTCGCACGATAAAGACACAATTTGAATATGGTGAAAGATGTGACCGTAAAAATCTTTTAGCTGGCGTTCACACGATGCCAGTACAATTTCAAAACGATAGGAAATTGGACAATAACAAACTCGTTGCAGTCTCCCCCAAGGATTTGATGCCAAAGAAACGTACCTGGACCATAATAATTGATAAGCTTCATCTTGACAGCGTCGAAAAATGTTCCGTTTTTATCGTTTTCGAATGTTCACATGATGCCTTTTTAAAAATATGACGTTTAAAATTCCGTTTTCAAAATCTAACATTTTCAAAATCTGTCAGCAAAGAGGTGCCTTTTTCGTGTGAACGGGAGGCCTGTCCGTCACATTTCTTACCGCTTTCAAGTGGTGCCGGTATCGTTGGAACAAAGTCTTAGTCAGTGTTTTGAATCTGTTTGGTTGTGAGTTCTTGAATGAGTAGAAATGAAAACTCAAATTAGAAACATTGAACAAAAACAAGCAATCATGTCGCCAGTCACATGAACAAGGGCAGATTTTGTAATACAATAGTAACAGTTGTATTTGATTGACATCCCAATTCAAAGCGATTAGCGACTGCAGACGAAGGAAATTCTCTCAACCAGTAATTCAAAACAAACAAAGCTGCAAAAGTTTCCCCGAAACTAGTAGGACAAACTCTCGCCTTGTGCAAGCGAAAGGTAGTTTTTAAGAGATGTTATGTGCTTATAACAAAAGAAGAAGGGTAGATCGAAAGTTCTGTCTGGCAGATTTTGTTTATTTGATTCAGAAGCCCAGCAGAAGGCATTGTAATTCTCGCATATTTAGGGCTTAAAGGAAACGATTACAAAACAGCTCCTGAATCAAATAAACAAAATCCGCAAGACAGAACTTTATATGTATCCTTGTTCTCTCGTTATAAGCACATAACTTCTCTTAAAAACTACCTTTCGCTTGCACAAGGCGAGAGTTTGCCCTACTAGTTTCGAGGAAACTTTTGTGGCTTTGTTTGTTTGTTTAGAATGACTGGTTGAGAGAATTTCTTTTGTCTGCAGTCACTAATCACTTTGAATTGAGGTGTCAATCAAACGCAACTTTGCTATTGTATTACAAAATCTGCCCTTGTTAGTCAGATGATGATTAGGATCTTGAAAATGCTTCAATAATCTTTGATGCTAGTTACGAATTATCAGTAGAAGACTTTTTAACACTGATTATTTGGCAATTTCAGGCCCTACAGCTGCGCCAACAAATGTTTCAGGAGAGTTTATCAACCATACAAGCTTGTATATTTCATGGTCTCGCGTGCCAGTAGATCACAGAAATGGCATCATACTTGGATATATACTAAGCTATAAAGATGAAACCCTTCCAAATTCAAATTGGATCAATCATACCATTGTGAATGTTCAAGGAGGACCAGATCTATTCAACAAAACGCTCTCGAATTTGAAGATATACACTCCGTACACTATCAGGGTTTTGGCTTTCACATATCGAGCTGAGGGGCCATTCTCTAAAAACATCACTGTGAGAACGGATGACTATAGTAAGTAAACCACTTTTAACTCTAGTTTACTGTTAGTATTAGTTTTGTTATTTGTCTTGCTAAGTGAAATTTAGGTAAGGTATTTAACAGAGAGCAGAAGTCTCCATGTGTATTTCAGTATTCTCTACGTCTATATATTTTCATATCAATTAAAAACAAAAATTATAACGAAAACTAACAACTATAATTACATTACAATTAAATATACTCATGGCGAGGAAGAACACAAGGTTACCGGGTCCTCGCCATGAAGGTCACTCTTTTATTGCAACTGAAAATTACACCATAAAACAAACTGTCTATGCAAAGACATATTTTGTACCGAAATTTTTTTCTCATGTATCGAAATATTTTGCATATAAAAAGTGGATGCTGCTGTATATATATCAACATTAAATTAAACCTGGCCGAAGCCTTAATGAAGAAAATGGTTGCTTCTAAAATGATTATGTTTGCAACAGTACCCAAATGTTGATCCTCAAGCAAAGGAAGAGCAGATAGTCTTATCGTACTGATATTAGCAATATTGAATCCGTCCATATTTCGAATATTGTGGAATCAGCCTGCATGACTTCGCATATTGTCATATACACTACGAACGACAAGCCAACAGCAAACTTGTGCTCATCCTTCTGAGGTCGGTGAAACAGTGCGAGGCAACGGGGCAACTCTGACGGCACAAGCCGTAATGCGCAGGCCCACATTAGCTGTATAGCTATCTATAACCCAAGCCTGAGTTAACAAATAAATGGTGCTTGCTTGCTTGATCATTCGCTTTCTAGCTTGCTTGCTTGCTTGCTTTGGACCAAGTAAAAGCCAGTTGCATTCGATGGATACTGTTTTATAGAATAGACGATTACGCTGAAAAATGGCGGCGAGGAACTATTTACCAAGATGCATTGCGTTCAAATTGCGAACCTTTAACGATTCTATAGCAATTCGATTAAAGAACGCAGTGCTTCTTGGTAAAAAGTTCCTCTCCGCCATCTTTTGCGTAATCGTCTATTGAACTTTATATCTCTTTTGGCTGATTCAGAAAATATTGCTATAGAAATCCTTAATATTTACCTGACTTAGTTTCTTTTCGATGAGTCTTAGGATTGACTTTTATATCACATTTATGTTACAAGTAAACACATTTTACCACTGTAATTTTAAGATACTGTAAAGACCCGCGTATAAGAACCTAGTGGATTAAGAACATGCAGGCTGAAATTTTGCAATTAAACCCCAATTGTATAAGAGCCCATTGAGCCTGAAATTTGAAATAGGTTCTTATTTGTAGAGATCGTGTGGTCTTATTAACAACAGAAGCTTGTGGAAGAATCATAACTGTTTTTTATTATTTGATAAGGAGCTTATGAGAGCTTTTCTTTGGATTATATAGAAAAATTTCTGATTCTTCCACGAATTCTGTTGTGAATAATATCTGATAAACTGTAGTGATGTGAACTGACAGTAAATAATAGGCCTGAAGTTTGAATCTGAAGAAAATAAATTCTTCAATTCCTGAATAAAATAAGAACCAATTTAAGAACCTGAACAGCCTCAGTTTCTACCAAATACCCAACACATAAGAACCTAGTCAGGCTGACTTGCACAATTCTATGTTCTTATACGCAGGTTTTTACTCTAATCGTTTTAAGACTATGTATATTTCCATTATTTAGTACCTTACGAAATTCCTAAAAATGTGTCACAAGAAAATAAAACATCGACTGGCCTTACACTAAGTTGGATTCCCATGGATGAAATAAATGGAGCTGCCAATGGCAAGGTATGTTCTCATAATTTCATCAATTAGAATAAATTAAATGTTCTTTTGACGTGGCTGCTTCTCGAGCCTTGCTTGGGCTGAATTTTGAATGACTATGCTTCAAAGATATAAAGACAAAAAATTGGTATGGAGAAAGCTGTTCATGCAGATTATGCCCCACTTTTGTTCCGAAGTTTTAACTGTATACTTTTGATGATTTGTAAATATTTTATCCACTATTTTCTTATGTAACATATGCATTTTAATGTTTTAACGTTGGAATTAATATGCTGACTTTTTAGCTATATTTCATTGTAATGCATCGATAAAGAAATCGACAATGATAAAGTCCTACAAAGAATTAGGCATTCAAAAAAAATCTTGCTCCTTCCAAATGATTTTGAGACATTTTTCTTGCTGCCTTGTTTTCTTTCTTATCTCGAGCTGTAACGTATTGCCAAATCAGACTGCGTTCAAGTGATACTGGCATAATTTGAATGCGGCATAAAAGTATTACGGATAGGCCTCCCTGGCTCTGTAGGCCTAGATGAATTTATTTTGCATCTAAATCTAGCCTCATCCTGGCAGATAGTCAAAAGAGGTTGATGCAGTCAACTTTTCTAGCGTTTTAAAATTGGGCCGGTTATTGTGTAAATACTAGATAAAATTCTGACATGTCATATTTCCTGCTGTTTTGACATTCTGCCAGTATTGTATGAACGTAGTCTCGGACAATTTAAATGCTTCTGTTATTTAGTGCCATTACTTTCCTATTGTGACACCTTTCCAGGGAGAATGTTTATCTGTAAATATAACAAGAAATAGCCACACATTAACTCGTGCACTTTCCAATTTAAAAAATGTTAATGCATCTTTACTCCTGCCCGTGACCCTTGTTCATGAACACACCTTTTAGCCTGCTGATTCCTTTGAATTTCTTGCATTATTTTCTTAGCATCTTGACAGGGGCGGACTGGGGCATCAATTCCTTACCGGGAAATTAGCTGTTAGGGGCCCCACATTTGTAGAAGTTCAAATTATATTTGTAAACTAGCTGGCATGTTTGAAAAGTTACTTCGTAGTGTTTCTAGTGGTGTAGCCAGATTTTTACCTCAAAGGAGGCAACTTTGGGCAAATCAAGTGAAACAAGGGCCTGGGCCTCGGTCTAGGAAAATTGTTAAGTGCACAATTTACAATTTTACAATTTACAATTACCCTTTTCTTTACAATGCCGCTGAGCGCCCTTACTTTCGAAAAATCCACCCCTAATTGGATATGGGGTGAGCCTTCTTCGTTTACCTTCCAAGAAAATGTTTTAGTGTGCGGACGTCATGATAGCCTGAATAAAGCATACAACAGCCATGACAAATTAAGTGGTAGGGTATTGAAATAAGGGGGATTGGGGGAGAAAATTTTCAGAGGATACGCCCTTTACTTTGGCTTAAAACACTTCTCGCAATCTAATGTTAGCGGTGCTATGATAGAATTTGATCATTTCAAAAACAATTGTTTTTTCAAATTAGCATCCCCAGTAAATTTTTTGAGGAAACTGAATTTTCTATTGTTTAATTTTCTTATTTCAATGCTATCATGGTTTGTCATAATTTAACATAGTTCATCTGGGAAAATTTTGTAAAAGGCGTACCTTTACTTTGGCTTAGAGCGACTTTCCCAATGCCCTCAACCACTCTCCAGTATTTTTCGGATAGATTCCTACCCTTCCCCACCTATAACCAATTTCTCCTCGTTTTTGAAAGAATCTCGAGGATTATCTTTTGACAGAAGTAGGGGGTGGCAAATGGCCCCCTCCCCATCCCAATCCGTGGCCGCGCCACGCCACTGGGATGCAAAGTTGCACAAAGTGGCCCACAGTAGCCAGGAATACAGACGTCTTGAAGTGCGAGCGAAGCGAGCTGAAATATTTCAGGCATATTCTACTTAGATGGGCTTGAAAAGTGTTAAGATATCAGTTACAATTGCAAATTTTGATTACTGTGGGCCGCCAGCAAGCATTTGTGTCCAAAAGGCCCAAGACAAAAAGTGGCTATTTTCTTGATAAGGGCCCACCGGAGAATTTCCCGGTATCCCGGTGGGCCAGTCCGCCACTGCATCTTGAAAGCGAATTTTCAAGTACACGTTTGTCCTCTCCGTAGGTTACTGGATACAGGATTCGATTTCAAGTAGTAGACTGCCATGTCGACAGACCAGCTGGATGCAATGAAAGTGAAGTTTTTGAAATGGTCACACCTGATGCCAATCCGCACATATCAATACCTCAATTGAGAAAATTCACTAACTACAGCATTACCGTCCAAGCCATAAACAGAAAAGGAGTTGGGAATTTCTCTGCACCCATGTATTTCAAGACTGACGAAGACAGTAAGCATTTTCTCAATTGCAATTATTGACTGCAAATTTCTGTAACGTTAAACGATAATTTCACAGTGGCAATATTATCATTGCCTGCTCCTCGTCAATTTTTAAAAAGGCAATCAGCGAAAATAAGGGGAAAATGCCTTCAATAGTTTAAAGAAATGAATAATAATTCTGGAAATGAAATTTTCTTCATCCATCTTTTACTCCGTCAATTGCCTTTGATACTTTGGTGAACTGTTCTTTGATCAAGGGCCCTTGGACGACATACATTTCTTACCAAAATTGTCCTTGGTCGTTTCTTTGTTGATTATTCTCTAGGCTTTGCTTCTCAAAAGACATAAATTCCGTGTTTTCTCAAGACTTTCTCAAGAAAACTCAATAATATTGCTCGCCGGCCATCTTGTTTCCTTCGACAACTAAAACGAAAGCGAGGTTGATCTCATTTTCACGTGAACATCAAGTTGATAACGATCTGACTCCCTTTTAATTCTCAAAACAAATTATGATTCAGCAGCATAAGGGCTTGGTAATTATCAATTTTCTTTTGCTTGTCATTTCAACATCATGACTAGCCAATAACAGCCACGACAGTGTGCGTTTAAAAAGTATCCTTATTGCTTGTTAGGACTAATACATGATCTTATCACACGGGTCACACGATACACGGTGAAGCTAGCCAGTTTAGCATGACCTAATGCGTTTAAAATAAAGCTCTGTATTAATGTTCTGATCTAAAACTAGCCACATAATGTCGAGCCAACATTGTCAATACACTCATTTTTTTATAAGAAACCGCTTATAAGAAACGGTAGGCCCAATTTTTCGAAAGTTAAGAAACAACCCTACCTGAATTGAAATAGCTGAGATAACTTTGTAATTTACAGTTTTTAATTTTCCTGTCGCACTGAAAACTGTTTAGACACAGTACAGCTATATCAACTGTTTCGACATTATTTTGAGTGCGAATTATGTTATTTACTGGTTTTGAGATCTTATTAAATAATTTGGGAGCCCTTTTTAGACAAAACAAAATTAACTCTACACTTCCGGCATTAAAATATAAGAAACATGTAAGAAACGTTTGGTAGCAATATGGCCCAAAAATTTAAGAAAGTGCCTACCAGCCCCGGACCTTAGCTTTTTATATAAAAAAATGAGTGTACCCTGAAATATACCACGAAAGATGAAACGTTTCTTTGCATTTTAGAGCCAGATGAAGCCCCGCAGAAGTTTGAGTCATGGCCAAGCAAAACAAATACCATAAAAATCTTCTGGAGTCCGATTCCTGAATCTTTACGAAATGGAATCATCAAAAATTACCGAATATTTTACAAGCCAATTGACGTGCCAGTTCGTGATTTGAAACGTGCCCCAAGATCAATTAATCCATTGGCTGTTTATGGCGCACTCCCTGGTGAGAAAATGAAAATTGTAAATGCAACGACTTATGAAACTGAATTGGATGGACTGAAGGATTATAGTTGGTATCAAATACGCATTGGTGCCGTGACTTCCAAAGGATTGGGAGTGACGTTCACTGTAAACGGTACATGTAAACAAGGCTGTAAGTTGCTATATGTTCGATTTATTCCATGTTGTTATTTTATTTCAAATTTGCAAACCACTGTTCAATATCCTTGCTAAAACAATTCATGTGAAGCGAAAGTGCACACATTTTAAAAGATATAATGGCTGTGCTTAAATGCTGAAATGAGAATGATTAAATGTTTGAAGTCTCCATTAGTTAGCTGCACTGGTTTCATTAATCTAGGTGTAACTATACATAACGTTAGATAGAATCTTGGCTTTTAGAAAATCCATTAGAACTAGCTGTTTGTCAGTAAGAATCATGTTTTCGAATTGTTTCGAATTCGTTTTCGACTGGCAATCCTCGGAGAAATATCACAAAACATAGGACTCGTTTCTTTAAAATGTTGTAGTTCCTTGATCAACTGAAATGAATGTCAAAAGATAGCAGCTAATTCCATGTTTGTAAATTAAAGAATGATTGTTTGGTAATACAGGGTGTCCCAAAAAAATTGTTTGACGTTTGATTAAATATAAAAGAATAACGAAACGATGAATGGGCTCCCTGTTAACAAAACCATGTTGCTGAGACTTTAGATTAATTTTAGACACCAGAAACTAGCAAATCGGCTAAATATTCACGGAATTGCGAGCGTTCGAAGTTCAAGTTTGTGCGAAAGCTGAAACCAGACGCCCCTAAACTGCATATTTAGTGAAAGTAGAATCTCGGTTATTCAAAGCAAATCAAATGGAATTTCAAAATCACTTTCGATCAACTAGCTTTCTATAGCATTTAATAAAAGCAAAAAGTTATGGATGCTTGGAGGAATCCTTTTCAGCACAATTTAGAATTGCCCCATCTCTCGTTGATTAAGTGTTCATTCCGTGTTTTTAAATACTTGCAGTCTTAAGTAAATTTTGGCAACGGTTACAAGAATTAGATAACTTTGGAAGTCTCTTGTGGTTTGCTCTGATATCGACGAGAGGTAAAACATTGGACAGCCTTCTTTTCCCTCGATTTTAGAACGTCTTTTTGGAAAACAAGTCAGTTAGGGGCGTCTGGTTTCAGCTTTCCCACATATTTGAACTTGAAAAGCTTGTAACTCCGTGAATTCTTAGCGGATTCACAAGATTTTGGCGTCTGAAATTGATTTTAAATCTGAGGAACAGGGATATCTAATCAGGAGCCCGTACCTTTTATCGTTATTTTTCAACATTTATTCAAACGTCGAACAATTTTTCTGAGACACCCTGTAGATGTCAGATCCTCTGCTCAGGTGAAATTCTTCTGACCTGAACTCTTGGTCTTCGTCTTCTTCAGAAAGTCAATGAAACTTCATCCTCATCTCCTCATCAAACATTGATTTTTAAATTTGTGAACATTCTTATCTTCAAATTTGAATGGGGGCTATAGTTGCTGTTTTTAATTTCAGCTCCAGTCGAAGCCCCTTCATTTCAAATCACCGACAGCTATGCCTTCCATGAGGTATCTCTACATTGGAGCAATATAAGCCGTACTGTTGCACGTGGTGAAGTACTTGGATACAGGATCAAGTTTTGGCCAATTGAGCAAAACGATCTTCCGGTATTCAATCGAGAACTTTCTTATATTGATGTCTTTGAACCGAATAGGAGCTTGACAATCAAAAAATTGCTGCCATACACTACATACGGAGTTCAAATATCAGCATTTACGGAGGGAGGCTTTGGAGTTTTTTCAGGCTACAAAGTTGCAGGTGAGAGTACAAATGCAGTTTTTAGATTAACAGCCTCATACATGAAATTTTTGAAATGTTTTCCATTGTTTGACAATGACAATTTTAATCTTCGATGGTTAACTTGAAGACGGATACCTTGTTTGTTGATCTTGATCTTGATGCATTACAAGTTGCAATACTTGTCTCGAAAGTTCAAATTTGCTTTCACCTCCAAACTAGAGCTTTCGGGTTTAGGCCTATCTGCAAACGCACTGTATAGTGGAATCTCCTGAATTATCTATATATATAAGGCATGAAGCCGTTTATCCAATTAGCTTTCTTCTTTTGTCAACCATTGTCAATTTAACACTACTCCATTGTAAGATAACAATAAATCATTGAATTTGGACAATCAATCTTTTCGATGTATAACCGGGAAATCAATCCTTTCATGTCCCAGGGGGGTACTCTGGGACAGAGGTGCTTGATGCAAAAATTAAAATCCTGCCCATTTTGAAGTCTTCTTCCGCCCATACAATTTCGATTGGAGCACTTCTTCCTATGCATTCCTAATGAGATGATTCTTACGTCCCTGAATGCAGTCGACATTCTTTCATACTAACAAAATATACAGCAACCCCCCCCCCCTCTAAACATTCAGATTCTAGCAACAATATTTGCGGGCCTATGGAAACTCGGCAACCTTCACCGGAGGCAAAAAAGTTTAGCAGGAATGGGAGGCAGATCTTAACGGGGACGACAAGTCTTTAGTAGATGACCCCCAAATAAACATTATCCCATTGGATGTATGACAGGGTTAGCGAAGCAAAGAGATGTCAAATAAGAAACTTGCCTACTTTCTTCTCTCTCTCTTAAAGTCAACTTTCCTTTTCGAAATTTGGCTTGGTATCCTCGAAGGTTCTTCAGCTTGGTACTCCATGCAAAATTCCGCATGTAATGGGATTCATTTGCCCTAACCATTAATTGATATGGTCACATGGCAGGAACATCTCAATCGCAAATGAATACATTCAATAAATTTTCCGCCACGTGACCAGATATGGACAATAATTTTTCCTACCTGACCAAGGCTACAAATATTTTTTTAATCGACGGCTTTCAAACAGCGATTCTCTGCAGCTAAAATAAATTTTGCGCCACGTGACCAGATATAGACAATAATTTTTCCTACCTGACCAAGGCTACAAATATTTTTTTTAATCGACGGCTTTCAAACAGCGATTCTCTGCAGCTAATTCCATTCATAATCCCAGTGTGGGAAAATTCCAATAATTAATTACCCATCAGTAGCATCTTATGTTTGTTTGAATTAGTTTCATTCGCGGTTTGATTCATGGCCTCCCGATAAAGATCTCCTTTAGAAAATTGCACTTATAGCCATATTCCTTTTTATGAAAGTTTTTGTAGAATGTTAGGAAAATCGGCGTATTTTTCTTCAGAAAATATTCCAACCCAAAAACAGTGAAATGCTAGCTGGTGGACTCGGGGCCCTAAAATAAATGTCAAAATTCACCTGGCCCAAGTTTCATACCCAAGTTTCGTGGAATTCTACTGTTCCCAACAAAGAGAAGAGATATCAGTACAAGTGAATCGTAATAAAGTGCCAAAATCCCAAACCTTTCTCTTAGAAACAGTGTTTGTAAAGTACAGATTTCTTTAGGGCTCAGTGATACTCCTTTAAAGGGGGTTACCTTCAAAACTTTCCATGATTAGGGGTTTTTTCATCAACTAGGAAGTCAGAGAAAAGGGTATCCTATGGAATGGTATGGCCGGCCAGAAACTCCAGGGCCTTTTTTAACATTAAAACTGGGGGGGCAATTGCCCCCCGATCCCTAGACTTTGCCCCCCAGTGTCGAAATTTTTGACCCCAGAAAATTATCCCTTACTTAAAGTAAGTGATTTTCAGAAAGTAAGCTATCACTGCGTAGGCAACCTGCAAAAGCCATGTGTAAATGAATGGAATACGATAACAGGACTGTTTACCACCAGAGACAGGATGTTTCAGCCAAAGTCAAGGATGTTTCTTCAAAAATGTTACTCACGCATAGGATAAATGTCACAAAACTCTCAAAGTTTCCTTTTCACTAATGGCAAGCATGATATTGGGAGAGCCATTCTAAGCCAAAGTAAAGGGTATGGCCCTGAAAATTTTTCTGGGGGCTTTGCCCCCAGACCCCCTCATTTCACCTAAAATTTCTGGCCACGCCGCTGCTCACAAGAATTCGCAATGAGTTTTGTAAATCAAATATGTCAAATATCAAACGAGTCTTACACAACAATCTTGACAAAGTATTCTTGTCCTATTGTAGTTTGATTTTAGCTAGCCCGTTTGATATATATTTGGATTCGTAAATTTCCTATTTTTTAGCCTGCTTTTCTAGCCAATCAGACTAATTTTATCCCCTTTTTAGGATTTGCCTCCCCCTCTTAAAACCCCTTAAAAAAGGCTCTGAGAAACTCCATGCACTTGCCCGTATATCCTGCTACATGGACACTGACAAATTGCAGCAGCTAATGAGACCATTTGTGTTATCGCACTTTAGCTACTGTCCACTTGTTTGGATGTTTTATGACAGAACTTTAAACGATAGAATACATCATGTTCACGAGAGGGCACTGCGCATTGCGTACAAGGATCACGGAAGTGATTTTGGTTCTCTCCTGGAACAGAGCAATTCGGTGCCCATCCATGTAAGAACCATACAGTTGCCTATGACGGAAATTTTTAAAACAAAGTCTGATCTAAATCCACCTTTCATGAAAGATATTTTTATGGAGAGAGGTATTAGCTGCAACCTAAGGCATGGCAATGACGCTCAAATTCCAAAGGTGCGAACCACGTCCTTGGAAATAAACTTTGGCAGTTTTTACCGCACGAAATAAAACGATCAAGCACCCTTCCTATTTTCAAAAAACGAATTAGATGTTGGCATGGCGAAAAATGCAACTGTAGGCTCTGCAAAACAAACATTCCA
Source organism: Aurelia coerulea (assembly GCA_039566865.1). Taxonomy (NCBI): domain Eukaryota; kingdom Metazoa; phylum Cnidaria; class Scyphozoa; order Semaeostomeae; family Ulmaridae; genus Aurelia; species Aurelia coerulea. The sequence continues at coordinate 4,759,327 of CM076945.1, read as the reverse complement.
AGAGTTGGGTTTCTAACATGATAAACATTTCTTGGGCCTTCTCGCAAGGATGGGGGCGGTGCGCTGCTTCCCGGTGGGATAGGGGATGTGCTGTGCGGGATGTGAGGTCCCCTTCACGATGCAGGCACTGGGCTGCGGTTGAACTGGGGAATTGCTCACTAGCGGCGACCGCAGCTTAGGATATGAGTGTGGGGGTTCCCTCGCGCGGTGTGTCCGCCGTCTCTTTGGGAGGTGGGCGTCGCTCCGTACCTCGTAGGGAAGGCATGCTTTTATCTTGTATATAATCCACTAAATGTTTTTATTGATTAGCTTTAGGAATTAATTTGTAAATTTTGTAACTTTTTGTAAAGTAGGCCTAAATTAGCTGTAATTTAGCTATTCTTTTTATTTTACTTAGCCTACATTAAATAAATTACTCGGTACGACGGCGGGCCAGGTCGGCGCCGCAGGCGCCGATTGGCAAGCCTAGTCATAGAATAATACGTGTTCAAAATCCTCATTCTTTGGAACACATTTGAATAGAAATCCAAATTTAACTTGGCAGTTCTCATTTTTAGACATATCAAAAATGTTACCTTTATCACAACCTAACCAATGGAAATTTATATCCTGCCAGAGACTTGCCGATGCCCAAAGATACTTACCACTGCCCAAATGCGCTTGACTCCACTGGTTTTTGGTGGCAAGAATCAATCAGGCATTATGCCAAAACACATTGACAAAGCAATAGCAATCTGCTGTGGTAACTGCAGTCTTGGCCAAGGACCGAGCTCTGTTGACTGGACGCATGATGCTTCAAATGCAAGTTCTTTCAAACATAGCAGGGAAATGCTAAAGAGTGCCATACTTGCAGGCACACACATAGCGATGCCATTCTTTAAAGATACTATTGAAAGTGAAGGAAGTGATTCGACAATATTTGATTATGTGCCGATGATAGTGTCTCCAGGAATGGCCATTTTCAAGAAGAAGTCGTCCACGACAGAAATTGGAAATAACGGAGCAACTAAGTTGTTGGAATCGATGTCGACCATTTATTCCATGATAGGACTTATGGTGTTATTGACTTGTACTGCAGGCCCGATTTTCTGGTTTTTTGTAAGCTGCTAAGTTATTTGATTATCATTTCACACTATCTTATTTTGCTTTGGTGGAGCACCAGGTCTAACCGACTTCATTCGGTTTTTCTTGTGCTGATATGAGAAAGGATACCATTCCATTAATACTGTTATGTCAGTGTTACTCCTTGCTGGAGATATTCTTTCAATGCACTTTACAGCAAAGTGCCTTGTCACAAGTGGAAATCTGGACCGTTAATGGATCCAATAACATAATCAAATCTTTGCATGTCATGACAAAAGAATAAACTATGGATATGTTAAATCAAAAATTTGAGTGTTGCACAGAAACACTTGCAGTTCAGTTTTGAAATGACTTCTTTTTCGTATGTGGTTTCTAATGGATTGTGATTGTATCGATTTCACTGTCAAGGCTAGCCTATATATTGAATAAAATATACTTTTTAATCAATGAAAATGCTGCCCAATGAACGGAATACGTGTAAGCTAAGTCAACCATATTATGAAATTCGGTCAAACTTACTACATGCATTTGGATGTCTTATCTCAGCATTTTGTCCCGGGGGGGGGGGGGGGGGGCCACTACCATATGTACCAGTACGGGATGCGCCATTTTTTGGGGTACTTTTTTCAGGCTGAAAATAAATTTTAGGGTGTCATTTTTGGTAACATCACAAATGAACATAAATTTTGGGGTGTCATTTTGGAAGTAAAATGCTTGAGGGTATTGAATTTAATCTGATTTCAGGTACTTGGTTAGAATTTCCAATTTTGGTCACAATTTTAGGGTATTTTTTTTGAAAGGCCCGTAAATTTTGGGGTATGGTTTTTGAAAAATTCATAAATTTTAGGGTATGATTTTACAATTGAAAATGGCACACCACCGTCATCCACCTATTGAAGTGACCCCCCCCCCGCCCCGGGCATTTTGTACATTACTTTGCATGGCAGGACAGTGATAAAAAGTTAATTACAGCGTAGAAACGGAAGTCATGTTCATAAGTACCGTAAGTGGCATTTAAAGGGTCTGTTTCGTCAAGCATGCCTTGCACGTGCCGTCTCTTGGTTCTCCTTTGTTGTCGCCATTTTCATAAATGAAAGTTTTTGTTGAAATGTTGAGATTTTTCTCAGGAAAGAGGTGATAACACAGATGAATTCCCAGATGACTTCTTTCGTGGCAGTGGGAGTGGCGTATGGCTTGCATTCATTACTATGACAACTGCAGGGTAATTCACCTATTTTCTTTGGGCACTTCAGTGTGCACTTTATTCACTGGAGCGTAGAAGAGTTCTCCTTGTCATCATCTTAACCCTATCTGACCTGGGTGTTTTGAAACACTCAATGCCTGGGGGGGGGGGGCGGATTCCGCCCCCCCTGTTTATCTCTGTTGTCATAAGAGATATGGCAGCCAAACTTGGCACAAAGGTAGTTCATTATATAAACAATGAAAATTTGAAATCATAATCCAATTAGCGATGTTGTTGTTGTTGCTAGAGCATGATGATCATTATGATGTCATATGACGTTATATAAATGAAAGGTTGCTAAAAGGTCATGAAACTTTATTTTTCATAAAGAAATGAAAGATATAGATCAAAATATATATAAATTCTTAATTTAGACTTAATTGGACCAATTAAACATAATTAAGAGAGATACAAAGTATGTTTTTCACAGAGTGCAGTATGAAAAATTGGTAACCATGGAGACAAGGCTAAAAATAGAATGTCCAAATTGTTGCAATTTTATTGCTCTATGATACAAAGTTAAACTTACGAAGTATCAGAGGCCTGCTGCATGTGTGGAAAACGGTTTAAACAAAAATCTACTAGGGGGGGCGGAATCCGCCCCCCCCCCCCAGGTCAGATAGGGTTAAAAGCAGTCTGTCCCCCATTGTTCTGACCTTAGTTACTGCTTTAGCTACCTTATTTACGCTGCAGCTAAATTCGTGTATCACTGAGTCTCTATGACCCTGACATCAGTGGATAAAGCAAATTACCACAATCTTCTGGAATATACAATTGAGAGCTTTATCGGTTTTGTTTTCATTCATCGAAGGGGACAGATTGCCTTTATGCTCGGAGGTATTTCGTCATCTTTTTTTAATCTTGGCATTCGTTTTTGTCTTTTTTTTCCTATGGATTCTTCGGCAGAAACCCTCTCGTATACGGATCAATTAGCTTTCATTCACAAATAAGGTTCAACTTTATTTCTCCGACCTTCTGTCATCTATTACTTTTCCAACCTTCAACAACGCTCATATTTTTCCAAAGCCTATTACATCTGGCTACTATTTGGCACACGATTAGCTATAGTCTGTCTCAAGTTAGATGTCACGTGGGATTTCCCGAGAATAAAACATTTTATGAGTTTTGTATGAGCAATCCTGTCTGATAAAACAAGGACAGATTTTGTAAGACAATAGCATGAACTGCTTTTATTGACACCTGAATTCAAAGCGATTAGTGATCACAGACAAAGGAAATTCTCTCAGCCAGTAAATCAAAGCAAACAAAGCCGCAAAAGTTTATCTGAAACCCAAGTAGCTAATGCGCTCGTTGTGCATTCCAAAAATTGCTTTTAAGAGCAAACATGAGCATAGATTGAAAGAAGAACACATCTGCCTCAGGGTCAGGCATTCAATTTGTTTGGTTCAAAAAGCCGGTCGGGAGGCGATTCAATTCTCTTGCTTTTTTCGGTGTGATTAAAACACTTACTGCGCAACTTCTGAACCAAATAAATAAAATGCCCGTGGTAGGTGTGTAGATATATCCTTCTTCTTTCGATATATGCTCATGGTGGCTCTTAAAAACAATATCTGGAATGCACAACGAGTGTATTAGCTACGTGGATTTCAGAGAAACTTTTGCGGCTTTCTTTGTTTTGAATTTATGGTTGAGGGAACTTCCTTTGTCTGCAGTCACTAATCGCTTTGAATTCACATGTTAACAAAAGCATCGAATGATATTGTTCTATGCTATTGTGTTACAAAATCTGTCCTTGTTGTCTGATAACAAATCTCACGTGACATTTAATTTGTGAGATGTTTAGACCTTATTTGATTAAAAGATTGTTGTGATCTTTTGCAGGTATGGAGACATCACCCCAAAGACAAAACTTGGCCGACTTTTTACAGTGATTTGGACATTGATTGGTATTGTCTTAACTTCATTAGTTGTCGGTCAAATTGTGAATTCACTCACATCGAGAGTTGTTGTCACAACGTCTTCAGGCAGCAGTGCCAAGAGAACAAGTGACCTGGTGAGTTTTTATAACTTTCAACCGGCAAAATTGAGGGGTGTATCCCCTGTGGGTCAACTCCAGGTGTCCAAGTTTAGCCATTATTGCCTAGCAAATGTTCAAGTAGACCTTTTCTCTGATTTTTGCTGATGAACTCAACCTCCCTTTTAAAGACTTTTTTCTGAAAAATATGAAAAATGACCCATTTTCCAGGATTTTTTTATCTGACAAATGTATGAGATGGGCCATATCAAGCAGGGTGAGAAATACCTGGATGAATATATCAAGGCCAAAGGTAATGCATTTCCTTGCAGTTCCACTTCATCAGAGACATTAAAAAAAAAGTTTTGGTAAATGAATTCATGGGCAAGAAAATAGTGGTGTTAATGCATGTAGAACACGTACTGTAAAGAGCGAAAACAGTACCCTCTTTCTTGGTTTCTCTGCCGTGGATTCATTTTAAATTCTACCCCCCTTTCTGAGTGATTTAATAGACACGCATGCTTACATTTGGACCCCTAGGGTTGACATACCAAGGGTGGATCACGCTTCCAAAAATTAGTATAATATTTTTGAAGTTAATAAGCTCTTTAGGGATTTTTTACAGATTTTTCTTGAAAAGGAGGATTTTTGCCATAAGTTTACGAGATTTTCACAGAGTGATACTCCCTTTGAGCAAAATATTGGGTACATCCAACCATTATTCCAGAAATTTGTCACATTTGCTTTACTGCACAAAGTCCTGGACTAGCTTCCATCCTTTCAATGATTCTAACTTCGTTGTCGCTTGAGGCACGTGCCCCGGCCCCCTGGCCATCACAATACTGCTTGAAATTAGCGAAAAACTTTGTCCAGTCTAAAACCGAAATCATCTGTTAATTACCTTACGTGTGTTCTCTTTGCTTCATAGACTTTGGCTTCAAACGAAACGCTAATGATAGCTATAACCAAACTAAGACAAAGAGCGATACCTGGTAAGCAATTTGAATTGTAGAATTTTGACTACCTATCGTGCCAAAAAAGCTTGGCATATTTTTGCAGCACAGAGAAATTGCCTTTTCTCAACATGCTTTCGTGTTCAAATAGCATGCAACTGTTCTAGTCACTCTGAATGAACCCATTAAAGCTAATTTTAAGAAACTGATTGAATTTAATAGATTTAAATGTATTTGGGGTAGTTTGATTTGTGTAGGCTGTTAAAGAAGCAAGAAGTTTTATTTGCATAACAAGCATGCATTGCGTCTAGCACCAAAGCTCTTTTTGGATTTAGTTTGATGCAAAAGTGGACAAATTAAATGCATTTAATCAGGACAAATCGACCTGCTCTGCCGTTTGTCATGTGACCCATGTGATAAAGAAAACGTATCATTCCTAAAAACAAGAAGGATCATCTGTAACCCAATGCATTTCATGTGATCAGTCTCGTTTCATACAGGCTCCAGCAAATCAAATGCGCAGTTAAAGCTACGAGTCAGCAGATTTATCATGTTTGGGTCTACGCAGACTATTTAATGTGACTCAATGCCTTTATCATCACATCCCTAAATCATGGTCATATATTACCCTTTTAAAAACGACATTCAAGACGATGAACTATGAGTCCTGGCCAACATACTTGACACTTGAAGAAAAAAAGTCTACTAGAGAGCTTCGATCAAGCAGTGCAAGATCACTTGTGATCCCAAGGGAAGCTGGAACTTTCCAGGATAGTGCAGCAAAACTGTTTAATTCTTTGCCCGAACATATAAGAAACTGTTGCATCTATAATAAATTCCTGACATTATCTAAAGACTTTAAAAAAAATAAAATTGTTACATAAATTTTACATAAGTTTTTGATGAGGTACAATGTAATAAGTTAGTGTAAGAGTTTATTTTAATGTATTATGGACAACCTTAATTTATTCAGGACAATCAATACTTCTAATTACAGGCAATATTTTAGGTAGCATTTAACAGAGAATAGCCATGTCATGTGGATCTGTTAACATCCATTATTATTATCATTATTATTATTATTATTATTATATACGGTACATGTGGATTGCTGGTCATCATCTAAAATATTTGGATGCTTGTACGCTTTTCCGACATTAGTTACAGTTGCTTGTTTCAATTTTCCCCAAGGGTATATGAAAAGAGCTGACCACGATACTAAGCCAGGTGTAAAAAGCTAGGTGTGGTGGACCTAAGTCATACTTGAGTCACTTCAAATTCATATATATGCTGTATCCTGTACATTGCTCTGTTTCTCCTTTACTCTCTTACCTTCATCATATGAAAACAGAAACACATTTTAATTGGATAAACATAAAGGAAAATTCTGATGCTATAAGAATAAAATTATGTTACTGTTCCTTAAAGGTGACCTGAAGCGAAATTTTTTAGTAATGCAAATGAACAGCACTGTCGAATGATAAGACATCCTGTTTAAATGTCTTTGATATCTCATTTCGTTTTCAAGTTATCCAATGATTTTATGTTTCAGCTGATGACGTTATTTTGTTCGCAAATGACTATGGTAACTTATGTAAATATAGCTGTATCTGATCTTTGAAAGATTAAAGTTGTAGGAAACATTTTCGCTGAGCTAAATAGATTTAATACAAATTGCCTCATGACTTAATATGATGTTTAGAAAGGCATGTTAATTGTGCAAAGTGTTTCAATTAGATTTCTCTTTGGAAACATGGTCAACCTTGTATACTTTCTTTACTTTTTGCAAACAAAATGACGTCATCAGCCAATGGTACAAAGCAGTGGTCTATATCTCCCTGCAGTGGATACCTCGAAAATGTGACAAGGTATCAGCAAATCTTGAATAACATTTTCTATCATGCAACGGCGCTATTCGTCTGCATCAAGACAAATCTTCGCTTCAGATCACCTTGAAATTTACTTTTACTTTCAGGAAATACCTCTGATCTGGAAACTGTTAAACAGTCATTGCTATCAGGCTTGCTATAGATTCTGTGCGACAATTCAAGAATAAAATAGAATCTTGGAAAAATGTAGATTGTGACTGCAGACTTTGCAAACAATACATACCTCAGCTCGGCTTTTTATAGTTTTTATACATCTTAGTTGTAGATTTTATATATAGGTTTTATGAATTTTGTAATTTTACTGACTATTTACTTGTATATATTTTTCTGTATCATTTGTAATTAATTTGTTGGCTTGAATTAGCATTTTTATTTAGCTATGTAAGTTGCCCACTTTAACTAAAATTGTAATAATAATAATATTAGCAACTTAGGTTTACCGTGTTTGAGAAAATGTGTAATGCTGACTAATGAATTAAAATACAAGCAATGTTGTCAAAAAGATTTACTTTGGTTGTTAAACACCTGATAATTCTTCGATCTACTTTTGCAGTTTCTTTTTCAGGAAATACATCTGATCCAGAAACTATCAAACAGTCATTGTTATCAGGAAAGGTGACAAAAGTTATACTAGAAGCCTATGAAGCAGGGCAACACAAAGAGGCATTGAAACATCCGGACATTGAATTTGACAAGTTAGAAAAAGTCGATTCTTCGTATGGTGTTGTTTTAAGTGGTGAAAGCAGAAGGTTAAAGTCGTGTTTCAAAAGATATATAAAAGAAAATTCACAACAAATCTTAGGAGAGCTTGCTGATCATTATGTGTCATTTCAGGTAAGCAGGTTAATTTATTGATTTAATTGGTCGGAGAATCGATCGATAACCTTCCTGATTTGTCTGTTGGGTAACAAAAGTTATAATGAGGTTATAAAGGTATTCCTCAAAAGTTATTTATCGATTGATAATGAATTGATTGAGTAATTGTTCAGTAGTATATTGGCGCAGCAATCTCGAGATGGCAATGAACTTCAATTGAAATGTATATCGGTAAAAATGATATTATATGCATTGGACTCTAGACTTATGGCGATGAGTCCCTTGTATCCCTGCTGTAAAACTTGCTCAACAAGGACTCGTAATGACGGCACTGTAGCTCCCGGTAGTATGCATACGCCAGTCGATTAATGATGGAATCACGGCCTCCAATCTCGAATCACGGCCGCTAATCTCGAATCTCGTCCGAATGTTATCAGTTGCTTAGTCGAATGGAAAGTTCTATCGCGGTTTGCCAAATCTTGCTATCTGATTGGTACTCTAGGAAGCAGAGAGTTTGGGCCTAAATAGGGTCAGGTTTTTCAGAGCAATCTAAAATGGTCAGAGTCTCAGTTGACCGAAGCGCCATCATCAAGTCAATGAGCATAGGGAACCAAGGGACTCTAGGCCATTAGTCTACATTGAGTCATGTTAGATATTCTGCATATGCCCAAACAACAGGAATCTGCTGACTGTTGTTCTATAGCCCATCTGATTGGCTAAAATTCGTCTGGAATGAATCTGATCATATCAACGTTAATCCCCAGGTGAAACTAAATTCTTGAACTTCGAAATCAAATGTTTCAAATTTCTTTTATCTTCAAAGAAACTCATTCCATGGATGGAAAAGGTGATACCTTGCAGATTTCTATATTGTTTCTTTTTAATATTGTGTTTTATTATTCCTATTTTCTCTTTCTATTCTTCATGATACTTTTTGTATAATTTCTACTACTATTTCTGCAGAGAACACTCTGTATAACTTGCTAAGTTTTGATATTTCTTGTTCCCAGAGAGGAGACTCAGGCTCATCTCAGGCGCAGGTTGTTATACTCTCACCAAAAGCAGATTTAACAGTTTGTCTCATCAAATATGGAGGAATTGCTTTACTTGTGTTGGTTATTCTTGGTACAATTTTCGATTTCACGAAGTATATGCGAGGTTTGTTTTAGCTTAAATCTATTCTACGGTCGCGGGCTGGGGGGCTTTGGCCCCCCTAATGATTTGCTGCAGTTCGTTCACTTTGGTAGTAAAGGAGGCTGCGAAAGCCCAACTCGTGGAAATGAAGATTCGAACTAATTTATATTCGAGGAAGTTATTAATTTTGTCGAGAGTACGATGTGATACTCATTTACACTCACCGTTTTAAAGATTCAACTTCTATCATGTTTATGGGAGATTAAGGAACTGGTCATTAAGTATCTGCTCATTAAGTATCTGCTAGGGTGGGCCCGAGGGAAAATCGAAATTTTCTCAAAATATTTGGTGGTCCTTTCGAATCCCATATTCGACATTATCGAAATGCATATTCCATGGTTCGAACACCACTCATCGTATCCAGAGCCATTCGAATGCTCTTCATTTCGACTGAACGCCAGGGCTTCACAGGTGAGAAAATTATTTTGTTTCGAAAAGAGCCAATCAGATAGCAGAATAGCCTGACAAGCTCCAGGGTTAATGTAGGCGTTGAAGTTTACGGAAAACCTTCATTTACGGAAAACCTTCATTGTCACTGGGTACGAGGTTGATGTAGGAAAATTTCTCATTGCCCATCCTCAGGTGATAGGTCATGGGCTGTAACAAAGAGGTATCACTAAAAATAAAATGAAGCATTAACTCTTGTTTCTGTGTTACAAAACTTCAATGCCAACGGAATTATGTAAAATTCTCTTTGAAGCACGGGTCCCTAACAGTGTCACAGTTTGGTATTCACATCTTGTAAAAATGTTTAAAATTGGCCCAAAAGCAAGCACATCTATCAGAATCTGAAGAGGACTAGCTACAAAAAAGATATACTGTTTTTTTAACTTTTTTACCAAACAGGTCTTGTATGATTGCTGAGAAAGTCATGTTGTGATGAATTTTACAGTATAAATCAATATATATTTATTTCATGGCCCACCCAAAACTGCAAAAATTATTTGATAGCCCACCTAATTGGTTGGAATATATTTCGCGGCCTAGCCATATTCCTTCCGGCCCACCCTAGTGGATACTCAGTGACCGGTCCCTAATGTAGATTGCCTCATTATTGGAGACCATTATGGAATTAAGGTCATCTTGACATTTTAATGCTATTCCTGCCACTGCAATTAGGGGTGTTTTCCTTTACGTTTTTAACTTTATATATTGTATTGTATCTATTTTTATATTAAAAACTTGTATATATTTTCAAGTAACTTGGCAAATGATACATTTTATTGCTTACAGGGAGAGCAAAAATTGCAACACCAATCTCTGACATTGACATAATGTTCATGGAGATCGATGCAATGATCGAGAAAATGGCAGGAAATCTTCCAAAAACAGTTGAAGAAATCGAAACAAAGCATACTTGCGAAAGATGGAAGTTAAGCAAAATGGATATAAAGGATTTGAAAGCAATCGCTCCTGACTTGACAATATTTGACGAAGATCTAAGACCTCGTGTTGAAGAGGAAAATTACAGGGTACCACAGTACAAATATCAGGAGTCCTCAGACGAAAGTGTTGTAGATATGCCTATTTCTTACAAGTACACTTAAATTACACCACAAAAGTGGCTCTCAGGCATGACAAAGTACAGATATTTTTACTTGTTATTGATGTGGGAATCCAGCTTTATGGAAAGAAGGTACAGTGACAAGTAACTGAGAAAACTTAAAATTTGGCTTTGTCAGCTTGTTGAAACAGAAAACTAAGTTAAGAGAAAAGGAACTGTCTTTGAACATCCCTACGGATGGTTTCACCTTTCAAACGAAATCTTCAAACTTTGTAGCACTAAATGACTTTTCAAAATATTTGTTGTTAAAACTTGTCGGATTGTTTCCTATAATATTTTTTTAAAGTAAAGAGACAACTATTTCGGAAAAAAAACTTTCCAAGGTCTCATTGTGATGAATGAAGTTATGGTAAGTCAAAATATATCTTATTGTGAAAATCGTATAAGAATTTCTCTGGTGGATATATGTCTTTAACAAACCTTCTGCATAAATAAAAGATATCCAAACTTGAAGTTGTCTTATCCTGCTTCGTTGTAGAAGCTAGATATTAAGATTTAACTGCCATCAGATTTTGATGTAAATGAATAGATATACGGGTAAGTTAGTTAACTTCGCTGTAACAATGCATCCCCGGGGGGGGGGTACTTCATTGTTAAGTTGTACTGGACGTGCCGCTCATATGGATGGGTTTTTTCATCCGAAATTCTCTACATATGGGTCTGTTTTTAACCACAATTCTGGTAGATGGGTACTTCTTTGAGAATTTTCTTATCAATCAGCCCCATAATGATAATCCAGGCCAAAAAACTGAAATTTTCCTTTGTTTCAAATCGACAATTCATGCACATGGGTCAAAATTTCCTGATATTCATGCAAATGGGCTCGAAATTTTTGAATACTCCGTCATACGAATGGGTCCTTTTCTCAAAGTCCAGATTCAGGTCGAATCATGTTGACAATGAAGTACCCCCCCGGGAATGCATCATCTATATCTATATTATTAAAACGTGAAGCGAATTTTGTGTGGCGTAAAACTCGAGCACCGTTGCGCTGATCCTCGCGAAACTTTCCTAATATCTTCGTCTTCTCTCTACGGGGTGCAATAGAGATTTTGTTTTTTCAAATTCGCCCCCAAATCAGGGTAAGGGGCGAATTCGGTGACATCAAAGGATTGGCGGAATCCCTTTCAGTTTTCTGTGTACAAGGGAATGATCCTTAGACATATCACAATTGTCGGACCAATGAAAGATTGGAGCCATAGAAATGATTGGAGCTTTATTTTACTCAGACTCTCTTTCTGAAAGGAGGAGAGGCAGAGACGTAGGAACCGGGGGGGCACTGGGGGCACGTGCCCCCCCCCAAGATTTTGAAATAAACAAAGAAGCGCCCTTTTTATTTTCAGGAAAAGCCCCCTTAGCTTGATGGAAAAAGTGCCCTCGAAGTGTCTTGCCCTTCCAAGTTTGAGATGCTTCCTACGTCCCTGAGGAGAGGGCAGAGTTATACAAATCGACCTATTTTTCCAGCATAAATTTTGTTGGCCTGAGAGGAGAGTATAGGAGAGGTTTGAATGAGAAAGGGAGACTATTCTTAGCCAAGGGGGGAAACTCTTCATATACGCAGATGGGTCTTCATATACGCCGAGGAAATTTCAGGAAACCGAAAAAATATCAGTTTAGCTTCATTACAACCCAGAAAAGCAGCTCATTTTATACCTTGACATCTGTAAACAAGCCATAGAAATGATCGGAGCTTTATTTTACTCAGACTCTCTTTTTGAAAGGAGGAGAGGGCAGAGTTATACAGATCGACTTATTTTTCCAGCATAAAATTTTGTTGGCCCGAGAGGAGAGTATAGGAGAGGTTTGAATGAGAAAGGGAGACCATTCTTAGCCCAGGGGGGAAACTCTTCATAGATGCGGATGGGTCTTCATATACGCCGAGGAAATTTCAGGAAACCCAAAAAATGTCAGTTCAGCTTCACTACAACCCAAAAACGCAGCTCATTTTATACCTTGACATCTGTAAACGAGCATAAAAGATCTGGAAACAGTGCAAATTGAGACCAGGATTTTCAAATATTTGATGACCAAAAATAACGAAAACATAATTTTAGTTTATTTGGACCCAAGAATATCATTTTCAGCAATATTCTGACCCAAAAATATCAACTTACATCCCCGTATGTGCATGTGCTGAGTGACCCCCCCCCCCCCTTGGATCCTTAGCAGCACGGGACCGGAGATCCAAGGCTCCTATCGTCCCATACGCTGTTTCCACTGCTCCGGATTATACACATACATCGGATGATACAAAGCAGATAACGCTGTCAACGATTTCCTGTTTGTGTGATTTTGGTATTGTCACGAAAAAAAATCATGTCATAAATAAGATCATGAGCGCATCCTTACAAAGGAAGGCTTCAGAGAAATAGGGGGGGGGTCGAATGAAAGGGGGATTTATTCTGAGGGGCATAGAGTTAAAAAGAGAGTACGGGATATAAATGGGCAATGAGATGCTAAAAGTAGATGTCTTACTCGGAGTTCCTCTTACTTTCGCACGTTCTAGAGGAGGATATATATAAATATGCTCGCTGCAAAGGGCTGCAGTGGCGTAACAGAGACACTCGGGGCCCGTAGGAATTTGGTAAGTTGGGGCCCTTATGTAGGGACCGTGAAGCGAAGTGAGATCTACGGGGAAAGAGGGTTCAGGGTTGTGGGCAAAGCTTTGAAACTATGCCTTTGAAAAACTCGAAAAAATCCACGTTTTATGGTAACAAAAGTTTCTACATAGGAAAAATCAACAGTAAATTTAGCACATTAATAATGAATTTCGTGCAACAAAGTTAGGTAGTTTACATAAGGTACATAAACAAACTGTTGTTCTTCAGTATGAAATTATATATCTGAACTCTATTTTATAGTGTAGTCTACTCTTGAACACTATTTTAAAGATACACGGCAATATTCAAACGTTCAGACGGCTCTGTTATGCTGTTTGGCTGTTTGATGAAGATAACTTTGAACACACAAATGTTACCAAAAGATATCCTGCATTTCTTTTGCTTGAAACCTACCTTAAAGCTTTTGCGGATAATATTAGTGCAATAGAAGCAGTACATTTAGTGCAGACTAACTGTTCTCCCTTTATACCCGAAAGCTATCCATACCAATAAACACAATAGTTTATAAAAAGAATTTTAGTAAACAGAATGCAAAGTCACAGTATGTTATTAGGTGCTCTTGCTCACAAGAATAAAGTTTTGAGGCAAATTATAGGTAATGAGCGAAAACGGAATGAAATTCCAGTGTTGTGTTAGCAACACTGGTTAGTAAGGGTTTTTGGGATGGCGTAAGGAAGACTTTTAGCTCAGTATGGCCAAAAACCACATAATACGACAAAAATTTTGGGGGCCCCTTTTGGTCGGGGGCCCTTAGTTCGTGAACTAAGGTGGCCTAAACTGCGTTACGCCACTGCAAGGAGCCCTTCAAGGGAAGGAGTGTTCAGAAGTCTATTCTAAACAGTTAGTGAATTGAACGAGGAATTTGCTGAAAGGGTCAAGGGGTGCGATAACGATTGACTGTTTCGTTCGTTCGTTAATCAGTCAGAAGCTATTCTTTTGAATGAAGTTTACGTTTTCTCCGGGGGGAGGGAGGTCTAGCAAAATATCCCTTTTTGGCATGTTGGTGTTTTGACAACCTGCTCTAGAAAAATTGCTTAATCTTGATACCCTGTGCTAGAAAAAATTGGAGAAAACGATACCCTGAAAACAGGTAATAAGTAACCGTCCCCCTGGGGTATTGCTGGCAGATTCTTATTCAATGTCATATTTGCAGGTAACGACAAGGGCCTAGGCTTCTCCAAATCACAGATTATCCAAATATTTCCTCACTACACGGTTGATATATGTTGTTAATTTGGGTACAACGGAGGAGCATTAGTATGTAAATTTCAGAAGAGCAAAGATTAAAGAAGGTAAACGATGGAAAGTAAGGGAGCAGTTATTTCAATCCTGGGTACCAGCACGGAAGATACTTTAACAGAATTAGACAACATTTCATTTTTATACCCCATCTTGAATGTGGAAAAAAGTCTTATACCCCACCACCTTTCAGCGAAATAGTTTTTTACCCCATCCAGAAGTCTTCGAGGATGTGATGTATAAAATTTATACACATGCATGCCAATTTATTCCTGTCAATTTGCATACAGGTCAAGTGATTCGTCATTTCCAGTTGTCTTTCAATTTTACTTTTAAATGTTAACTGATGACTTCACATAAATAGTTTTCAAGCAAAATAGTTTTGCACCTCATACCAATTTCCCTTGATATTTGGACACCCCCACACAGTAATGGAAAAGATTCTCTTACCCCTGTCAAAAATCCTCCGCCTTGGTAACCCAGGATAAAAAATGACTGCTACCTAACCGAACAAGAGCAATGACTGCAACTGTGAGAAATTTGGGAAATTAGACATCGCAACTTAGCAGGATAGATTGAAAAATCTTGAGGGACTTTAAATTGCATGAACATTTAGCAAAGAAAGGATATACATAAGCAGTGAAAAGAGGAAGCAATGGGGAGAAATAGAGGAACAACAACGAACAGGTTCATCTTGCCTCTATCTTTGGAATTATAAAGAACGTTGGCAAGCATCGACGGAAATGAACACCGATTAAACCGTGCCTATATGTGATAAGACTTCGCATTTCAAAACATGAGTAGCTATGCAGAAGGAAGGACAACAAGAATAGAGACGGCTGCGAGAAACAAAACGGATGAAGTTTTCAGATACAGGGTGCATATATCAAATGCAGGTAAATCAACTAACAGTGCAAACAGGTCTCGGAGTAGACAGGCGAGACGGAGTAGAATTGAATTTGGCGCAAGGCTGGTGCAAAGAGCTGACAAGAGCTGATAAAACAGGATTCTACTGGGTTTTGAAACAGGAGAATTTACACCAGAGACATATCCGTTTGAACATGAGACATGTAAGAGAGACTGCAATAGGTCTCAGCAAACGCCCCTTAGATGGAATTGTATTTTCTCTGCTTTTGAATTTCCCCATTTTCAACTATTGATTTGCAAGCAGGTTGAAGTAAATTCTTATTAGAAATTCTAACAAGCTCTTGGAATGAAAATAATGAACATTATATAATGTCATATGCTACCATTTAGGGAGCGGTCAAGAAATATCTGCTATTTGGGGGTGCGTGATATTTGGATGGGCCATGAAAAATTCTGCAATATCTTTTTGGGGCTATGAAAAAAATTAAGTCAATTTTATAGGGCCATTGAAAATTTATTAATCGTAAAAAATGTTACTTTCTAAATTCACAACATGGACAGATAATTTGCACTTGGTTCTAGCAATTGGCACTCCAGCAGATGTGGACAGGAGCCAGACAGAATACAGTACTATTGTCCAGCTCAACACCTTCTCTCATACAACTGATGTCATGGTAACAGTGCAAGTTCTTTTTGGTACAAGCCCAAAAGCTTAAGTTTTTGGTTTGCTGTCTGAAAAAAATACAGGACAAAATCTGCCTGTATCTCAATTGCTAATAGTACATACCGGTAAATTATCTGTGAAATAAAAGTTACAATGGGAGTACTATATCATGCCCTCTTGACTTGCCTAGGAACAAAAATCAGTTTATGATGGTCACAGGTAATGTGTCCTGAAATTAAATGTTTTATGGGGTCATGAAAAATATCCTGATGTTTTCATTGGGCCACAAAAAATTAAATAGGAATCTAGGATGGGCCATTAATTATTTTGGTAAGTTTTTGGAAAATCATCCACCCCCATATAGCAGATACTTTATGACCGCTCCCTTAGAGAGCTGTAATTTTCTCAAAGAAACTGCCCCGGTATACAGTGCTGAGATATTCCTTCCAGTCAACCAAGGCCTAACAACGTGAAGGTCCAAGTTCAAGTTAGAATTTCCATTCCTCAAAATTAAACTGGAAAACAAATGCTTATCTTATCTGGGGCCAAAACATGGAATAGTCTTCCATCTGAGTTGAAATCAACAAACAATATCAATGCATTCAAACATAAGACCAAAGAGAACTTTTTCTAAATATACAGAAAGAGGAAAAAGACATATATGTCTTCTACTAAGGACCATATTGAAAACACACGTGCAGCTCTGTATTTCCTTTTTTCCTACGTATTTCCGTTATACAGCATCCTCTAAGAGGACCATTGTGGAAATAAGGTCAGCTTCGCCTTTTAATGCTATCCTTGCCACTGTAAATAGCAGTGTTTATCTTTACGTTTTGAACATTTAACTTTTCATTGTATCTATTTTTGTTATAAAACGTCTAAATATTCATTGTGGCAAATTGATACATAAAATACCAAAAAACCATTGTTATGAACTCTTAGCGAAAGGTTAAGTATAGGCCCTGGCATCGGTTGTTTTGAAAAGTCAATATGGGATCAATTCTAAGCGTCAGTGGAAGACTTTCCCGGCAAACTGAAAACAGAGACGTGTGAACCGGGGGCATTGGGGGCACGTGCCCCCCAAGATTTTGCAATAAACAAAGACGTTCCCTTTTCATTTTTTAGGAAGTGCCCATTTAGCTTCATGAAAAGTGCCCTTGAAGTGTTGTGCCCCCTCCCCAAATTTGAGATGCTTCCTATGTACCTGAATAAAAATAAGATTCGTAGCTGCAACATGACCCAATTAAACATTAACCATGGCTGAGACGGCAACTATGATAACAATTGAACATTTGATACAAACGCGTCTCCCTATCCCTGGTGAGCAAAGAACAACAAAGCAAAAAAGGGGGAACTACATCAACGAGAGTAGCGAAGGCACGAGAGCGCAATGTGGGCATCTAAATCACTTAGAGCAGTAAGAGCAAAGCAGGCAAACGAGAGATAGTGAAGGAGTGAGATAAAATACGATAATGAGAGCAAGGAGAGAAGATGTTGGCCAACGAGTCAACTGGATAGATCGAGGAGTTCTTAAGGGTCTGCAGAATTATTGAAAGTATTCAAGATGGAGAAGATATAAACAGTTAACAGAGGGATAGCGAGTACCAAATAGACCCCATCCTAAGGTATATTCAGGATATTTGTGCTTAGACTGGGGTACCAAGCATCAACCCAACATGATAATTCCTAGCATGAAAATAGATGCCGAAAAATATTTTCTCTGACCCAACACTACTAACATTTATGAAGTCAGCATCCTAAATCCGTGGACAAGTGCCCCAACTGATTAGATTGCTCATAATTTATTTGGAAATTTCAATATTTTGATTTTATTAATGTTACTTGATCTTACTTTGGTTTGTAACAAATATTTTACCCGTTGTTTTACTGTCTCTCATATTTGAGACCCAAAACATAATCTAGAATTTGAGCAACCCAACAGAACAGAACCCCCCCCCCCTAACTTGGGAAAATAGATAGAATATTTATCTATACACATCTCTCCCATAGTAACTGGCGCACGTAAACTTAACTTTCCATACACGTGAATGCCAATTACGACGGCGGGCCAGCGCGGCGCCGCAGGCGACGCGCGGCAAGCCTAGTACAATTTAATTCTTGATAAATGAATTTACTGTAAATTAAATCGAAGAACTCACATTGTTTGAAGAACTCGCTACACACAAAGTAAACGTATATTTAGAAACTGAAATGAACCTTAATGAAATACAACTGTATCTGTATTTTAAATTAGTTTTGATCAGATTCAATCAACTATAACAGAAGAAAGAATAAGTTTGGAAAACTGCCACAGTACAAACTATTCGATGTAAAATATGCTCAATGTAAGGTAGTTTAGGCCCAGTTCACACGGGAACGCAATCTTTCCATTCCGTCCTCGTTCCAGTTATGTAACGAAAGAAGGAAGTGTTCACACGGGAAAAATACGAGGACTGCTGATCAGTTTTTTTTCTGCTCATGCGGGAATGCAGTCGTTCAGTTCAGTTCCATAGTTGTTTCTACAGTACATTCTTTTCAGCAACAAAAACCTTCCACGCGTGCTCTTAGGGAAAAAATATCATCGTTCAGATTTTGGACCATTTCCAGTCTTCAATGCCTGTTTATTCTGTTTACACGGAAACGGAGCTGAAAGATTGCGCATCGTTCCACTTTTCGTATCATTTTTGTTGTTTTACTGCCTGGATCGGAAAGATAGGGTAGGGTGGGGTAATGTAAGTCCATGGGGTAAAGTGGCTCTACTGAGAGTTTGATAGGAGTATCCTTCCTCATTAAATGAAAGAAAGGTAAGCTTTTTTTCTTGTAATTCTACATGATAAGCTGCCTTTTTTATACAGGACATTCGTCTAAGGCGCATCTCCACTCGTTTTATAAAAAACTTTAGTGAACGGCCTACTGTGCAAGAATTTCAAAGCCAAGAAATACTTTCCCATGCAACTCTTGTTTTGCTTTTCTGGTCCATTCATGAGCTGAGGTGACAGCTTGGTCTTTTAAAATGAAATAACATTTATTTCGAAATCACCGAAGCGATGGTTCTTTTTATGTTCATTTTTTACGAGGTTGGGTAATGTGGGCCTACAGAGAATTCAGCCATAATTCAAATTCAACGAAACCTTGAATAGACCTTTTAGCTATTCTGAAAGGAATCAGAATCGAACGACATTTTGCTGTATTTTGTAGAATTTTCGAATGTGCACAATAGTGATAGAAGCTCTAACGCCACTCGATCGAACCTCGCGTATAAAAATGTATAAAAATAACGCTCGATCCAGGCTCTTTTGTAGAATAGCTAAAAGGTCTATTGCTAGATTGCTAAATTTGCGCACTTATATTCATCCTGCGAGGTTATTTTGTGTCTAAGATGTGAAAAGGGTTTTAATGTTACCGCGGTTGCTGTCTTGTAACCAGCAAATTGGAGTAAACATGCTAAGAAATTTTGAATTTGATAGTTACTATCAAATTCGAGCACTGACTTGCAAGTCGGAACGATGGTGGATCACCGCATAAGGAAGATACTTTTATTTTCGTCACGTAAAGTGGATTGCTTGTGATAAAAGACAAATATTATGATTTCATTGAATAGAAAATAGTTGGGAAATATAATTTCATTAATTTTTTAGTCATTTATCCTTTCATATTCGGATATTGTACCAGTTTTGAAAATAGACACACTTTTTAGACAGCTTTAATGTCAATAGACCTACGCGGCTATGGTCTGTTTACGCCAATTTCAAATCAAGTAATCAATTTATAACAAAATCATCCTTTATTTCCTTTTCGTGCAATGAAAACTTGTGCCATGAATGCAAGTTTTAAATAATATTGGAATTCTCCAAGATTATGGTAACATGAATTGAAATAGGTAAAAATAAATTGGCTGATTTTGTTTAAGTATCGGATGCATTTTCAATGTTTTTGTAACTTTCTCAAATCCACTCGTAGATAAGGTATTTATTTTGTATACATATCTACCTAGCAACCGAAGGTAGTTTTTAGGACGCTGAGAAGCGGAGCTTATCGAAACAGCGTCCTGGTCCTTCCTAGCGATGTGACCACACCTCATGATTCCTTTAGCGTGGAATTGCAGAGAGTTGGTGACTCTCCTCACACGTTCAAACAGGTTCGGCAAGGGGAGGACTCCAACCACCAACCTTCAGATTGATAGTCAAGCGTGCTGCCACTGAGCCATCCCCGCTATACAATGGACATAAAGGCATCTGTAGATAAGGTACTCGAGTACAAGAGATATAAGGACATGTCCTCTCATAACAGATACCTTTATGTCCGTGTCTAAACAGGGCATTTTTTTCAATGTATGTATGTATGTAAAATTTTGCCATACAAATTAAAAATTAACGAAATGAAAGAAAGGCTATTTACATGCGTACAATATGATAAAAACTAAGATCTAGTATAAAAACACCCCTAGTTTAAAATGGCAGGGATAGCATTAAAAGGTCAGTACAACCTTGTTTCCATAATGGTCCCTCCAGGGGTATTATAGAAAAGAAAAGTTTTCATGAACAAAAAATATTTTTTGTCAAAAGTAGAATGTAATGGCTCGTTCCTAAGAAAGTTAAACAGCCTGTTTGGCCTGTTGTTTATGCAGTTTTTAGAAATTTAATGATATGTATAGGGACTGTTTTCTTGATTTTGGAAGTCTTTAAAGAAATTGTCCTTTATCTTATGTTTGAAACTGTTAACGTTTTCAGCAGACTTTAGGTCAGAGTGCAGATTGTTCCAGATTTTAGGTCCTAGGTAAGATAGGCCACTTTGCCCTATGTTGCTCTTTCGAAAAGGTTGATTTAATTTGTTTTAGATCTTCGAGTAATCCGACTCTGGCCAACTGGTAAGAACATCTCCGACATATAGGATGGGGCTGAATTATCAAAAAATTTGCAAACGTTTGTAGCAGTACATTGTTTAAATCTCTCTTTAGTAGGGAGCCAATTCATATTCTTAAATTCTGTGATTCCTGCGTGATCATCTTGATCGCAAACAACAATCATCTTGACCATTGATATCTTCTTGTGCAAGGACATTTCAATAATTCTTTGCAAATATTAATTTTAATGACTTGTCACGAAAAGTCTGTGCCACCCGTTAGACCAGAAGCATATTCATCATATTACTTGACGCTTTAAGCACGAATGAAGTAATAACAAAAACAAGTCTTGTTGATTTAACCGTTGCTATGATAATGATAATCCAACATCTATTTACTTTGAATTTGTTCCCTATATTCGTTTCAAATCTTACATCGATCCACCAGGTCTGTTACTGCAAACATTTCAATTGATATCTCAAACGTTGCTTTCATTGCATTCATTTTCTTAGATGTACTGACGTAGTGTTTTCATTCTGTACCTTTCAATGTGCAGCATTCTGCACATTTCAATGAGCAGCAGAAGAGTAGAGACGCACGTTCGTAAGCATTCTTCTTGGCTTTCCCTTTCATGGTAAGTAATTTTTGAAGAAGTTACACCGTCCTTGATGTAATTGAGTAGATGTTTCGGTAAAATCAATTGACCCTGTGCTGGAGTATTCACCATTTGTCCCTTTGGAAAGGATAATGCTGGCTTCCATGAATATTTATGGTAGCCATATATATGCCTTTAGTGAAAATGATCAAGAAAATGGCTTTGTTCCTTGTAGTGCAACTGTACAAAGATAAACAAGTAAATAAAGTAAAATATAAGCACGTTGATGCAAATTGATATAAGCTTTGATGAAAATAGCAAAGCCCATGGCACGCACCACACAAAATATTGGTAACTGATCTATGACAACAGAAAATACACTTGATCTGATAAGCTAGAATTTGACCGCAAGTGGCTTTATCAACTTCTAATTTATAGTTGGTAAGGTTAGGGGTGGGTTAGTGGAAGCCATTGTCCTTCGTAAGGTTGGGGGTAGTCATTGCTTTCAACGATTAAGGCAGTCACTGTCTTTCGCTCCCCTTGGCATTCATCTCTGTAGTTTTGTACAGTAATTAGGAAGGTATTGTAGAATTTAAGATTTATTGTAATATTTTGCGTATAACAATAAAAATACAAAAATATATAAAAGTTGGTACAGTAACTACTAATAGCTTCTTCTCTTTAAAAGAGTGAGCTAATAGCCTTAGACTGCATATGCTTTGATGCCCTTTAAAGATCCATTGCCTTTCACATGGAACTTTTGTGGGAATGTTGATATTTTACATTGTCTGAAAATCAGGTCTGGCCTACGTGGGAACCATTGCTCAACACGACAGAGGTTGAACTGTCAAAAACTTTTCACTTTCGTTAATGGGGCAGTCAGACGTGACGTTGCGCGGGACATATTCATTGTATTTGTATGAAAAGTGCTTAGGCTTAGCATCGACTCGTCAATGGAGATTTTGAATGGGATTCTCGCACATTTCAATCCATCTCCATTGACGTTGTTCTTGAAAATCTCAAGGATGTAATTGACAGATATTGTTCGTCTTTGTCGACTTCATGTATTTGCAAAGTTATTTTGTCTATCACAAATTCCTGAAAGACGTAAACAGCGATCTTGCTGAAGCGACTTTGAAGCTGCGAAGAGATAATCTACAATTCGAAGTGGGCAAGAAACTCACCAAAGAATATGTTTTTTGAGTCAGATTTATGTGCTTGGTGAAACCGAAAGGTGAATAGAACCTTCTCAAACACTACTGGATTCCTTGCTCAATTAATTTCGTCAGAATTAGAGCGAACAAAGAGGTACAGTAAACATGTTTTGGGATTTAGGCTTATACGAATTGGAGTGTGACACGCAGAATCTGCGGCGACCCGCGTTTCGCGTCTGACTGCCCCTTTAAGCTTTTCTGTCAATTCAACTGTTACTATATCTTTTGTTTCCGTTTAGGCCAAATTTGAGTTTCAGACAATCTGAAGTTGTTGTAGCCTGCCCGCCAAAGACAATGATCCCTTGTCCTTTTGACAAAAAGGCTCTTCGAATATTAACTTTTCTTTTAGTGCATAGTTCTGGGCGTGTCCATAGAGCGAAAATGATGGTTTCTTCAGCCGCAAGGTGTTGCTTATTGTTGATTTGCATGCAATTTGCAGTTCAAGCCATTGCGGAAGCACCTGGTGAGTTTACATGGAATATTTCCTGGTTTATTATTCAAAGCGACTAACAAGAGCAATCCACTCTTGGCTGGCTAAGAGTAACAGTGAAGTTTGAAAAAATGGTTTATTAATTCTGGCTAAGACAACAAGGACAGATTTGGTAAGACAATAGAACGAGTTGGTTTTGATTGACACTGCAATTCAAAGCGATTAGCGATCGCAGACAAAGGAAATTCTCTCAACCAGTAATTCAAAACTTCTGCTTCCCTTTCATGGTAAGTAATCTTTGAAGAAGTTACACCGTCCTGGATGTAATTGAGTAGATGTTTCGGTAAAATCAATTGACCATGTGCTGGAGTATTCACCATTTGTCCCTTTGGAAGAATAATGCTGGCTTCCATGAATAGTTATGGTAGCTATATATAAGCGTTTAGTGAAAATGATCAAGAAAATGACTGTGTCCCATGTAGTGCAACTGTGCAAAGATAAACAAGTAAATAAAGTAAAATATAAGCACGTTGATGCAAATTGATATAAGCTTTGATGAAAATAGCAAAAATAATAGTCCATGGCACGCACCACACAAAATGTTGGTAACTGATCTATGTCAACAGAAAATACACTTGATCTGATAAGCTAGAATTTGACCGCAAGTGGCTTAATGAACTTCTAATTTATAGTTGGTAAGGTTAGGGGTGGGTTAGTGGAAGCCATTGTCCTTCGTAAGGTTGGGGGTAGTCATTGCTTTCAACGATTAAGGTAGTCACTGTCTTTCGCTCCCCTTGGCATTCATCTCTGTAGTTTTGTACATTAATTAGGAAGGTATAGTAGAATGTAAGATTTATTGTAATATTTTGCGTATAACAATAAAAATACAAATATATAATAGTTGGTACAGTAACTACTAATAGCTGCTTCTCTTTAAAAGAGTGAGCTAATAGCCTTAGACTGCATATGCTGAGATTCCATTTAAAGATCCTTTGCCTTTCACCTGGGACTTTTGTGGGAATGTTGATATTTTACACTGTCTGAGAATCAAGTCTGGCCTACGTGGGAACCATCGATCAACACGACAGAAGTCGGACAGACAAAAACGTTTCACTTTCGTTAAGCTTTTCTGTCAATTCAACTGTTACAATATCTTTTGTTTCCGTTTAGGCCAAATTTGAGTTTCAGACAGTCTGAACTTGTTGTAGCCTGCCCGCCAAAGACAATAATCCTTTTTCCCTTTGGCGAAAAGGCTCTTTGAATATTAACTTTTCTTTTAGTGCATAGAGCTGGGCGTGTCCATAGAGCGAAAATGATGGTTTCTTCATCCGTAAGGTGCTGCTTATTGTTGATTTGGATGCAATTTGCAGTTCAAGCCATTGCAACATCATCTGGTGAGTTTACATGCAATATTTCCTGATTTATCATTCAAAGCGACTAACAAGAGCAAGCCACTCTTGTCTGGTTAAAGGAATTGAGTTTAACGCTATGCTGACAAACTGCTGACGGCCCTTTGTTATCGCACAGTTGTGCTAAAGTCATTTGTAGTGGAGACCAAACATTTTTTAATAATGCAAGGATTAAGGATAATGCAAGGATTAAGAAACCTTTGCTCTCCACTACTAATGACTTTAGCACAATTGTGCGATAACAAAGGGCCGTCAGCAGTTTGTCAGCATAGCGTTAACGCTCAGCTATTTATATGGACTCAATTCCTTTAAAGGCTTATTTCCAGTCAGTGGAATTTTCCGAGCGGGCGGAATTTCTATTGTATTCGAGAGAAAATGTCGCTCTGGCATTGAATAGAAAGTTACGGCTTAGCGACCTTTTATTGTCTAAAATTCCGCCCATTCGGAAAATTCCACTGACTGTAAATTAGCCTTAAGAGTAACAGTGAAGTTTGAAAAAATGGTTTAATTCTGGCTAAGACAATGCGATTTGGCAGCCTTAAAAGGACTGCATAAGTTAAACTCCCAAAGAACCATTGCTTTCCTCTCTCCTCCTAATACAGGCGAATAGCAGCAGCTATCATATTCAAGAAAGGGCATTACGCATTGCATATAAAGATTACGAGAATGATTTCGGTTTTCTCCTGGAGCAATCTAAATCGGTGCCAATCCATGTAAGAAACCTACTGTTGCTCATGACTGAAATTTATAAAACAAAGTGCGATCTGAATCCTCCATTCATGAAGGAAATTTTCATGCAACGAAATATTAGGTACTGCCTAAGGCATGGTAATGATGCTCAACTGCCAAAAGTACGAACTACGTCCTTTGGAGTTGTGTCCATTACTTACCTTGGAAATAAACTGTGGCAGCATTTACTGCAAGAACTAAAACAACGAAACAGCCTTCCTATGTTCAAAAAACGAATTAGATGTTGGAATGGTGGAACATGCAAATGTAGGCTTTGCAAAGTATATATCCCGCAAGTTGGGTTTCTAACATGATAGATTTTAACTCTGATTTGTCATGTAATATATATTAATTTTAGTTTTATTGTAAATTATGTATATTGTAAATAGTAGGCCTTAATTAGCTGCATTTTAGCTATTCATTTTTTAGCCTACTTTAAATAGATATTTAATAATAATAATAATAATAATAATAATAATAATAATAATAATAATAATAATAATAATAATAATAATAATAATAATAATAATAATAATAATAATAATAATAATACATTTCAAGTAAAGTTATTCTATGTAGGTTTAAGCTCCGTATATCTATACCGCATTCACACTGTATCAGTTATACCAGCTTTATCTAAACAAAGTTAATCTTCAACCAATCAAATGCATTCGACTTGTTTCATTGACCAATTAGAAGGCCCCATTCGATAACCCGGTTTAGTATAAGCTGGTTTTATTTGCAAGTGTGAATACGGTTAAGCAAGTGCTATCAGATGTTTATATCATCTACGATTATTGAGATTCGGCTGGTAGCACGCATCTCAGATGCATTGAGCCTCATTGCAACGCATCACAGTCATTGCGGCATACACGTCAAATTTGTCAATAGGGCACAGGGAAACCGCAAATCTTCCATTTTCAACCTTATTAGCCAATGATATCGTTGTATCATGATCATATGATTGAAAATAAGGTTTTTGAGACAAATTTTCGAGTACCTTCAAGAAAATATAAATGAATATTCCACCAATAAAGATACAGAGCTGGTTTTACAACGAATCGATTCTACAGGCTCCACTCCATATTAGCTGTTCTACATTTGGTTGAATTCAAATTTTTTTCGGCCATTCACAGGCTAGGATCGGCGTTACGTCAAATTTCATTCCTTCGAGAATTGGCCTATGTTCAAGAATTTTTCAAAAACGCTGTAGATAATATATAGCCTTCAAAATAGCACATAATGTGTGATTTTCGAATATCCTTCACGAGTTAAAGCTATTTACTTCCAAGAAAGATGATGCCACCTTCACTCGAAGCAGAATCCCAGTAATCGGCATAAAATCAGTATCTTTCGCAGTAATAACCAGCGGATACAGTTACCAATAAGGCCACAACAAATCCTTTTTCTTTCCATCATTTTATCGTCGATAATTTCAATGAAATGTGATAAGACTTCACAGCCTCTGCAGCAAACCGTCCAACTACCGTCATAGCCTTTGAAGCTAACTGTCCAACTACCGTCGATTCAATGTTTTCTTGTAGCAAATACCTTGGAAGACTTGCATAAAACAAAAATTTGGGCAAGGAAAGAAATGAAAAAATATAGATCAATAAGTAAAGTTTGACTTCAGTTGACTCAGTTCAACTACTCCAGTGTGAATGCATAGTTTAATCGCTTAGGCCAAGTTTGATGTTCAGTGAGGCATTCTGAAATTGCATTATGCCTACACTGTGTGATCATGACTCTTCAAGTTATATGAAGAGAACGTTTCTTCAAGGGGAAAATCACGTGATCTGAAGTTGGAGTAAATAACCTTTGCTGAATTTGTTTATACAAAGAAAGAGGTAATAGAATTTTGACATAAAGATGCATATTCACCAGAAAAATTACAATAGTATTATGCTAACAGAATGATAGTATTCCCTGACCTATGACCCCATATTTGCCAAGCCTACTATATTATCCCTCTTGTGTCATCACCTCATCACCTCAGTTTACACAAGTTGGTCACAATGGACGATGGCCTTAAATGAGAGGGAATTTATGAAGTAAATCCGTCCGATTAAAGATGAAGACAGTATGCCTCCTTAAGCAGTTCCGAGTCCCCTCTCATTCTCCTCAATGTACCCATGCTAATTGGCCTAAGGTTATTATATTCTTCTCTCCCTCCCTCCCTTCCTCCCTCCCTGCCACTCACTCATTTTTTATTCTATTTACCAAAGAACCAGAATAAGCGTCACAGCTACTGTACATAACACAGATTAATAGCCCAATTACCTTGGCTTAGGCCTTGAGGCAATCAGGCAAGATTTGAAGGTGATGCTGTTGGATTTTGTATTTGTTTCTCTCCTTTTAGAATTTTACAGGCCTTCACCAGGCCTTTTGCAAGAGAACTGGCCCCGTGACACTCATTATGGAATACGTAAATTTGCAAGCATCCCTAATTATCCAGACTGCCCAACAACTACAGAGAATAAAGAGAAATTCGAATGGAATAGTCCAGTGAATCAGTCATGGCTAACGGTGTTTTACAACAAGCGGTTTCGATCATACTTTGTGTCTCCTGTCTCTGGAAACTTCAGATTTTTTGTGGTCTGCAATGCTGCTTGTGAAGTAACAATTGAGCTTCAGCCAGGAATGAGAGAACTCGTAAATCACTCTAGTAGTGCTAGTTTTGGTTGGACCCCAAGGTAAAGTAAAACAATCAAGGGTGACCTTACGTTCGTTTGGCAATCAAAGCAATCAAGATTTCATTCAGAGTCCGCTAGCTCGACCAAAATGCTTCGAAATAATGCAAATTCATAATTGTTTTGCTTGCGAAAGGAACGCAAGGTTAGACCCCTTTTGCATTGACCAGTAGAAGTATAGACCCGTAACAAAAATATAACGGATCAGCCTCCAGTTTACACTGCTCTTCCTAAACAAGTACAGTTTTGCCCCTGCTCTTTCTATAAGATAATGGCTGCGGTCACACAAGACGCTTTTACCTCGTTGTATACCTTCAAAACAACGGGTTAACTACGCTGTGATATGTGACCCAATTCGTTTTCACTGATAACGCTGTTACAGCGCTTTGGTCCTGAGAGCTGATTCTATAAGAAAACAATAAGATGCAAAACAACGGGTAAAAAAAGGTTCCGAGCTATGTTTTAGCGTTGTTTTGGAGAATGAACCAATCGCAGCCTTGCGCAGTTGTCACATGATACATCATATCACTGTGTGACCGGGTGTCATTGTACCGTTATATTGCCGTACTTTCTGGCGACAAAAACAAATTGCAAGAAGGTGCAGCAATTCACATGACAACGGGAAAATACAGCAGTGTGACCGCAGCCAATGTTGCTGCTATGGAGCATTGAAAACGGGTGAGTAAAGAAGTATGCCCGGCGTTTGGAAGGCTACTGCTCCCTGAATATATAAGCAATGATGTTTGGCAATATCTAGTTAAATAGTTACCGTGTTCAATATCTTTAGAATTTTTTCTGGCTAAAGTCGGTCGCTTCGTTAATATTTTACAAGGCAGCCTAACCGGGTTTTTCGTCAGTACGCATGCGCAACAACCAATTATTGATGACGTCATCAAAATCAATAAACTATAAATTAAATGAAAGCCTGTTTCAAGAAAAGTTCAGCAATGCTTGTTTAATTGTCATAGAGCTAGTGGTTCAAAAGTTGTGACTTAAAAGGCATCAATTTTGCGAAGCACTCAATTTAAAGTCATGTGCTGACCCCTGAATCAATGTCAAAACTTTTGAAATTTACATGAAAGGATGTCTCCTAGATACAAACTAAACGTCACAAAAAGCCAGACTATCGTAGCGATACTCATGAGCTGTGTGGAAAAATTCACTAGGATAGGGTTAAAATGGGTATTACAACATGACTGTGCAAAACACCATGACTTTCTCTTCTCGTCAACATTCAGGCAAAAAGTATCAGATACATTCAAATGAAGATGTTTTCTATGTGTTTGAACTTCCTAGAACTACCCAGGGCAATCATATTTTTGATAACATTAACGATTTTAAGATACAGGTTGATTCTTAACATTTTTGTCTGTAGTACCCATTGTATCTCTTATTACACAGTTTCAGATATGTTTGACCTAAACGAGCGAAAGGTCCAGCAAGAAATTCGATGCCACGCTCCAATTAGAGAGGAATTTCTCATTAACCTTTTTATGTTGCCAGCTGATCTTTGTCTTTGTTGACGAACATCTCGTGTTGTCTTTGTTCACTGATACTTGCATTCTTTAAGAGTATCCTTTTCAAGGTTCTAATCAAGGAACGGATACACTTTTTGGAAATTTAGCTATGGAAGGATATAATAGTTGGAATCTTTGGTTTAGGGAATGAAACTTTTGGTAATTATTGTTGACAGAAGGCCACACTCAGTCGGTTTTGGTCTGGCCAAGAGAATGCAAAATCATGACATCTTTGCCAAGAGATGCCAAATTTGACCACTACTGAAGTGAGCTAGGAATACTCTATCTGATGGTTGCGAAAACTCGGGTACCAGTTTGTACACACTGGCAGCACACCCATACGCAACATTTCTTGAAAGATCTTGTACCGAGAGTCCCAGAAAAGTTATACAGATTTGTTATCAAAAAAGAATAACATGAAAAATTATTTTTGGATAGTAACTTGAACGTAGATACATTTTTTTGTTGATATGGGTGCTTTGAGAGTTTGAATATTTTTTTGAAATTCTAAATTCGCGTACACCTCCAAACCAGAGCTTTGGCCTTTTGGCCTTAGCAAATTCTTGAAGCACATCGAAATTAAAAGCTGAAGTTAAAGGAAAATTAAGAAAATGCACAATGGGTGACTTCTGTTAATCAGAATATGATATGATCTGATATTTTTCAAATTTATCAAGGCTGTCCTTGATTTACTCATTGTAAACTTAAACTGAACTGAGCTGTGCCTCAAGAATTTTCGTTCAGGCCAAAGAACATATCTCTGATTTCGAAGTGGATGCAAGTTTGAGCTTTTAAGAATAATATTCCTGCACACAAAGGACCAATGCCACCAAACAATGTATCTATTTTAAAGATAGCTATAATCGAGATGGGTACAAGTTTGAGCTTTTAAGATTAAAGGGGCTGGGTCACGTAAAGTAAACAAACTTCTTTCGAAACGACGATTTTGCAGATTTTTTGACAGGCCATAACACACAAATTTTCCACTATTTTTGTCAAAATGAAAGTGCTATTTTGAAGATGAACTCTTGAACTTCAGAGAGAAACAAACGAAACAACCATATGTTGTAAGATTGCAAAGATATTGATGGATTTTTAGAAGTAACTTTATTGTGGATTCACCCCATCCACCAAAATCTGTGCAGAACAAAATGGGCGCGTGCCGGCGTGTGCGGGCAACAATATAGATTATAAAGATAACAGATTTGTTTACGGTTACGTGACCCAGCCCCTTTAATATTTATGCACACAAAACAAAGGACAAATACCACTAAACAATGTATCTATGTTCAAGTTAACTATAGAGGAACATTTTGAAAGAGATCAGTTATTGATTAAAGCTAATTTCACATCACTGCAGTAATCCAAATCACAGCAGTAAAACAAGGGCAGATTTTGTAATACAATAGCATGAGTTGCTTTTGTTGACACCTCAATTCAAAGCGATTAGCGATTGTAGACAAAAGAAAATCCCTCGACCAGTAAATCAAAACAAACAAAGCCGCAAAATTTTCTCCGAAACTAGGGTAGCTAGCTCGCTCGTTGTGCATTCCAGAAATTGGTTTTAAGGGCAAACATGAGCATAGATCGAAAGAAGAAGGATGCATCTGCACATCTGCCGCGGGCATTTTATTTGTTTGGTTCAAAAGCCGTTTGGGAGGCGATTAAATTCTCTTATTCTTTTGGGTGTTATCAAAACATTTGCTGCTCAGCTTTTGGACTAAAGAAATAAATTGCCCGCGGCAGATGTGTAGATACATCCTTCTTCTTTCGATCTATACTCATTTTTGCACTTAGGAAGGATTTCTGGAATGCACAACGAGCGCGCTAGCTACCTGGGTTTCAGAGAAACTTTTGCGGCTTTGCTTGTTTTGACTTACTGGTTGAGAGCATTTCCTTTGTCTGTGATCGCTAATCGCTTTGAATTGAGGTGTCAACAAAAGCAACTCATGCTATTGTATTACAAAATCTGTCCTTGTTCAGCAGTAATACATTCGTCTGTTGCATTCTATCAATTATTTATCATTATATCATCTAGAAAATGGTCCAGTCCTCTTAAATTGATTAAAGGATTTCGATACAAGATTGAAGCATTATACTCTGGGGATGGACAGAGTTCAAACTTCTTTAGGCTCGGCATGGAGTTTCCCAATGGCACAGAGATGAAGCCGGTGGATAGCAGGGTTTTAAGGAGGTCAATGGGTATGTTTATTTGTTTATTTCCTATTTGGTTTCTCTATCTTACCATCTGCAAGTTGATTGCTTGTAAATGCGGCTGTGAGTGAATAAAGGGTATTAGGCTAAACATTTGATAAAAGTCACAAAACCTTCAGTTTCATGGCTTCCTTTGCATTGCCAGGTGAGTCAGAGAAAAAATTCTCGCTTGAAAGGCACTGTCCCCTGGATAGCAAGATAAGTGTCAAATATATCATCTGACAGTGGACATTTTCAGATAAATGTTAAATTCTACCATACTAATTTCGGTCACTCCTTTATGAAATGATTTAGGATTTCATCGAGAAACTCCCTTCAAAAACCCTTCATATTGCATCAATGTATTTCAATCAATTATTATTCATACATAGTGCAGGCCTAAACATCTTTATATCCACCATGCATTAGCGGCTACTATGCATCAGCATTATGTAGCTAACCACAGGCATAAAATCGAGATCGAATCTTTCTCATATTTCTTCTTTACAGTAATGACTCAAGCACGCTCTTAATCATCAATAGCTTCAGCAGCCAGGAGTTTCGAGGCTGTGTGCAAGCCACTTCAAGTCTTCTCCTCCCGTAGAAAGAGAAATTTTAGGAACAAACCCTAACCCTAGAGGGGGTGGTACTCTGGTATATTTTAGATAGGGATGCTCAGGCTATTGTACGAAGTATCAACACAAGAATATAGCTTTTAGTATTAATATAGACCCACAACATAGTTTTTCTGATCCTACCTAAACATTACAAAGTCTTGGCATCTTGGATCTATGGCAAAGTGCCCTTAGAGATAGATTTCACGTAGTGTGTTTGGATTTTCTATGTATTTAGATTTTATAAATTTTGCTTTTATCAATTTTATTTCATAAATTGTTTTGTCCCTGATTTCCATTTTTCCCCATATTTGACACCAAAGTAACTAATCCAGGACTTTTAGTACAAATGATTGGCTCAAAAATAATCCTTGCCCATATTTTACACCCAAAAAAGTAACATGAGCGCCCCTATCCTGAATATACCAGAATACCCCCTGTAACTAAAAAGACAATCATGTGTAAAATATGAGGTGGAGGTGGGTCATTTAGCATCAGTCAGCGGCTTAGGGCCCGTTCACACAGGAACATGATTGTTCCGTTCTACATCGTTCTGTTCCGAAACGTGGAACGATATAAACAGTGATACGAAAAGTGGAACGATACGCAATCGTTCCGTTCTCATGTGAACAGTCTAATTTTGCGTTCCAGAAAATGGAATGAAGATGGAACGGAACAATAGCCTTCCCGTGTGAACAGGGCAGCAACCTACAGAAAGTTCATTTTACTTATTCTAGTTTTCATTTCAGAATTCTATGCTGCAAACCATTTGTTGGTTGAGCAATACGGCAATCTAACATGTCCAAATGAATCTTTCACTCAGTTCATACAAGCGCCAGGAAACGCAGCTGTATATCCACACAAACCATCTGCCATCATCTGCCGATCAACGCTGTACGATTCAGCATTTTCATCATACGGAGATAAACACCCTTTGAGATACACAGGTTATTTCAAAGCAAACGCCAACCATCCTATATATTTTAACCTTCAGTGCGACGATTTTTGCACAATGAATTTTGCCGAAGGAATTCAACCAGCAGATAAAGTTCACAGGAAGAGCAAAGATAAAATGACGTACGTAAGTTCTAGTCAAAGCGAGTGGAAACACGAGTATCTGCTTTTTTCATTGCCAATTTGCCTTTTGCCTTTCTGAAGAATATATTTCACACATTTCACACATAAACCTTTCAAACATTTTGCGTTTCCTGCAGCCCCACGGCATTACACAGTTTGCCCTTGCTCTTGCCATACGAATTTTATAATCCTGAATCATCCAATAATTTCAGCATACAGTTCAAACGGTTGACCAAAAGAAATACATGAGCCAGATCACAGCTACAAATCACGAAATTGCACTACTTCGGGCTTTAATTGCGTGTTTTTTTCGATATTTAAGGAAGCAACATGACAGCATTACAACACTGGGCTAACAACAATACAAGCACCAAATCCCAAGACAGACGACACAGCAGATGATTACCAGGAGCGCACATTCAAATTTTGTTTGGGGGGTGTCAGCATTAATTGGCCTATGTCCCATCTTGTTTTTGCAAAGATTGCAGCTGCTTGAAGATAATGTTTTCGACACATACTTCTTCGCAGCATTTAATTGAAGACTTAGCAAGATGCTGCTTTGTTATTTTAAGCAAATGCAACAGGATAGGTTGGTAGAATGACAATCTAAATACTTGCTTTATGTTAATAAAATGTCTTTTTCTTTGTTTCCTGTCCGCTCTACAAATAAATGTGCACAAACAAGCGATTTTAATTTCAACATGTGCAGCCCCATAGTTTCTTGGAACGGCCATCTTCGTGAATGGACCAAAACTGAGGCTGGCCAAAGTCCGTTACACGTTTGCAAGATGGCCTTTCCAAAAAGCTGTGGGGCTGCACATTAAAATCACTTCTTTGTGCACAATTGTTTGTAGAGCAGACAGAAAATATAGTAAAAGACAGGTTGATAACATAAGGCAAGTATCTAGATTTTCATTCTGCAGCTATTTATCCTGTTGCCTGTGTTTTAAGCTGTGACTTCTCTCCAAAAAGCAGATTTAAAATAAAGCAATACAGTTTTTGAGCAATCCCTTCCCTTCAACAAATTTTTAATTCAAATAATCTTTGAATTTTTGTTTTGAGTCAAGCAGCTCACAATTTGGGATTGTCTTATTGGCAAAGACGTATGTATTTCCCTCTGAGTAATGGGGTCAGCTTGATAGTTGGGTGTGGCTGCCATTGTTAATTGTGACCACAAAAGCTTCCAAAGAGCAATCCAAATATTTTCTACTGCTGAAATCACCTCGCTATATCGGGTGAGTCAGAAAAAAGAATCCCCGCTTGGAAGGCCACTGGTCCATGAATATCAAAGCAATAATATTGAGAACTGTCTTGTTTTATTGCCAATATGTTTAATTAGGTTCCCCAATTTACCCGGCTTTAATAGGCCATTCTTTCGCGTGGATATGGATGATTTTCTGCAGAAAGCCTCTTCCAAAACCTGCAAAAACAAATGAAAACAATGAGCAAATCTTCCTACCTAAAACTGATGACACTCACACAAATTCGTGTGTAATTGACTATTCGTTATCCGATGTGTAATTGACTATTCTCTTCTGCAACAGAACTGCAACAGAATTTGCTGCTGGTACAGTGGAGTCGGGCAAGTACTACAGGATTACGTTGTTCTTATGCGGGTTTGATAGCGCTACAATGAGAATGAAACTACAGTATGGGAAAGTTTCAAATCCCCCTTCATGGAAATCTAGCTGGACTGGCCTACTTGTCAATCTATTACCAAGTGAGTAAATAGCTACAAACACTAACGTTAATCAAGTCAAATTCCCTATATAAGAACCTTCATCTCCAGAGGTTAACGTACATTAATTGCCTGAGTGCGTCGTTTCCATGTGCTTTTTGACTCGACTGATATAAGTTTGGTCAACATTCATTTCATTTTTCATTTTATATTATCTATACACCAAATCCCTTCGGCATTATAGCTAATACTACATAAAGAATATTACATGAATTCCCTTTAAGGAAAGATCAGTGAATCAATCAGATTAGACCCTGTAAGTATCATCCTGAAGTCCTTGGTAAGATATGTGAAAGACTACCTTTAAACGATTATTTTTCAGATGAAACGAGGGTAAACATTCCTACGCCTATTTTGAATGCTGTTAGCTCCACTTCAATATCAGTACAGATACCTTCATTGCCTACAATGCCAGCTCGAGATTTATGGAGCACAACTTCAACTTATGACATAGTGTACAAGTCGAAGTACGAACCGAAGAAAAAAGTCGCTGTGGCTGGTGCTTTACCTTTGACTAAAATCATTACGAACCTTGCAAAGTTTACGAGCTACGCAGTCAATCTTACTTTTTATGGCAAGATCGATTCATCCATTGAGTATAACCTGATTTCCTTGGCATTGAATGTAACTACATTGGAAGATGGTATGCTTTTTTTGTAATCCTGAATGAAATTTGAATGTAACGTTGCAAGATTCATTGCAACATGTAGCTGAAGGGCATAGCTATCTTTTGAAAGGTTTCCTGTGGCATATAAGGTATAGGTACCCTCAAAAAAACTTGTTTCAACATTATGGTAAACCATTAATTTATCGTACTCCCCCGTCCCCATGTTTTGGAAGATATGAAAAAATCTGAATTCTAAGTTTCCTTTGGAGCACGAATTTGGAATACCAAGCAGAAATCAGTCATTTTGCAAAAACTAGATTCCCGCGATGATTGCAAATCAATATCTACGCTAAATTTTTGACAAAATGTTGGGAAAAGGATGAAGAATATTTCATTTTAAATGAGAAATATAGGATTCGTAATTTTCTTTCAATCTGGTATTTAAAAGCTAGCCCTGGTATTTTACATTCATGAAATACTGCCAAATTATGCTCTTGGGGTACCGTTTTGAGGGCGGGTGGTACATCTACCTGATTCACCCGGTAGTTTTTACTTCTTTCTATGTTAACTGCCGCTGGGTTGTCATAGTATATAGCTCCCCGTGGCAATATCGTCCTTGTAGTTTTTCGCACAGTAATCATTAGGTAGCGTAGAAAGTAGCTTATCTTGTAAAATTTTAATGAGATATAAAAAAACGTTCATGAAGGCTTTTCGTAAAGTGTTTAGCATCTATAATATTAGCTTTCAGTACCGAGAAACACCAGATTTGATGGATTTCATTTGTGACGTACTTTTCTATTGGTTTCGAGATGTTTTCGCAAGTGTCCGATTACCACCGCCGTCAAATTACCAACAACGACACCCTATGGCCAATTTCGAATACACACGACATTCAAGAGCATAGTATAAATATATAGCCTTGTTGTTTCATTTCTCTATCTTGATTATTGTAAATTTTTTCATTCGCAGTTCCATCATCTGCACCCGAATCCTTCAAAGGAAATTTGAATAGTGCAACATCTATCGCACTTCAG
Source organism: Aurelia coerulea (assembly GCA_039566865.1). Lineage (NCBI taxonomy): Eukaryota > Metazoa > Cnidaria > Scyphozoa > Semaeostomeae > Ulmaridae > Aurelia > Aurelia coerulea. The sequence goes on along the minus strand of CM076945.1, from coordinate 4,722,529 downwards.
TGGAAGGAGATACCTGGTTACCAAAGAAATGGCGTTATAACAGGCTACCTTGTGCTGTTCAGTGGGACAAGTGGCACTCAGGGTAATCTTACTGTTGCAGGAAATAAACTTGCAGTGATAGTTCAAAATCTTCAATTCAACATGTCATACGAATTCAAAATTGCAGGCATGACCAAAATTGGGATTGGAACATATAGTGGGAGTATCACGATTAAACTAATTGAGCCAGAGCTGCCAAAAGGTAAGTTTGTATATAAAAGATTTTCTTTAAATAATAGACAATTCATGTAATGTATTAAAGGCATTGAGTCCATATAAATAGCTGAGCGTTAACGCTATCCTGAATTTTGCTGACAAACCGCTGACGGCCCTTTGTTTTCGCACAATAGTGCAAAAGTCTTAAATAGTGGAGACCAAAGAGTTCTCAATCCTTGCCTTGTCCTCAGGAATTTCTTTGGTTTAATTTCAACAGCAATGAAATCACAACTTTTGTTTTATGATTGAAAAGAAGTTGATCTTGGCCATGAGCACGCTATTTATGCGGACTCAATGCCTTTAACTGTTTGAAAGTAGAATTATGTTATTTTGAATGCATTATTTCATTGACGCTTTAACTTAATTTGCAAGATTTTCACTTTCTGCATTTCATAGATAAATCACTCATCAGATTAGATAAACTACTTCAGTCCCACTTCTTAATAGACGATTGCGCTAAAGATGGCGGTGAGGAATTTTTTACCAAGATGCATTGCGTTCTAATAGAGATTCTTTAACGATTCTATAGGAATTCGATTAAAGAACGCAGTGCATCTTGGTAAAAAATTCCTCGCCGCCATCTTTAGCGCAATCGTCTATTGCTTTGTTCAATGAATTGGATAACGGTACTAACCTTCAAGTGGGACTGATAATCAAAATAACTGAAGATCTGGCCAAAATCTCCAAAATAATAGACCTTTTTACTTCTTAAAAAAGAGGTTTGGATCGAGTGCCCAAATTTGGTAAAGTTTGGGAAGGAAAACGAAAGAACGACCCCCGTTCTCAGTGAATGCACTGCTAGCTGTGTTATGAAGTTGCTTCGGATCTCCAAACTTTTCAGAGAGTTTGTTATCGACTACTTAGTGCATGGTTTCGCTATGGTTTAGTTTACATACAGGCAAGTGTTATTGGTCTTTTTGCTTTGTTTTTCGTTATTTTCATTCATTTTTGGCCGACTTTTCTTTCATTTGAATAACGACGGTTGAAACGCAAACTTCGATTTGCAAAGTCGCAAAATAAAACCCTTGTAATGTTCGCGCTTTTACACAACAAAATCAGCCAACGACAAACGAAAATAATGAGGCCAGAAGGCAAATAAAACTTGCTAGTGTATAAACTGAACCAATCGTCAGTCAATTTGAGCAAAGTTGTCGTTGCTTAACTCTCTGAAAAGTGTTCTGAGATCCGAAGGAACTTCTTGCCGCAGCTAGCAGGTATCTATCAAAAACAGGGGTCATGCTTCCATTTGTTTTTTACAATAATTTACCAGACTTGGACGCTCGATTCAAACCTCTTTTTTAAGAAGTAAAAGGGTCTATGGCACGACCAATCAGATTGTAAGACATGAAATAACTTGATCGGATTGGCTGATTCTTCTCCAACTTAAACTTCCCGCCAAAGTCAAACAAAGCACGCGTTCGATTGAACGACTGTAACGACCAAAATCTCGAAGTAGCGAGTGAAATTAGGAGATCCTTTGCGTCCCTAAACAAGCAGAATATCACTTGTAGCACTTCTGAAAAACCACTCAGTGCGGCGTTTTAGGATCTGTGCTTTTGAGAAAAAATAGCAGATTATTTAGGCCATGTTCGTTTCTAGAAGCGTAGGGATATGAGTCGTAGTCATATCGTCAATCAGTCTATCGATAGAGATAACTATGAACGTGTAATCAGTCTGTCATCAGGTATGATCACACTTAAAACAAGGCTATCATAAAGACACTGCTATGACACTGCTCCAACTTCTCCGAAATAGCAAAGGGCTCAAATCTTTACCATAAAATTCTTTCATATTTTTCTTTGAATTAGATTGCTTGAAAGAAATTTAGGCTACTCTGCTGTAAATCTGCAGTGGAAATTTTTGATACCTTCATTAGGTTCAAAATGGCGGTATTTTTTGTATTTGAATCTGTGATGTCATCAAATTTCTAAATCCTAAACCAGATTTTCTTGAAGATTTCAGCATTTTTTCCTCAAATGTTTTTTAGGATTTACAATGGTGGTAACTCTTCCCAAATTGCCCTTCAATTCTTTCCAAAAACATTAATATGCCATTATTTTGAAAAAAGTAAAGATATACAAAAATGTCCACGGCAGATTTACAGCAAAGTGCAATTCAAACCATTCAATTCAGACCATTCAAGCCATTCAATTCAGAGGAAAATTTAATATAATTTTACACCGACTTATTTAAAGGTTTGAAAGATTTGAGTCCTAGGCTCTCCGACATTGTTTCATTAACGTCTACTCCTTAGTGTAGGTAAAGACCAAAAATGCGTAAGTTTATTGCAAATCTCGCGGGCCTGAATCAGGTTCTATGGCGACAAAAACCCATTCGGGTATCGTATTATATAAAACCACGAGAAACGTGCGATTAATCAATGGCAGAAGTAGAATTCATGTATTGCCTCGTTTTTTTTAAACTTCAATCAGGTAATACTGATTATTATTAAAATTTTTATCTGCAGTGCCGACAGCTGCACCCGAATCCTTCAAAGGAAATGCAGTTGATGCAACATCTGTCGTACTTACATGGAAGGAGATACCAAAATCTAAAAGAAATGGTGTAATAACCGGCTACCAGGTACAGTTCTGGCCGAAAAGTGATACTGGGACTTTGATTTATCTTAATGTTACAGAGAACAAATTTTCAGCAGCTATTCAGAATCTGCAAGTCAACGTCTTATATGAATTCATAATCGCAGGCTTCACAAAAGACGGTATTGGGCCATACAGTAGCAAAATTACGATTAAACTAATTGCCCCGAAAGGTAAAGTATTAGCTTGATTTTGGGTAAAAAGAACCTTTCACGTTTAACGACCCATAGTTTAGTGCTGTTGCTTAAAAGTTATAATCGAACATTTTCATTAAAGGCAATATGTCAATGTACGAAGCATACTTCGAGGGGGATGTTTCGTAAACATGTGATATTTATATTCGCGTGAATCATGTAAATAGCTGTATTGGGTGACTTCTCACGCAGTCTAAAGTTCAATGTTTTCATGTGATCAGTTTGAAACAGACTCGTTGAAACCAATCATATCATCCAAAAGCCGCATGCATGTTAGCATTTGGTCAGCAGTTTTAACGAGTGTGCATGCAACTGATATTCATATGGGCAGACTGCCTTTAAAAGTTTAGATAACTGATTACATGACCCATATGTGGATGCCCTTAAAAGGTACTTTGTCCATGTTAGTACAGCGGCTTTGCGGAAGGCATACCAAATTCACGTGATATTTAATGTGATCACTTTGGTATGGAAACCTCACTACATGGCAAAGAGTAATCTAAGCAGACTTACTTGCGGTTACACTTTCGGAGATGAAATGTTGCTTTGTGTGATCAGTTACATTCTGCCAATCACTGCGCGCTCTTCGAGGCTCTTCGTCAGCATCGGGTCAGCATATTTTAACAAGAGTGCATACACAGTTGTATTTACATAGACATATTTCCTTTACCCTAATCCATATCGGGGGACCCCCCCCCCCCTTCAAGGCTTTAATTGCTGCGTTTTTAAACGACATCAGTTATGTCCCCCAACCTTCCTGACTTTTACTAATGATCTATTACCTACATTTGGATGAAAAATTTTTTGAACAATAGGACTCAAAGGTCACGTGACATGCCCATATTTGGAAGGAGGTAGCAGCAAAATCATTGCTTTCAATAATGATAAGTCACCAAAAAATTGATCTGAAGATCAGTTTAGATTATTTGGAATCCTTTCAACATCGCCCACAATTTAGCCGAGAACGATGAAGTTACTCTTTGTTCTAAATTTGAGCCATGTGTTTCCAGCATGTTTTTTGGAACGGTATGACGCAGAAATTTTGAAAAAACTTTTTTTACCAAGTTGCCAATAGATTTTTCCCCAAGCGTAATCCCGGGGGGGGGGGTACTTGACTTAAATTTGTACGGGGGTGTGCCCACGAAAAAAATTTTTTTACCCTGCTCCAGAATTTTTCGCTCAAAATGATAACCTGTTCTAGAAAATATTGGTGAAAAGTATACTCAAAAACATGAAATTTGACCGAAAAACGACCCGATCTAGCAGAATATTCCCCTTTGACATGTTTTGACAACCTGCTCTAGAAAATTGCCTCATTTTGATACCCTGTGCTAGAAAAAAATGGTGAAAATGATACCCTTAAAAACGGCACATCCACGTCGGACAAATATACTAAGTACCCCCCCCCCCCCGGGGGCGTAATCACCCGAAGAGTGGGATTTATAATGAGAGCTACCACAATGGGAGTGAAATATGTGCCCCTGCAGAGAATAATCTAGATCCCATAAATATCCCCCTTGATATTTCTTTTATTTTAGCACTTCACTAGCTTATATTTTATCAATGCATTGTTCTTTTAAGTTCTATTTTGTGTTTTGTCGCAAATAAAGGTAGAATATTTATATTGCAAATAAATTCGCAATAATATATCAAATTTCTTGCAGTTCACAACATCGTTCAGAATACACCAGCAACTTGCGTCACGAATATACAATTCACAGACAAAGCACTCGTCAATCATGTGTCAAAGACTATTCAAGTCAAAACAATGAAAGAATGTTTCATGGCCTGCCTCGATTGCATACAGTCAAATGGAGGCTGCATGTGTTTATCTTTCAACATTCTCCGCTTGGCAAACATCGAAGAAGCTCCAGACTTCCGTTTTATATGTGAAATAAATGATGCAAATAACATTCTGTATCCATTGGATTTTGTGGAAAGGAAGGGCTGTCAATTCTACCAAGTCATGTAACAGGTTTGAGCATTTGGCCTAGGAGTTCACCATGGGAAAAGAAATGCGATCTAAAACTTAATATGCACGGTTCATGCTTTTAAGTATGCAATAAATGTTTACAAAAAGTTACCGCTGATTTTATTTTGACAACAACACTTTCGACACCATTTATAAATTCCCCAGCGACAAACGTCAAAGAGAAGATCATTCTCTTTCATGTCTATCAGCATTTCGTCGTCGAATGTTTGTAAAATGCACATGTCGTTTGCAAAGAAGGCAGCTATGACACTTAGCAAGGTGTTGTATATCATTTACAACATTAGAACACTAACTATTGAGATAAAGATAAAACTTTGCATCGTGTGTTGATTTAGACAACACGACTCCTTTGGTCAGGAGAAAATAAATTCTGAATTTGTACTACTCTGATGTCATCTGACTTGGACTAACAAGTACAGATAATGTTACAATAGAACTCACTACTTTTCATTGACACCTAGATACAAAGCAATTTGTGATTGCAGACAAAGGGAATTCCATGCTCGGTTGGTCAAGACATAAACAAAAACAAAGCAAGCCGCACAAATTGCCCTGAAACTCGGGTCGCCAGCGCGCTTATTGTGCATTCCAGAAATGGTTTTCAAGAGCAAATATTAGCACATATCGAAAGAAGAAGGATATATCTAAATTTCTGTCTCAGGCATTTTATTGATTTTGTGCAGATGGGAAGAGATTCAATTCTCGTGCTTTTTAGGTGTAATTAAAATACTTACTGCTCAGCTTCTGTTCGAAAAAAAATAAAATGCCCGAGGCAGAAGTTTAGATATATCCTTATTTTTTCGATATGTGCTAATATTTGCTCTTTAGAACCATTTCTGGAATGCACAACGATCGAGCTAGTAACTCGGGTATCATGGCATTTTTTGCGGCTTGCTTTGTTTTTGTTTTATGTCTTGACTAACCAAGCATGGAATTCTCTTTGTCTGCAATCACAAATTGCTTTGTAAGGCTGTTATATGGTTGTTTAAAGAGGCTCCGTCGTCAAACAGTAAAAAAATCCGTAAACTCGCACGCCTCGGGGATTATCCATTGTTAATCCATTGTTCTCTGCAGTTTGTTTGGTGGCTTCACCCAAGCCACCAAAAAGCGACTTTTAAAAATCCACTTATATCCGAGCAATCGTAGAATTTATGAATGTTTGGTTTGTTCCTTAGTGAAGTACACTGATTAATTCCTAAACAGCAAGTTTCATTTTGAAAAAAGTACGTTAACCCTATTTTAACCGGGTAAAAAAAAAGTGATTTTCTACCGGGGGGGGGCGTTTTTCGCCCCCCCTGTTTTTCTCCGCAAATATAACAGCTATGACAATGAAACTTGCACTGTGTCATAATTGAACAAAGGAGAATCTAAAAATAGTATCAATCAATCAATAGTCACGTGATTGGTTGCTAGGCAACCAAAAACAATGCAAATTTTGAGAAAATCGAGCTATTTGCAGAAAAGGGCCAATTATTAGCAAATAGCTAGATAAAATTGGCAAAAAACCATCCAAATACATGAATGATATCATTAATTTGTAGTTTCATATGGTTTCATGCGGATATTTGTGGTTTCTAATGAATTAACTAATTAAATAATGAAAATTTGATTCAATGCAAAATTGTTAGCTCAATAATTATGATTTAAACCATTAATTTCGCATATTATTGGTGAAATCAAGTACCTTTATCGATATTTGAGGTAATTCCATCAGTTTTGCATGAAAAATTACTCATTCATTAGGATTATGACGTCATAAATATTTATGACGTCATAGAAATAATAAACTGCTGATGTCAGCAAATATGAATAAATTATATATCAAATGAAAGTACTCATCAAGACGAATCGAATGGTATATATATTGTTGAGATTTAGTAACAAAGGAGGAAATTAGAGCCGTTTTAAAGAATTTCTTTGTGACCACTCTCCAAATATGGGCATGTGGTGGTCACGTGGTCAAACAATAGGTATTGAAATTTCTATTTTCTGATTGCCAACTAAATTTTAGGAAAAGTCAAGGAGTTTCAGCATTGTAAGTGCCATCGTTTGGGAGCTATTAAAAAAAATCCGATAGGGGGGGCGAAAAACGCCCCCCCCCGGTTAAAATAGGGTTAATGATGATGCAGTAGCTCAAACTCAGGCTTGTTACGTAAATATGTCCTTTAATTGACATTCAGGTCATGAAGGGATTGCTGAGGAAGGGAATCTAAAAGACAAGACGTTGTTGGAGAAAATCGATACACCTGTGGTCCCTAATGTACAATAACCTTTGTGCAATAATAACCTTTTTGTGTTAAATCAGGTTTTATCGTAGGTGGTCCATGAGTGTGAGTAAAGAGCATAGTTTTGGCTTCGTTTTTTCCCCGTGATCACGGGCGGTAGGAAACGCTGAATTTAGCAAAAGCTTTACGGGTGATACATCGAGTTATTCCCATCCTAATATATCATTCCATTCGTGATGTATCGACTTGTTTTCCTTCTGTGTCTACGTTTCCTGTGAAGGCGCCATTACACTTGAGTGGCATAATTACTCTAGTGCCCTTGAGGTCCTGTCAATCGGATTAAAATGGCGCCTTCGCAGGAAACGTAGACACGGAAGGAAAAAAAGTCGATACATCACGAATGGAATAATATATTAGGATGGGAATAACTCGATGCATCACCCGTAAAGCTTTTGCTAAATTCAGCGTTTCCTACCGCCCGTGCCGTGATCAAGATTATGAAAAGCGACAGCTGTGTTCATAGGGAACCAAATATACCACAACTAGGGTCTTCGCTGACACTTCTGGACCCTAGACTGATTATATGTTCGTAGGTTATCGCTATTGATAGACTGATGGACGCTATAACTACTGGAGCAACTCAACTGGAGCAACAACAACAACATCAATTCACTTCAATTAGATGAGCGTAAGTTGAGGGTCCTTATGTAGTGAGGCTACAGCTGGACCCCTCTAGTTTCATATCTTTTTGATAGCTGAAATGGATACTGGAGGTGAAATCTGCCCGTCCCCAGCACAGGTGGCATCAAAAATTAAAGAAATCGTAAAAATTGCTTACTCGTGTTGCATTCCTTGTTGTATTTCTGCTGTATTATTTCCCTGTCCCTGACTAGACTGATTATAATTCGTCGTAAATTTCGCTCGTTTTAACCTTAAGTAATTCTACTCAATAGCGTGCGAAAACTAGGGACGAACTGTAATAAGTCTAGTCCCTGTCCATCGACCATGCTCGAACTTTGTTTTGAAAAATAGGCCCATTGGTCCCAGTCCCCGGGGCCTATTTTTCAAAACAAAGTTCGAGCATGGTCGATGGTCAGGGACAGGGAAAGAATACAGCAGCAATACCACCAGGAATACAACATGAGTAAGCACTTTTTACGATTTCTTTAATATTTGATGCCACCTGTGTCCCCAGGCACGGAGAGTTTCAAACACCCACATATGTTGGGATAAGATGTTTGATCATACTTGTTTCAATAAAGTCACAGTTAATGCTTCTAAATATTTGATTATCAACCCACAATGTATCTATGCGGATGAAAATATGTTTTTAAATATTATACAACTGTCATTTTTGTTTTTATTATTCTATCAAATTCTAAAATATTTTTATGGTTTTACAGGTACAAGTATTCATTGGGAGTTTTGTTGATTGGGAATAATGAGTTCATTAGGCTATTTATTTGACAATCCACCCACAATGTATCTTCGACGATGAACAATATTTGGAACAAACATCGCTTGTTTTTTATTGTTTTTTTAGATTCTAAAATATCTTTATGGTTTTACAGGTGTACGTATTCATTGCTTCTTTTAACGTAGCGTTAATTGGGAGTTCTGTCGATTGGGAATCGCACATTTTCCTCGGTTTTCCCGTAGCCTTATAATGATACGATACAAAGACGCATTTTTGTCGCCACAGCAACCGCTTTATGCCTACAAGATTTACAGCAAACTCAAGCGATATGAATTAATCCAAAACAAATAAAAAAAGCATCTGACTACATGATATAAGTCAAAATTAGAAGGTATCAGGTAATAACTCATACTAACCGGTTTTAAAGTCCTACATCTATCTATCTATCTATCTATCTGATACGCATTTCGTTTAATTCAACATAGCGCGGTTAACTACGGACTGCCATAACGGCCTATTATTTGCTAGATATTCATCAGTCGCTACAAAGATCGTTCCATCTTCTTTTGCAACCATCACCCTTGCTGTCTCAAGATCTTTTTCAATCATTTTTATCCATGTTAACTTTTGTCCACCCCTTGGTTTCTTTACATATCTCTCAGCTTCTCTTAATGCAGTTTTTGCAGGTGTATTGTCTGGCAGTCTTAAGAGGTGTCCATACCAACTTAATCTTCCCCCCTTTATTGTTTTGCTCCATTCATCAATTTTCATTCTTTCGTATAATTGTTCTAGGTTCTACAGGAAAATACAAAGACCTATAAAATATAAAGATAGTTGGAAATTGCCACTTGCAGGCAAATTTGATTGTCAAAATTTGATTTGAGTTTCAAATTATAATTGTCCGCAAAGGAACCTGTGGGATAATGGATCTTTCACAGTTGTTTTGCGCTTTTTTAGATGATGCCATCTCAGAAACAGCTTGAGGCCTATTCCAAAGTTTTCCTTCCCGAAAAATAAATAATTCTGCCCATTTTGTACGCTTTCTTCGGCAAATCTAAATCTGTCTCGGTATTGTGGATGCTACGGAAGGAGCATCATGAGATTTCGGTGAAAAAGTTTCCCGAAAACTCGCCTGTAAAGGGGCTAAGTTGTCAAACAGTAAAGAAATCCGTAAACTCGCATGTGTCGGGGATTATCCATTGTTCATCCATTGTTCTCTGCAGTTTGTTTGGTGGCTTCACCCAAGCCACAAAAAAGTGACCGTTAAAAATCCACTTATATCCGAGCAATCGTAGAAAATATGAATGTTTGGTTTGTTCCTTAGTGAAGTACAAGGATTAGTGCCCAAACAGCAACTTTCATTTTGAAAAAATACGAAAATCCTGTGTGATATCACCTTTCAAAAAACTGCAAAAATCATCGTTTTGTTTACATTTTGACGACGGAGCCCCTTTAAAATGGATCAAGAAATTTGTTTATCCCAATAGCAACACGTTTTTAGTCTAGTATGAAGCAAGCCTTAGAGCTGAGAAAGGTAAGTGATATGCGGGATGGTATGCACACAAGTGAAACTAGGGCGTGCATCTGCTAAGTCTTCTGAAAACGGCAGACTTCGCAAAGAAAAATGCCAAAAGAATACACATTCTGAAAACGGTAGAGCTGGAAGACTTCGCAGAGAAAAATTCCAAAAGAATGATAATTCTAAAAGTTTGAAAGTTTGATTGTTTTGTTCGGCCTAGCGAGTTGACGCCATTCATCTTGCGAATTTAACTGATCCAATGCAAAACTAAGATTTAAACTTCACAACTTCGGATTCCTTTTACCTTTTAATACCTTTTAAGTCATAACTTCTGAACCACTAGCCCTATTACAATGAGACAAGCATTGCTGAACTCGCCTTGAAACAAGTTTTTATTTGATATAACGTTTATTGATTTTTGATGACGTCATCAATAATTGGTTGTTGCGCATGCGTATTGACGAAAAACCATGTTAGGCTTTATTTTTCAAAAAATGAGCAACATCATATGATGCAGCAGGTATTTTTATGTATATATGGCATTTTTAGTTATTTTAAAGTAATGTATAATCATTTTTAGACTAAAATCGCTCTTTTTTGCGTACAAAATAAATGAATGCTGACATCAGCAAAACTGTTAGTGTTACCAAGCAAATATTTAGAAATAAGAATTACAAGGATATAATCCTATGTTTCAAATCTCACATCGATAAATTTTATAGATTGGGCGATACAACCTCACAAAGTCCATGGGGTTTTACACCCAAATTAGCAACATTTGCTGACGTCAGCACTTAATCACGTGACCAAAAACAAATTACGTCATCTTGTTTGCCTTATCGTGTTTGTTACTTGTGCTAAGTTTCAAGTCTCTAGCATTTATGGTTCTGAGAATAAAGAGCGTGCCCTCTCCTAGTCTCCCCAAAGTTTCAAAAAGCCTAGTCTGGATAAGGTTAAAGCACATATGTCACATTAGCAATTGGTTAATACAACAAACAAGTTTGGATTGGAATTCCATTGCTTCGTGACTTTTTATTTCTGTTTCATGAATTTTTATTGCAATGAAAATTCGGGCACTATCCTGTGCTTTGTAATAAGCAATAGAGAGCATTGTATTGCACGAGCCAAACAGCTTCATATGTAGCGTAAGTGTGAGATAAATCAATCTGATGACCTTAACTACTGTTGCTGCTATTCCTAATTTACTGGTGTTGCTATTCATCATTGTTGGGAACAAACCGAATGTTATTTTTATAATGAGAGCAATCTTAAATAGCTGGTAGGTAGCGAATAGCTCATTCTTGCAGTGTCGCTGGTGGTCGTTAAACTTCTCAAAATTGGTAAGTATTGCTATGATGTATGATATCTAGTTACCTGTCATCATCAGAGCTGTAGAATTCCACATGCAGTTAATTTAGAACGCCAGCATTCATCAAAAGTATAACGACTTGTCATTCAAATAGACGACATGTCACATGACTTAAACATGTCACTTGACTGGAATATCAGACTTTCAGATTCTTTTTCGGGTTCAATGGAGCCATAGTAAAACATAGTGTCGCATTAGGATTTATCACGCTCGATCCAGGCTCTTTTGTAGAATAGCTAAAAGGTCTATTCCAAAAACGTAGAAGATGTTCCAATAACTCCAAAGTTCTTAGTAGACCAGTGGCGTCGTGGCCGGGGCGGCCAGGGGGGGCCATGGCCCCCCCTGTGAAAATGTTGTCGGAAAATTCGTCAGTTTTTCATCCTTGTCGGAAAAATCGAAAAAAATCGAATTAATCCATTTTCCTCACATAGCTACTTTATGGCAATCCAAATGTGTACATGAAATATCACTTTTTCGATCGCAAAACGTAGTTTTTGATGAAAAAGTAGGTTTTTCGGCAAAAAACTAGGTCCCTCGTTCGTTTTTCTGCAAAAAGTCCTTTTTCAATCGAAAGAAGTGTGTTTTCTGTTGGAAAAATAGACACATAGGCGCAAAAAGTTTCGGACGAATAAATTTCAGAAAATGCTTTCGGTCAAAACATTCTTGGACTTTTCCCCCGAAAATTTGGTCGTTTTACAAACATTTTAGTGACTAAAAACGACAAATTTACAATTTATTTTGCACGTTTCATACTTAAAAAATGTCATGCATTTATGGTGTGTGCACCAAGCTTTCAATGAGTTGCTCATCAGAATTTGCACAAGTGAATATTGTTGACGAAGGTGGAAATGATTGCTAAGATGGGATTACTTTTAGTTTCTGTGATTGGATGATTATAGAAATGAAGATTAATATCAAGCTATCACGTTGTTATCTAAAATTTGAAAACGATCTATTTTTCAGTGCTATTGAGGTCCTTTTTTCGAAATTTCCCATCAAAAACAAATAGTAGATTCTTCAAAATAGGGGCGTTTTGCAACGATCTAAAGGGCGTGGTCACAGAAAATTTTCCCGGGGGCAAGCCCCCAGACCCCCAGTTTTCCTCCCTCCTTGCGCATCTACAATCCTTGCCAAAACTCTTGAAAAAAATCACATATTTTTGCTCAGCTCTCCCCCCCTCCCCCTTACAATGTTGGTTCCTTGCGTGATTACGCATTTCTCAAGGGCACAACAACGCAGCCAAAGCGATTTTCGTGATATCTGGTGATCAGTGCTTCGGACCAACATTGTTCAGGGGGGGGCAGGGGGGCAAGGGAAAAGAGTAGCGTGAAGTTTCCTGCACTGTATTTTGGATGCTTGGTCGGAGAAGAAAAGAGAGAAATGAAATTTTTTTCAAGTTGTTTTGGCAAGGATTGTAGCTTCAGCCTCACCTCCAACACCAATCAAGTCTCGACAACAGCCTCACCTCCAACAAGAATCGCCTCTTAACAGGACTGCTGCGTCCCTTTGAACAATTCTTCGCTATTATGGAACTTTTATGTGACAAAATTTCTGAGACATTTTGCCACTTTTTATACATTATATTCCTGCTTAATTTTTGTCGGAAAAATGTCTCTTTGTCGGAAAATTCTGACCCTTGGCCCCCCCTAAAATCATGCTCCCACGACGCCACTGTAGTAGACGGATATAGGCGAACGTCGGAAAGGAAAAAAGCAACGAGGAACTTGCATCTGGCGGAGTTTTTGGTGTTAATGTGCAAAATTATGGTCGCCAAAGTCAGATTTCTCACAGAGTTCGGTTTCTCAATTAAATTCACGATTTCCTTTCGGGAACTGCTTAATATTCACACAATTATGTTTTGCTTTAGGTCTGACAGACCATATATTTTAGCTATTCTACAAAAGAGCCTCGATCGAGCGTTTTTTTTTCATACATTCTTACACGCAAGGCTCGATCGAGTGGCTTAGAATCACTCTTGCACACATTCCAAAATTCTACAAAATGGAGCAAAATATCGTTCGCTTTTGATTCTTTTCAGAATAGCTAGAAGGTCTATTGTCTGTTGCCACCTATCTTTTCCTTTCTCACTCTCGCAAGGGATAGTAAAAGAGCACCGTAGGACTGCCATAGGATTCGATTGCGATAACTGTTGGTCTAAATTGCCAGCAGATATGATATTGGATCTTAGGCTCGTTTGAAGGATTGTAAGATGACACATTTTTATGGAATCGATTGTAATTTGAGAACAATTAGATATATTTTGACAAACACAATTTTCTTGCTTAATTTGGCATATTAGCTAGATTTGGTATTATCAATTTTTTAGAAGCAAAAGAAGGGTTTGAGAGCAACAACATTTCAAACAGCTGAACTATTTTAGGCCCACACAGCATCATCAACTTACAGTATTTCTAAAAATTTATTTACAGCATCTTCTGGGAGAACAGCAGGGTTTTCATGTCGAATTAATTGCAAGCTACTGTAATCTTTTCACATGATGACAGTGTCATACAAAATGAAGTATCCATTGCTATTGGCAATGTTTGCTTGGACCTTCTACATTGTGCAAACCTCCTCAGTGACTTCAGGTATGTTGTTTAGACTAATTTCAAGAGATTGAGCACAATTTGAAAACGGTGAACAATTTGAAGGTAGCGAAATTTTAGCCAGCGAACGATACTGAACAAATTTGAGAATAGTAGGTAATTTGACGGTGACAAACTCATCTTTTTGAGCATTCAACTGAGTCGTTCCCAAAATTTACCGGCAGAGGTCCGTCTTCAATATCTGCCATTTTCAAAATCGACTCAAATAAAATGAGCCGTTTTTATGTTTCCGTCACATTTTTCACCGCTTTCAAATCGTACCTGTTATCGTGTGAATGCATCCATTGTTCATCCATTGTTCTCTGCAGTTTGTTTGGTGGCTTCACCCAAAGCCACAAAAAGTGACTGTTAAAAATCCACTTATATCCGACCAATCGTAGAAGATATGAATGTTTGGTTTGTTCCTTAGTGAAGTACAAGGATTAATGCCAAAACAGCAACTTTCATTTTGAAAAAAATACGAAAATCCTGTGTGATATCACCTTTCAAAAAACTGCAAAAAACCATTTTTGTTTACATTTTGACGACGAAGCCCCTTTAATCACGTCTATCATAGTCATATTAAATTAAATAAACGGAGAGATAACGACATGATCTAAACAAATAGCACAAAATAACGGAACGAATCACTTTTGTTTCTATTGTTTTCATCGATCGAGAACATCAAATACAACACGTTGCATTTAGTTGGTAAAGAAACTTCGAGTACTCAAAATCCGATAATTTTAAGAAATTTTTAGTACTTATCCTAATTATTAGTTTCCTATAAAGAAATACGTGTAAGCTCTATGTACGTTGTTTTGCACCTGTTTTGAAGCCCTTCTTTCTGCAAATCTTGGATAATTTATGACAACCAATCATATGACAGATAAAATAATACATGGGGATGCAACATGTACTACAGTATGAGCAACAAATTCAACCCGCAGCAACTATTGCAACGTGACCTTTTTCATCCACACAAAGAATGTTTTCGTTTTATTCTTCGTTAATCAATGGTTCAGGTTCATTTGTTTGTCTACAGGCTTAAAATGATCGGATTATCCAAGCTTAAGCTTACATCTGAAAATATACCTCCACCCTCCCCCCCCCCCCCCCCCCCCCCCCCCCTAACAAGTTTGCCTGACGCTGCACATTCCGAATCTCATTTGCGTCTTGCCGTCTTCCGAGATGTTGGAATGGCGGATCCAGGCCAGGAACTACCGAAAAGGGAACGGTAAGACGGACTGAAGAGATAGGCTTAGGGCAAGTCTATACCTTGCCCTACATGCTATTAAGAACGCAATGCCGTGCACTTATATGGAGTATAGCTGCAAAGGGAAGGTTTATTCTACAATCCTAGACAAAATATATTGGAACAACGTAAGATTCTACAATTTCAAATGAACAATCCCCCTTTACCCCCGATACAATGTTGCTTGGATGTTATCAGCTTCATGATGCCAACCAACATTGCTTCGGGGGTAAAAGGGGGTGGTACAGATGTAGGAGTGAGAAGAACGCCTCCTTTGCGGATGTTTGGGGTGTTAGTTGATGTCTTGTTGTTACTCTAAGATTTCTTTACCTGTGTAAGATGTTTTATCTTCTGTAAATTTTATGATGTCATGAAATGATATAGAATGATTAAATGGCCGTAGTTATTGCTATCACTAAATGGTCTCGGTTTGGTGTAATAGTCTCGTTTTGAATGGTGATTACTGGAACTCATCTTAAACGGTTAGGTAACAGTGACATTTCAAAGGGACAAATGAAAACAAGTTAAGCTGGTTGGCCGGAATATTACTGCTTTACAATCCCCCTAGTAGACTTTTTGTTATAACTCTGTCAGGATAGCAATTATGGCCCGGAAACTTTTCGACTTTTTGCTAATACTTATTATGCAATGACTCAAGAAGACTCATAAAAATATTTTGACAAATGGGGGGGAGGGAGACACTTTTCCGGAACTGACTCTGTCAAAATCGCCCATTCTCACATATTAATTTTCGCGAAAAAAGTAGCAAAATTGCAAAATTTTGCAAAGATATTTTGCAGAGTAGTGCTATTTGATGTATGCTATCATAATTTTAATGTTTTGATGGAAATTGTGCTCCAAAAAAAATTTTATCGCATTTTTCCTGATTTTGACCGATTTTGCCACTTTTCTTGACCACACAAAGAAAAATGCTGACGCAAGCAATACTGACGGCTAATTTTGGGTTAATTTTTATATTTTCATAAACTACATGTGTGGGGCTATTAGTACACAAATCTGGTTGCTCTATCTATTTCCAGTCAAGAGTTAGGTAAGAGTTTTTTTTGCCCCCCCCCCCAACCAAAATAGGACGTGTCAGATAGCCCAACCACTATAGGGTTAAGTGATTCATAATCATTAAGTGATGATGTTTTCGAGAAATACCTTAGTCCTTTCAAATTTCGCCTGCCTTCAATTTTGGCTCCCTTTAATTTTCGCCCCTTTAAATTTCGTCCCCCTTGTGCAAAAGTTTCGCGGGAGTTTCGCTCCCTTTAATTTTCGCCCCCTTGGTTTGGATTGATATTACGTAATTTGGATGGATATGGCCCCAAGATAAGGCTCAAATCCTTACTGGTTGCCAGAGCATGCGGAAATCATCCAATTTCATGCTTGTCAGCCAATGAGATCACCGCTTTCTAGCCCCTGGAGACAAAATCAGTCGTTTGAGGTCAATTTTTTTTTTCTTTTTTTTTTATTCATATAAAATATTACAATACATCAATACGTTCTACCATACTATCTAATTACTATACAACAATACGGGGACGATACCATGAGGAGCAAAAGACAACTGCCCCATGGCCAATACATAAAGATGCACAATGTTAAACAAAAATACAAAGGAAATTAACTAAGCTAAAATAAATATTGGCTACGAATATACAATGAAACTGAAGACAAAGTAGGTGCTTATCTATGGGACTTTGCAGCACTGGGACATTTAAAAGCGTTCTGTAGCATGAATGAATTTGAGGGTCGCCTCGAGTAGCTTTTTATTGTTGTCGATGGTTAACCTTTTATCTCCATACAGAATGAATTTGAGTAAAACTTCATTTGAAAGAGAGGAAAAACCATGAGGTAGCAATATTGCATTTACACTATTGAGAAGATCAGATCTAGGCTCATTATAAGAATGGCAAAGCAGCAGGAAATGTTCCGTGTCCTCTACCCCACGAGACACAAGGGGTTGACTGTATCTCTGAAGTTATGCCTAAATTTATGAAAATTTAGTCAATTTTCAATAGTCAATTAAAATTTAGTCAATTAGGTCAATTTTCTAGTACCCTCACTAAAACTGAAATGGATGCTAAAATACTTCAGTTATTTGCAATTTTTTTGATAAATCAGTTGTGGGGATGTCCGTCCAGAGTTGTTTACATGTTTGGGCACACAGCTTGTTTGGGGCCGGAGCTGCGTTCATTTTCCGGTCGAAGAATATTGACCTTCCTTGAAATATCTATAGAAATCGCTACAAATGAGATATACAGATAAGAATTTCAGCGATTATGCATACTGACCTGAGCAATAACCCAAACTCTTTCACTGCTATCATATCTCAAAATTGGAGGCAATTTCTAATGATTTCTGGTAGAGATATCATTTGGGCCTAAGCTTTTTCTCGCTTAAAACTCATTCCATTGCACCTAAAAAGTTATGGTAAAATTCTTGAGCTAGATAATGCACTTACCCATGACTCAGGCACAAGTTTGACTTCGTTTGCATTGTTTACTTTGGCAAATTTTTGTAAGAAACAACCAGTTGTGGGCGAATTGCAAAAACTTTCCTCGGTCCATATTTTTCTCTACACAGTCTCTCCGCTTCAAACAACAAACTTTGACATTGTATCATAAAAGTCTTGCATCACAGAACATTCCCTTTTGAACGATTCCATACGCGTTAGCGAGGCATTCGTGAATTGTATTCACGCATTTCGTTCTTTTCGTTCTTATTTCAATCAATGCAAAACATAAAAAGAACAAAACATTATTTTGGGTTCGCTGAAAAAGATACCCGGTTTTGCTCTTTTGTTTGTTTGCATTGACTGATTGAACCAAATGCGTGAAAACAATTCACGAGTGCCTCGCTGAGGCGCATGGAATCGTTCTATAGGACTGTTTTGTGATGCAAGACTTTTATGATACAAAGTTCACTGTTTGTTGTTTGAAGCGGAGAGACAGTGCAGAGAAAAAGATGGACCGAGGAAAGTTTTTGCAATTCGCCCACAACTGATCGTTTCTTATAAAAATTTGGTAATGTAAAAAAGGCAAACGAAGTCAAACTGGTGCCTGAGTCATGGGTAAGTGCATTATTGAGCTCAAGAATTTTACCATAACTTTTTAAGTGCAATGGAATGAGTTTTAAGCGAGGACAAGCTTAGGCCCAAATGATATCTCTACCAGAAATCATTAGAAATTGCCTCCAATTTTGAGATATGATAGCAGTGAAGGAGTTTGGGTTATTGCTCAGGTCAGTATGCATAATTGCTGATATTCTTATCTGTATATCTCATTTGTAGCGATTTCTATAAATATTTCAACGAAGGTAAATATTCTTCGACCGGAAAATGAACGCAGCTCCAGCCCCAAGCTATGTGCCTAAACATGTAAACAACTCTGGACGGACATCCCCACAACTGATTTATTAAAAAAATTGCAAATAACAGAAGTATTTTAGCATCCATTTCAGTTTTAGTGAGGGTACAAGAAAATTTACCTCAAACGACCGATTTTGTCTCCAGGGGCTAGGAAGCGGTGATCTCATTGGCTGACAAGCATGAAATTGGATGATTTCCGCATGCTCTGGCAACCAGTAAGGATTTGAGCCTTATCTTTATGGCCCCGAGGAGGAGAACACGGTGGATTTATAACAACAAAATCACCCCTTAGACACAGGGGAGGACAATATCATTGTTATCGAAAAGTAATGCATGTCTTGTATTTTGTATTACAATCAAAACTAAAGTTCTTTTATAGAAAATAGATTTTTTCGCTTCCTTTAATTTTCGCTCCCTCTAATTTTCGCCCCTCAAAGTATTTCCGCAATTCGCCCCCTTTAATTTTCACCCCCCTCCGGGGTGAATATTAAAGGCAGGCGAAATTTGGAAGGACTAGGGTAGCAAGGTTTAGAAACAGTTGAATAGCTTGAAGACAGTGATTTCTAGAAATCACGAAGGGAACCACGACTATATGTGTCGTCAAATGTCACAGGATGCTGAAAAGGATCTATCAAATGTCGATGAATGTTGCAGAGTTTTCGAAATTTTCTGGACTATGACAGAATTTATAAACCAGCCTTTTTCCTATTTTCAGCATTTTATCGGCCAAGCCCTGGCATCCTACAAGAGAACTGGTCTCATTCTGTTGGACATTGGATAGAACAATGGCATCTTCTTGATATTGGTTATCCGGATTGTCCTCATAGTGCTGCAAACATCGAGAAATTCGAATGGAGTGGCCCTAGTTATTCCTATACTTTCCTGTACAAACGGTTTAGATCATACTTTATATCTCCTGAAACTGGAAGTCATCAATTTTTCATCGCATGCAACCGTCAATGTCAATTCAGCATAGGTGTTGAACCCGGCACCACAGAGAGCTTAATTCGTCAAACTGATGCACCTATTGGCTGGATGCACAGGTAAATCAAGGTTTTTGTGACACAATTTTGAGTAGGGGAAACCGGGGACAATTGTAACACGGACCATTTGTAACATTGACTCACACGCCATACAGAAAATTGCACAAAATCTGATTTTCGCACAGAACATGCTGAATCTAATCCTCTGCATATGACTTGAGTTACAGGAATATTCAGCCATGTTTGCGAGATTTTCCAAGGAAAAACATGCTTCGACTGGAAATTTGTGTCTGAAAGTTTGAGTAAAAGATTTCATTTCCCCATCGCAGACAGGACATCTATCTAGGATCAAAACTATGTTGAAATTTTTTAAGCTCCACACAGTGGCGGAGCCACGGGAGGGTATGGGGGGGGGGGGTAAATACCCCCCACTTTTTTGAAAATGTGGTAATTTAGATTCGTCCAAAAATGACATAAAAATGTCAAGGTAGGGGTAGGTCTGTGTTCAGTCTTTAATCTCGCTTTCTTGGTCATCTAATGCTAAATATAATCTCATCATTCTGAAATATTTGTTTGTCGTTTGTGATCGTATAGCAAAGTGAAGTTGATCAACACATACTTGCGTGCAAAAATGGTACAAGAACGACTTGAGCAGTTGGTGCCCATTAGCAGTGAGCGGGATATCTCCAGTTTGCTATCAAGCCAAGAAAAGTTCCCCTTTGAACATGATCAACGTTGCTGGCTGACTTCTTTAGACTACATACTTTGGCCCTTGTGTTTAAGATCAAATGCATGTTTCAAATACATTCTCATACCCTTCTCATATAACTCCTTTTAAGCTTTACTATGTAATACTTGTTGTAATACAATTACAAAGCCTTGCATTGAAGTTTCTCGCATGCATATCAATGATTTCGCCTGTCGTTTTCTATCTAGAAAGGGCGTATTTCTATTTTCAAAAAGGGCGTTTCCCTAAGATCTAAAGGGCGTGGTCCCAAAAATTTTCCGGGGGCTTCGCCCCCGGACTCCCTTCGTTGACTACCCCCCCCACTTCGCGGCGGCTGGCGCCGCCGCTGGCTCCACATCTTATTAGCCTGCGTGCAGACTCGACTATCCTAAAGTGTAGGATAGTCGAGTCTGCACGCAGGCTACATCTTATAAGATATGAAAATGGGAAATAAAGCTAGCTGACCAGGTCAGGGGCAGTTGTATCAAGCTGTTGCAATTGCCCCTTTGTAAGCTGGCCGATGGCTTGGTTTTGATTCAGTTCTTAATTTGATGGAACATGTGCATCCATGTGGTATCAAAGAGTCAAATGTTGTTTCTTGTAAACAAGAACCACTTTTTCTCAATCGATTCAATCAGTTTCAACTTATGCATCTAAATTTACAAAGAAAAAAAGACCATGTGTTATACCGGGTGAGCCAGAAAAAAGTTCCCACTTTTGAAAATTCATAGCATCAAGAGTACTAAATGGATTGGAATGAATCAATATTTGCTTGGCAGCCAAAAGATCGAAGTATTTTTGTGATTTTTCTCGCGTTCTTACGAACATTGGAAAAATTGGTAAATTCAAGCTTACAAAAACTTGATGGTTGCAAAATGACTGAAAAGGCCTAAAATGCTTGATCAAATCATAAAGGACTCCTCGCTCAGAACAACAGAGAAAATGCAATTTCTCATGGGTGAGAGATATCGTCTGCACATCTATTGCCATGGGATTGAAAATCTTTAGTATCTGTTTGAGAATCTATTTCTTGTAACTCTTGAGAGAGGTGAAACGCATGTGCGTATTGTTCTGTGTGAGGAGAGTCCTAACGATTTGATCAAGTGTTTTGGGCCTTTTTTCTGTCATTTTGCAGCCATGAAATTTTTGTAAAGTTGAATTTACCTATATTTGCAGTGCTCGTAAGAAGACGAGAAAAATCAAAAAAAATACTTCAATCTTTTGGCTTTCAACTAGAATTTGAATCATTCAAATCCATGAAGTACTTGTGGTGCTACGAATTTTAGAAAGTGGGAACTTTTTTCTGGCTCACCCGGTATTTTTAGTTTGTTCTTTTGAAACAATGAATAATCTGCTATGTGGTGTTACATTTTGTGTAAAAGAGTTGTGCAATAATTATCTGCAATGATTTCAAAGATGTGTAACAATTGCTCCAACCACGTGTTATAATTGCCCCAAGCTGCAGGGGCAATTGTAACACTTTACCACTGATTTTAAAGATCACAGCGTCACAAATATTAGTTCCATGTGATGGAAATTAAGGTCTATATAATTCCAAGAAATGCAACTGCAATACCATTTACCTCCAAGAGCGCAATTAATCATTATTAAAACGATGTGGCAAATTTTTCAAAAAGTGTTACAATTTACCCCGGTCTCCCCCACGTGTATTTTTCAATAGACTAAACATTTGAGCACTTAATAAAAGTTCTCTAAGTTTCTTACGAGTTTCCATCAGAGGGGGGGGGGGGGGTCTTCCACACCATAGTAAAGCTACCTGGGGATGTGCAGCGACAAAGCATGTACTTTATCAGACTGTTAGTCTAGCCAAGGGTATATTTCTTGCAATTTTGGAATAACAAAGGACAATATATATTTAATTCAGTTAAAAGTGATGAAGTCGTTTTAAACCAACAATATTACGTTCAGCAAGCTGCTTGGTCAATATTCTTGAGTTACATGGTCATTGATTACTCCCTCCTAATGCGTTTCCTGGCATAACTGTAAAGTCTAAGTTCACGTCATATCAAAATTCAAGTTATAAGGTTGTTAAGTACGGAGATAAAATCCTCTGGTTTTGAAGCAACGAATGATTCTGACGTTCTTTCTCAATAAATCAGCACCACTTGTCAGATCATGAGTGGTAGGAGACTGCTGTGTTAGCCTAAAGAAACATTTATTCAAACTTACTTTTTCATATTTATTACATTCGGCCTAATATTCTAACCTCTTGCGGGCGCCGGCATATTGCAATGATCCTACGCATGCGCATTGATTGTATGCCTCGGAATGAGTTACTGGGACGTCTCCAACGCTAACGCGAAAACGAGGACGGAAGGGGAATCCCCCTTCGCGAAAAGGAGGAGAAGGAGAGAGAAGAAAGAGTAAGTTTGAATAAAAAATATGTTTCTAGGTGAATGCAGTGTTTAGGCTAACACAGCAGTCTCCTAGCACTCATGGTCAGATTTACACAAACTCGATACCAAACTTTAAGTTGAAATGTCTTCTTTTCACAAATCTGAAAAACAGTAAAGTTAGATTTATGGCTCCGCCACAGTAGTCATTCAAACGGCGCACATGTTTTTTGGGACACCCTGTATACAATATTTTCTTTTCATCGAGGTACTTTTGTGCGTGACCATGAATGAATAAAACTTGGACATTGGCATTTTCTATTTGTAGGGCTTGGACAAATGCTCTCGAACTACAAAAAGGATTTAGATACAAGATTGAAGTACTATATTTTGGCGCTGGCAATTCCCCTTTCTTAAAAGTTGGTGTTCAATTTCCAAATGGAACACAAATGAAACCATTGGATGAGAGAGTTCTACGAAGATCAATGGGTGAATATCATTAATATTCTATTTTGAAGTACTTTTATATTAGTTTCTTCATTAGAGTAGTACGCGTAACGTTTTTTCAGAAATAACTTATAAAAACTTTTGGCTCAATTGTGAAAGTTAAGAAATAACCATATCAGAATTTAAAAAGGAAAGACATCTTTGTAATTGCAGTTTTAATTTTCCCAGGTCACTCAAATATGCTTTAACATTCTACAGATATGGCAACTGTTTTGACATTATTCCAAATGTGAACGGGGTGTGAATTATGTTATTTTCTTGTTTTGAGATCCAACAAAGTAATTTGAGAGCCCTTCTAACAAACCTAATAATGTGCACATTTCCGGCATTACAAACATAAGAAACATGTAAGGAACTTTTGGAAGCAAAAAAGCCAATAATTGAAGAAAATGTCGAACAACCCCGGACCTTAATTCTTATAAATGAAAATACGTGTATCAGTACTATGTTTAAAGGCAGAAACACCGCAATACAACAAACACAACAGCAAATGGTTAAATAAATTTTATGCCAATATTTCGTCCTGCCATGCAGGACTTCTTCAGGGCTGTAATATTTCATCAGCAAATATCAGTACTATCTTTCTACTCAGTTCTGAAAAGGTTATAGGCACCATCAATGAAAGTACAAAATGCGCCCTATGATACTTTGCTGATGCAATTAACTTTGCAAAAGTTTCGTCATCATAGTCAGTGTTATTGTCGAAGAAATACCGGGTGTCCCAAAAAAAGTACTCCTGTTTCAAAAATCACCAAAAATTGATTATCAAACCTTTGGTAAAATTTTCTTTTTGAGTTGTTTTTTCAAAGACCCAAAACTATTCATAGATGATAGAATGTTCGTTTTTGATGCAACAAGGTAGAACAATTACACGCTGAAAACCTTATTTTGAGCTATAGTTTTTAAGCAAAATAGTCAATCTTGCCTTTGAGTCAAAATTTTCAGATTTGTTATCATCATTGAGGTCTGTCATGATTTTTCGCATTTCTTTCTGTCATTTATGACCAAACTAGATGGTTTACATGCACAAAGAAATTGATCTGGCAATCATCAGTGCTTTTTTGCAGTATGGTTCAAAACCCGGTAGCCCTAATAATTGCTAAATTTGCTACTTTTTAAGCCAATTACAAGATCGCTATATATTGAAAAATAATATGGTCCTTGATATACTTGACAAAAAAGAAAATTGAAGATCGGCTGTGAAATTAATTTTTGGTGATTTTTCAAACGGGAGTACTTTTTTTGGGACACCCGGTATATAGCAGTTTTATGACACCATTATTCTACACTATGATGATGTAAGCCTTGATCAAAATCAGTTTTTTGTTGGGAATACGAATCATCAAAGTTAAAAGCAACGGTTATCCCCCATATAGGAAACCTATGATCATGCGCAAAGTGTATGTTTGGTTTGCGAAAAGAATGTGGGCGGAGAATCGAACCACAATCCAAGCAAGGATTAGCAAAGAAACAATGAGATTCTCACGCATGGTAATAGGATTCCCAGCTGTTGATATGCTTTGAACTTTACCAGAATAACAAAAAGCTTAGATAAAAGGGGCAGTTCTCAGTATCCTCAACAAGTTTAAGATCCAAGGAAGAAATATCAAGTATTGCCTAATTTCGGGATCTGTTGCAGGTAGCCTGTGTTCCAGACCACTTGGAAAGGAAAGTGGTCTGTGTAACCAAGCACTAATCCGTGTTCAGACGATGAATTGAATTGCGAAATAATTAAGGGCATTCTTTCACGGATCTGATTGGCTGCAATGAAGTCAGTGATCAACACAACGGATGTCTTTGTGAACATGTGTGTTTGAAACAAACCAGGGCTGATCGTTATCACTTTGCACGGGCGTAAAAACTCTGTAGGATTAGCAGGCATTCAAATCTCCTATTCTTTCATCGTAAAAAGTCAATAGGAGTAGCAGACATTCAAATTTTCTATTCTTTGTATTGTAATGTGAGTTCTTCACATGAGACAGGCTTTTCCTTTTGATAACAAAACAAATAGTGATTATGCGAATTATTAGTTGCATATATTAATTTTTCTTCAGATTCCGAAGAAAATTTGTTAACACGGATTAGTGCTTGGTTACACAGACCGCTTTCCTTCTCAAGTGGTCTGGAACACAGGCTAGTTGCAGGGAGCTTGTGGGCTCAAAGTTACGAATGTTTGCGCTTGCGTGCGCAGTTTCTGCTCTGCCAGTAGACCTCCTAAACTGACGATGATGATAGGATGCCAACGATAATGGTTTAGCTAGAATGTTTTTCAAAGTCATATCTAATAACAACGTGTATCTTTCCATACAGAGTTCTACAGAACAAGCAGACTCTTCGTGGAGCAGTATAACAGCATCCAATTTCCACCCGTCCACACATTTGAAAGCTTCATTCAAATACCAGCAAATGCAGCAAAATACCCAGAGCATCCTTCTGCAGTTGTTTGCCGGCAATCAATTTATGATTCTGACAGGCTAAACAGCGGATATCAATATGCTCTGAGATACAGTGGCTATTTTGTACCAGATGAAATCGGAAATTACACATTTCATATAAGGTGTGACAACTTCTGCCAAATGAATGTTACTAAGGCAGACAGAAGAACTGTGGCAGTAACTGCAGCATATGATGCTAGGTTTGTTTTATTTTCTTAATACTACGAGTAAGAGACGCCATGCTGTTGAAAAAATCGCATTTTACCCCCCCCCCCCCTTCGTTTAATGTTGATCGCATTGCAGACACGATCGTTTCCTGCATGTTAGCGAAGAGAGTTTTTGCTAAAGCGAACAGCATTGATATGGGGAGAACGACATTATTCCCTGCGTTTGGCAGATTAATGTGACCAAGCGCCTCTCGAGTACAGGTTTCCATTTGAATGATGTTATCGCTCTAGGTCACATCAATCTGCCAAGAACGGTGATTAAATTGCCATTTGATACATAAAAAATGAAATAATGAATTTGGGAGACTCGATGTATCATAAGAAAATCTTATTTTTAAAGAGTTCCCTACAGTCTGTTTAGACTGATTATATCGCCGAAGTTATCTCTTCTGAAAGGCTGCCGAACGTTCCTAACTACGACTTGCAATCAAACCTCATTATTATTTGGAAATAAAGCTCCGGTCAAACGATCTAACATCTCACCCAACATCTCAACCAAAATTTCATCTAACATTCAACCCAACATTGGCAGGTGTCCCAACATCAGTGGTCAAACGATCCAACATTTGACCCAACATTTTCTTCAATGAAATTAAAAGGTTTATTTCTACGAAATCAAAGGATTCCCTTTCCATCATCTTCTTTGCCATAATTTCAAATGAACTAAGTCGGAACAGAGCATTTTTCTGCATGGCAGTCACTGTTCAAGGATAAACATAGACTTAGGCACTTTTTAAACGTAATCTAGTACGCATGCTCGTGGCCAACAATGTTGGACGAGGTGGTCGAACGACCCAACAATAGACCTTTTAGCTATTCTAAAAAAGAGCCTGGATCGAACGTTATTTGTATACATTTTTATACGTGACGTTCGATCGAGTGGCGTTAGAGCTTCTATCACTATTGTGCACATTCGAAAATTCTACAAAGTGTAGCAAAAGTTTGTTCGATTCTGATTCTTTTCTGAACAGCTAAAAGGACTATTGACCCAACATCTCAGAACAAAGGAATTGTTGGGCGTCCTAACCCAACATTTCTGATCTCTGTCAAATTTCACCCAGCATCGAAAGTGATGATGTTGGGTGACCCAACACGGTGGTCAAACGATCCAACATTTCAGCCAACATGATGCTGGGCGAAATGTTGGGTGAGATGCTGGATCGTTTAACCGGAGCTTAACCATTTCTGCTTCGTTTTGGTAAGGGCCTAGACCACACTTGTATTTTCCTAATGAACCACTTTGAGTTGAAAATTTCACAGTAAATCAGTTAATGCTTAGCAACAGCAACAAACTAGTACCTACGTACGAATATAGACGTTGTCGCTAACTGTTCTCGTGGTATTCTTTTTCGTAGGACCTTATTCTGTCAGACCAAGCTTCTTGAAACTCTGCTTTGAGCTTCGAGTTTCCGTTGGTCAAGATCATTCAATGGAATTTTCAATTCGAATTTGCTCAAATTCTTATAACGTTGTATTCTGCTCTATTTATACTTTATACTTTGTACATATGATTGCGTATAACACCCTCGCTCCAAACGGCGTTCAATAGTGAAAAAAGTCAGTCCAAAAAATTGCCGTAATATTACGAGTCCAAGTATGAGCGGTCTCGGTTTGATGCAGTAGTTTTGTTTTGAATAGCGATTACTGAGACTCAGCATAGTCAGTCTACTGTCTGTTTTAAAAATGTGTACTATTTATAAGACCATTTCTTGCAGCAGAGAGGTTGATGTTGGTGAGATGAAAAAAGGACAGTATTACAAGGTTGATATATTCCTAGCTGAAGAGTTTGGTGATGATTGGTTGAAAGTGAAATATATGAAGCGCCAGCTCGAAGGAGGTGGAACTTGGAAAACTGATTGGACTGGACTGCTTAAGAATCTCAGTCCATGTAAGTCGTTCTCCTTTAAAGACCCATTGCTAACCATAATCCTTTTAGCGCCGAATGAAAAGCAAACTAACCGAGCTTTGACAAAATTTACTTCGAATTTGGAGTCTCAAATGATCATGGCTTCATACAGTAAAAACCCGCATACAAGAACCACCCACTTATAAGAACCTAAGGCCTAAAATGTTCTAATTTCACCCCATTACAGAAGAACCTAATCATCCTGAAATTCAAGGAAGGTTCTTATCTTAAAAAAGTTGAATGTAAACTAGTGTTTGGTAATATGTGATAAAATGTTTTAAGAAATTTAGCCAAATACTTAAATAGATACAAATCTTTAGAAGCTAATTGTGTGTATATTGTTCTTTAGAAAATTGTGTCATGATAGTGAGTACGTGAAAACCTTGTTCCTTATATTTGGCCTAAATTCCCGAAGATCTGTAATTAATTCTTTTGATAAGAACCTATTTAAGAACCTTGCATCCTGTTTTCAAGAACAGTATCATATGCATAAGAGCCTAAACAGGGTGATTTCAATTTGTAAGGTTCTTATATGCGGGTTTTTACTGTACGGGCTTTTAAAGGAAATCTTAAACACCCATGTCTAAGAATAAGATATTCAAATTCTTTAAATGCCCATAGAAAAGGTACAAAGGATACAAATATTCTAGCCTGTTAACGGGCCTTGTGCCTTCTTTTAAAAAAAAAAAACTTTGGAAAGGAAGGAAAGGAAAGGAAAGAAATTACCTGATTGCCTGATCTAAGGCTAACGTCATAAATTTTTGTCATTTTCTTCAAAAGTAACAGTCTAAAAACACCTCTATGCATCCTATTTGAATTGGAAATGAATAATACGCCAACTAAGAATGGAAAAAGTGATTCACATTACCTTTATTCCGATTTAGAACAAATATGCAGGAAAACCATATATTTTGACATTTTCCAGCATTATGATGTCATAGTGACGTCACCTAATGAGGTGGCCACGCCCAAAATACAAATCGGCTAACAATAGTTAGGACTACGCCCTTGCCAAGTTTCAATGATTTCCTGTTTATCTACGGCTATTTATAGAGGGGTGGAAAACACCCCCTCCCCCCGGCTATGATAGATAAAAAAGCCCTGTAGGATTAGGGTTAATATTTTGGTCATCTGAGAATTGAGTTTCTTATTGGTTTCTTAGAAGCAGTTTCTTATGTGAAATACGTATATGCCTGTGGCGGCTGTTTCAATGATCAAATGAGGAGGAGATATTTTTCAAAAGATTATTAGGCATGCCAAATCATGAGCAATAGGAGACATAATGATTTGAATCTGCAAAAACAAGGACAGATTTGGTAAGACAATAGCACGAGTTGGTTTTGATTGACACCGCAATTCAAAGCGATTAGCGACTGCAGACAAAGCAAATTCTCCCAACCATAAATTCAAAACAAACAAAGCTGCAAAAGTTTCTCTGAAACCCAAGTAGCTAGCGCACTCGTTGTGCATTCAAGAAATTGTTTTCAAGAGCAAACATGAGCATTGATCGAAAGAAGAAAGATATATCTACACATCTACCTTGGGCATTTTATTTCTTTGATTCAGAAGCCGAGCAGTAAGTATTTTAATTACACCCAAAGTGATAAGAGATTTGAATCGCTTCCCAATCGGCTTTTGAACCAAATAGATTAAATGCCCGTGGCAGATGTGTAAATATATCCTTCTTCTTTCGATCTTTATCCATGTTTGTTCTTAGAAACAATTTCTGGAATGCACAACGAGCGAGCTAGCTACCTGAGTTTCAGAGAAACTTTTGCAGCTTTGCTTGTTTTGAATTTCTGGTTGAGAGAATTTCTTTTGTCTGCGATCGATAATTGCTTTGATTTGAGGTGTCAATCAAAACCAACTCGTGCTATTGTCTTACCAAATCTGTCCTTGTTATTGGCAAATGATATATAATGGAAATTTACTAGAGTTCTTTTTCGTCGTTTTCTAATCTTGCAATTACTGTCTAAATCTTATTTTCCAATCCTATGCAACCGAAGCAGAACACCACCATATTTAATTAATTTTCACCCCTCCGTTAGCAATCTGGTGAAAACGAGCGCGTGTTTTTGAAAGATTGCTTGTGGAGAAGCGAAGCTTCATTCAGAAAGAAACCGTTGATGCAGAATAATATGACGCTTAAAGGACTCTAGCTGTGATGCTAATTGTCTTGGCTTGGAAAATTCGATTCAGGCTTTTATTTGTGAGATTAGGAAATGACAAAGAAAAAATTGAAAAAGTTGTCATTATATCTTAACATCAGAATGAGTTAACTACGTAGTCAAATCAGAAAAATCACGATGAGAGTAGCTTAGGCCATTCATCGTAGCGTAGGCCAGTAAAATCACTCATTTTGTCCCCTGTTGCTCATGGCAAAATGCTTCCAAATCGATGCACGTAGTCAAATACCTCTAATGCTTCTATGATTTTTGTCTACAGCGGAAGCTGGCTACTCGTCCTTCCATCCACCTACTCTGACAGTCATAAATTCTACCGCCATCAATGTATTAGTTGGCCCTCAGTCTCCACCTTCTGTTGAAAACTGGACGTACGCCAATGCCTACGATATCGTGTTTCAAGATTCTTCAAGAACTTATCCCAAGAGTATCTTACCAGTGGCTGATAACCTGCCTTCAAATAGATTGGTAGCAAACCTGAGGAAGCATTCTGGGTACACATTTTATGTGCACTATTATGGCTACATTGACGGCTCAATTGAGTACAATATCATCAGCAGGAAGATTTCATTGAAAACTGACGAGGATGGTAGGATACTGTTTTGAACCACATGTATATTTTGCTATGAGAAAGTACCTCCCAAGTAATATGATACAAGAAACAAGTGAAAATAAACTAAAGATATCCTAGAGATTTCTTTATCAAAGAAATCGCGCTGAATTTCAGACTGTATGATAATCAAATTTGGCCAAAGGGAAAACTATACTGGGTGTCCCAAAATGATGTATTATCGTTTGATTGCTTATATGTCCATAACCAATGAACCGATTTTCAAGCACTTTGTTTTATTTGATAGTCGACAGGCTAAATTGTATTCGAAGATGTTGGTTGTGGTTTTACGCCGATGTTTTCATGTCTAAAACAATGATAAATTTGCTCAAATTCAAGCCTTAAATGGCATGAAAAAGAAACGGCCTACTTTTCGAGTCAACATTGTAGATGCTGATCTCGCAAAGGCTGATCTCGCATTCATATTCTCTGAATTCAGTATTAACTGAATTCGTATTGCCTGAACGACATGTAACTGTAAGTTCAGCCTTTCGTATCACATGTAAAATGTTGACTGGAAAAGTCGGCCGTTTCCTTTTCATACCATATAAGGGTTGACTTTGAGCAGGTTTATCGGTCTTCTTTTCGACATGAAAACATTGGTGTAAAAGCACAACCAACTTCCTCGAATACAATTTAGCCTTTCAGCAATCAGATGAAATAAAGTTTTTGAAAATCGGTTGACTGGTTATCGATATATAAGCAATCAAACAATAATGCATCATTTTGGGACACCTGGTACACTCTTTTTATCAGAAACTAAGGTCCAGGGTTGGCAAGCAGTTTCTTAAATTTTTGGGCCATTTTGCTACCAAAAGTTTCTTACGTGTTTCTTATATTTTCAATGCCAGAAGTGTAGATTTAATCTTGTTTTTTCTGAAGGTTTCCCAAATTACTCAGTAAGATCTCAAAACAAGTCAATAACATAATTCGCACTCAAAATAATGTCCAAACAGTTGCTATGATAACTGTACAGAGTCAAAAATATTTGATTGCGACAGGAAAATGAAAACTGTAGATTACAAAAGTTTCTTAGCTTTTTAAATCCAGGTAGGGCTGTTTCTTAACTTTCGAAAAATTTAGCCTACCGTTTCTTATAAGCAGTTTCTTATAAAAAAAAATGAGTGAGATGTACACTGCATTTGTTGAACTGATAGGAAAAATTGACTTTAGCCGAACTGCTCTACCAGTTCAACCACTGCACAGTGGATTTTAGTTTCCCCGTTTATTTCATACAATTTGAAATTCAAGCGTGCCCGCAAGGGACCCTGGATAACAATGGCTCTCTAAAGGGAATACAATTGGTTACAAGCTGCTCTAAGACCCCGTTTACACGAGAGAAAACTGGATCGATCCAGGATCGATCCTGTTCAGGATCGATCCCAAAATTTTGCAGGTGTTTACACGGGATCGATCCCAAATTTTGTTGCGTTTACACGGGATCGATCCAGGCAGCTTGTCACTAATTCCCAGACTCCTTATAAAGATTTGGGCATGCGTAAAGACTTCGCGCAATTTGTTGTCAGGGTGAACAAAAGGTGTCATTATGCAAACGCCTCGATTTCCATTTTCGTTTTGCCTCGTTTTGCATCCGTGCCAGTTTGGGATCGATCCAGCCGCTTACACGAGGCTCTGACGGGATCGATCCCAAACTGGATCGCTCTGGCAATCGATCCCAAACTAGCACGGATAGCGGATCGATCCCAAGCGATCCCGTGTAAACGCAAGGCCGATCCGTACCAGTTTGGGATCGATCCCGTTCTGGATCGATCCAGTTTTCTCTCGTGTAAACGGGGTCTAAGCCAAATTAGAAACATTCCCTATTGTTTTTTACTACTTTTCATCCTGTAGCTAAAGAAACCATTGCTGTTTGGGCGTTTCTTTAGCATATTTATCGCGGTTATTAGATATAGCTATGTCGATCCCCATTCATTTCGGGTTGTAGATCACTATCTAACTGTTTGAACACATCAGAATTGCTTTTAGGACTTGACAAAAGTTGTCTTATGTGCCTATACAAGCACTATTTTTCAGCTTTAAAGAAATTTAAAAACTTTCCATATCTCCTATGTCATCTTTATTTTTGAGACAAATGCACTGGAAAAAATTTTCAAGATCATTAATATCAAATTTTGAGATTTTCAAAGAGCTCCATATTTTTGGGTTACGCAGAAGGTGACCGAATAAAATTACACTAACTGGTGTGTGATTTTCCTTTTGCTCCATATATAGATTGGGGTGGGTTACCCAAAAGGTGACCGAATAGAATTACACTAACTGGTGTGTGATTTTCCTTTTGCTCCATATATAGATTGGGGTGGGTTACCCAAAAGGTGACCGAATAGAATTACACTAACTGGTGTGTGATTTTCCTTTTGCTCCATATATAGATTGGGGTGGGTTACCCAAAAGGTGACCGAATAGAATTACACTAACTGGTGTGTGATTTTCCTTTTGCTCGATATATAGATTGGGTTGGGTTACCCAAAAGGTGACCGAATAGAATTACACTAACTGGTGTGTGATTTTCCTTTTGCTCGATATCTAGCTTGGATGCCTGAAGTCTCCGTTCATTTACTATAAATGCCCCAGCCAAATTTTATGATTAGAAGTAGCTAAGAACAAGCTAATAAGATCTATTTTAAATCTACAGTTCCGGATGTATATCCACCAAGTATAGTTGTGCGAGCTACGTCATCTACGTCAGTTCAACTACAATGGAGTCCCCTTCTTCCATCCGCACCGACGAATGGCTTGATAACAGGATATGAAGTCAAGTACGTGGAAAAGAACGCTGTGCCGAAGATATGGATATCATACAATATAACAGGCGCGGGAAACAGATTACCTACAATCTCCGGCCTAAGTAAATATACAATGTATGAGTTTAAAGTTGCAGCGAAGACTTCTAAAGGGAGTGGTGTGTTCAGCCCGGTAATAGAGATGAAAACGCTTCAAGATAGTAAGTATCTCAAATGAATCTGCTGATAGAATTGTATGTCGCTTTTGTTTTCTTATTGTTATTATTTGTTTGCGTATCTTGATTGATTATTGACATTAGTTGCTATTGTCTAAGGGCCTGTTTATATGGGGAAAAACACCTCACCTGCCAGCCCCGGGGCTGACAGGCGAGATTCTTCCTTCCTATAGAATCCCATTGCTTTTCCATTTCGCGTTTATATGACAAGCGCAGCACCACCGGTATAGTGAGATATCGCCTCATCAGAGGTGGAATCTCACCTGGGCGAGGTGAAATTTTTCCATATAAACGAAACACCACCGGTATGGTGAGGTGATATTTGTAAACATTTTATACGAACGGTTCGATTGAGGCGCTTTAGGGCTTCTATTCCTTTTGTGCACATTCGAAAATTCTACAAAGTGTATCAAATATCGTTCGATTCATATTCTTTTTTAACCCTATCTGGACCGGGGGGGGGGCTAAAATAGCCCCCCCTACCAGTTTTGTCTGGGTATCTTTTTTATGATAATTTCTACGCTAATTATTTTTCGTGACTTTTCCTAACTATCCTTTTCGCATCTTTCACCAAAATTTCTACAAGATATGTCATGTATTTTTGGAAATATAACAATTTTTTCAGAGAGTAGTTTTAATATCTTGTTTGTTTTACGGTCAAACCCTTTATAACTCCAAACTAAGATAATTCTTGACAGAAGTGAGATAAATGGATGAAATTTTCAGAGCAACCATAAATCAATAAGAAAATATTGAAATAACCAATTTTTTTGGCTTTTCTTTTGTATTACGTCATTCATGACGTCATATATCTAATGAATTTAGGTAATAAATATAAGTTTAGAAATTTGATAATTTTTTCAAAAAATTATGTTTTTCAGAAACTTAGATATTTTATCTGTTAATTAAAGTTATAAGAAGCATAATATTTCTCGTAAGTAAGTTTTTACAGTTAAATCTGTAAGAGTACTGTTTTTGGCCTAAAACAAAGAAAATTGATGACGTCATCGAAAATACAACAATTAGAGTAAAATAAATTAGATATTCGGACGTTTCACATTAAGTTACATATTATGACCAAATTTCATCTTTCTAGCCCTTGTCAATTCGGAGTTCTGAGGGGGGGGGCTAATTTAGCCCCCCCCCCCCCCTCGGCCTGAGGATGATTAAAAAAGCCCGGTCCAGATAGGGTTAACATAGCTAAACTCGCCTCTCAGCCCCCGGGCTGACAGGTAAGGTAAAATACCTCATATAAACAATGGCTGAAATTTACCTCGCCTGTCAGCCCCGGGTCTAGCAGGTGAAGTGTTTTTCCTCATATAAACAGGCCCTAAGGAATTAGCATAAAATTCTGCCAACACCGTGAAAACGGGAGGCTAAAATGGCACCTTTTTGTGCCACCTTCACATTTACCGACATCATGTCGACGGGAGCGCATTTTCCAAGAGGGCATGACATTTTTCCGTTCTCAAATTCTGCAAGTATACCATGTAAACGGGATTAGAATTTGCAAGCGTAGATAGGGTATCAGCCTTCTATTTTTGCAATCTTGATAAAATTAACTTTTTCTATCTTGCTCTAAATTCAAGGAAGTTGCCTTTCTCATTGGACTTATGACGATGAGTCCCTCCTATTCCTATTCCTATTCTCGTTCAATTCCTACTCTGACCATCCCCCCACCCTGGGACACCCCTGGGCATTTTCGCGAAAAGTATTCCCGGCCCCCGGTCATTTGACCATAGATTTTTCCCCGGCCCCCGGGCATTTGAGCAAGGAATTTTTGTTGACCCCCGGGCTGCCCGGGGGGGATGGTCAGGGTAGGAATTGAACGAGACATAAACCTTAGTCAACAGGGACTCATAAAGAAACAGTGAACAATCTGACCCCATCTTCTGCATTCGATCGATCGAATCTGGATCGAACGACTGCTTCGGCTTTGTTCAACGGTCACTCATCGAAAAAGGAAATGCGATAGAAACAACAGTAAGCAGGCACTTAATCAACGAAACCTGGTATTCATCTGGAACGTTCACTTTACCTTGTGAGTGCAAAATAAGTCTTTTAATGCTGCAATTTCCATGTTTTTATGACCAAAACATTCCAGAGAAGTCTTCAAGTACCTGCCGCAGCAACTTCCTTCAAATCTAGTCAACTGCGTCAATCGAATCGAGTACTCGAAACTTATTGTTCTTTGCCAAATCTCTCAATCTGATTGGTATTCTAGGAACCTCAGAGTTTGGGCCTAAATTGGGTCAGCTTTTTCAGAGTAATAATATGAGTCTCTGTTGACCAAAGCGCCATCTTGACGTCAAAGAGCACAGGGAAAAAGAGACTCATCGTCATAAGTCTACTATGAAACCTTGAGCATGATTCATGTGCATTGATAAAAAAACAGGATTTTACATATTTCCCACCTTAATCACTGCAATCATTTTTTCATCTTCTTCTAGAGCCCAGTGCACCCCCGTCAAACATTGTTGCTAAGAATACAAGCTCTACAAGCATACGAATAAGCTGGGGGGACGTTTTTAACCCTATCCAGACTAGGGGGGGGCACAAAGTGCCCCCCCTAGTAAACTTTTCCACACAGCTCATCGAGTATCTCTAGAATAGTCTAGTTTTTTTGTGACTTTTAGTTTCTATCTATGAGACATCTTTTCATGTCAATTTCAAAAATTTTGAAACTGATTCCGGGGGTCAACACATGACTTTAAATTGAGTGCTCCGCCAAATAAATACCTTTTAAGTTATAGATTTGGAACCACTGGCTCTATGGCAATGAGACAAACATTTTTGAACTCGTCTTGAAACAAGCTTTCATTTGATATATATTTTATTGATTTTTGATGACGTCATCAACAATTGGTTGTTGCGCATGCGTACTGACGAAAACCCATGTTATGCTTCATTTTTAGACAAATGAGTGACATAATATGATGCAGCAGGTCTTTTTATGTATATTTAGCATTTTTTGCTATTTTTAGAAGTAATTTATAATCAATTTTAGACAAAAATCGCTCTTTTTTCGTACAAAATTGATAAATGCTGACATCAGCAAAAATATTAGACTTACAAAGCCAAAATTTCAAAATAAGAATTAGCAGGATATAATCCTTCTATGTTTCAAATATCACATCGATATATTTTATCAATTTGGAGATACAACGCGACAAAGTACATGTGGTTTTACACCCAAATTAGCAACATTTGCTGACGT
Source organism: Aurelia coerulea (assembly GCA_039566865.1). Lineage (NCBI taxonomy): Eukaryota > Metazoa > Cnidaria > Scyphozoa > Semaeostomeae > Ulmaridae > Aurelia > Aurelia coerulea. The sequence continues at coordinate 4,685,621 of CM076945.1, read as the reverse complement.
CAGCACTTAATCACGTGACATAAACAAAAACAAATCACACCACCTTGTTTGCCTTATCATGTTTGTTACTTGTGCCAAGTTTCAAGTCTCTAGCACTTATGATTCTGAGAAAAACCAGGGGGGGCACTTTGTGCCCCCCCCTAGTCTCCCCAAAGTTTCAAAAAGCCTAGTCTGGATAGGGTTAAAGTTATGAAGTCAGTATCTTAAATCTACAGTAAAGTGCTCTAACTAATTTTTCTTGCGTTCCTTTGACAATCAAAACAATCAAGATTTCTTTCAAATTCAGTCAGCGGGATCTAATTTCTTTCAAATGAAACAATGATAAAATCTAATACAATACAATTATGATTGTTTTGATTGCCAAAGGAACCCAAGGTATATTTCTTATAATGTCTTTGGATATTTACATTTTTTATAATTGAGTAATGTTACTTGATTCTAACTGATATGTTATGATATGTTGCCCAATTTCTTTATTTTTTCTAGTATTTGAGACCCAAAAAAGTAAACCAGAATTTCAGGAACCCAAGGGAATAAATGTACAAATCATTGACCCAAAAAAATAATCCTTGCCCAAATTTTAGACCCAACAAAGTAACCTGAGCACCCTTATCCTGAATATACCAGAGTACCCCCTGGAGGTTGCCCCCGTGCTTTGCCATTAAAGGGCACTGTCAGCAGTTTTTGCCTTTGCCTGAGTTGTGAGTTTTATGTTTTTCATCGGCAGAAGTAGGTAGTTTGTTGCTTTTGCTTGGAAAGACTGTGCGTATCTAGCTATTCCCTAAGCTTATCGCATGATCGCATGAATCTTCATGTACAAGCAAGCCCCGAAAAGCATAGGTTCCAAATCTTTAAAAAGCCTGGTGTAAAATTCAGTTACTTATTTCTTTGAACTGAATGATTTCAAAGAAACTTCAGCTATTTCTCTGTAATTCTACCGTTGGACTTTTGCGAAATCTTCAATATTTTCAGAATTAGAGTGTTTTTCTTGATTTTCAAGAATTAAAGAAAAATTTTCAAAAAAACTTAAAACCATCGTAGTTTCTAAACGGTTTGAAGCAACATGAATTAATGTCAAAGAAAACCATAGTTTATGGATGTCTACAATATGGTATCAAGCAAAAGTCTGTCACTTTTCTGGTTTATGATTTAGAAATTTGATGACGTCACACCCTCAAATGAGTTGAAATGTAACATACGCTGAAATTTCAAAAAATATTGAAAATTTCTGAAAAGTCCAACGGTAGAATTAAAGATAAGTAACTAAATTTTGTTTCAAGCCACTCAGTCAGAAGAAATAGATCACAGAATTTTACACCCACCTTTTTAAGTCGAATTAAAGATTTGGAAGCTATGCTGCCCCGAAACGTTAATGTGGAAAGAGGCTGAGAATCAACGGTTCACAAAACGCCCTTCAAAACTCAATATTTACAACAAGCATTTGAAAGGTCTTTAAAAAGCTACGTAATTCAATTACAACAGTAAGCCTAGTAAATAAATGGAGTCAATCACCTGAGCTCATAATCATGTGTAGACACAAAGTTGATATCAACCCTTTATTCTATAAGATTTTCATTTAAAGGCACTGAATCCGCATAAGATGATCTAAGATCTAAGATGATCCTGGCAAAACCTAGACTCGTTTCTTAAGTTTTCTACCTGACCACGTGTTGAAAATAGGTTGGTCACGTGGTCAGTGTCTACCATTTTGAAATTCTAATTAGCCTATAATTCGCAAAATTTCAGTTCATTATCTTCAGAATTCACGACATTGCATCGAATAAGCTTTGCTGCGAACACGTTGTGCCCCCCCCCCCCCCGGTAGTAAAAGGGTTAAATAAACTATATATCTTCATTGTAGAGCCTGGTGGTCCTCCTCAAGGCTTGGCAACTACAGCACTATCATCAACATCTGTGAAAGTCGAATGGCTTGAAATCGATCCAGCTCTTCAGTTTGGGATCATTCTTTCATATAAAATAAAATATCAGAGAACAGACAAGAAAGATGCTTTAAAGGAAACAATATCTTTGAGCACAACTGCTGTTCTTTCTGGCCTAAACGAATACACTGACTATGATATTAGTGTGGCTGGTAGCACATCAAAAGGAGCTGGCATATTTTCTACTATCATCACACAGAAAACGTTAGAAGATCGTAAGTAATACATTGTTAACATCGATTTTAATGGATTTATTCATTTGTGTACAGGGCCTCTGAAAATATATGTTCCTTTTGTGCGGTTACTTTGTGGAAGGTGTAATTACTGTAACCGTTTGTTTTGCATTTGAACAATGGCTTTTAGTGTTTTGGGCATAAATATAACTGATGGTGTTGAAACAACCACATATTGTGTACCGGGTGTCCCAAAATGATGTATTATTGTTTGATTGCTTACATGTCCATAACCAATGAACCGATTTTCAAACAATTTGTTTTATTTGATTGCCTAAAGGCTAAATTGTATTTTAAGATGTTGGTTGTGGCTTTACCAGTTTTCGAAAATCGGTTCATCGGTTATGGACATATAAGCAATCAAACGATAATACATCATTTTGGGACACCCGGTATATACTTTATATACTTTCTTGTGCGATAAATAATGAAAAAACTATTAGATTTATTGAATAATGTCTCAAACTGTGGGCTAGAGCCTACTCGATGCAATTGTATAAAAACGGGAAAATTGAAGTTACAACTCCCCCAATGGGGCTACAGAAATGGTGCATATATTTTGGGACACCCTGTATTGTCGATAGTATTAAGTACCGCGGGTGAATGGAAAGCAAAGCCTCGTAATTTAATAATGTTCAAAGAAAATTGCTACTGCTGAAAGGGATCCAAAATATCTTAAATCTTTCGTGTCAAAGGTCCATCAACGTAATTTTCTGTTTTACCTTTTACATGCGCCGAAAGGTATTAAAGTGAATATGACGCGAAAATTTTTATTGTCTTATATTATGCAGTAAACATCGCTGATCATCATGGTGCATTTCATTTTTGAATTTGGACTTTTATTTCTTCAGAAAATGGGGTTGAATAGCCCCCACTTTGCTTCGAAAAGTGACGGCAACTCTGCGCGGTCAGACCGTTTGGTGCCAGACCTCTGTGACGTAAAGTGTTTGGGTAAAGACAATAACTTGCAATGTTTTACACAGGAAACCACGATGAAACTCTGGGTAGCGGTCAAGTTTGGCTTGTTCGTTCGCCCTTTTCATCGAATAATACCAAGGAATTTACTCCTGGTGTATTGAATACTTAAAGAACTAAATTCAAAATATTATTGAACATCTTTCTCTCTCATCAATGTGATAAAAAGGCCATTTGCAAAGTTGCAACGACGGCACAAAATCATGTCCCGCAGCAAACTATACAATAACTATCCCACACAAAGCCAGCCCTAGGTTTTGAAATAAAAATTAATAGTCTGTGTTGCAAAATTTTTGACATTTGTTGCTTTATAATTATAAAGGGATCAATTTTGGTACTTCATGGGGCGAAGACCTTCAATGGCAAACGAAGATTGGCCATAATTTTAGAGGCGATTCTCACTTCTAAAACCCAGCAAAAGTGTGATCAAACGGATCTTAGCCTAGATCTGCAACCAGGCTTGCCTTTGGTATAGGCTGATAGCATCAGTAACAAAATTGAAACTTACCAAAAGAAGGCGATGTTCTCCATAGCAGCTTTCCTCTTAATAAAACTTTGACAAATACGAAATAACTGTATCGTTGTAACAAGCAGAACATGCATGGCCTAATCTGGCCTGTAATCGCGTGTTGAAAAACTAACGCAGTAGGTTAGTTGGAATGCACTCTCCAAATGTTTGCACACAACATCATGTTAAATTCTGTTCCTCCCTTCGTCCTACAACCAAGATCCTTATTCTGTCTTGCCATGCTATGCTATAAATCTGTGAATTTGAGGACTAGGAAACGAATCACAGGAATTGAATGTCTGTTTACGACGGCAACCAATGATTTGTGATAAAAGGATTAAATTTGCCTGTTGTATTCGACTATTTTTAAACAGCAGTGTCGTCATCCTGATAGCAAGATGCAATATACCTGTGTCTGAATATGGAACCCTCCCAGTTTTATCAAAGAAACTTAATTGAGTGCTAATCTGTCATTTCATAGAATTTAGGTGCACAACAGTCGTAAATTGATTGCCAAGATATATTGTGACAATGTAAATGCCGAGGTATTCGAAGAATATGGGTATGAATATTTTCTATTGGGCTTCTTCCAAACCCTAAAACCCCTTTGACGACCGTATAGTTTCTTATAAATCCTTGATGTCCTTGAATCCACCCAAACACTTTACGTCACAAGTCAAAACTCGACCCAGATCTCCTGGACACTTTTTTGAGCAGAAAGTTGATTTTCAAATGGCGATATCTAAAAAACGGTTTAGTTTTGGAAAGTTTAATGTTGGAATTCGAAATCAGCACATTCGAATTAGCGTTTTTCATCAATAAATTTTTTCGCGTCATATTCACTTTAAACATTGAACATTCCATTTTGTATAGCCTTATAAGGATGGTTTTCTGATAAAGTTCTTAAAGTCTTGTTGAGTGGTATTGTTGGGAAAATTCACAGAAATGAATGCTAAAGTGCTTTCTAGTCTCTGATTGCCAAAACCCTTAAGTGTATTAAGAATTCTCTCCTGGGGAGTTTATACTCCAAGTTTACACTAAAATACAATATCCTTCTTTTTGCAGTCCCAGCTGGTGTACCAGGATCAGTTAGAGGGAACTTTTTGAGTGCCACAGAGATATTCCTAGAATGGGACAATATTCCCATTGAAGACCAAAATGGAGTAATTATTGCCTATAACATTACTTACAGAAAGAAACATTCTGTTGACGTTTGGAGAAGTACCATGAATTCGACTAGTATGACAGTTTCAATAGGAGGACTGGCATATTATACAATATATGAATTCAAGGTTGCTGGGAAGACAGCTGTTGGCCAGGGACCAAGTAGCAGTCCTGTGGATATTAGAACAGATGCTTATGGTATGATAACTTTTCATTTTTCCAGAAAAATTAGTCCTGAATTATTTTGCTAAATTCATAATGTTATTAGATAAAAATTACGATTACATGATTTTTACAATTATTAATCGCATTTAGAAACCAAATCTACTAAAAACCATTCCTAAATTTGAATGCAAGTCTCCTTGGGTTGCTGAGTGATGAAGTTGGATACTGGGATTGATGTCTTTGAGCCTTTCTATCTTTAAACGATGACATTTTTTAATTCAAATGACAGAATGCATTGTGCTTTTATCTTCCTTGATATCAAAATCTACAAAAACATGCTTGCCATTTCAAAGTATCTTTTCCCCTATTGATGCTGTGATAGCTAGGAAACAATAGCCTTTCAATGAAACGTGGATAGTTACCTTTTACCTAGTTAGGGCCTGTTTATACGCCTACAAGCCAGCCCGGTTTTACATGAGAAATTAGATAGTGAGCCAGCCGCGAGCCAGCACGGCCCTTGGGTGCCAAGTGCCGTCTTTCTTTTGTGTAAATTTGAAAGAATAAGGAAATATTTTCCCGTTCTTTCATTGTTACAGAAGAAAGATGACAGCCTTGGCGCCAAATGTGACAAAGGCCAAAGGGTCTTCCATTTTTAGAAACTTAACAAATCTGCTGTGCTCTGCGCGTGCGTTATAGGTGGGCTAGGCTAGCCCGTTTCTTCCGTTTATATGAGAAAAGTCAGCCCGTTTGAGGCGGGATCCCGGCACTCGATAACCGGGATCTCGGCAAGACGGGCCAGCCCGGCATACATATAAACGCAAACTGCTGTTTACAAAGCTGTGACCAGGTAAGTAGGATCTCGCCTGAAGGCGAGCCAGCTCGCTAACGAGCCAGCCCGCCTCATATAAACAGGCCCCCGGGGGGGGTACTCATATATTTTTCAGTACGGGGACGTGCCGCCGAACAGGGTATCATTTTCAGGATTCCTACTCCGGGACAGGGTATCACTTTTGTATGGTCGGCTCCATGACAGGGTCCATATTTTGTATAATTGACTACGTATCGTCGTTGTAAGCCATTTGCACTCCGCGAATATGATTTAAATCGTTTGGATAGCAACATTCCGCATTTTCTGATAGATTTCTATCAAATTTCTATCAAATTCCCAGGGCAGGCTACAATTTTGTATGAAGAAACCCAAGAATAGGGTATTGTTTTTAAAGTTTTACTCCGGGACAGGGTATCATTTTCGGGAATTTTACTCCGGGACAGGGTGCCTTTTCAGATTTTCCAGCGGCACGTCCCCGTATTTTCGTAAATCAAGTACCCCCCCCCCCCGTGCCTTACTTAGTACAGCAGCCTGATCTCTCATCTTATCACAACAGGTCCAACTGCAGCTCCAGTAAACATATCTGGTATAACCATTAACGAGAGTTGCATCGAAATTTCATGGTCACGCGTGCCTGAGGAGCATCGACATGGTATCATACTTGGTTACAAGTTAAGCATCAAAGATGAGAGTATTTTGAATGCACAATGGATCAATCATACAATTCCATTCACTGAAAATGCCAAGCTAAACCAAACATTTACCAATCTGAAAATATACACTCCGTATTCAGTGAAGATTTTAGCCTACAATTACAGAGGTGAAGGACCATTTTCTCAAAATGTAACAATCAGGACAGGGGATTTCGGTAAGTATTTCTTTACTGGAAATAGAGTTTTATTCATGCAAGTGTATCAATTCTATGCTGATCGTATAATCATTTTTAATTTTAGTTGCAGAATTGCAGTAAAGCTTCAGTAATATAATAATAATAATAAATGATTTATTTACAGTTGGCAAGTAACAGAAGAGATAGCTGACTACAGCTAATTAAAGCCAACTAAAGCTATTTACATGATAACTTCTACAAATACAAAATCAACTATAAATACCCCAAATCTGCGATGTATATTTTACAAAGTCGACAGTTGCAGTCCAGTCCTTTCCAGCTCCTTAATTTTCGTTTGAATACTGCAAGATTTTCTGATTTTTTCAAACTTTCTGGCAATGCATGCCAAAGCAGTGAGCCTAGAAATGATACAGATTCGATTCCGTATGTTGTTGTTCTGGCTTTTGGCAACTGCAGAGTATTCCCACTTCTTAGATTATAGTTTTCCGTTCTTTCAACACAGATAAGTAAAGCTTCAGTAAATGTTTCTCCTTTCGAGAATCGAATCTATTCAGTGTAAATGTATAAACTGATCATCAGTTACGTATCAAAAACTGTCTAATTTGCTGCTAGATATCACAAGTCATAAGATAAGATCAAGTTTGTGCCAGTAAGGTGAATCATAGATAACCATACTTTATCCTTTCATTTACATAGCTCCTTCGGGAATTCCAAAAAATGTCTCAAAGGAAAAGACAACCTCTACTGGCATTTCTCTCAGCTGGCTGCCAATGAAAGAAAAGCATGGAGAAGCGAATGGGAAGGTAAGTGTTTTGGTACCAAAGTCTCATCACATAGCTTCTAGTTTTGTCTTAAGGTTACTGTAACCGTTCATGCGGCGATTAAGAAACTCCGTTTACCACGGCCGTTCGTCAAAATATACCAAACAAACTTATGCATCATTTGACGCAGAATTAAACGTAGAATATCATGAAAATATATTCAGTTCATTCAATAAAATCGCGAATTATTTGTTCGAGATTTTAGGCAAAATCGACCACCCATGGGAAAATATCTTTGTGTACCCCAATGATAATCGTTGGACCACGACTTTCTATTTACCAAAGACTTAAGGCCCTGAACTGCAAAACAGTGTCAAGAATTTTTGATAAAGGTATTGCCTTGAAATGATATCATTTTAAATATATGTAAATGTCTTAAATGTCTTTTTTAACTTTCAGACCCTTGTAAAAATCGGACCAGTGGATCTATCACAAATCGCTGACACGGTTTCGTAGTTATATGCATTGTGACTCTGTGTGCCAAGTTTCAAGCGATTCGATTGGCCTGTTGGGTACACAAAGATTTTTTATTACCCATCAGTACTCCGGAATCCTGTTTCGAGAAATCAGGCTTTTATCAAAATGAAGCAAAAATTGCGGGAAATACGATTATGCATGAAAGGTCAAGCAATTAGGCTTAAGCGCGGTATTGGTAAAGCATTATGTCAATAACACAGCAGCACGGGATGTCATGAACATAGCTGCAAGGTCAAGTGAGTTTACTTTAATCCGCTTATGTGTATTCCCGCAATTTTTGAGAAACAGGATTGCTCCTGTTAAAATGCTCAAATTTCCAAGTAATTGTGACTATTTCTGGAAGTGAGTTGGTTTAAACAGTCCTCAAATACTTATACCATCAGATTATGACAAAAACGAAAAATCGAACATTTGTCGTCTGAACAGTTACAGTAGCCTTAATGTGAAAAAGAAACGCAAACCTTTTTTTCCATGTCTCGTTGTTTTTCTTTTGATTTCTCTAGTTTTTTGTGATTTCACGGAATGGTCATGGTATTTTGCATCTTGTGGCATCGTCCTTGTAGTGAAGTTAAGTATTTTGTAAGTAGCATAACTAGTAAATTTATATTGTAAGTTTTTATTGGAATGTTTTAAAAAGAAAAAGAAGAAATGCAAACTATCATTAGACTTGAAGGGTAATGAAAAATTTCAAAATAGTGGCTATTGAGCAAGATTCTAGATGCTGTTTTTTAAAGAGCATAGCTCAGATTTAGGTTTTGAACCCGTCATTTTATACCCTTAAGCAATGAAAACAAAAATTCTATCATCTTTAGATATATTTGAATCATTGACAAAATCATTGCATCAGTCAGACAGAATCATTAGATCATTGACAAAAGATATTGGAAAGAAAATTTTATGATATATTTTGATAGCCGATGTTTCGTAATTTTGAAACTGGAGTCATTGTTTGGAACACGTGAATTAATTTCTGAATCACAAATAAGAAGCCTGCGTTTCTGTATGAGAACTCCTACATAAGTTGATCCTGTTCCATATAACAGGTCCCAATCGCAGAGATAATTACAAAATGTAGTATTCCTTATTATATGTTATGTTCTGCTTTTTAGACTCTGATATAGGCACGTAAATATCTCGAATTTATCACTTGTATGAGATTCTCTTTGCTTTTGCTACCTTTATCATTGTTTCTTGCTGCCAGATGCTTCATTTTCAACAACTATGTTCGTAGCTGTTGATATCACAATCAGACATGACAAGTTCAAAGTACCGGTGAAAATTTGATGGTGCAGCTGATGTAGATTAGTTAGACTTGCCCCAAGTGTATCTCTTCAGTCCGCCTCACTGTTCCCTTTACGATCGTTCCTGGATCCGCAATTTCCTGGATCCGCCATTCAAACGTTCCGTCAAGAGAGTTCGATTAGACGGACTGAAGAGATAGACTTGGGGCAAGTATATAGATTAACTGGCTAATCTAGGTGTCAAAATGTAAATTTGTTGTATAATTCTCAATGAAGTTTATGACTAAGTTTCGAAATCATTGCTTTCAGAAATTATCTTTGAGAGATTTTAAAACTTGAATGGGTCAATGTGCTTACTTCATTTCACTGCTTTGCTGAGATTTTCCTGTTATCACAGAAGATAAGGACTCTCTGTGCGTTGCCTTGATACTTTGAAGCCAGCTTTTGAGAGCCATTTTCCGATTTCATTTCCCAACAGCCATAACGAATAACAAATCCTAAATCCGCCGAGCTCGAGACTTACAAATTTCTAAACATGTTCCTATTATTCAAATCCATTGAAAAGCAGCTCTGAAGATTATCTGCTGATACAAAAAAATGTGACAAATTAATCACAGAATCGGAGTCGGGAATGGTGTAAGAGAGAAATCGAGAGAGTATAGATGAGGTCGCACAGGTGCAATACAGTAGTGTGCCGCATATAAGAAACACAAATTTAAGAAACACAGACCCTAATTTTCAAACTAATACCCAACGTAATAAGAAACTTGCTCAGGTCTGAAAAAAGCTCGCTTCTTAATTATACCTATGTATCAGACCTGAAATTGAAAAAATTGTTTCGTATTTGGGGGACACTACTGCATTGCTACCAATTCCAATACTGATGTCACAGCGTGGCAAGCTGATCAGAACTTGCGAGATATGTTTAACGAGATATGAGATAGGTATAACGAACGCAGTGGTCTGGTCTAAGTGGAATGTGAATGCGAGGCGAAGCCGCATCGTGCATGCTTAGTCATTAATAAACATATACTTAAATGTTATCTAAAGTGTCCCAACACTCACTTGAAAAACTTCAACATTCATCAAAAAATCCCTAAATAGGGGATCTGATAAACTTAAAGGCACACTGTCGTGGCTGTAATTGGCTGGTTGTGATGTTGAAATCCCTAACAAAAGACCTGGCCTCTGGATCATTATAAAGCCTTTATGCTCTTAGATCATACTTTGTTTCTAGAATAAAAGGAGTCTAATCGTTATCCTCTTTGTGAATTTCAGTGTACAGTGAAATTACTGGAAGCCTGCCTAATTCTATTCTTTAATATTGTCTTATTCATCCCATCAGTGCCACGACAGTGTGCCTTTAATGTTGTTCTTAGCTGTTTCTGACAACTTTGCAAATCAATTGTAAAAAATGTAAAACAAGCATGAAGGAAAGGTTGTTGGATGGAAAAAGCTTATATCTATCATCTCTATTGATGAGTACTCAACAGCTAGCGAGCAACCAGGATTTCTCCTTTTTTGGTGCAAACAGAAACATTTTTGAATCATCAGAAAGATCGAGAAAATTAAAATGTATCACCGCCGGGAAACGGACCACGGATCTCCTGCTTTCCGGGCAAGCATCCTAACCAGTGGCAAGTTTTAATCTTCTCGATTTTTCTGATAATTCAAAACTGTCTATTGATGAATATAGAATAGAGAGAATAAAAATAATGGCGAGACCATACAGTAAGAAATACTTTCTTTTTCCAGGTAACTGGCTACATAATTCGATATCAAGTGGTTGACTGTCATATCGATAGACCAGCTGGATGTGATGAAAATGACATTTTCGCAATTTTCTCTCCGAACTCCACGAGTCACATCACTATACAGAAATTACGGAAATATACAAATTATAGCATTTCTGTTCAAGTAGTTACAAACAAAGGAAATGGGACCCTTTCTGCCCCGATATATATCAAAACAGATGAAGACAGTGAGTATCAAATCAGAAGAAAAAATACGATACAAATATAAGAGCTCTAGACTTTCGTAGTTTGTGATATTTACATGCATAAATATTTATTGCTATGTAACGAATTTTTAAAGGAAAACAGGCCTTTTATTTATGTCAGGATAATTTTTTATAATTTTCGTTAACATTCATATGATTGAGTGCATTTCCTTCTTACGGTCAACGACCAAGTTGCAGACCTAACATAGGCAATGTGTCTTCAACTCCAACAGACTATTTAAATCACTTAGTAGCTTGTTATTGTAATTTTAGAAATGAATGTGAACTTAAATCAAGGAAATCAAATGCCAAAGATCGTGATTAGGACACTGCTGTGCGAAAATAAATGTTAATTTCTTGTGGAATGAAATCCTTAAATCATACTACCTGTCCCAAGAAAAGTACCTCTCGTTTGAAAACTCACCAACATTTTATTTTAAGGCTGATGTTCAAATTTCTTTTCTTTTTGGGAAGTAGATCAAAAACCAAATTGTTTGGTTTGGATTGGTTTTAAGATTAGTGAATTTTGTACGAAGCATGCTGCAAAACGCATCGATAATTGCACCAGAGCAATTTCTTTTTGTATATTAAGCTTCTAGTTTCGTCATGAATATCAGTATGAAATGCAAACCATCATCATGGTAGCCCAACAGAACGACGATAAAAAGTCTCAAAATGATGGCTCCTAGGCAAGATTTACGATGTAACTCAAAGAGCATAGCTCAGAATTAGATTTTTCAAAGTGTTGTTCTAAGAACGACGATAAAAAGTCTCAAAATGATGGCTCCTAGGCAAGATTTACGATGTAACTCAAAGAGCATAGCTCAGAATTAGATTTTTCAAAGTGTTGTTCTAAGAACGACGATAAAAAGTCTCAAAATGATGGCTCCTAGGCAAGATTTACGATGTAACTCAAAGAGCATAGCTCAGAATTAGATTTTTCAAAGTGTTGTTCTACACCTTTAAGGAATGAAAACAAACATTTAATTACCTTTTAATTTATTCGAATCATTGAGAAAAGAGACCAAAGAGGAAATGTCAAGATGTTATGATAAGTTTGATATTAGAATGTCGGTGATTTTTCAAACAGGGTTACTTCTTTTTGGGACACTCCGTAGATAGTTGCTTAAAGTAGCCTATTTCAAAAGCATTGTCCCTACTCCAAAAAGAGACTGTCTTTGCACTTACGTCAGTAGAAGAATGTATTTAATTGCAAATATATGAGCAGGAGAACAAGTTCTTTCATTTTTTACCTCTGGCAATATCTATGGCAAATAAACATCTTCGTTCCAGTATTGTTGCAATGTTTAATTTTTTCATTTCAGAGCCTGATGATACACCAAATCTTGTAGAGTCCTGGCCAAGTAAAATAAACACTATTAAATTATATTGGAGTCCCATCCCCGAGTCTCTAAGGAACGGGATTATAATAGCTTACCGAATATTTTACAAGCCTATCAACATGCCAGTACGTGACTTAAAACGTGCTCCAAGATCCTTGAACCCTTTGGCTGTTTATGGTGCACTCCCTGGGGAGAAGATGAAAATAGTGGACGCAACAACGTTTGAGACTGAATTGGATGGACTGAAGGATTATAGTTGGTATCAAATACGCATTGGTGCCGTGACTTCCAAAGGAATGGGAGTGACGTTCACTGTAAATGGTACATGTAAACAAGAAGGTAAGATTTTATGCACAAGGAGATTTTCTCTGCCTCTTATACAAGTGACTACAAAAAGAGATATCAGAGACTAATAGGAGGTTATCTCTACGTCTCATGCTACAACAAACGGAGGTAGCCAGAGACTAAAGGGAGGTAGTCAGAAACTAAATGGAGGTTATCTCTGCCTCTCAGACTATAGACTCTTCATCAGTCGCAGTACCGTCTCCGCGGACAGGATGTCGTTGGGCGATTAAAGGCAAGGACAGAAAAATTCAAGTCTTCCTTCTATCCAAACTGTTTATGCGAATGGAATAAGCTGGAGCCTGAATTGAGACTTGCACCTTCTATTGCTGTTTTTAAGAAAAAGCTCCTATCAATAATCCGCCCCCCTGCAAATCTGTCTTTGGAATTCACGATCCCATAGGATTATCCTACCTCTCACAACTCATGGTCGGTCTCAGCAAATTAAATCTCCATAAATTCAAGCATAATTTCAGAGATACCATAAACCCAATGTGCCCAACAAGCGATGGCATTGAAGACACGGAGCACTTTTTGTTGCTCTGCCCTTCTTTTGATGTTCAACGACAAAATCTTCTCGCTGGAATTGTTGAATTATTACGACCATATGTACAAATCACCAATCTTTCAAATCATTCTTTGACGCAGCTTTTATTGTATGGTGATGAAGACCTTTCTAATGAGTTGAACAGAAATGTACTCGAATTAACTTTACGCTTCATCCACGAAACTGGTCAGTTTGATTAAGATCTTGAGAAATCAGCTATGCACTAAGCAAATCACCAAGTCCCGTATCGTTAGTGTTTCTTTTCCTTGTAAATTCTGTTTCACATCAGATGGTCAGGCATTTTACTTACTTAAGTCTACACCAAATGAGTTGCACTCGTTGCATCAACAATTTTATCGCAACACTGACCTGACATCTGGAGTGAAACTGAATCTAGTATAGTATCCTTTAATTTATAAATGTTCGTAGTGTGACTGTATACGGCTTAACGTTTCGTGTTTTTAGATATTGGCCATGGGGTAGTCATAGTCTTTCGCTCCCTATGGTATCGTACCTGTAGTGTCGTATAGTAATTAGACTTAGGTATAGTAGAATGTAAAGTACCTTGTAAAATTTAATATTTGAATATAAAAAAGACTATAGACTACAATCAGAGACTAATAGGGGATTTACTTTGTCTCTTATGCTAGAGACAACAAAAGGAGGTAGTCTGAAGCTAAAAAGACGTTGTCTCTGCCTGTCTTAAAGGAAAGAGGTACATCATTGTTAATGATGGGCTTCATAAGAGCTTCATAAAGATATACTTAGTAGACATGACATTCGAAATGACAACAATACGAATCCATTTGAAGTTCCAATGAATCATTGAAGTTGGACTGGACGTAAATAAGTGACAGATCAGCAGATTTTTCCATAATCCATTAAATATTACAATACATATTACAATCTACACTACTCTCTACACTACTTACAAGAATTACTCTACAATACTACTGGGACGAATACCCCCGGGGAGCAAAAGACTGTGTCTACCCCAAGGCAATTAACATAAATATAAAACAGAAAGAAACACAGCTAAAACAATACATGAAAAAAGAACAAATGCGATTTAATACCAAAGTCTGCTTCATGTTAGAAGTCAGATAAAAATGATTTTGAGGAAAATTACCCAAAGTTTATTTAATCTTATACCACCTCACTGCGATCCAGCTAAAGGAAGAAGACACAACACACCGCAAAGACTGCGACATTTTGCATTTTCTCCCTCCAGCCGGACCACAATGCACTGTGCACCTGCCATCTAATATACAACAGACTTACAAAGAAAGAAACAAATAACGGACGTGGACTTTTTGGTTCTGTGGTGTACATACATAGCTTGAATCGGCCTTAATCAAACCGGCCAGTTTTGTAGATGAACTGCAGGGTCAAGTTGAGAATATTTCTATTGACATTGTAACAAAAAGTTTCATCGTGATCAACAGATGAAAACGACAATATAATGGATCAATGCATTCAATGTTGTGGCGCAGTGGTGTGAAGGTGTTGTGGCGCAGTGGTGTAATCCTCTGACTTTGCAGCCAGAACAGTCAGACGGAGTGGGTTCGATACCCGGTAGGACCCCACAACTTGAGCGTCATGACAAGGGGTCGCGGACTCGATTAGGTCTGCTCTATTTCTGCGATCCCAGCGCTTGGCGCTGAAAAACGCAACTTCACCTTCACCTTCAATGTAAGGGGGAAAAGTTGCATTTGTACAGAAATGAAGTATTTCGACTTCCAAAAATATTTACCTAAATAGGTAAAATTAAACATGTGCAATCGTACATCTGGAGCCAAAATTATTAACACGATCGCAACTATCGAGGAAGATAACACTGAAAAAGTTCAACCCTATACATTTCAATAATGAAATTTGGAAATATCTGTTTCTTTGTTTTAGCACCAGTTGCAGCGCCTACATTCAACATTATCGACAACTATGACTTCTATGAAATATCACTGAACTGGGACAACATATCTCGCACAGCCGCACGAGGAGAAGTTCTGGGACATAGGATTCATTATTGGCCAATAGAGCAAAATGATGTTGCTCTAACTAAAGAAATTGTTTCGACAGTTGATGTTTTTGAGCCAACAAGAAGCCTCAAAATCAAGAATCTTCAGCCATATACTACATATCGAGTTAATATTTCAGCATTCACTGAAGGGGGATTTGGTGTATCATCTAAGCACAAGATAGCAGGTTCGTAGCAAAGCCAGCATAGATTACAAATCTTTAAAAAGGCTGGTGTAATATTCAATGACCTATTTATTTGAATTGAGTGAATTGAAAGAAACTTTAGCTATTTCTCTATAATTCTACCGTTAGAATTTTCTGAAATCTTCACTATTTTCAGAATTAGAGTGTTTTTCTTTTTTTTTCAAGAATTCAAGAAACATTTTCAAAAAAGTTAAAACCATCGTAGATTCTAAACTGTTTGGCGGAACATGGAATAATTCTGAAGAAATTTAAATCATCGTAGATCCTAAACCAATGGAGGAAAACTGATTATAAACTTCAAGAAAACCATAGTTTACGAAGGTCTACAATATGGTCCCAAGCAGAAAATCCGTTTCAGATTGGCTTATTTAAAAAACAGTTGCAAACAAATTTCTCATATTTCGGATGTTTGTGACGTTTTGCACTCTCATGAGTGTTAACGAAACAAGCTTCCAGTATATATCATGGTAGTTTTGCTCTTTAAAACAATCCTAAAATTTGTGGTATCTACTATCAATTTAATAAAGTTTATTATTTTGAAATCCTTAGAGACATGTAGATGCCCAAAGATGCTCACTTCATCGTGGACAAGACTTGCCCCGCTAGTCATTAGGGGCAGGAATATATCAGGAATCATGCCAAAATACATTGAAAAGGCAGTAGCTTCCTGCTGCGGCAACTGTACATTTGGCCAAGGACCAAGCTCTGTTGACTGGACACATGATGCTTCAAATGCGAGTTCTTTCAAACATAGCAGGGAAATGCTAAAGAAGGCAATATTTGCAGGCACACACATAACGATACCATTTTTTAAAGATACTATTGAAAGTGAAGGGAGTCAGTCGACAGCATTTGATTATGTGCCGATGATACTATCTCCGGGAATGGCTATTTTCAAGAAGAAACTATCCAAAAGAGAGATTGGGAATGAAGGAGCTAAAAACTTGGTTGAATCTATGCTTGGATTATATCCAGTCTTAATTGTCATGGTGCTCTTTACTGTCATTGCGGGTATCATATTCTGGATACTGGTGAGTTTGATGTCATACCGGGTGAGTCAAGTAAAGAGTCCCTGTTTGAAAGGCCACTGCTCCCTGAATGTCAAAGCAATAATATTCAAAGTTGTCATGTTTTATTGCCAATATGTTCAACTAGGCTCAGTAATTTACCCAGCTTTAATTAACCATTCTTTCCTGTGGATATGACAGATTTTCCGAAGAAAGCCCCTCCCAAAGACCTGTAAAAACGAGAGAAAACAATGAGCAAATTTTCCTTGGTTTTTCTTTCTAAAAATGATGACACTCGCATGTATTCATGTATTTTGTCCACTTGGAAGAATTTAATCTCCCTGAATAGGTTGGTACAGGGGGAGAGACTTGTTTATCCTCCCAAGAGGATAGCACTTGCTAAAGCATGCAGAAGTCAATGCTGTAAGACCCGTGAACGGCAGAAATGTTAGGGAAATCGTTTGTGACTTTTTGCACGTTTTGAGAGTTTCTTGAAGAGACTTTCTCGAGATTTCAGAACGGAATGGCCGATTATAGTCAGGTAAATTTTTAAATGGATTTGAACATATCTACCATAAAACTATATATTTGGCGACATCATCGTCTTGATATCCAGAGAGCCATGTCCTTTTAAAAAGGGGATTCATTTTATTGACTCACCCGGTATTTTTTCTTTGATAAGATATCCAGTATATGGCTTAGTGGTATCTATCTATAAGTCCTAAAAGTTAGCTGTTCGAATCCCTGCTCTGCCAGATTCAATCTGGAATCATTGTAATAACATTCAATTCATTCAATTCACTCAGTTTCCCAATGCGCCCTGTTGAAAGAAAACTTTATATAACGGGTGATGAAAAACATTTGCCGTTTAAGAATAGCCACTGCTCCACATACATCGAGACGATCGTCTTTGTACTCACCCCTTTCCGAACTCTCGTGATAAATTTTAAAGGAACTGCAGTATTGGTTTAATTCAGACAACGGTACCTTTTTTACTGATATCATGTGAGCATGCCTTGCATGCATTTTGCAACTCGGGCGTTATGCAATGTTTATGTTAAATCTTGTTTTAGGACAGAGGCGTTGATAATGAACAAATTCCCAGTAATTTCATCAATGGTTGTGGCAGTGGAATATGGCTTGCTTTTATAACGATGACCACAGCTGGGTTAGTAAACCATTTTCAATAATATTTTCTATTAAAAATTGCAAAAAGTTCTCTTAAATTGAAACGACCATCGGCAATAATGCAACGTTGATCTAGCCAATTTTATGAACCAAATATTGTAATCTTACCAATTGTTTTCTTGCTCTACAGCCTGATTGCGAGAGGTGCTTGAAAATGTTGCATTTCCATCGTTATTCTTTCATCACACACAACTGGGAATAAATGTCGCCATTATTCAACTTCAATCTGTATTTCGCAACTGAATTCTCACGCATCGATGCTTCTCTTTTCGAACTCTTGCGTGGAACTGCCTGCACAATAACAACGACACAATAGAAATTTTCTTGCAGCAAGCAAAGGATTGCCGCTTTTTCAAGACGTGCATGTGAATCGGGTTCATGGTTCTCAGGATTTGCAGTGCTCTGGTGGTACTCTGCTAATTATCTACTTTTTTCCAGATATGGAGATATATACCCAAAGACAAAAGCAGGAAGAATATTTGCTATCATATGGACCTTCGTTGGGATCGTTATCACGTCATTGGTTGTTGGTCAAATCGTAACGGCTCTGAATGCTAAAGTTGCTGTTGTGCCATCAGCTGGGAACAATAACATAGAACCAAACAGCAAGGTAAAATAACAAGGGATTTAAGACATTTATCTTCCCTTTTATTTCAACAAAGCATTTAACCTCCTATTTACGGACTTTTAGAAATAAAATCATCTTTTATATCTGTTCCTTTTAGATGATGGCGTCAAATGAGACTCTAATGATCGCCATAACAAAACTGAGGCAAAGGACTGTATCTGGTATGAAACTCTATTTATGATTTCTTCTTAGTTATTACAATAAATAATCTAAGCCCCACATTCGTGAATGAGATCTTTCTTCAAAGAAGTGCTGCATATAACTGGAGAAATGAAATACATTCATGGTTCCAAAGGTATGTACTGTTAATCATGGCACTGAAACGGTCCAATAGAGGGCAGCGTGTTTGGCAGTCCCTTTCACAGGAAATCAAAGATGCAAATTCTGTGCGACAATTCAAGAATAAAATAAAATTTTGGAAAAATGTAGATTGTGACTGCAGACTTTGCAAACAATACATACCTCAGCTCGGCTTTTTATAGTTTTTATACATCTTAGTTGTAGATTTTATATATAGATTTTATGAATTTTGTAATTTTACTGACTAATTACTTGTATATATTTTTCTGTATCATTTGTAATTAATTTGTTGGCTTGAATTAGCATTTTTATTTAGCTTTGTAAGTTGCCCACTTTAACTAAAATTGTAATAATAATAATAATACTAGCAACTTAGGTTTACCGTGTTTGAGAAAATTTTTAATGCTGACTAATGAATTAAAATACAAGCAATGTTGTCAAAAAGATTTACTTTGGTTGTTAAACACCTGATAATTCTTCGATCTACTTTTGCAGTTTCTTTTTCAGGAAATACATCTGATCCAGAAACTATTAAACAGTCATTGTTGTCAGGAAAAGTTAACAAAGTTATGCTAGAAGCCTACGAAGCGGGGCAACGCAAAGAAGCACTGAAACACCCAGATATTGAGTTTGACAAGTTAGAAAAAGTCGATTCTTCTTATGGAGTTGTTCTTGCTGGAGAAAGTCGCAGGATCAAATCATGCCTCAAGAGATATCTGAAGGAAAATTCCCCAATTATATTACAAGAACTTGGCGCTCATTCCGTCTCTTTCAAGGTAAATGCATCACAGTTCGACTTGCAAAGACCGTGTGCTACCCATGATCCCCTGAGGTTTCACGGTGACTTTCATACCGTATGAAAACGACTTTGGCCTGCCATACGTGGCAATCAAGAGTCTGTTTTCCATTGTCAGTGGAATTTTTGGAATCAACCGAAAAGATATTCCTTAGAATAACTGAAGGATAAGGGACTGTTCATTATTTATAGAGGGGCTGGTACCGAAGAGAAATGGGTTGGGTAAGAGACATTTTCTAACATAAAAAGGTTGGGTAAATATTTTTTCATGTAATTTCAAGGTTGGAAAAATAAAATTTTCCCACCAATTAATACCAAATGTTTAAAGTCCAAAATTATCCCAATATCATCATCAATATTATCAACATTATCCATTTCATTTTCAGTGTCTACATTGCTCATCTTTGTCATTAATATTTACAGTATTGAATTTACAATTTACATCGTTTGACATTGAAACCATGTTTATAGGTAGGGGTTGGACAAAATTTTTCAACCTGAAAATTGTTGAGTAGATGTTTTTGCTGTCACTTTTAGAGTTGGGTAAGAAGATTGTTTGGACAAGAAAACATTTCTCTTCAGTACCAACCCCTCTGTAAATAATAAACGGTCCCTAAGAAAGAGCTTTACTTCATGAATTTATTATGTTCCCCAATGTTGAGTTATTGACATATTTGCACCGTTGTGAATCTATTATTTATGCTGCAACATTACTCTATTTTGGACAGACCCATAACTCGTCCTCATCTTGCAGTTGGATATAGTGCCTTTCGTTTCTTGAACGTTATCTGGAACATACATTGAAATTTAAGGATAGAGTTTTCCTATCTTCCTTTGCCAGGCCTTGAGAAATATGCTCCGACATGGACTTTTCCTAGTCACCTTAGACTTGCCGCATGTCTATCTCTTCAGTCCGTCTTACTGTTCCCCTTTCGGTAATTCCTGAATCCGCCATTCCAACATTCCGGAAAGAGGCGAGAGAGAGAGAGAGACAGTATAGTTTAGACTAAGTGTATAGTCATCTTGAAAGAAAAGAAATTAAATGACGACTTGTTACCAAAAGTTCACAGCCAGATAGCCGGTTGATATTTTATCTTGATTTTGGTCAATAGGGATGAAGATTGTTAAGTTCTTCCAGTTGGGTCCTGTTACAAACATCCGGTCGAGTGAGTTAAAGGGGCTCCGTCTCCAAATTTCGGTCGAAACGGTGATTTTGAAGTTTTTCTTATGAGCAATAGCACACAGATTTTTACCTGATTTTTCGAAACTGAAAGCATCATTTTGAAGATAGATCTTTGTACTCCACAGAGGAAAAATCCAAACATTCATATCTCTTACGATTGCTTGGATGTAAGTGGATTTTTAACCCCGGGGGGGTCACTACCATATGTACCAGTACGGGATGTGCCATTTTTTGGGGTTCCTTTTTTCTGGCTGAAAATAAATTTTAGGGTGTCATTTTTGGTAATATCACAAATGAACATAAATTTTGGGGTGTCATTTTGGAAGAAAAATGCTTCAGGGTACTGAATTTGATCTAATTTAAGATATTTGGTAAGAATTTCAAATTTTTGTCACAATTTTAGGGTATCTATTTTGAATGGTCCGTAAATTTTGGGGTATGGTTTCTGAAAAATCATAAATTTTAGGGTATGATTTTACAATTCAAAATGGCACACCCCCGTCATTCGCCTATTGAAGTTACCCCCCCCGGGTTTTTAACGAGAATTTTTGGTGGCTTGGGTGAAGCCACCAAACAAACTGCAGAAAACAATGGAGAGCCATGGCCAAGTTTGGTGTTATCAAATTTGTTTAAAGTTTGGCGACGGAGCCCTTTTAACACACATCTCATGAATACTAAGGAGGAGCTTTTGGAAATAAGTAGTCCTTTCTTTCAGTCAGGGGTGGCGCCAGGAATCTTCCGACAGGGGGGCTGGAGCTTCCGACAGGGGGGCTAAAATGGATAGAAAATGCAGCTTTCATACGTCATTTTGCCAAATTTCCTCCGACAAGAACCAAAAATGTCCTCCGACGGGGGGGCTAGATGCTTCCGATGAGGGGGCTGTAGCCCCCCTAGCCCTCCCCTGGCGCCACCCCTGCTTTCAGTTGCAATATGGATTGTGCAGGTGCGGCTCCGGGAATGCTTTTTACTTCATGCTTTCTTTACCAGGTGAGCCAGAAAAAAATTCCTACTTTCGAAAATTCGCAACACCACGAGTACTATATGGATTTGAATGATTCAAATTTTTATTAAAAGCCAAAAGATCGAAGTATTTTTGTGATTTTTCTCGTCTTCTTACGAGCACTGCAAATAAAGGTAAATTCAGCTTTACAAAAATTGCATGTTTTTAAAATGACTGAAAAGGGCCTTGATCAAATCGTTAGGACTCTCATCACACAGAGCAATACCCACGGGTGTTTCGCGTCTCTGAAGAGTTATAAGACATAGATTCTCAAACAGATACTAAAGATTTTCAATCCAATGGCAATAAATATGCAGACGAGATCTCTCACCCATGAGAAATTGCATTTTCTCTACCGTATTGTTCTGAACGAGGAGTCCATTATGATTTGATTAAGTATTTTAGGCCTTTTTCAGTCATTTTGCAACCACAAATACTTCGATCTTTTGGCTCTCAATCAAATATTAATTCATTCCAATTTCCAATCCATCCAGTACTTTTGATGCTACGAATTTTCAAATGTGGGAACTCTTTTCTGGTTCACCCGGTATTTCTCCAGCAATCTCCGCTATTTCGTAAAACAACATTTATTATATTTGTAGAGAAGTGAAACAGATTCTGTCCAAGACATGGTAACCATTTTATCTCCAGATGCAGATTTGACAATACAAATAATTAAATATGGAGGCGCTCTTCTTCTCGTTCTGGTCATCTTTGGTGCATTGTTTGAGTTGAGGAGATCTTGCAGAGGTATTCAAGCTTTCATATTATTCCACAGACAGCCAAGGAATAGTTAGCAAACTCTAAAATAAATAACTAAATAACTCTAAAATAAATTGAAATACATTGCCTGAAATAAGCACTGCGTAGGAAACTGTGAAGGAATTGCAAAGGCTTAGAGCTGCGAAGGAACTGTGAAAAACATAACTGTGAAGGAAAGCAAGCCTTTCGCAGTTACGTTTTTCACAGTTCCTTCGCGGCTCTACGCCTTCGCAAGTCCTTCGCAGTTTCCTACGGGGCACTTATTTCAGGCAATTTACGCAATTCATTTTAGCGTTATTGATTTGCGCTGCGCAGCAGCAGCGAATCTTTAAAATAGGCTCGTAGGCTCGATGAACGAACGTTGACATGGCGCGCATAACTAAACATACAGTGAACATTTCATGGTTTCAGCCAATGACATTCCTAGAAAACAGACGCATGTTTACTGCGTTCAGGATTGACGTCATCGGAAGTTGTCATCCATTGTTGTCCACATACGTCACAAAATTTTAAGCACGCGCAGGAGGAAGTGATCAGGAAGTGACAGTCCATTCATTGGATGTTTTTGATTGATTAAAATTGGCATGTCTGCAGAGGTTTTCGGCATCAAATTTGGAGACCAGAGAAAGATCAGGGCAGTTGGGTTGTGTTGTGAGACGCGTAGGTTGTGGAAGTTTCCCAGTCAATGAGCAACGAGAGAGCAAGTGTCCGAAGTAAGTCCCGTTTTGGCGCTAATGCAGTTTCGCAGTCTCCCTGCTCTCCGTAATAAATTTCATATTGCAGCATACGAAGAGCGTATCATTTTCGAAAGAAATCTCGTACATCTTTGGAAAAATCTGCACAAAAAAACCCTGAAAATCCTAGTGTTTAAAAAATCTCTTACGCTTTTCTGGAAGAATGATACTCCCATCGCTTTGCTTTCCTCAAATTTTAGACCCAAAAAAGGAACCTGACCACCCCTATCCTAGATATACCACAGTACCCTGGACAGGTAAAAAACTTGCAGACGTGCAAGCAAGCATTCTTCGAGGTAATCAGTGTGCTCTACACAAATCATGCACATTCATTATCATTCCTGCACAGTTTGCAACAAAACTTCATTTGCAACAATACATATGACATAATCTTCACCCTTGCGTCTATCCTCAAAATACTGTCGCAGTTCACAGCGCAAATCTTCAGATAGCAATATCTCTTGTTTAGCTATTCATTTCGAGTTTGGTAATTATTGTTGGGCTCCCTGTAATTATTTTTACCGCAGAACGCCTATGATTACTTTTTGCTGTGGATTGCTTCAACTTCCAAGAAGTTTGCAAATGCGAATTGTGTACTTGACAACATAGGGCTCAAATCTTTAAAAAGGTCGGTGTAAAATTCTATTGCCGTTTTCTTTGAAATAAATAGCTTGGGAGGATTTTACGGTTTTTGGCTGTAAATCTGCCGTGGCAATTTATTGATATCTTGATTAGATTCAATATGGCGGCATTTATTAAATTTGAGGCTATGACGTCATCAAATTTCTAAATCCTAAACTACAAAAGCTACAGATTTCTGCTTGCCACCATATTGTAGACCTCCATAAACTATGGTTTTCTTGAATGTTATGCAATGTTTCCTCTATTAGTTTAGGATTTACAATGATTTTAATTTTTTCAAAATTTTCCATGAATTTTTTCAAAAATTATCAAATTGCCGCCATTTTGAAAAAAATTAAGATATCATAAAATTTCCACGGCAGATTTACAGCAAAGTACTATAAGTTCCTTTCAAGCAATCCAATTCAAAGACAAATATGATAGAATTTTACACCGACCTTTTTAAAGATTTGAAAGATTTGAGCCCTATGCTGTACTTGACCCATCCCTTTACGCCATAAAACATGAGAATCTTCCTAAAACTCTTTTTACATGAACTTTCTGACATATGAAAACACAGGTAGTATCATGGATGGTATGTTAATTATGGTGTCATAACTGTTATTTAGAATCACAGGAAGAGTTGAGATACCTTTGTTTTTCTCGTTGTATCTCCTGCCCAAACTGTACTCCAATTCTAACAGTACTTTCCAGGCCAGTGAATCCCTACTAAATACCTTGTTTTCTTCATTGTGTTTCCTTTCCAAACTGCACTCCAACGCAAACTTTGCTGGTTTGAAATTCTGTTGCATGAGGAAGGACTGGCCTAGGCAGCAAAGTTTGCGTTGGAGTGCAGTTTGGAAAGGAAACACAATAAAGAAAACAAGGTATTTGGGGATTGACTGGCCTGGAAAGTACTGTCAGAATTGGAGTACAGTCGGGAGTACAGTTTGGGCAGGAAATATAACGAAAAAAACAAAGGTATCCCAACTCTTCCTGTGATTCTAACTAACAGTTATAACACCATAATTAATATACCATCCATGATACTCACTACCTGTGACGAAAACAGCCAAGCAAGAGCAATAAAAGCGACCTCGCCATATAGAGCATCTAAATCTATGCATTAGTCTGTAGGTATTCAGTAACACGGAGGTTGCTCAGTGCGTTGGAGGGATCGCATCATGCGCAGTAAAAAACATAAAATGTATTCAGCGACCGAGCGTGTGTTTTTTGTGTCAAGAACACATTGCACAGGAAAAATCAACACAAAAAAACACACGTCCGTTGGGTGAGATATTTCTAATTGCGCATGATCACATCATGTTATTGGAGAAATAACATGCAGTAAATGTCATGATGTTCAATTATTTGGAGGGATATCATACAGTAAGGCGGAGGGGTAGCATTTTGCTGCTGGATGGATGAAATGCAGTAGGGTGGAGGAATAGACCTTTTAGCTATTCTACAAAAGAGCCTGGATCGAGCGTTATTTTTATACACGAGGTTGGATAGAGTGGCGTTAGAGCTTCTATGAATATTGTGCATATTCGAAAATTCTACAAAGAGCACTTTGTAGAATTTTCGAATTTGCACAATAGTGATAGAAGCTCTTAACACCACTCTATCGAGCCTCGCGTATAAAAATAACGCTCGATCCAGGCTCTTTTGTAGAATAGCTAAAAGGTCTATTAAGTTTTGGGGGACTAACAAATAGTGCGACGGAGGGATGCCATCAAGACATCTGCACAGGCTTTCTACAAGGTGGATGTATTGTGCTACAAAGTGTAGGATTTCAAAAATTACTGTTTTTGCCTGTTTGAGCTACGCACCAACTGATAACTATTTTTTATTTGTTCAAAGGACGAGCAAAAGTGACAATACAGAAATGCAAGACAGTTGAGTTATTTGAAGAGATAGATCAAATGCTTCAGGATTTAGTGACGAATATATCCTGCAAAACGGATGAGATACAGCTGAAACAGTCAAAAGAAATAATAAAACTTTGTCGCATGGATGTAAAAGACTTGAGAGCAATTGCACCAGAACTGATAATTTTTAATGAAGATTTGAGGAGGAAGGAAGAAGAGAAGCCATATCAGTCATCAAAGTATGTTTACAACGAGACGGCGGAAGAGAGTGACGTTGATATGCCAATAGACTATAAGTTTTCATAACCAAAATTATGCTTAGCCCTTAGCCGAATGAAGGGTGTTTTCCACCCCTTGTAGGTTTTTGCAGATCATTCTTCAACGGTAAAAACTATGACCCTCAAACCCTCTGACGATTACTAACTATCTATCATCTATTAGCTATATTTTGACCATAAATTTTTTTGGACGATTAGTGTCACGTGACAGGTGACAATACCATATTTGGATGAAGGTATTAGAAAAATTAATGCTTTTGATATTTTGACTCCCAGAATTATTTCCAAAGGTTGACTGTTGTACTTTAAAAGAATCAGCAAACAAATATCTTTCTATTGTCATCAATAACAAAGGAATATGCTAACTCAGGCCACCATTTTGGGTCATCGTGACAAATTTTGAAACTTTTTCCAACCTATGTTGTTAAAAATGCATATAATTGCGTTATTCAATGCTCTTAAAGCATGTTAAGCCATTTATTATCAATTTTTGATGAGAAAACAAAGTTCTTTTAATTATCACGTCATCAATTTTGGTCATTTTCTACCAAAAGAACTGTCTAAAACATTTGTATGTAATATATTTGAACTGGAAATGAATAGTACGCCAAATAAGAAGGGAAAAGGTGATTCAAATGACCTTAACTTCGTTTTTTGAATAAATTAGCCAGAAAAGCATATAGTTTGACATTTTAAAGCATTATGACGTTATAGTGACGTCATCTAATGAGGTGGTCACGCCCAAAACTACCAATGCCCTTGCCAAGTTTCCATGAGTTCCCATTGGTCTACAGCTATTTATAGAGAGAGGGTGGAAAATACGCCCCTCCCCCGACCATGTTAATTCAAAAATTGTCGAAAATAGCCAGGGAGCATTAGTGTTAGCCCTATTTTAAACTTCCTGACTTACACTAAAATTTAATTGGCAACCAGAAAATAAAAATTTCAATATCTATTATTTCACCATGTGACCATCACATGCCAATATTTGAAGAGTAGTCACAAATATATATACCATTCGATTCGTCTCAATGAGTACTTTCATTTGACATATGATTTATCTATATATGCTGACATTGGCAATTTATTAAATCTATAACGTCAGTAGTCTTTATGACGTCATATTTATAATTAATTTGTAATTTTTGCATGCAAAATACATGAAATAACTTTAGATATTGATGAACGTACTTGATCTCGCCAAATATATGCAAAATTAATGATTTTCTATCATCATTATTGAGCAAACAATTTTGCATTGAATCAAATGGTCATGAATACTGTTTTTGGCATTGATCGAAAATGCTCCCATGCCACAAAACATGTTCTTCAAATCAAATCAAAATATGTTCTTCAAGAGATTCTCTTTTGATGCGAAATTCGGATGCGACCAGTGAGTTCGTTGCTCTACCTCTACTCTGGGATACAAGAGAGCATAGGTTCCAAATCTTTAACTTGGCGTAAAAAGGTGGGTGTATAATTCAATGACCTATTTCTTCTGATTGAATAGCTTGAAAGGAACTTTAGATACTTACCTATAATTCTGCCGTTGGACTTTCCAGAAAGTTTGAATATTTTACAAAATTACAGCGTATTCTAAATTTCAGCTCATTTGAGAGTGTGACGTCATCAAATGTCTAAATCATAAACTAGATTATTGACAGACTTTTACTTGATACCATATTGTAGGCATTCATAAGCTATGGTTTTCTTCGAAATTACTTGATGTTTCGTCATACGGTTTAGAAATTACGATGGTTTTAAGTTTTTTTGAAAATTTTTCTTGAATTCCTGAAAAAGAAGAGAAACACTCCAACTCTGAAAATATTAAAGATTTTAGAAAAGTCCAACGGTAGAATTATAGAGAAATAGCAAAAGTTTCTTTAAAGTCATTCAGTGCAAAGAAATAAGTGACTCAATTTTACACCAGCCCTTTTAAAGATTTTGAACCTATGCTATGCAAGAGGCCGTTCGGCAATTTGATTGGTTATTCGAAAATAATAACAAAATCAGATTATAACTGGTTTCCATTCAAAAATGGCCTTTATTGAATCGCTAATTTCACAAAATCAATGGGGTGTATGGGGCAAGTGAGGAGTTTAAGAGGGGTAATGGACCACGGCGCATCCTTATTTCAGAGTTTCGGGAAATTTTGGGGTCATTATGACGTCATAAGAGGGAGTTGCAAAAAATTTTGCGATTTTCCGACCCGAGGTTAAGTTTGGAGTCAACGCTCCATGGTTACAAGCCCTAAGCCCGATTTCAAAACGAAAAAAACTGTTCAAGAGACCATTCGTCTGCAAGTCTAGTAATGCAATTTAGGGCTCAATATTGCCCCCGGGAGCGGAGCGCGTGCCCCCAAAAGTTGGTGAACAATTTTGGCCTACCCCATTTTACGCCGTAACTCCGTTTTGCGAGGGGTAAACGGCCGCGGCATGTCAAAAATCGACGGGAAGCCGTATTCTTTCATTAAAACACTTTTAATCTCCAATTTATCTTTAAAATTCGCAGAATAACGAGCCATTCTATTTTCAAAGCTGTGAAGGAATTCTCGAAAATTTCCACTTAGGCCCTTTTCCCCCCAAACGGATTGTGCTCGTTTTCCTACCAAATGCACTTGCTAACCCCAGATTAATGATTAGATACTTTAAAAAGGCTTAAAATAAGGTCCTCATAGTGTTTGTTTTTAGTTTCTCGATTTATCTAAATCAGAATTAACGCTAGAGCAACAGCCATTTTTCAACGATTAGCATTGCCTAGCAAACTGCAAATCCATAATAGCTGCTAATCTTGCCGTATTTTTTTTTGGCAATATTCATCCAAGTATACCAGGGTGTTCATTCGACTTCGTGACCAGCGTATGACGTCAGAACAAGGTTAATATTATGAGTCTCTGTTGACCGAAGTGTCATCTTGAAGTCAAAGAGCACAGGGAAACAAGGGACTCCAGGTTATAAGTCTAATTCTTCTCCTTTCAGTTCTCGTATGAGGTATGAGAAGGAAATATGCTTAGACGTCAGTTGTCATAGCGATGAGCTAGTGAATCATAGGCCCAGCAGGGTAAGGGTCGATACCTGCATTGATGGTATTTCTGTTGTAGAAAAGGTCAGAGAAACTACCGCAAATTGATAACATTGTTGAACTCGCCAAATGCAACTATTCACTTCATGAGCATTTATGGTTTAGAGAAGAAAATACTATTTTGCCACAGAAATGATAATATAAAAGTTTTTGCTGGTAGCATTTAATCACTTCATCAATTTTAATGAATCGGTGATTGTCACTTAGTGCTGATTGATTCAATCATTCTCCACCTTCATGATAGATACGAAAATAGAAAAGCTCGCCAAACATTTGATAGCAAAGAAGTATTTCACAAATAGCAGAGTTGATCTAACATTTAAAATTCATTCTGATTAATCTTTAAGGACCTGTTCATATGGAGGCGAGCCAGCCCTCTTACCGGGCTGGCCGGCTAAGTGAGCTGATTTCGCATTCTGTTCATATGGCAAATCCATCCCGCCTACCGGGATGGAATTGGTCACGTGCCATCGTTGGTGGTATTGTTTTGCATGCCCACGCGTGGGTAGTAGAGGCGTTTTCGTCTCGGCAGGCAGGCTGGAGTGTTCATATGGGAAAATTTTGATCTCGCCAAGCGGGATCTCGGCAGTACTTGAGTGAGATCTCGCCTACCGGGCCAGCCCGCCTGCTCATATGAACAGACAACAAACTTTGAATGGGAAACATGGATAAGGTGAGATCTCAGCAAAAACCTCCAGCCCGCGGGCTGGCTCGCCTCCATATGAACAGGTCCTAATTCAACTGATTTAACCATGTTTTGCTTTATTAATGCTATTTGGGTAAATACATATACCGGGTTTCCCACAAAGATGTATACGGATTCAGTTGACTGCAGGCGATGTAAATTTAGCTTAAAATCAATGTCTAATCGCTTTGAAAGTGTTCCTCGATAGTTAACTCGATAGTTAACTCGAAAGTGTCTACAGATTCAAATGGAATGAGGAGGCACGACGAAGTCGCGCCAAGCACATCTAGTCTGTTATAAGCAAAAAAGTAGCTCCTCTGAGATCTCGTGACCAACTTTTTGAATAGGCCTCCGCCATTCTTCTAACACATCAATAAAATGAATGAATAAGTTTTGTATTGGCTAAATACCTTTCTTGTCATGTTCTTATTCAAAGCAAACCACATTTAAAGTTTGTCGACGGACGGAGATAAATAGCTAACTCCAGAGCTGCATATGCATGCTCAAAATTTTCAAAACGTTGATTTCAAAGTATGTGTGGATCACGGGGGGGGGGGGGGGTTCTTGGTCAAATTTTGGTAGGGGTCTGCCGCGAGCATCTTCAAAAGGGTACCGTTGGCTAGACTAAAGTTTACAAAATTGGTACCCTTGGCTAGACAAATTTGACCATTGTCTGAACCAATTTTTACGAAAATGGTACCCTTTGGCTAGACCAATTTGACCATTGTGTGAACCAACTTTTACGAAAATGGTACCCTTGGCTAGACCAATTTGACCATTGTCTGAACCAACTTTTACGAAAATGGTACCCTTGGCTAGACCAATTTTTACCATTTCCTCGACCAATATTGTCAAATCTGTGACAAATATGATATCATGACCGTTCGCTAGACCAATATTGTCAAAAATGATACCCTTGGCTAGACCGTTGCTGGCCAAAATTGCCAAAAAGTATACCCTTGGCTAGACTAGAAGTCCGAAAAAGTATACCCTTGCTCGCGGCACATCCCCAGGTACCTTTACTATGGAAGAACCCCCCCCCCCGTGCTCCAGAGCTGCATATGCATGCTTAAAATTCAACTAACTTTTAGTAATAAGGATATCATGTTAACCAAACAAATCTTCTCTAAAAGGTCTTATTCAATGACAAGGTTTTGGTTGGCAGGTACTAGTATTCATAAGGGCATTCATTTCAGTTCTGCATAATACTTCATCGTTAATTTTCGATACTTTCCTTCTTTCAAGTGGGTTTTGTGTGATGGCATGACTTTGAAGAGAGAGAGGTGAGCAGATTCTAAATTTACGTCAAGGTAGAAAGTATGATGTTTGAGAAATCTATTCGTTATTACACTGATATCCGATTTGACTGATTGATTTGATTTGTATCTTTTTCGCAAGTAGCCCCTCAGTTAGAACGACTGACTCACAGGTGACCTGTGTAATACTGTTTTATTTCATCTCTTCTGTATATTATTTAGACGATTTTCCTCCGCCTTTTTTGCTAACTATATCAAATCCATTGCCTTTACTTTCTGTTTTGACTAATACTAAGGAAGGCGTCAATTAGAATTAACGATTTTGTTATCTTTTTTAAACATCCAGCTATTTAGTTGCATTAAATAATCTCAGGTTTGATTACTTTGCTTTTGATTCGATAATTCGATATCATTCCAATGGCATTGCCTTGTAATTCAAAGGCCCGGAGAGCCACTTGGTACCTGATGTGTTATCGTGCTTGTATAGAAAAGCCTCGGAAAAGGTGACTTCTTGAGACTTCATGAAAGGAATACATGTCTTTCTCTTAACATAAGCGCAACTTTAATTTGAAAAATAGATACCAAGGTCTCAGTTTCACTACACTTTAGTGATTTTTTGGTCCTGATTCCTCTGCTGGCAATCTTCCTTGAACGAATTATTTGCTCTTCGATGTATTTGATATAAAATCATTTCGGTGGCATTTAACGTTGTTCATAGAGTGTTCTTACATGAAACGCTGACCACAAAGTTTTTCAATCCAGAAAAAATGTTCAAAGAGTCTACTTCGCAAGTATACCAGAACCAAACAAGCACCATCAGTTATTCTTTAAAAAACGACAATGTACTGAGAAAGTTATAAATAACAACGTTTAGGGGTTTGCTTTTCATCAGGTGTAAGAGTATGGCAAAGGAGCAACGTTAGAACGATAGATTAGAATAGAAAATTGGAATGATACAAGAAGGAGGAGAACACCAACAAAATTTGGCATCAGATGATAAATGGAATGTGCCGTGATACGAATATACTAAAAATGGATGTGAATTTTTAAAATAAAACAAATAAGAAGCCAAATAATATGAATAAATAGATAAATAAATGTCTTAGATAAATAGATCGATCGATGAATAAATAAACAGAACAATAAAAGAGTAAGACCAAGCTATCTATCAACATTTTTATGAAAGATACGAAAACTGTCTATTGAGTCCTGCGGGGATAAGAGTTCCGAGTTTAAATATGATACGTTTTTCTAGAGTTTAAGACTTGATAGAGTCCGTGGATGCAAAGGAAAGTCCAGTAACTGTCATATCATTAATGGTGTGGCCAGCAGAATTGTAATGCAGATAAACGGTTGAGTCAGGGTCGTTCTTGCGAGCATCTTGGAGGTTTACTTTCTTTTCCAGTGCACAAAAACGGGCATTGAGTTGTCTTGATGTTTCACCAACATATCGCTTATCACATACTTTACAGGCAATGCAGTAGCCTAGGCAGGCAGATGATCAGGAGAAATGTGCATGGATATGGAAAAACTTTCTGTTGCTGGAAACCGCTGTAGAAAGAAGGATTGATGCGAGTGCATGTGCGGTATTTAGGATTATGTGTGGCATTTTTGTCAAGCACCCTCAAGTTTATGTCTTAACTCATCCAGTTTAAAATGTTTCGTTATTTCAAGGAATCATAAGAAGCTAGCACTGCCAAGAATCGACCAACATGCCTTGTGATCATTGGGGATATCTTGCACTTTGTTTAGTGGCATTGCAGTTTGCTATGGTATCAGGGTATCCACCATTACCATCAAGTAAGTTATTTGTTGGGGAGACGAGATCGCTTTGTCCGAGGAAACTAACGTGTCCCCCCGTGCAGTGGGTTAAAGCGCATGCGCTCGTCAAAGCTTCAACCCCAAAACGCTACTGCGCATGAGCTTTAACCTATTGCACGGGGGGAAGCATGGATTTCCTCGGGCGAAGAGTATCTCGTCTCCCCAACAATTATACTACTTTGTATTCAAGAGAATCAAAATATCAATCTCTAGATTTAGTATTTATATATATTAAAAGCCAAAAAACAAGGAAGATCAAACAGAGTGGAAACGATGCGTGCATGCGCTTTAATGTTTCGAAAATGGAAGGATGGAAGGCAACAACTCATGCCGTCGAAATTCTGATCGAGGAATTAACATTAAATGTTTTTGGTCGTAAAATGTGTCTTTGCGGCAATAGCCTTCTTTTAAGAAAATTAAGACCTAAAGTAGATAAGAACTCTTGGGTTGAAAAGGTAGGAATCAAGGAGCCATTGTAACCGTGGGTCGTGTGAAGGCACGCAGCATTTTCAGACTGGCTAAAACATCAAATTTGGCCTCAGCTGTAAACATATATCCACACATCAATAGTTGATAGAGCATTTTGGTTTTAACTTACTTTTCTATCAAGGTAACTTCTGCAGGTGGATCCATATGCTCTGCTAAGGGTAAATTTGATTTTCAAGCAATCTGAACTGCTTACGTGCAAAGGACACCGGGTTGCGATGGCTTTTTAAAAGTTTTTAAAATGTACCATTATGGTCCCGTACATTTTCTTGCAGAATTCTATCAATATGGTCGTGGCTTGATGTTAGAAACATGGCTTCCTTCCACGGAATATAGATTTGACGATTTCAACAAAATCCCGTACTTTCCTAATTGCCCAACATACGCGTCAAATCTCAATACATTCCAATACACGAAAGTGTATTCATCCCAGCAGCATAACAGATTTCGGGCATACTTCGTCTCACCGCAAGATGGCAAACACAAATTCTCTGTTCTGTTCAATAACAAGGTTCGAATTATGATTGAAATCAATCCTGGTGGATTTAAGAACATTTACGAGAGTAGTAGTGCCACAGGTACGAATTGGGCAAATCGGTAAGTATTATGATAAGCATACTGCATTACTTCTTTCCATGCTTATTTTACAATTCTTCCACCTGTCGATAAGTACGAAGCAATGGCGGAATACCATTGTCGGAAGTACAAATTTTGCAAATCAGTTCTCAATATAGCATAAGCAGACTTTATTGCTCCTTTTCATGTTCAATTTATATATAGAGGGTAATTGTAATATCCATAATCTTTGAGAACAATCACCCACTACCACATGTACAAATTGTGTAAATCCTTACTCAATATAGCAAGCACACTTTATAACCCCCATTGAAAGGGGTGCCGCACCCCTCCAACATTCTGTTTTTTGGAAAATTGATAATATCTGTCGGCAAATCAAAACAGTTTCCTTGGTACTGGTACTACTGTGTGTCTGTCGGCGAATATAGTTTCCAAATTCAGTGACGGATTTCTTTGAACTGAATGACTTAACGATGTTGGGAGAGGCATTCTAAGCCAAAGTAGAATGCATATTCTCAAAATTTTCCTGGTGGCTTTGCCCCCAGACCCACTTATTTCAAGATCCCGTTGGTCTTAACCTGTGTGCCATTCGCCATAGGGATTCCTGCTTGCTGCTGTTCATTTGAGCCATGTTTACGATGCAAATATATAAC
Source organism: Aurelia coerulea (assembly GCA_039566865.1). NCBI lineage: Eukaryota > Metazoa > Cnidaria > Scyphozoa > Semaeostomeae > Ulmaridae > Aurelia > Aurelia coerulea. Next base: position 4,651,038 of record CM076945.1, on the reverse strand, counting down.
TAAAAGGGTGCTTCCTTCACTTTCCGACCGTCTGAAGGGCTTGGTCACAAAAAGTTTTCTGGGCATGCCCTAGACCCCCCCCCCCCAATCCTCAAGTGCTGCGTATGTCCTTGAAATATATGTATATCATGTGTCTAGATTTTCTGTTTAAGAATCTAGATCTACTGTTCACTGTTCATACTGCCTCAAACTTCAATGATATATAATGGTATTTTCGCTTTTGTAGGCAAATTGGGGGATCTGCACCCCTCGCCCGTCCCAACAATTTTCTTTAGCTTCACCCTGTTTCTTTCATGCTCAATCGAAAGAGGGTACTTGTAACATCTCTGATATTCGAGAACAGTCAACCATAAGGTGTGCTTGGTCCACTTATGAAAAATTGTTAACTTCCTATCAATTCATCTATCGTTGGATTGCAACATGCGATAGCTGAATGAAAACAGTAGCAAATTAATTTCAAGGTTAAATCAAAGGATACCTTCTAGTGACTCGCGGAAAAGAAGCCAGCGATGTTGTGCACGAAAAAGAATACTGTGCTCTTAATGAGAGTACTACGGCCGCACTGCAAGCAATGAGGGTACCACTGCCACATGTACAAATTGTGTAAATTGGTACTCAACACAGCAAGCCCAGTTTATAGCTCTTTTTCATGTTATGAGCATCACTTAGTAGTTGAAGTGCTCAGCTATCCTTTGAGATATTGCTTGGCAATTTTAAGCTGTAACTAACATAATATCTTACCAGCAACAAGAATTGATCTCTTTTCCATTAAGTAATTAATAATCAAAGAAAGGAATCGCAGTCTTCACTTTAGCCAAGAAGAAAGCTAGGTTGGTTTTTCAATGATAAATGTCACTGTCAAGTTCGACATCAGTCAAGTAAAGGTGAGAAAACATGCACAACTTGATCCCCAAACAATTGAACTACTATATGGTGTCCCCAAAAAATTGTGCCTCATTTGTATGTTTGTTGTGGAGGAGCTGTAGTATTGATTGTCTTTGTTTTGACTAGCCCTTTCCACAAGTTGCTCGGCAACATTTGGGCAACTTGAAGTCTTTTGGGCAACTTTTAGGAATTTTGGCAACTTTTGCAACATTGAGAAACTTGTCCTTATTCTAGCAATGTTAAAAACATTTCAATGATGTTTTGTTTAGTCTCTACAGCAGCTATGAAAATTAGACATTCAAAGGATCTGTTTTCTGGTCAGGCTGCGATTCAACGTCTTGCTTTGCGAAGAACTGGTCTTTGAAATTAACGATTTATGGCTATGATCAGTATGATGGTTATGATTATTATGAAAATGATGATGATTGTGATGATGATGATGCTGATAATTGTGATGATTATCATTAATCAATTAATGTTGTTGTTGCTACTGTTGTTGTTACTGTTTATAAGCAACAAATGGTTCAACTGAAGATGTGTGCGTTACATGGTTTTGACAGTATTAGCGTTGAAAGGCTCAAACTTCCAGGAAACTGCAGTTGCCTCATATCATAGGAGCAAATGTTGCAATAAGATAAAAGGTACTTCTTGAAGCATCCTTGGCGCTAATCTTACGCATATATGTCAATTATTCATATATCTATAGCACTTAGCCATAAAAAAAGTGACAATAAAGAGCAACTTTTGGGCAACTTTTTGAAAAAAGGGGCAACTTTGGAGCAACTTTTCTGGAAATTGTGAGCAACTTTTCGAAAAATTTCGAGCAACTTGTGCACAAGGCTAGTTTTGACACAGCTGTATTTTTCAGGCTTTAACCCAGATTTTGAAACCTTGTTTGAGGTTTCTTCAAAAACAGCACTCCCATTGCTCTCTAGCAACGTCAAAATCAAATAATGTTTGAAAGAAAGGGTTCTAGCATCATAATCAAATGTTTTCTACATATTGAAAAGGGCTAAGAGAGTTGTCTTATAGATAAAAAACTATCAACGCTTTTAAAACTGCTGACAAATTAGAATGCAAGGTTCAGTACTAAAAAGTTTAAATTGTTGATTGTGAGAAAACGAAAGGCAGCAAGGGCATGGGTCCAAGTTAGGTATTCTATAGTTGCATTGCTTTTGCTTGAAAAGAAAACTTTGCAAAAAATGATGACATCACCACACAGGAATTCAAAGAATGTGGGCATGCGTACAGCCAAAATACGCGTAATCATACGTTTAAATTACGAACAAATTTTGCAGTTGGATAAAGGATCAAAAGTAGCATTCCTCCAATTTCATTGTTTTCCTGCATTTGCTGTAGATTTTATTATTATTGAAATTGTGCACAGACATCTCTCAAAAATTGATCGCATTTACCCCCTGGAATAAATTGAATTTTTCTAAAAAGTTCATTTTTGATTATAAGAAGGATAAAAACTAAAAGTCAGAAAGTTTCAGCGTTGTAAATGCACTCGGTAAAGATCCACAGAAGAAACGCCGCTAGGGGGAGCCCCCACCCCCCAAGGCTTAATTGGGTTAATGACATAGCTAGCCTCACTACATAAGGACCCTCTAGTTACGCTCATCTAATTGAGTTGAATTGTTGTTGTTGTTGTTGTTGTTGTTGTTGTTGTTGTTGTCGCTGCACTGAGGTATATTAGTAGAATCAGTACGAAGATATTCCGTTTTCTACAAGCGTTGGGAAATGAGTCTCTCTGTTGACCGAAGCGCCATCATCAAGTCAAAGAGCACAGAGAAACGAGAGACTCATCGTCATAAGTCTATGACATAGGTGGAGAACAATAGAACTACTGCTTGTGAAGCAACTACTTATTTTGCCTTCTTTCCTTGCACTAAACCAGCAACCACTTGTCAGATTCCTTCAAACAAAAGGCCTTGAACTCTACATTTCATTTTCATTTCATTTATTAATTATTTATACAGGGCAGAAGCATCAATAAATATATAAATACTGCTTTACAGCTTGCCCTGTCAATAAAAGAAAGAGAATATAAACCCTATTTACAGTGTTATTTCAAACCTAAAGTAATAAAAGAACGGAACTGTAGAATCAACATATCTTTGTGTTCACGTGACAGCTTTCTTAAAAGCAGAAAAGCTATTTGTGGTTGCGGCTTCAGAACCCAATTTGTTCCAAAGTTTGGCTCCCTGAATGAAAAGCTCTATATTTAACCAACCGAGTTGTTTGATAAGGGGTAGCGAGGAGGCGTCATAGGGACTATTTGTGACTACCCTGGCTGCTCTATTTTGCAGCTTTTGCAATTTTTGAAGAGCCGTAATACCACAGTTACCCCAAACAGGTGAACAATATCTTACGTAAGGCTCTACGAGGCTCTTATACATCCTTTGAATGGTCTGTAATGGGAGGTATTTTTTTGAGTATTCCAGCATTCCTATTCCTCGAGAAATTTTTTTGGTAACGATGCTCAAATGCTCATTCCACAGCAAGTGCTGATCAACCTGAACACCCAAGTATTTTGCGTGTTTAACCATAGTGATTGGCTCCTCTCCTATGTTTAGGGCTGGTTCCGGGTTTTCAGACTGGCCGATCCTTTTGAGTCTATTTCGGCTACCAATTAGCATGCTCTGTGTTTTCGCTACATTTAGTGATAACCTATTACTCTCCAGCCAGTTCTTAAGGCGATCTAAATCTTCATTGACGGCATCATTGATATTTGTGATGGAGTCCGAGGAGTAGGAAATGCTGGTGTCATCTGCATACATATTAACCTCCCCAAACTTTAGTGAGAGGGGAAGATCATTAATATATATCAGAAATAGTAAGGGCCCAAGGCAAGAACCTTGGGGTACTCCGCATTTAATTGATTCCATGCTGGAAATGTGTCCATTAACCTCGCAACATTGTTTACGATTGTGCAAGTAAGATTTAAACCAATTCAATTCTTTCCCTGCCACTCCATAAACACCGAGTTTTTTTTATCAATATTTGGTGATCTACCGTGTCAAAAGCCTTCTTTAAGTCTATGAATGTGACAGATGTATACTGTCCCTGATCGAGGTCCAGGTACCAATCATTAGTACATCTTAGCAAACAGGTTAGTACGGAATGAAGCTTCCGAAATCCTGATTGTTTTGAAAACAAACGACGGTTTTGAAGCCTAACCTATGCAACTGTGTAAAACGTGGGGAAATATTAAGCTACATCTCCTTCACAGCATAATATTACATGTCTCATATTTTAAATAACATCTCAATGGTTCCTATACATCAAATATTTTCAGATTTATTCAACTTTAAAAGTGGGATATCTGTATGGCACCTGAATAAGTTTGGTTGAGTTCTTTTCCAGCAAATGGACTTCGGAAGTGGACTTAAAGAAAGGATTCCGATACCTACTTGTGGGATATCTTTATAACAACCTGAATAAGTTCCGATTAATTCTTTTCCAGCAAATGGACTTCAGAAGTGGACTTAAAGAAAGGATTCCGATACCTACTTATGGTATATCATTATGGCAATGGACAATGGCCAGAACATTTTTATCTTGGAGTTCACTTTCCAGATAATACAGAGGTTCAACCCTTAGACTCAAGATACCTTTGGAGATCTATGGGTAAGATGAGGTTCATAGCATAGGGCTTCAATCTTTCCAAAAGCTTAAAATGAAATGTGCGATAAATATTGTTGTCCCATGCTTTCAACTGAATTGATCTAATGCAACTTTGTGTAATTTGCCACAATCCCAGAGAGAGCATCTTTGATATTTATAGGTAAGTATGTATGTATGTACCATTTGCCATAATTACAAATCTTTACATGTTTTATAATATAAAAATTGATACAATACAATATATAAGAATTAACAAAAGGGGGCTTGGAATAAAAGCGAGGGGTCGGAAAGTTTCCGCAAATTATCACGAGGGGGTAGGGGTGATTTGGCTAGCACTCGAGAGGATGCTTAGATTCCAATCCAAACTAAATACTAAGCTGAAGCAGAGAGAAGTGAAGATCAAGATAACATTTGATATTAACATTACATTTGAGTATGAATTAACACACCAAACTAGACTGGCTCTTATCCTTCAGTGAGTGTGTGTCCTCGTTTGTAAAAAAAGCTATTAATGATGGTTTCTTTCAATTTTCCTAGAATTTTACAAATGGAATGGTGTACTTGGTCAGAAATATGACTCAGTGTCATGGCCAAGTGATCGAAAAATGTCTACATTCTACAGTTTAAATTCTGCAAAATATCCTAACAATCCGATGGAATTCACGTGTGGGCCTAGTTTGTATGAGCCGTTTCAATCCTTGGATGATTATTACGCGATACTATTCATTGGTTACATGAAGCCAACAACTAATGGTGATTACACATTCAGGATGTATTGCAATGAAATTTGTGAGCTATTCCTCACCAAGAACAATGTTGAGAAGAGTTATGGTACGGCTGACTTAGGGTGAGTAGATAACTGTTTCTATTTCTAGGCTGTTTTAACATAGACGTCAGCTAGTTGGTCAACAGCGGCTAAAACCCCCAAACACTTATCTTGTCAAAAGCAGTTTATTACATTATCCCATGAGTGGTAGGAGACTGCTGTGTTAGCCTAAACACTGCAATCGCCAAGAAACATTTATTCAAACTTACTCTTTTTTGACTCGCGGAGTGAGGACAATAGTATAGGTCTTGAATCCTGTCCGGTGTGCAAATCTTTTCTAATGCAAACTAATGCAAATTTCCTTGTCTTATGTCATGGCGCAAAAGGCTGTTTTGGGAGTGTTGAGGTATGGAGTCGTTGATCTGAGTCGATTTGGAATCAGATCATGACATCTAGCAGCTAGGAGCATTTTGATTTGATGTCAATTGCTTCAATTAGCAATAGATGAACAAAGAACAAACAATGTTGTCAATATCAATGACCCTGGTTTGGACTCTTGGAGAAGTGATTAGAATTAGGTGGTGTTCACACGATATCGGATTCACTTCGTATCGGATTACTTTTCATACCAGATAGGCGTTTTGTTCACACGGCAACGGCCCAATCCGATACGCGACGTATCGTTTTTGCGGAGTGAAATCACTCCGCTCTGAAGGTGGTACGAAACGTATCGGATCACTTTTGTGCTCGTGTGAACGCATGAATCCGATACGATTTTCGCTCCGCAAACTCAAGTTAAGATTTGTGTATTGTTTTCAGAAACAATAGCCACCTGGAGGCTTTTATAGCCTGAGAGCCTTTTGTCATGAACAATTATGCCAAAGAATAGCAAAAACAATAGATGTTATTGCCACGCAGAAGAACAATTGTTTACGCCACGCAGTACGGAGCGGAGCGCATCCCGTGTGAACAGGATGTAAACGGTATGAAAACCAATCCGATATCATGTGAACAAAACGAATTTTCATATCGGATTGGGTGAGGGAATCCGATACGAAATGAATCCGGTATTGTGTGAACGGAGCCTTAGTGAGCAATAAAAGGTAGTGAAATTGTCAATATCGATGTTGGACTCTGCAACGGTTTGATCTCATTATGAAACATTAGGGAGATAGGCCCAATAAATAGGACACCTTTTCGTTGCCCTCTTTCATGTCTGTGCTTTGATTTTGGCAATGAACAATTTTCACTGTACTTTGCTTCATATGTTGCAGAAGATAAGGCTCAAATCCTTACTGGTTGCCAGAGCATGCGGAAATCATCCAATTTCATGCTTGTCAGCCAATGAGATCACCGCTTTCTAGCCCCTGGAGACAAAATCGGTCGTTTGAGGTAAATTTTCTAGTACCCTCACTAAAACTGAAATGGATGCTAGAATACTTCAGTTATTCGCAATTTTTTTTTATAAATCAGTTGTGGGGATGTCCGTCCAGAGTTGTTTACATGTTTAGGCACATAGCTTGTTTGGGGCCGGAGCTTCGTTCATTTTCCGGTCGAAGAATATTGACCTTCGTTGAAATATCTATAGAAATCGCTACAAATGAGATATACAGATAAGAATTTCAGCAATTATGCATACTGACCTTAGCAATAACCCAAACTCCTTTACTGCTATCATATCTCAAAATTGGAGGCAATTTCTAATGATTTCTGGTAGAGATATCATTTGGGCCTAAGCTTGTCCTCGCTTAAAACTCATTCCATTGCACTTAAAAAGTAATGGTAAAATTCTAGAGCTGAATAATGCACTTACCCATGACTCAGGCACCAGTTTGACTTCGTTTGCCTTTTTTACATTAGCAAATTTTTATAAGAAACGACCAGTTGTGGGTGAATTGCAAAAACTTTCCTCGGTCCATATTTTTATCTGCACAGTCTATCCGCTTCAAACAACAAACAGTGAACTTTGTATCATAAAAGTCTTGCATCACGAAACATTCCTATAGAACGATTCCATATGCGCCTTAGCGAGGCACTCGTGAATTGTTTTCACGCATTTGGTTCAATCAGTCAATGCAAACAAACAAAAGTGCAAAACCGGGTATCTTTTTTAGCGAACCCAAAACAATTTTTTGTTCTTTTTATGTTTTGCATTGATTGAAATAAGAACGAAAAGAATGAAATGCGTGAATACAATTCACGAGTGCCTCGCTAAAGCGCATGGAATCGTTCAAAAGGAATGTTCTGTGATGCAAGACTTTTATGATCATACAATGTCAAAGTTCACTGTTTGTTGTTTGAAGCGGAGAATCTGTGTAGAGAAAAATATGGACCGAGGAAAGTTTTTGCAATTCGCCCACAACTGGTTGTTTCTTACAAAAATTTGGCAAATTAAAGAAGGCAAACGAAGTCAAACTGGTGTCTGAGTCATGGGTAAGCGCATTATCTAGCTCAAGAACTTTACCATTACTTTTTAAGTGCAATGGAATGAGTTTTAAGCGAGGACAAGCTTAGGCCCAAATGATGTCTCTACCAGAAATCGTTAGAAATTGCCTCCAATTTTGAGATATGATAGCAGTGAAAGAGTTTCGGTTATTGCTCAGGTCAGTATGCGTAATCGCTGAAATTCTTATCTGTATATCTCATTTGTAGCGATTTCTATAGATATTTCAACGAAGGTCAATATTCTTCGACCGGAAAATTAACGCAGCTCCGGCCCCAAACGAGCTGTGTGCCTAAACATGTAAACAACTCTGGACGGACATCCCCACAACTGATTTATAAAAAAAAATTGCAAATAACTGAAGTATTTTAGCATCCATTTCAGTTTTAGTGAGGGTACTAGAAAATTTACCTCAAACGACCGATTTTGTCTCCAGGGGCTAGAAAGCGGTGATCTCATTGGCTGACAAGCATGAAATTGGATGATTTCCGCATGCTCTGACAACCAGTAAGGATTTGAGCCTTATCTTATGTTGCAGTATTTTACAGTGTGGAAAATGTGACTATTTCTGGTTTTCAGTACCCTGCAAGTAATACGATACAGGAAACAAATTAAAATAAAGTAACAACAAGTGATACCTTTACCAAAATAGATGTTTCTTATGCGCATACTAACCGGTTTTGTGTTGTACAGGAAAATATAAAGCCCGAGATCTTAAAAGTACAGACCGAGCTTGCGAGGTCTGTGCAATAAGACCGAGGGCTTTATATTTTCCTGTACAACTACAAAACCGGTTAGTATGAGTTTTATTACCTGATAGCTTCTAATTTTGACTTATACCATTTAGTCAAACTCATTTTGTTACTGTTATATCGTTTGAATTCATTGTAAATCTCACAGGCCTAAATTAGTTGCTGTGGTGACAAAAACGCGTCCTTGTATCGTATTATACAAGGCTACGGGAAAACCGCGGGAAATGTGCGATTAGCCAATGGGATTGGCGGGATTCTTGTATTGCCTCGTTTTTGAAACGTCAGTCAGGTAATAATAAGTTATATTTTCCCAGTGGTGGAGTTTCTTAATTTCTGATCGACGTTGGAGACTTCCCAGTAACTCATAGACTTATTACGATGAGTCTCTTGTTTCCCTGTGCTCTTTGACTTCAAGATGGCGCTGTTGAGCAAGGTTCCGCAGGGATACGAGGGACTCGTCGTCATAAGTCTCAGTAACTCATTCCGAGGCACACAATCAATGCAATATGGCGGCGCCCAGACGAAGTCGTTGGTGCTTTGTGTGCAGCTTGTCGCGAATATTAGGACATGACAAGAAATAGACAACCAAAGTATAGTAAGTTTGAATAAATATGTTTCTTTATGAAGTGATTTTTTAGGCTAAAACAGCAGTCTCCTACCACCCATGATTATCCTACAACCTCTGATGCATTGCTGATGACGCTGTAAAAAAAAGTGTGGGTTTTAAGCATTTCTTCGGACCTGAAATATTTGTCAAGGTTGATAAAAGGACAACCGGGGCGGATTTATTTTTCAAACCATTCAAATACTTGTTTAAGGACACGTATAGACTTACGACGTGATTCCTTGTATTCGTTCAACCTTTTTAATCTGATTTTTAGTATAAATATCCAATTCAATGAGCGATGCTGAGACTTACGTAATGAGTAGATGATTTTCGAAAATATTTTTCTATAGAATGAAGGAACGAAAGTGTTACGGAATAATAAGCACTGATCTGTTTCATTTTTGTAATTAGGGTTCCAAAGTTGTATCGAGACAATAAAAACGGGATTTCAGCCTCTCGCTTACACCACTCATGCTAATCCATGACATTTTTTTCTTTCTTTCCACACAAAAACTTTGCTCTACAGGGTGTCCCAAAAAAATTGTGCCCCGTTTGTCTGAAGATTGCGAGAAAACGGCAATAGATTCTCGCAAAGCTTTTGCATGATGGTGCTCTTCCGATGTTCAATTAAAGTTTGCTAACATCCCCATGAAAATCCGTTGAAAAATGATGGAGCTATAACCTTCAGGAGACCAAATTTGCCTGGTCGGCCATTTTGCCTTACTATTTTGCAGCGATAAATAACTTCACGGATTGAAAATGAAACAGCAGCCTCCAATTTCATAGCTTTCGTGAAAATTCCAATAATCCTCGGAGAATTTCACTATTTCTGACCTCACAGAAATTATTTCTTACCTCACGTGAAGCTACTTATCACTGCAAAATAGTAAGACAAAATGGCCGACCGCTGGTTTCAGAGATCAGGCAAATTTGGTCTTCTGAAGGTCATAGCTCCATCATTTCTCAACGGATTTTTACGAGGATGGTTGCAAACTTTAATTGAATATGTAAAGAGCAACATCATGCAAAAGTTTGGCGAGAATCTTTTGCTGATTTGTCGCAATCTTCAGGCAAACAGGGCACAAATTTTTTGGGACACCGTGTAGAGCAGTACTAACGCTCTTGAACCGTTGCAGATTTGTGATGGATCAAAGTTGTACCGGTACAGTGTATCCAAAGGGAGGCCAGGAATAATTAGCAAACTCTTAAAAAATATCTCTAAAATAAATTAAGATAAATTACCTGAAAAAGCGCTGCGTAGGAAACTGCGATGGACTTGTGCAGGCTTGGAGCTGCGAAGGACCTTTGAAAAACGCAGTTCCGTTTTTCAAAGTTCTCTCGCAGCTCTAAGCCTGCACAAGTCCATCGCAGTTTCCTACGCAGCGCTTTTTCAGGTAATTTATTTTAATTTATCTTAGAGTTATCTATTTTGAGAGTTTGCTAATTATTCCTGGGATCCCTGTGGTGTAACCGTAGTGTAAATATGAATCAAGGTCTGCCTGAAATTAGACTTGCCCCAAATTTACTTCGTCAACTGTAATAAATCTATCTATCTGAAACTTTTTGACGGAATATATTTGGGGCAAGTCTAGCCTGAAATTGGATGTTACGTCAAAATATCTGCAGATTGACAAAATTGATTTATTTTTCGTTATTGATTTTTCGTTATCGCAAATCTGACGGGACATCTAATTTGAGAAAGAATTTAGCTTCATAAGAGTAAAATATGTTCTAATTTCATGATAAGATTGATATTTGTCTTTTCTCCAGGGGCCCAAAAGTGGTGTTTAACATTGGACAACTTCAAACTGACACACTTTATGCTGTAAGAGCAGCACGAGTAGAGGGAGTTGGTTCGGATTACATTCAAGTCGAGCATAAACATGATAGTGGCTCATATTCTGATTCTTGGAATGGACTCCTTCAAAATCTAGCGACAAGTAAGTACAGGGTTTCCATGTCATCACGTGTGGATTCACATTGAGCCACACATGAACTAAAGGGTATGACCACTTGGGCGAGCTGGCTGATGCGTTCCCATACTCCACGTCTTTTGACTAGATGAAAGACTGACTGTTTTCTTGCAGTATCGAATTAGGCCATATTTACATGCAGTGCATTACCAGTTGCCCAAGGAGGTGTTGTATAGCACAGTTGTGTCATCTTTCTACCTTGTAGCCCGAACAATTCAAACAGACAGGGCTCGAGCCCAGCTCAATCTCCACATTTCGAGCATGGGTAGTTAGACACTGCTGGTGTGCTTCTATGGAGGAGCGCTGGATAATATGTATCTGCGGAGGAAATATTGTTTAGTACTGCGGAGGAGATGTTAATATTTTCGTTCTTTCGATATCTCCTGCGCAGTAGTAAACGATATTTCCTCCGCAGATACATATTATCCAGCGCTCCTCCATAGAAGCACACCAGCAGTGTCTAACTACCCACATTTTGAGCGTCATTACAAGACGTTACGGACTTTATTAAGTTTCTAGTTAAGCCTCTATTATCCCACAGCTTGGCACTAACACTGCAACTTTACCTTCGCTTTCACCCTTACCTGTTGCCCCCATGCTGCGCAAGACTGTAAAAAAGACTCATTACATAAGTCCTTTTAACCGTTCCTTGTTGTTGTTGTTGTTATTGTTGTAGTTGTTATCGTTATAGATTCTGTTGTAACGACAAGTCAGTTTTGGGAACGAAACAAGGGAATTTGGAATAAGTATAACTGTAAAGCTTAGTCATTCTTTTTTTTGTAGACGAGACTGTCCTTAGCCTCTCACCTCCAACCCCTGTGATGATCAACTCCACTGCCATAAATGCTACACTAACATCACCTCCTTACATTCCACCAAGAGATAACTGGACATACGTGGACAAGTATGACATGCTGTACTTTGAAACAAATAACGCAGCTCCTAGCGTCGTAAAGTTTGAATTTACAGGAAGCATGCCGAGGACAATACATGGGACGAATCTCAAGAAATATACAGACTATACATTCTATGCTCATTATTATGGATATATAAATGGAACCATCGAGCATCACATTATAACTCGTGGCAATGTTATGAAAACCGACGAGGACGGTAAGTATTTCAGAATATTCATAAATTCATAACAACAATCTGTATACCGGGTGTCCCAAAATGATGTATTATCGCTTGATTGCTTATATGTCCATAGATCATGAACCGATTTTCAAAAACTTTATTTTATCCGATTGCCGAAAGGCTACATTGTATTCGAGGATGCTGGTTGTGGTTTTACACAGATGCTTTCATGTCGAAAAGAAAAATATAAACCTGCTCAAATTCAAACTATAGATGGCTTGAAAAAGAAGCTGCCTACTCTTCCAGTCAACATTTTAAACCTTAAAAGGCTGAGCTTATATGTCGCTCAGAGAATACGAGTTCAGTTAATACTGAATTCAGAGAATACAAATACGAATTCAGTCTTTGTATCGCATCTAAAATCGCATCTGAAGGTGTTGTGGCGCAGTGGTGTAATCCTCTGACTTTGCAACCAGAACAGTCAGGCGGCGTGGGTTCGATACCCGGTATGACCCCACCACTTGAGCGTCATGACAAGGGGTCGCGGACTCGATTAGGTCTACTCTATTTCTGCGATCCCAGTGCTTGGCGCTGAAAAACGCAACTTCACCTTCACCTTCACAAAATGTTGACTGGAAAAATAGGCCGTTTCTTTCTAATGACATCTAAGGCTTGAATTTGAGCAGGTTTATCAATCTTCTTTTTGGCATGAAAACATTGCGTAAAACCACAGCCAACATCTTCATATACATTTGAGCCTTTGGGCAATCAAATAAAACAAAGCTTTTGAATTTTTGGGACACCCGGTACACGGTGAGTAAAAACAATTAATATGTTTGGCTTGCTGTAGAATGAAAAAATACGCTTCTGATATTCAGAACTGAAATGTTAATTCATCAGTCAAGGGCTAACGTCGATATGAACATTTTGCTTGTTGAAATCACTCATCTTAGATACACAGAAATTAGGAAAATGCTGGTAGAGGTTTGTATTGGAACGAGAATTCCACATTCGATTCTGGTCAATGATTTACTTACCGTTGAAATTTACATTCTATTTTTGAAACGGACAATGGACCTTTTAGCTACCGGGTGTCCCAAAATGATGTATTATTGTTTGATTGCTTATGTATCCATAGCCAATAAACCAATTTTTAAATTTTTTCCGATTGCCGAAAGGCTAAATTGTATTCGAGGCGTTGCCTGCAGCTTGCTGTTGACTGCTAATCAAAACCACAAATAAGTTGGTTATGGTTTTACACGGATGTTTTCATGTCGAAAAGAAGATCGATAACCCTGCTGAAATTCAAGCCTTAGATGGCTTGAAAAAGAAACGGCATGAAAAAGAAACGGCCTACTTTTCCAGTCAAAATTTTAGATGTAATACAAAAGGCTGAACTTATATGTCGTTCATAGAATACGAATTCAGTTAATACTGAATTCAGAGAATATGAATACGAGCTCAGCCTTTTGTATCACATCTAAATTGTTGGCTGGAAGAGAAGGCTGTTTCTTTTTAATTCCATCTAAGGCTTGAATTTGAACATGTTTATCAATCTTCTTTTCAACAAGTAAACGCCGTTGTAAAACCACAACCAACATCTTAAAATACAAAATCGGTTCATTGGTTATGGTTATGGACCAGTAATCAATCGAACGATAATACATCATTTTGGGACACCCGGTATACTAAAATAGAATCTGAATCGAAAGACATTTTGATACTCTTTGTAGAACCTTCAAATGTGTACAAAAGTGATAGAAGCTCTAACGCCACTCAATCGAACCTCTCGTATAAAAGTGTATAAAAATATTGTTCGATCCGGGCTCTTTTGGAGAATGGCCAACGCCTATCATTAAAACAGGGAACGGGGAACCGAGAACCGGGAACCGGTTCCCCGTTTCCTGTTTTACAGATAGCCAATGGCCAACCTCGTGCCCAGTGACAATGAAGGTTTTCCGTAAACTGCAACGGCTACATGGACCCTGGAGCCTGTTAGGCTATTTTGCAAATTGATTGGCTCTTTTCGAAAAAAAAGTTTCTCGCCTTCAAAACGTGGCATTCAGTCGAAATGAAGAACATTCGAATGGCTTTGGTGAATGGAATATACATTTTGAAATACCGAATATCGGATTCGAAAAGACCTGCTGTCTGCCAAATAATGCTAATTATTCCGATCAAAATTTGCCAACCGTTCCCAAGGGAACCTGTTGAGGTCTAGCCTCCTATTTTCAACAACAGATACCCTTGGGAACGAGGTTGGGAGAATAGCTAAAAGGTCTATTTTATTGAACTGAAATGTCAAGGCCTGTCCGTAACAGTGCTATGCCCTTTTCCAATGTTGCCAGTATTCTTTGAACGCTGTCTTCGATAGCTAGTTCAGAACTGAAATGAAAACAATTTGCAAATTCATTTCTTCTTTTAGTTCCTGATGCACCTCCACCTGGAATCATGAAAATGAGCATATCTTCAAAATCAATAAGAGTCACATGGAGATCCTATGTGGACCAAATAGTTGTCAATGGTATCTGCAATGGTTATGAGGTTCAGTATGCAATCAAAAACCTTGTACCAAAAAACTGGACATCAGTTATTGTGTCTGACTTAAATAACAAAATGGTTCTGCCGACAGATCTGGAAGAATATACTACATATGAATTTAAAATTGCCGGAAGGACAAGTAAAGGAAGTGGAGTTTTTAGCGCACCTGTTGAAGAGAAAACAAAAGAAGATAGTAAGTGTTATCATGGGTGGTGGGACACCGCAATTGTGCTTGAATGCTGCAAGTTTATGCTTCTGCGGAGGAAAAATTAAGCATAACAGCGATCTACAAATACCCGTGGCTTACTAGCCTATTCTTATTCATTTGCATATTATTGTGATTCTTGTCTTGCTGATACATGTGATAACACTGCGTCACTAGGAGTACAGGCTAGCCCAAAATTAGATGATGAATTTAGGTTAGACTAACTACTTCAGTCCCAATTTCCGCTTCGTTCATTGAATTGGATGACGGCACTACGCAGCAAGTGGTGATAGCGTCCATCAGTCTGTCAATAGCGATAACTACGAACGTGTAATCAGTCTAAATTTAGGTAGCCTGATTGCTAGCATTCCCATATGCTTCTTTCCTCGGAGACAGGCTTGACGTCCTTCAGATTAAGAACATGATGGATGAAATGTTCGGTGTCGGTTATTGGCAATCGGTGGCTTGTCGAACCAAAATTTTTCGAACAGAAAATAGATTAAGAACATGTTACACGTTTTATTTTTCATGAGAAACTTGGATTAGCCAATAGTACTAAAAGTTTGCTGATTTTACATGAGAATTTCCGCTTTTAATACTTAAAGTTTCTGCATGAAGACATCTATAATTATAGTGAATATTACAGAGGAATAAATTTCGACGACAATTTTGCCATGGTCGTCTTGAATTTAGCTTTTAAAAGTTTCTTAGCGCTCCTTCCTTTGTTTTCGCTCATCATAATGATAATACTAATAATCAATTTATAATCATGTTAATAATAATCAATTTATTTACAGTTTGTGGATAATCTAGTTTAGAATAAACTAATAAAAACAATGTGTTACAAAGTATACTGCCTCTGAACGATTGTGAACTTTGTCAATATGAGGATGTTCTCACTTTTGGCACCTGGAGTAGACTTTTTATTCTTAGATCATACTTGATTTCTTTAGTTGCGAAAAACTCTCATAAAATAGAAGGGCTAATAGAATTTTGCATTCATATGTTTCGAGAATTAGTTTCTGCAGATTCCTACAATGGATCGTTATCTCTTCCAACCTTACCAATAGTTCTTCAAATATAGATGTATAAACGCCATGGAGAACTCTGAAGGCACGCTTATGTAAGCGGTTTATTCTATTGTGAGCTGTTTTTCCACAAAACATCCATATCAGAGGACAAGTTAAAGGTTGACATAATGAAAGTTTTGTATAGTACTATCTAATCTATTTCCCTATGCACCAGTTTCTTGCATTAAAAGAAGTAGAGCAAATATTCTCTTTTAGGGGTAAATATTGAAGGTCTATCTTGCCTTACAATCTTTATGCGTCGTCTTAATTTTAACTGACCATGTATCATATAAATGATACAAGGCCTCGGGCACTTTGTACTCAAATTTATAATGAGACAAAACTTTTGATATATTTTCACTATAACAGGGTTTTTCACCAAACTCATATTCTTAACAGCTCAATCAATTTTTTGCAGAGCCATCCGCACCCCCTACGAACATATCTGCAACAAACACAAGCTCTTCTAGCATTTTTATTTCGTGGCAAGATGTACCATTTTGGGACCAAAATGGAATTATCACACAATACAAAGTTTACATACGAAAGAATGGAGATGCTGGACCCTGGGGCACTGGAACAACAGCTAATAAATACTTTGCAAAGACTGGATTAGATTTATGGGAAAACTATGATGTTAAAGTCTCTGCCTTCACAAGTATTGGCGAAGGACCAGAAAGTGCTGCTTTGACTGTAAGAACAGATGAGGATAGTGAGTATTACTTTAATCCATAAGATCTTGCGAAGCATAGGTTTCAAATCTTTAAAAAGGCTGGTGTAAAATCGAGTGAATTATTTCTTTGAACTGAAGGACTTCAAAGGCACTTTAGCTAATTTTCTATAATTCTACCGTTGGAGTTTTCTGAAATCTTCAATATTTTCAGAATTAGAGTGTTTTTCTTCTTTTTCAAGAATTCAAGAAAAATTTTCAAAAAAACTTAAAACCATCGTAATTTCTAAACCGTTTGATGTAACATGAAATCATTTCCAATAAAGCCATAGTTTATGGATGTCTACAAAATGGTATCAAGCAAACGTCTGTCACTCATCTGGTTTATGATTTAGAAATTTGATGACGTCACGTCCTCAAATGAATTGAAATGTAAGATACGCTGTAATTTCCAAAAATATTCAAAATTTCTGAAAAGTCCAATGGTAGAATTATAGATAAGTATCTAAAGTTTCTTTCAAGCCATTCAATCAGAAGAAATAGGTCATTGAATTTTACACCCACCTTTTTACGCCGAGATAAAGATTTGGAACCTATGCCATCTTGTGAAGAAATGAAAGTTGCAAGACTGGAGTAATCTATTCTCAAATAGACCTTTTAGATATTCTAAAACAACATTCGAATCGAACGATATTTTGATACCTTTTGATGAATTTTCGAATGTGCACAATAGTGATAGAATCTCCAACGCCACTCAATCGAACCTCGCGCATGAAAATGTATAAAAATAACGCTCGATCCAGGCTCTTTTGTAGAATAGCTAAAAGGTATATTCTTCAAGGAGAATGGAGGGGAACAGTTTGCAACGAAATATATCATCAAATTCAAAAATATCCCTATTGGCTATCAAATATTGGTAAAAATAATCCCCTTAACTTTGTATGCAAAGCAACAATTCCTCAACAAAATCTCACAGAATTTCAAACGATCCTAGAATCTCTCGAAATTTTCAAAGAATTCCTGAAAATTCAGAAAAGTCTATGTAGATTGTAAAAAGTCTACCGGGTGAGGAAAAAGAGGAATTCCCGCTTGGAAGGCCACTGTTCCTTGAATATCAAAGCAATAAAATATTGAAAAATATCTTGCTTTATTGCCAATATGTTCAGTTGGGTTCAATAGTTTACCCGGCGTTAATAGGCCATTCCTTCTTTTGGATATGTGAGATTTTCTGCAGAAAGCCCCTTCCAAAAACCTGCAAAAACGAGTGAAAACAATGAGAAAATTTTCCTTTCTTTTCCTTCCTAGAAATAATGACACTCACATTTATCCGTTAATTTTGTTCTCTTGGGAGAATGGAATCTCCCTGAATAGGTTATTAATACTATAGGGGGAAAATTTGCTCATCTTCCTGAGAGGATAGCACGTGCTAAGCGTGCAGAAGTCACTGCTGTAAGTCCCGTGTAACGCAGAAATGTTAAGGAAACTTATCCATGATTTTTGGGCACGTTTTGATGGTTTTTTGAACAGGCTTTCTCAAGAAAATTCAACAACAATTTCAGAACGCAGTGGCCGATTTCAGTCAGGCAAATGTTAAAATGGATTTGAACATGTCTACCAATAAACTATATAGTTGCCGATATCATTGTCTTGATATCCAGGGAGCTATGAGCTATGACCTGATAAACGGGAAATCTTTTTATTGACTCACCCGGTAGATAGATTCCATAAGATGTGTTTCAATCCCATTGATATCTCCCAAAAACTAATATCTCAGAATTCTTAAAATTTGGCAAAAATTACAAATATTTGTGCATAGGCTATACAAATAAGAACTGTCATAAAATAATCAATGATATGAATTTTGAAAATTACTTCAAGCAACAAGATGACCAACGAGATGTTATAACAACAGTAAAATCTACAGGTTGACCAAACCAAGAAAATGTTTAAAAATTGCCTAGATTTGATTATATTACTGAACATGACAATTTATGTTGACAATTTATTGACAATTTATCTTTAAGAGAAAGATGATTTCAATTATCCGCCCCCCTGCTAAATCTGTCTTTGGAATTCATGATCCAATAGGATTATCCTATCTGACTCAACTTAGAGTGGGTCTTAGTAAGTTATGCTTTCACAAATTCAGGCACCATTTTAGGGATTCCATAAATCCAATGTGTCCTACAAACGATGGTATTGAGACTACGGAACACTTTTTGTTGCTCTGCCCCTCCTTTGAGGTTGAACGTCGAAATCTTCTCGCTAGAGTGTTTGATTTGCTGCGACCATTTGGACATATCGATCGTATCGATCTTTCAAATGAGGTTTTGACACAACTTTTATTATATGGTGATAAAGACCTTCCAAAGGACCCCCAACAGAAATATACTCGAGCTGACTCTACATTACATCCACGCAACTTGTCGCTTCAGTTGAGATCACCGTAAATCTAGTTAAACGTCGCCAAACCACTAAGTCCATTTTCGTAAAGTTTCTTGTCGTAGAGTCCTGTCCATATTTTCCTTTGCAAGCCTGTTTCACATTGGATGTTAGGCTTATATTAGGAATCCAGACCCGATAGCGGTGTCTCGAGCCATGGGGACCTTGGGTGGGGAGCAGTGACGGGGACGGTTGTTGTCGTTGTTGTTTCCTCGGCCGGCGTTCCGATTGTTCACTATTATATTTTTGCCTGACATCTAATGTCAGACCGGCTCAAATATTTATTTGTAAAATGTTTTTATAATTAGCATTTCTATCTGTATTAGTTGTAGCGTATGTATAGTAGTTTGTAGTAGTTGTATTTTAGTTTATATTAATTCCAGGGGGTAGACATGACATTTTGCTCCTCCTGGTCCCCGTCCTTGTAGTGTGGTATAGTAGATTGTAGGTAGCGTTTAGGTAATTTTGTTGTAAATTTTTATATTGAATATATAAAAAAAAAATAAAAAATAAGAACATTTTTGTATCACTCTCATCTAAAATTGACATTTTGGTACACTGATTTCTTTTCACTGAAACAAATATTTTTGAACTGGAAAAGATTTGATGAAAAAATTGTTTTTCTTCAGAGCCTGGTGCTTCACCCATTGGTGTGACAACAACTGCCATGTCATCAACAACTGTAAATGTCACGTGGTCAGATGTTATTCCAACAAAGACTTATGGCGTTATTACATCGTACAGCATGAAATACAAAAGAACTGATGGCAGGGGAATAGAGAAGGAAGTTATCGTATTCGAGAAATCATCTTTGATCTCTGGTCTTGAAAAATATGTTGAGTATGATATCAAAGTTGCTGGCATGACAAGCAAAGGCGCTGGTGTTTATTCGATAATAACGAAACAGAGAACTTTGAAAGATGGTAATTATTTTATTCTTCTTTCCGTAACTCGTACACTCTTTTTTGAAAGAATGCTATGAATTTTTTTCAACTCGATATTCTTCAGAAGTTTTCATTTTGAGCCTGAATGTATCCTTAAAGTATTCTTATTTTTTTAATTTGATATGGAAATAGCCGTCCTCGAAAAGAAACTACAAGTTTGAAAAAACGAGATATGTCAGTAATGCAATTGTCTGTTATGAAAATCGCAAAACAGGCAATGGCTGACAAATGAGACAATAATATGGGAGATGAGGCTGAGCAATATTCTTATAATATTTTTAAAGATTGGATGATTCTCAGTCTGAATATTCTTAGAAACATTATTCTTATAAAAAAATACTGTAGAGTGGTGTCGCCCATTATGCCCATGTCGTTGCGATGTTCTGAGTTCGATCCAAAAAGAGCAATTAATGAAAAAACCAAGTAGCCAGGTTATATCACCAACTCATGGAGAAAAGGATCACAGAGTATTGACCTTTTACGTAAACTCTTTATATTGATTTTATGAGATTTTAAGAAGGGGGTAAAAACGTCGTTTTCTTCGAGCGTCGCCCATTATGGCCGCAGGAGAAACAATGAATACTACTCTGCGATAAAAAGTTTTGATAAGAAAAAAAGTTTTAATTACTGTTATTTGTTTATCATTTGGTACTTTAAACACAAAAATATCCATAAGAATTAACCTAATTTTTGAGTTTTGGCAATTGAAATACATGATTCGAGTTGTTCTAAATCCTGTCCTATTTCTTGTGATTGGATGGATGGGTTTTGGCATAGTTTCTAAAACGAACATAGACTTAATATAATGCTGCATTTGTGTGGGTTTCGATGATTTTCCAAGTCAGTAAGTAAGATTTTAACCCAGTTTGGTGTTTTTTTAAATACATTTTGCACTTTAATATTTTGAAGCGATTGGAAACTTCTCTGGTAAACTGATGGGCATAATGGGCGACGAAAATAGCAATAAGCAGCATTGAGACTTCATAGCCTTAAATCTGAATCAGAAGTCACTTTGCTTTGGTTTCATTGTATATTTCCTCTCCAGAGGTAAGACTTCTGAAAAATCAAAGCACATTTCAAAAATTTTAAACCGCAAGGTGCCGAGCGAACAAAAAAGGAGAACGGAATGTAAATAGAATCATGAAATTTGCAATACTTGAAGGAATCAATTAGAGATATGCACAAACCATCTCGTCGGGTTTCAATGCAAATGAACTGAATCTTCATTGAAGGTCAAATCATGATAAAACAGATGTCAGGGAAGATTTTCCGTGCAATTGCAATTTTATTACTGGTCGTCAGTCCCCTTAAATTTAGTTTCTCTTGCTAGCCGGCCATAATGGGCGACCGGCCATAATGGGCGACGCTACTCTAAGTGTTATGGCATGGTGGTGTTATGCTCTGACTTTTACAGCCAGAATATACAGTTGGCCTAGTACACCTAGTACACCTAGTTTTAGGGATACAGTGACCAAAACAGCCCAGTTTTAGGGAGACAGTAAACCCAATGTACCCAACGAATGATGCCCGGGGGGGGTACTTGACTTTCAATTGTACGGGGGCGTGCACTCCAAGAGAAAAAATTTTCAACCGGCTTTAGAAATTTTCCCTCGAAATGATAGCCGGCTTTAGAAAAAATCAGCGAAAAGCATATCCCAAAACGTAAAAATTCGTTGAAAAACAATGAAATAACACGTTTGAGCAACCGGCTTTAGAAAAATTGCCTTCTTTTGATACCCGGCGTTAGAAAAAAGAGGCGAAAACGATACCCGGAAAGGAGTGCACATGGCGTCAGCAAAATATACTAAGTACCCCCCCCCCCCCGGGGAATGATGGTATTGAGAATACGGAACACTTCTTGTTGCTCTGCCCTTCATTCGACATTCAACGACGAGATCTTCTCGCTGGAGCTTCAGAATTGTTACAACCATTTGTTCAAATCAGCACCCTTCTAAACAACTTTTTTGTACAATACTTATTGCATGGTAATAAAGAATTTTCTCCTCACATAAATAAGAGTAAAAGTTACTCTAACTCTAAATTTCATTCACAAAACAGGTCGGCTTGGATAATTTCAAAGTTTTGTTTTACGCCACACAGCCACTATGTGCTTTTCTCCGTTTTGTTCGTATGTGTGGAATTTTGTAGTAGTTTAATCAATGTTTGTCTATTTGCATGTCTTTATGCATGGCCATGGGGGTAGCCATTGTCTTTAGCTACCTGTGGTATCGTCTCTGTAGTGTCATAGAGTTGTACCGGGTGACCCAAAAAAAGTGTCCCACCGTAATCTGTTATAGAAAAAAACTGTAAGTGGCTGATGGAAATGCTTCAAATGTTATTCTGTCGCTAAAAGACCAGCCTACGTTATGTCAATTTTTCGCAATTTGTTTCGACACGGTCAATTTCCCGAAATAAGGATTATGAGAAAAAGAGAGTGCTGGAAATCTTCAAAAAGTCATAAAAAACAGGGGATCGATTTGCAGCCTTTTCAGATCCTCAAAACAACGAGGAGCGTCTTTAATCTTAGCCTGGGAATTGGCAACTCAGTCTAATGTTGTCGGAGCAAGTTTATAGTCCCTAGATAACTAAAATATTGTTGTCTCAAGGGACAAGGATACTCCTGTTTTTCTGTAAGCAATTCTTGAACATTTCAATTTGCTTGAAAATTGAATTTCTTTAAAATTCCACTAGTTTACAAAGAACATTTATTCTCAGCTCCAAATGTTAGGTACCTAGGGACTATAAACTTGCTCTGGAAACTTCTGACTGAGTTGCCTATTCCCAGGCTGAAATGAAACACTGTCCTCATTGTTTGGTAGATGTGAAATCGTTGAAATCGATCCCCTGTTTTTGACGAATTTTTGTGGATTTCAAGCTTGCCCGTTTTCTCAAAATCTTTCGTTCGGGACATTTACAGTGCTGAAAGAAATTCAAAAAAATACTCATAACATAGGCTAGTTATTTAGCGACAGAACAACGTTTGAAGCATTTCCATCAGCCACGTACTTTTTTTTCTGAAGCAGATTGCGTTGGGTCACTTTTTTTCTGGGTCACCCGGTATAGTAGTTTAAAAAGTATAGCAGAATGTAATCGAATGTAACATGTATTGTAATATTTTATATGATTATAGAAAGAAAGAAAGCCCAGTACGAGCTTCAATCAATACATGAGCGTCATGATAAAGGTTCGCGGACTCCATTATTAGGTCTTTTTACTCAATATTATGCAGTACATACACCTGGCGCTAAAAACCACTGGTTCACCTTCACCTTCATCCTCACCTTTTCACTTTTACCTACTAATATTGAAAATTTTTTGAAAGCCAAACAACTTCTAACCAAAATCATGTTGTTGTTCAGCAAATATTTTGTTGTTTATCTGTTTTTGTCGGTCATATTTCCGGACTTGGCTAAAGAATCAAAAAATACTAGCAACAGGTTTTCTGCTGAATTGTTGATCCTTAAATCCTCAAGAAGCTCTGCCTCTAAAAAAGCTAAATTGGCTGGCCGAAGTCCATATCAACATATTTCATTAAAATTTCTCAGGATGCTAATAAGATAAACCAAAACGCCATCTATCAACATCCTACCGGGTGACCCAGAAAAAAGTGACCCAAGTAATCTGTAACAGACAATGAAGTAAGTGGCCGATTGAAATATTTCAAACGTTGTTGTGTCGCTAAAAGACTAGCCTATGCTATAAATATTTTTCACAATTTTTTCGGCACGGTAAATTTCCAAAATTAAGGATTTTGAGGAAAAGGGCATGCCTGAAATCTTCAAAAAGTCGTCAAACACAGGGGATCGATTTACAGCCATTTCAAATCTGCAAAACAACAAGGAGCGTGTTTCACTTCAACCTGGGAATAGGCAACCCAGTCGGAAGTCTTCAGAGCAAGTTTATAGTTCCTAGTTACTTAACCCTATTTTAACCGGGTAAAAAAAAGTGATTTTCTACCGGGGGGGGCGTTTTTCGCCCCCCCCCCCTGTTTTTCTCCACAAGGATAACAGCTATGACAATGAAACTTGCACTGTGTCATAATTGAACAATGGAGAATCTAAAAATAGCACCAATCAATCAATAGTCACGTGATTGGTTGCTAGGCAACCAAAAACAATGCAAATTTTGAGAAAATCGAGCTATTAGCAGAAAAGGGCCAATTATTAGCAAATAGCTAGATAAAATTGGCAAAAAACCATCCAAATACCTGCTTGATATCATTAATTTGTAGTTTCATATGGATTCATACGGATATTTGTGGTTTCTAATAAATTAACTAATTAAATAATGAAAATTTGGTTCAATGCAAAATTGTTAGCTCAATAATTATGATTAAAAACCATTAATTTCGCATATTATTGGTGAAATCAAGTACCTTCATCAATATTTGAGGTAATTCCATCAGCTTTGCATGAAAAATTACTCATTCATTAGGAATATGACGTCATAAAGATTGATGACGTCATAGAAATAATAAACTGCTGATGTCAGCAAATATGAATAAATTATATATCAAATATAATAAATATATAATAAATATATATATATATTGTTGAGATTTAGTGACAAATGAAGAAATTAGGGCCATTTTTTCTTTGTGACCACTCTCCAAATATGGGCATGTGGTGGTCACGTGGTCAAACAATAGGTATTGAAATTTTTATTTTCTGATTGCCAACTAAATTTTAGGAAAAGTCAAGGAGTTTCAGCATTGTAGGTGGCATCGTTTAGGAGCTATTAAAAAAAATCCGACAGGGGGGGCGAAAAACGCCCCCCCCCCGGTTAAAATAGGGTTAAAGATATTCTCAGGCAAAATGAAACACGCTCCTCGTTGTTTTGAAGACCTGAAATAGCTTCAAATCGATCCCCTGTTTTTGACGACTTTTTGAGGATTTCAAGCCTGCCCTTTTCTTTAAAATCCTTAATTTGGGAACTTTACCGTGCCCAAAAAAATTGCAAAAAATACTCATGATGTAGGCTAGTCTTTAAGCGACAGAACAACGCTTGAAATATTTCAAGCGGCCACTTATTTCTTTTTCTATAACAAATTGCGTTGGGTCACTTTTCTTGTTCACTTGGTATATCTAAAATTCAATGTCACGTGAGATTTGCGATCGCGCAAAGTTATTCATTCAGAAGACTCCACTCGGTTTTATTCGCAGAAAGTTTCATGAGACACATCAATTCTGTATTACGTTCTTCCCATTCTAGTGCCAAGCTTGCCACCGTTGAATCTTAGAGGAACCAATATCAGTTCCACTGCGATTGAAATCTTTTGGGATGCAATTCCAACAGACGATCGAAATGGCATTATAACTGGGTATAATGTGAAGTACAAGGATAAACTATTCAGTACGAATTGGAAGAACGTGACGGTAAACGATTCAACGCTCACTCTTACTACAAGGAATTTGGACTATTATAGACTGTATGAGTTTCGGGTAGCTGGTATGACTGCAGTTGGAATTGGAATCTACAGCAGCATTGTGGTAATACGAACCGATGCAGATGGTATGTAGAATTGTATTATGTTATTGAGTTTTTTATATTCCATCTAAAAATATACAGGCCTGTACAATGTGACCAAAATATATTTGCAAAGACAATACCATTGGAAGCATGATTGGCATTGCTACCCTATGATCTTAACAACTAACAATGCAGACATACTAAAAGCTAAATAAAAGTGTCTGTCGGTCTCTCCTTTGGGAGAACCTGCTCGATCAAAAGATATCGATGCCACTACTGCTTGAATAAACATTAAAAATTTTGACAGATTTTGGTATATCCTTTAGTAGGATAGATACATTTACTGCAGACTTATCATTGTGTTAGAAGAAGGTAGAAAGATTTTTAGAGAAAGACAGGACAGAAAAATAGTTTACCTAGGTTTGTATTTGCTGGTGCTATAAAAAATGCTCTGATGTATGAATTAATTTTATCGTTGATTCCACCTTTTTTATTTTTTCATTTTTGTTTGGTCATTGATTTATCTGCAGGCTGTCCCAAAAAAAATCGTGTCCCATTTGTATGGCTGCTGGGGAAGGGCTGTACATTACATTATATTGTCCCTTCCAGGACTATGGCTCCAGTGACAAAGTGTGATCAAAGTTTGTGCTGACTGTACTCATATTCGTCCTGGGTTTAACACAGTATTCTGCTATTCTTGTTTTGTATTTTCATTCATGAGATACTTTCCTTTTAGGCCCTTCAAAATCACCAATGAACTTTACTGGTCATTTCGCAAGTCACACTGCATTAAACATGTCCTGGACCCGAGTTCCAAAAGCAAACCGGCATGGCATTGTTTTTGGATACAGAATATATTACAGAGATCAAACCATTCCCAACGCAACATGGAGGAATATAACGATACCAAATAGACACAATGGCAGTGATGCTTTCAGCACGATTATTGGAAGCCTGAAAATTTATACTCCTTATCTATGCAAAATCACTGCATTTACGTATAAATCAGAGGGTGTTTTTAGCAAGGATATTACAGTATGGACTGATGAATATGGTATGTTTCAAAGTTTATCAAAGTTCATCAAAACTTTCATCAATTCAAATGCATGGAAAATTTAAAAAGTACATTCTCTATTCTTTTTGGGGAGACGAGATACGCTTTGTCCGCGGAAACGAGTCTTCTTCTGTGCTTAAAAAACAAATTTGAAGTGCAGAGGCGATGAAATAAAATTGAGTCCTATGGAGTCCAATAAAAAGGCTGTAAAAACACAACCATATAGTGTATATTTCTTCATACAATATTTTCATGGTAGTATTCTTTTCTAAATTCTAAACCTATTCTAAACTAAGGATCTGAATTAAGTGACGTTTTTTCCACATTTTGAAGAATTTTCGGATATGCCCAAAAATAACAGAAACTCTAACGCCTCTTAATTGTATAAAAATGTATAAAAATATCGCTCGATCCAGGTTCTTTTTTGTGCAATAGCTACAAAGGTCTATTGAAGAAGGTAGAAGGTTATAGAAAGGTGTCTTCTGACATATAGAGATATTGTTCTATTTATCAAATTAAGGCTTTTTACTTCGAAGCACATGTTAAAGTTTACTTATACATATAACTCTAATTTGTATAATGATTAAATTTGATTCCTCCCTATTTCACAGTACCTATTGAGCCACCACGGAATCTCACAGGGCAAAATGCAAGCTCGACAGAGATTGTACTTGACTGGATTAGCATGGCAGAAGTTCATGGGGACGCCAACGGAAAGGTAAGTAAAAGTCATGTTAATTCGTTTCACTTCAGAATCCAGATATTGAATCACTATCTGCAGCTTTTGATTGCCACAAAAAAATATTAGCGATTGAAAGCAAACGAGTTTCTGATGCCGATAATTTTTTTCTCTCTTTATAATCATTTAAAATGTTACAATACATGTTACATCTACATCCTATCATACTTTCTAATTACTTTACAGACTATACAACACTACAGGGACGGGACCACAAGGAGCAAAAGACAATGACTACCCCGTGGACATTAACATAAAGACATGCAAAAAATAGCAACTAAATAAACAACTACAAAAAGCTACAAATACGATAAATTACTGATAAATACTAGAATCCGTTTCACATTGGATGTCAGGCCAGCATAGTAGTATGATGCTGAGCAATAGGAACCCCGGACGAGAGAACAACAACGACAGCAGTTGCTACCGCTACTGATCCCCTACCCTGGGTACCAGCCTCTCTAGGCTGGTACCCAGGGTACTGATCCCCTTCCAGAGTCCCCAACGCTCAACGCATTGCGCATATGCCGATAAATCTAACTACAAATAAAAACGATGAAAATCCACCTCGCCTCTGTGACTTTTCACAAGTACAGTGGATAAGTCAATGGAAGATTACTATGACTCTATCTCACACCGTCGTCTAAAGACCTAGACTGATTACACATTCGTAGTTATTGCTATTGATAGACTCATGGAGGCTAAAACTACGACTCGACGACTCATCGGAATAGCAGCTCCGTACCGATTTTAATAGACCTTTTCACTATTCTACAAGAGGTTCAATTAAATGCAATGGAGCTTTTATCACTATTGTATACATTCGAACATTCTACAAAATGTATCAAGATATCCTTCGATGCAGTTTCTTTTATAGAATAGCTACAAGGTCTATTGGGCCTAGATCACCTGCTACTTTTTTTGTCACGACCACTGGGTCTAAAATACTACAAAAAGCAGTTTTCCAGAACTGCTATGCTATAAAACTTGCTATCAGAACGTAGACGAATGTTCATTCCAGCCATAATTGCAAAAGCTGCCTTCCTCTAGGCCACATTCTCATCGCCAAAAGACAGTGACGAAAAACTGTCGCCGAGTGACATTTTTGTCCAGCTTTACAGCTCTAGGAAAAGAAGGCCCTCAGTGGAGGACAACAACAACAACAACAACAATTCAATTCAATGAGATGAGCGTCCCTTGAGGGTCCTAATGGAGTGAGACCACCAAAGACCATTGTCCGCAGACCTTTTCCAATAGGTCTCCGATGCAATTAATGAACTATACACGATTTCTTACTTTTTAGGTACTTGGCTATACTGTAAAGTATCAGGTGGTCGATTGTCATGAGGACAGACCAGCAGGCTGTAACGAGAGCCAAGTCTTCGAGGTGAAATCAATTGGCGATAACTCCACCACGATAATTAAAAATCTAAGAAAATACACTGAATACCGACTGAGCATCCAAGTTTTTAACAGCAAAGGAATTGGAAATTTTACAAAGCAAATCATCACAAAGACAGCAGAGGATAGTAAGTGATTTTAATTCAAAGTTTGACAGAAAAATGAAGTTTCAAGAGTCATTGTCACCAAGGCTTCTTTCAGGCATATTGCAATTTCGTACTGTCTGAAATTGAAATTTGGCCCCGAGCGGAAGCCATGGGTCCACACTGTTGTAGTTGAAATGATGAATAATGTTTGCTTTAGTTCTATCTTTCAATATACCTTTTAACAATTCTACCAGAAAGCCTAGATCTAGCGTTGTTTTTATACATTTTATGCGTGAGGCTCGATCGAGAGGCGTTAGAGCTTCTTTCGTTATTGTGCACATTCGAAAATTCTACAAAATGTAGCTAAACATCGCTTGATTCTGATTCTTTTCAGAATAGCTAAATGGATCGTCCTTAACCCTATTTTAACCGGGTAAAAAAAAGTGATTTTCTACCGGGGGGGGGCGTTTTTCGCCCCCCCCGTTTGTTTTTCTTCGCAAGTATAACAGCTATGACAATGAAACTTGCACTGTGTCATAATTGAACAAAGGAGAATCTAAAAATAGCACCAATCAATCAATAGTCACGTGATTGGTTGCTAGGCAACCAAAAACAATGCAAATTTTGAGACAATCGAGCTATTTGCAGAAAAGGGCCCATTAGTAGCAAATAGCTAGATAAAATTGGCAAAAAACCATCCAAATACCTGCTTGATATAATGAATTTGTAGTTTCATATGGTTTCATACGGATATTTGTGGTTTCTAATAAATTAACTAATTAAATAATGAACATTTGATTCAATGCAAAATTGTTAGCTCAAAAATTATGATTTAAAACCATTAATTTCGCATATTGTTGGTGAAATCAAGTACCTTCATCGATATTTGACGTAATTCCATCAGTTTTGCATGAAAAATTACTCATTCATTAAGAATATGACGTCATAAAGATTGATGACGTCATATAAATAATAAACTGCTGATGTCAGCAAATATGAATAAATTATATATCAAATGAAAGTACTCGTCGAGACAAATCGAATGGTATATATATTGTTGAGATTTAGTAACAAAGGAAGAAATTAGAGCCGTTTTAAAGAATTTCTTTGTGACCACTCTCCAAATATGGGCATGTGGAGGTCACGTGGTCAAACAATAGGTATTGAAATTTCTATTTTCTGATTGCCAACTAAATTTTAGGAAAAGTCAACGAGTTTCAGCATTGTAGGTGGCATCGTTTTGGAGCTATTAAACAAAATCCGATAGGGGGGGGGCGAAAAACGCCCCCCCCCCCGGTTAAAATAGGGTTAACTCCTGCTGTGTGGACGTGTGGATCCATCTTTTTGGAAAAACTTAGAAACAAAACATTTTTCCTTAACTTTAAGCTTCCTTTAAGAGTTTATGCATTGTTCAAATGGCACAAATACGTGCCAACAGAAATGATGTTGTTTTGGCCACCATAATATTGTTTCTCTGATAACAGTACGACATGTGCATTTTTCTGACTAACTTATAAACGTGGGCAGCTAACAGTTCTTGTGTGAAAACAGAAATTTTTCTTCTTCTACTGTCACAGGCTACTTTGTATGATATAGCCATCAACAAAACGATAAACAGATGTAAAGATTTATCATGATTGCTGGGTAGTTGATTTATCATGATTGCTGAAGGTGTTGTGGCGCAGTGGTGTAATTCTCTGACTTTGCAGCCAGAACAGTCAGGCGGAGTGGGTTCGATACCCGGTAGGACCCCACCACTTGAGCGTCATGATAAGAAGTCGCGGACTCGATTAGGTCTGCTCCATTTCTGCGATCCAAGTGTTTGGCGCTAAAAAACCAACTTCACCTTCACTTCACCTTAAGTTAGACGCCGCAATTGTTCTTAACTACCCCACTCCCTCTGGGGGAAGCAAGATTCATATGGTTCGACGTAAGGAGTAAGAAAATCCTCTCCTGATAAAATGATGTTATTGTGCTTCCACAGAAGCATAGGTGCAGCGTTTAAGTACCCATGATTCTACACTGATATTTTGAGCAATTTTCTGTAATTTTGTAGAACCAGATGCCCCACCAACAATCGTTGAGACTTGGCCTGCCCAATATGAATCAATAAAGGTGTTCTGGAGCCCAATCCCAGAATCATTACGAAATGGCATCATACGTGGGTACAGGATTTTCTACAGGCCACTCGATGTCCCATTGCACAAATACCACAGGGCACCTCGATCAGTAAATCCATTTGCGGCGTATGGTGGACTACCAGGCGAGAAAATGAAAGAAGTAAATGCCAGCTTCTTTCAGACAGAGATAAATGGTTTGAAACATTACAGCTGGTACCACATAAGAATTGGTGCTTTCACATCCAAAGGGATTGGTGCTACCTTTTCTATCAACGGCACATGCAAGCAAAGTAGTGAGTTGTTACTTTGGTATTTGTAGTTTCCCTCCATTGTTTGAGGATTTACGATGATTTGAATTTTTTCAAAATTCTCCTTGAATTTGTTCAAAAATTATTGAACTGTCGCTATTTTGAAACTAATCAAGGTATCAAAAAATATCCCCGGCAGATTTACAGCCTATAAGTTCCTTTCAAGCCATTCAATTCAAAGAACAATGTCAAAGAATTTTACACCCATATCTTTTTAAATATTTGAGCCCTATATATGCTATCATTTCCAGACTCACCCGTATCATATTTTCATCATTTATGTTTCAGCTCCTATAACAGCACCGAAGATGGAGGTGATTGACAAATATGATTTCTATGAAATAACATTGAATTGGATTGAAATAAACAAAACACATGGAAATGGCGAAGTCCTTGGCTATAGGATCAAATATTGGCTAGTTGAGCTGCAAGACACTATTGAATACAAGCTGAATGAGTATTATGTTGACACATTAGCACCAAACAAAACTATTTCTATTAAAAATCTCAAGCCATATGGTCGATATGGGTTTACAATTGCTGCATTTACAGAAGGTGGAATTGGTGTTGAATCAGCCACTGTTTTTGGAGGTAAGAATCCAATTTTGCTTCATGACTTTTATTGTTTCACTTTTCAAAAACAGCAAAGGCAGATTTCATAAGAAAAGCATCTGTTACCTTTCATTGACTTACCAGGAGAAATCTATTAGCGATTGCAAACAAAGGGATTTTACCGTTAAGTAGCAATGCCCTAATCAAAGCAGCTTGCAGAAACCTAGGTAGCTAAATAACTAGTTGTGCTTCCAAAAGGACTCAAAATCAATCTATCTAGCTCAGAAACAGCATAGGGCTCAAATCTTTCAAATCTTTCCAAAGTTGGGTGTAAATTCTATGACATTTTTCTTTGAATTGAGTGGCTTGAAAGGAACTTATGGCACTTTGCTGTAAATCTCCCGTGGAAAGTTGTTCATATCTTGATTTTTTTCAAAATGGAGGACAATTTATTTATTTTTGAAAGAAGTCATGGACAATTTTGAAAATATTTGAATCATCGTAAATCCTAAAACAATAGACAAAAAATGATATTACCCTCGTGAACTTAATGGTTTATAAAGGTACAATATGGTGGCAAGCAGAAATATGTAGCTTTCCTGGTTTGGGATTTAGAAATTTGAAGGCGTTACAGCCTCAAATTTAATATAGGCCACCATTTTGAAACTAATCAAGATATCAATAAATTTCCACGGCAGAATTACAGCAAAAAACCCTAAGTTCCTTCCAAACCATTTAATTCAAAGAAAACTGTAACAGAATTTTATACCAACCTTTTTAAAGATTTGAGCTCTATGTTTTCAGAAACTGGTGCACTGCTTGAATGTCAAAATGAATATGGGAATTGTATCCATTGTTCAGTTTCTGAATTCGATCGATAATACTTAGATGGCATACGCTGAGATCTATCTTTATTTGTCGATATGTGTCCGGGCTTTTTGTTGTTAACACCTTTCAATACAGCAAGTACGAATAAGATGATAGCAACTTAGCAACATTTTGACCATATCGTGATCTGCACTTGCAGGGAGACTAATCGACAAGGTTAATTCATTTTCTGAAGTCGCTAAATGCTTTGTACTAGCGTTCCAATTAAGCAAAACGGATGAAATTTTACTAATAGTATGTACAATGCCTGCCAAAAGTCTTTGGAACACTTAGGCCATTTCTTGACAATCCGCAGTTCTAACCATAGCGATTAGGCTTGAACACCCCCTAACCCCCAAAACAATGTTGATTTGGTTATTGCCTATTGACAAGGTTATTGCCTAGCATTCCATCAGAGACGCGAATCGTCCTGCCATCCCCATTTTATCATCACAGAACAACATTGTTCTGAGGGGGAGAGAGGGAAATCGCAACAAAATGCAAAAATAGCAAAGGTGTTCCAAGACTTTTGGCAGGCATTGTACTAATCATTGGTAATCACTTGACTGATATCTTATTCCCTCTTTTCACAGAAACATGCAGATGCCCAAAACATCTATCATCAGCAAGGATGATATTTCCGCCGTTAATTCACGGAAGCCTGAACAGCCTTGAAATTCTTCCCAAATTTGTAGACGAAGCTGTGACAAACTGCTGTGGCAATTGTTCACGTGGACATGGTGTGAGTGAGATTGACTGGAAACGAGATTGGTTCAATGCAAGCTCGTTGAAATACAATTCTCAGTCAATACTTGAAGCTGCAGTTGCTGGGACACACATCACTATGCCTCTTTTCAGAGATACAATTGAGGCTGCAGGAGATGGCAGTGTAGAGCCTTATGTCTATGTACCGATTCTTGAAGCTAGAAAGTTAGCCATCTTTACGAGACAGCTTACGAAAGAAGAGCTAGGAAATGCAGCTTCTGGCCTTGTTGCCGAGTCTGTATGGGAACAGTATCCATTGTTCGTCACCTCGGCGGTTATCATAATTCTTGCAGGAATCCTTTTCTGGTTTTTCGTGAGTGTTTCTATAATGAATTGTCTGTTGTCACTAATTAATAAAATAATCAATCATCAGTTATCACTAATCATTGAGCAATACAATAATCAAGACAGAGTGTCCTTAACAAAATGCTCCCCATTTGAAAGGCTACTAGAATATCAATGCAATAATATCAATTAGTGTTCTACAGCGTGTCCCAAAACATTGTGCCCTGTTCGCCTGAAGATTGCGACAAAACGGCAAAAGATTCTCGCCAATCTTTTACATGATAGTGCTCTTCAGATATTCAATTAAAGTTTGCTACCATTCCCGTAAAAATCCGTTGAATAATGATGGAGCTATGACCTTCAGGAGGTCAAATTTTCCTGATGACTGAAACCAGCAGTCGGCAGTTTGTCTTACTATTTTTCAGCGATCACAATAGCTTCATGGATGAAATGAAACAGCAGCCTCCAATGTTATAGCTCTCGTGAAAATTACGATCATCATCAGAGAGTTAAACCAATTCTTACCTCACAGAAACTATTTCTTACCTCGCATGAAGCAATTGATCACTGAGAATAGTAAGACAAAGTGGGCGACCGCTGGTTTCAGTCATCAGGCAAATTGGGTCTTCTGAAGGTCATAGTTCCATCATTTTTGAGTAACATAAGTTAAACATTTAAAAGTAACATGAATGTCGTCTGCGTACATACCCGCTTTAGCAAGTCGACGGCAACTTTCAAAATCATGTAAATAGATGATGACTAAGAGCGGGCCCAGACAAGATCCTTGTGGAATACCGCATGTAACCACTTGTGGAATACCGTATGTAACCAAGCTTTCAATGGACTTTTTGTTACCTAAAGAGCAGCACTATCTCCTTTTACTCATGTAAGAGGCAAACCAGTCAGCTGCAGTAACTCTCACACCAAAGGCTTTCTTCAGGTCAAAAGACACCGACCAATTCAATTTCTTTTTATCAATGTTTACGTACCAGTCATCCGTACAGTTTATTAAGGATGTTATCGTTGAATGCAGTTTAAGAGAAGCAGATTGACTCGGTGTCAGTATGGGCCTATCAGTTTGCGTCACTTTTATTACTCGATTTGGAGATTGGGGTCACCTTTTCCAAGTTCCAAAAATCTGGGAACATTCTAGATTGCATGGAAGAGTTATAGATCATCACCAATGGTTGACAGATAAGGTCTGCTGCATCTTTGATAGGCATTGTAGAGACCCTATCAAATAACTTAACTTCCAAGACTGCTAGACTTTGTTCTTCGGTTACGACAGAGCGATACCGTCCCTATCGCCTAGATGCGAAAAACAACGGGGAGAAAAACAACGAGGATGTGCCTGACAGAAAAAGTCCTCTGACCCTGGTCTGGAATAGAATTCTGAAAACATAACAACTGTCCTGGAATAAGATTCGGGAAAACTGATGGTTCTCGTAAAAATAATTTAAATTTCTGTAATGGACATACCTGTGTCTGGGGATAAAGAAGCAAAAGGTATAATCCTGTTCCAGAATTTTCAGTAGAAAAAGAGACCCCATTGGCAGGCATATCCCAAGGTGGTTAATTTATTGAGTAGATATATCGTTGATCATATTGTTTGAGAATTTATAAAGCATGGCTGCTTTTTCTTTGTTTAGGAGCATGGCAAGAATACAGAAGAATTTTCAGGTTCTTATGTGAAGGGATCAGGCAGTGGCGTCTGGCTCACTTATATAACTATGACTACAGTTGGGTGAGTTTGATATATATTTCACAGAGATTAAATGAACCATTCGTGTTATTTACATCTTATAATCAGATGCAGTTTGCCCAGTCGGAGTAAAGCAATGTTGACACTTGAGAGATTGATTGAACTTAAAGCAACTTTCGAACTGCTTTCGAGGATCGATAAACAAACTTTGAAAAGAGATACAGTAAATCCCCGCACATAAGACCCACACAAATAAGAA
Source organism: Aurelia coerulea (assembly GCA_039566865.1). Lineage (NCBI taxonomy): Eukaryota > Metazoa > Cnidaria > Scyphozoa > Semaeostomeae > Ulmaridae > Aurelia > Aurelia coerulea. The sequence continues at coordinate 4,615,426 of CM076945.1, read as the reverse complement.
CATAGAGGCTGTTTTTCCTAAATTATGCACCTTGTAATTAAGAACCTGTTTCGGTGTGATGAAAAATGTGTTCTAATTGCAAAAATTGGCAAAGTTGTGTCACATGCTTTCCTGATTAAGAAATGTTGTCAGAGGTCGTTTATTTTGCTTGCCTTGGCCGGTGGTGGGTGGGTTGTGCTCGTGGCAATTAAATTCATCGTGGTTGCGATGGGTTTGTTGGTGCTGCGGGTGCGGCTCGTTTGTTGTTGGTTGGGGTGAGTGGAGTGCCTGGCATCTGGTGTGAAACAGAATCTAGTATAATATCCTTTGATTTGTAAATGTTCGTAGTGTGACTGTATACAGTTTAATATTGGTCATGGGGTAGTCACTGTCTTATTCGCTTCCCATGGTATCGTACATGTAGTGTCGTATAGTAATTAGAATTAGGTATAGTAGAATGTACAATATATTTTAAAATTTGATATTTGAATATAAAAAAGAAGAACGTCACAGTTGTCTTCAAAATCAAATATCCTTCAACAAAATAGCCCTCGTTTGAGGATTTGTACCTTGTACAAGAGGATTAAATGGGTTGGCTAACTGATTATCAAGGCTGATAAGTTTTGCAAAGGATTGGCTGAGAATCATCAAATTTGCATTTTGCAGGTACGGTGATCTGACACCGATCACAGTAAAAGGTAAAATTCATGCCATGATTGTGATGCTCGTTGGTTTGGTCCTTACATCCATGCTCATTGGAAATCTTTGCAGCCTGGTCAGCATTGATTTTGTTTTAAGCCCGCCCCCGTTTGAAGCGAATGGAAAGGTTTGTATCTTCCATCATTCTGTCGGTCACTTTATCCATGCTGAAAGCAGAACAGGGAAAACGAAGCAGAGGCTCTAAATCTTAAAAAAATTGGTTAAGAAAGGTTACAAATTGACCATTCGTTTTATTTTGCATGGAATAGCTTCAAGGCACACTTTCGTTTTTCATAAAGAAAGCAAGATCCCAAGACTTGGTGAATACAAACCGAGTGGATCATTTGTTGAAGTCGTTTTTGGCCTAAATTTTCTTTGTTCTACATTTCATTCGGCGCACAAAGGATCATGGTTGACAATAGACTTTAACCCTATCTCACCTGAGACTTTTGAAGCGGTCAATACCTGGGGGGGGGGTTGATTCCAATTAGGCAATGACAATTGCTATGGCAATAAGAAGATATTAAGTTATGATTATCATGATTATTACCAACATGACTGAAACAATGAAACGAGGCACTAAATTGAATTTTTTTTTTCAAATTGAGTTGGATATCATCGAATACATGTGTAAGCATAATTTGGTATATAATTGGGATTAATATCTGCAACAATTAAAACAAAGTATACACATTTTTTTTACTACACAATAAAACATTGGTTGCCATGGTTACGGTGCTATGTTTAGAATATTGAAATTTTCATTATTCGATAGAGTATAGATATAAAGTCAAAGCAGCGGAATCTTGGCATCCTGCTTTGCATAATTTAGCATTGGCGAATAAAAGCTTGGTAACTTCTATATTATTATTATTATTTATTATTATTATTATTATTATTATCGATTTATTTAAAGTTGGCTTTATAATTCAAATAGCTAAAATAACAGCTAATTAAGGCCAACTAGAACTAAAAGAAAATACATTATAATTTACAAAGAAAAACAATACCCAGAAATGACAAAATTAATTAATCTAAAAACCCTAAATCTTTGATAAAAACTTTACACAATCTGCAGGTGCATGAATCGCAATTCCACTGTTTTATTTTTCTTTTAAATTCTTGAATTGTGCTACAATCTTTCAAAAAACTTGGAAGTGAGGACCATAAAAGGCAGCCTCTATACTGACTATTTTCTGTACCATATATTGTCGTCCTTACTTTCGGCAGTTGCAAATGATTTACATTACGCAGACTATAATAGCTGTCTCTTTCTGCAAAGATATCTTTCATAAAAGTTGGGTTGAGATCGTTCTTTGTTTTGAAAATCTCTATCATAAGCAACTGCAGATTGCGTTTGTGCGTGGTTACAGAACTATTTACATTATTTACAAAATCATTTCCACTATCTTTGCATACAATTCGCAATGCTCTTTCACGAATTTTGTTTACCTTAGAATTGATCGTCCTGTCATGGAACATCCATACAAGGGGACAGACAAGGGGAAAATATATACAATCAATTTCTCTTCCTTACCGTTTCTTGTTTTTATTTAGGTCCTAACTTCTGATGATACTTTGATGTTGGCATCGAGGCTTTTTGGAAGCAAAATCGTACTAGGTGAATTTTTATCCTTTAAAAAAACATAAACAAACCATATACATTAACAGTTTGAACCAAAACAATCATGTTATCATGTTATCATATCATGTTAACGAAAAACAAGGACCAGATGATTTGACGTTCATAGCCAGAACCAGATGACGGCACAGAATGTTGTATTTTGTTGAGTTTTATCTGTGATATAAAAAAAACAAGGACATATTTATTTTGCAACACAATTGCATCAGTGCTTTTGATTAGCACCGCAATTCAAATTGATAAACGATTGCAAACAAACGAAATGCTCTAAATGATTAATTCGAAATCAAAGCACCAAAGCTGCACTGGAGCCAGTCGGGCAATGTGTCACCTTTTGCATGCGAAAAGTAGTTTTAAAGAAAAGCTATATGTCTTTAACGAAAGAAAAAAGATAAAGCTAAAGATCTGCCAAACGGATTTTGTTTATTCGATTCAGAAGCTGAGCAGTTATTGTTTCATTTAAGGCACTGAGCCATGGTAAATAGCGATTCTCCGCTGGGGTCTATCTGCTTTTATATGATCAGTCTGTTTTTATGTGATCAGACATCAACTTCACAAATACAAGGCTACATCAGATCCCTCCTGGCATGTCATCATCATCATCATCATTTACGCTGTTACGTCAGTCCCTGACATTGCGAGCCTGATAATTCCACTCCAAGTGTTTCTATTAATTGCTAGTTTCTTTAATTTGTTTGTGTCTTTTACATTCAGGCCTTGTCCTCCTAGATCTTTGTCGATGAGGCCTAACCAAGTGAGTTTTGGTTTGCCTTTGGGTTTCTTCACAGGTCTTAGTGCTTCATATAGGGCTTGTTTGGCTGGTGTTTCCTCTGGCAGTCTGAGCAAATGTCCTAGCCAGCTTAATCTTCTCCTCTTAATTTCTTTGCTCCACTTTTCTACTTTTGTTATATCATAAAGATTCTGATTTGAGATGATTCTGGGCCATCTTATCTTTATTATTCGCCTTAGTTGTTTCCTTTGAAAAATATCTATCTGTTCTTCTTGGGCTTTTGTTAAGGTCCAGAGTTCACAGTTATAGAGAAATACACTAGTAACATATGTATCAAATACTCTAACCTTTGTATCTATGTTCAATTTCTTGGATTCTATCATGTGTTTCAGCTTGTTACAGGTGTGTATGGCTAGTCCTTTTCTTCTGGTAATGTCTGACTGTGTTTCCAGCAGACTTCCTAGGTATTTGCATTTTTTCCACTCTTCACTTCCATTCCTTGTTATTTTATATTCCTCTGTTTTTTCTCTATTAACATTTAAATTTCTTTCCTTGAGTTTGCTTGGTAAAGCTTGAGTTTGCTTGAGTTTGCTTGAGTTTGCTTGCTCCTGGCATGTGCAGTTTGATAAAAGCCAATCAGCTTGGCGTAAGGAATCATCACGACTCAGCCATTTTTGCAAATTGGGTATACGCGGTCTATTTACCATGACTCAATGCCTTCAAGCTGTAATTATGCGAGAATGGCGAGAATGGCAATGGTTTGCTCGGCTTCTGGATCAAATAAACAAAATCTCGCCAGGCATATTCTTTAGATTTATCATTCTTCTTTCAGCATAAACTCTTGATTTTTTTAAAGAACCATCTTTCGAAAGCACAAGGTATCAGGTTGCTCTTTAGGTGTTTCATGACAAATGTTGGGCTTTGTTTCTTTTAAAAAATAACAATTGAGAGAATTTCCTTTGTCTGCAATAGGTAATTGCTCTGAGCTGCTCTATCAGTAATAATAAACAGATGCTGTAGTGTTACAAAATCTATCTTTGCGACAACATGGGCATAATGGGCGACACCACTGTAGACATTTTCATAGATTTTGTAATATTAGTCTCTATGGTAAGTGTAGGTTTTAGGGTTGTTGTGTATTTCCATGCTCCCTTTGCCGTTGTTTTGTAATGTTGAAATTGTTTGTCATTGTAAATTTTATGAGAATATATAAAGAAAAATCTGTCTTAGTTGTGTTAAGCCTTGATCAAATGTAATTTTTTCAATTAACCGTTCGTTGCAGGCAACACTTCTGATCCGATATTCGTACAAAAGCAGCTACTCTCTGGGAATGTATCCAAATTAGCCATTGAAACGTACCAAGCAGTATTGCTGAAGGATGTTTTGGATTCATCAAAAATTAAACTAGAAGCTGTCCAAGATATAGAAGCATCTTATGGCATCGCTTTAGCTGGGGAGGCAAAGCGAGTGAAACAATGTGTAAGCAGATATACCCGACAGAATTCACAGCAGATGCTTTTGAGAATAAGCAATGATGTGTTCACGTTCAAGGTAAACATCTTTTAAAAGATAATACGCCTGTGGTGATTATTTATAATCGTACGAGGTTTAGAGGTTCTAATAATCTTTCAGACTTTCAAAGATTTTGAGATTTTTCTGAGATTTCCAAGTATTATCATTTGATAATTTTTAGACATTGAAAAATTCTCGAGGCGGATTCACAAAATTCTTGAAATTTTCAAAGAATTATCAAGAGATCTCTTAAGACTTTGTGTCATTCGTTGTAGGAGATTATTTGTAGGTCTTCGTGAGACTTTTGAAATTTTTTTGGGGATTTATAAGGCTTTTAAAAATTTCGAGACTCAAAATTAATCGAGATTTTTATGATTTCGGACATTTTGAATACCTTTCACGAAAAGTGTACGAGATTTTTGGAGTGATTTGTCCCTACTAATTTTAAAGGGGCTCCGTCGTCAAACAGTAAACAAATCCTTAAACTCGCACGTGTCGGGGATTATCCATTGTTCATCCATTGTTCTCTGCAGTTTGTTTGGTGGCTCCACCCAAGCCACAAAAAAGTGACCGTTAAAAATCCACTTTTATCCGAGCAATTGTAGAAGATCTGAGCTGAATGTTTGGTTTGTTCCTTAGTGAAGTACAAGGATTAATGCCCAAACAGCAACTTTCATTTTGAAAAAAAATACGAAAATCCTGTGTGATATCATCTTTAAAAAAACTGCAAAAATCATCGTTTTGTTTACATTTTGACGACGCACGACGGAGCCCCTTTAAGTGCTGGTTTTCCTTGTAGGTTGGGGGCCTCTTTCACGCAGAACTACTTGAACACATGACATCACCACATTCTAGCGTCATGACCAATCTGACAACATTTGGTGGGATTATTTTGGTAATTCTCACTATCATGGGAACAATGTTCGAGATCATCAGGAAACGTCGAGGTAAGGAGAATAATTAACAAACAAGACCGGTTCTATTTTGAACCATACCGTAACGAGTACGTGTAGTCCTTGAGTTTACATGAAACTTCTTTTAACTCTTGAACGCAGATCTCTACACCCAATTAGTCGTGCAACAAAACTTGTTGCTTATTCCGAATGCAGATGTTTGAGCCTAATAACTGGCACAGAATATTCCGTCAGTAATGATCTGCTTGTGGAAAGCGACCACGATCAAAAATAGAAGCCCATTCAACTTTCGGGCGGAATTGCCCTTCTTGTGAATGATCAATATGAGCGAAGGACTTTCCGACGAGTGAAAATTAACGCACGTTCGTTATACGTACGGATTTACAAATTTGTTCGTTGGCAGTCATAAATTCCTTCTATGCTAACATTTCATTCAAAATCAACCGATGCTATTGTTTTTATACCGGGTGCGCCAAAATAAACTATGCACGTTTGGCAGGCCACAATAGATCGTACACTGAACCGATTTTGAAGATTTATGACTTAATCGTTAGCAGAAAGCCTGAATTAGATTCTAGGACTTTTGGCAAATTTTTCCGTTATCAGTTTTTAGAGCCAGATGCGAGTTTCTTAAAATGCTCGTTTTCGAAAACTTTGAAAACGATCAAAAAACGTCGATCAAATTTTGAAAGATTCAACATGAATGAACAAAGAGAAAACGTTTTCACGGGGATTTTGGGGTTTAGTACGAATTCTCGTACAGCAGATTACAATTGGTCGATTTTTAAATCCCAAATCACCACGAACAAGTTCTCTCTTTGCCCATTCATGTCGATTCTTTGGAAAACTTGATCGCTGTTTTTTGATCGTTTTCAGTCTTTTTCGAAAACTAAAATTTTAGGAAACTCGCTTCTTGCTCTAAAAACTGAAAATGAAAAAATTTGCAAAAATCCCAGTATCTAATTCATGCTTTCTTCTAACGATTAAGGTAACTCTGCTTTCCGATCTAGTGCACAGCGAGATGCCGTTTCGCAAAACCACTCTCCTCAGAAAACAGTTAATTTCTCCAATATTATTCGGTCTATCGAAAAGCGGTAAAAAGGATGTTGTTCTGTATAATCTAAGCAGTCGAAAGATGTATAAATCGCAATGTTTCCGTCAACCCTGGCTTCGAAAATCCTTGCTCAAATCTTTTTGCTGATTTCAGAAAAGTGGATTTTCCTTCAAAACTACTCGAAAAAGTTTCGATTTTTTTCGCTCCATCTTCAGCTAAGTAGTTGATCTACAACTCTGCCAAGTCTGATTGAAAAAGCTAGGCTAGATTTCCTGCAATCGAATTTACATTTCTGTTTACTTTTCGACATCGAAGGGGAAAAGCGTTGGTCAACAGTTTAGCCCATGCAGAACGATTTGAACGCCCGTAGAATGTTTTTGCAAAAAAATTAGTTCTGAATCTAAGATCTATGCTCATTGTGGACTCTAAAAGAAATTGATAATCTGTGAATGCTTACGAAAGTCTCGAAAGGCACCCAAAGCATGGTTTCGTGAAGTTGCTGGTAAAAATCAGTAATTTTTAATCAATAGATGCAAATGATACTTTTACAAGCGCACTAAGGATGTCTTTTGAGACCTGCGTATGGTATTCCCAGAAGATGACCTTCATTTGTTTGCCAATGGAAAAAATTCTGAAAGTTATTTCAAGCCTAAGCTTTTGCAAGCGTGCTTCATAATCTGTTGACCAAGGTTTCTCTATTTCGTTGTCGAAAAGTAAACAGAAATACGAAATTCGATTGCAGGAAATCTAGCCTAGCTTTTTCAATCAGACTTGGCAAAGTTGTAGATCAACAACCTAGCTAAATATGGAACGAAAAAAAATCGAACATTTTTCGAGTAGTTTTGGAGATAAATCCACTTTTCTGAAATTAGCAAAAACATTTGAACTAGGATTTGCGAAACCAGGGTTGACGGAAACATTGCGATTTATACATCTTTCGATTGCCCAGATTATACAGAACATTATCCTTTTTACCGCTTTTCGATAGGCCGAATAATATTGGAGAAATTAACTGTTTTCTGAGGAGAGTGGTTTTGCGAAACGGCATCTCGCTGTGCACTAGAGCGGAAAAGCAGAGTTACCTTAAGTCATAAATTTCCAAAATCGGACCTGTGCACGATTTATTGTGGCCTGCCAAACGTGCCTAGTTTATTTTGGCGCACCCGGTAGTCTCATGAAATTTACAATAAACAATCACGAAACGATACCGCAGGAAGCATGGAAATGCGATACCGCAGGAAGCATGGAAATGCATAGCAATTTTAGACAATTAACATAGAGACACAAATGTCAAGAAAATGAAAAAAACATATGGAGGAAAATTTTACACGAGAGAGGAGGATTTTAGAGCATGGGGGATGAGATCCTTAACATAAATGCTGCATGTATGACCAACGCAACCCCCGCACAGTCCATTACAACGACCCAAAGGAAATCCCAGTCACCCCGCCACAACTACGCCCAACATCCCAACCACCACCACTACAGAACCATAGAACCGTAGAACCATAACACCAAAGCATGTTTCTTTTTATTGCAAGAATTCACGAAAAGCTTTAACCCTATTCGTACTGGGGGGGGGGGGGCGTTTTTGGCCCCCCCTAACAGACTTTGCTGCGTTACGCTAAAACGACAAGAGATATAACCACCAGTTTTGGTGACTTTTACTCAAATTTCATAGGAAATTAAATTCTTAACATTTCATTGTTCTACCTCTGATCATGTGACCACAGTAATACCATATTTGGAGAGTAGTCAACAAAAAAAAGCTTAAAATGTCCGTAGTTTTCGTCTCGTTTTCTTGATCGATCTCAAACATGCACCATTCGATTGCATTTGATGAGTACTTTCATTTGATATATAAATTTTTCATATTTGCTGATGTCAGCAAAATTTAATATCTATGACGTCATTCACATATAGGACGTCATTTACCTAATAAAGAAGTGTCAAATATGAATATTTTTGGTCTAATTTGCTTCATCTTATTAATTTGATTCATTTTGAGTCTATATTTACCAGATAAAAGGGCAGGACTGGCAAAAACCTGCGATTAAAGTAAATGCATGCAACAAAAGGCTAATTTAAGGCTAATTGTGCTAAAAATAGAAGCTAAAAAATTTTGCAAAGTACGTATGTTTAAACTATAACATGTTTCCTACTATTTGAAACAAATTTGGAGAAAATAGGTTGAGTGGTTGATTAAATAGAATTTTTCTGGTTAAGAAGGTATAAATTTGCCAATTTTCGTCAATTTTTCGGTTGCCTAGCAACGAATCACGTGACTTATTAATTGTCATTGTTATATTTGAATAGCCAATTGTCTTAAGAACAATAGGGGTAAGTCTTATTGTTGTATCTTTTGTAGTTTTGGAGAAAAAGAGGGGGGGGCGAAAAACGCCCCCCCCCAGTACAAAATACCTAAAAAATCGCCCAGTACAGATAGGGTTAAAGGACAAGTCCGGGGTTGGAATAATTGTTCATAAAATGAAAGATCACAATGTTGTGAATGGTGTGTAGTACTTTTTCCCAACCTTCTCTGCCTTTTCTCTGCGAAATTGCGTACTTCAGTCTGTGAAATGAGCGAAGTGACATCATTGTTCATGACGTAATCACGTAATTTCACCCATTTCGCCTTCGACCTGAACGAAGCTGTTTTCTTATGGAACTCTCAAGTAATTTCCGACGTCACAATCGAACCTCCAAACCGAGGCTAGCAATTTTATCGCGTTTTTCAAAATGGCGACAACATTGGGCCTAACTTACGAAGAATGTCGTACGAATTTACAACAGAAAAACATCGCAAAACTTGGAAAGAAGTCACAAGTGATGTTTGGCAGTTGGTAAGGTTGCTTTTTGACATTAATTGTAGAAACCCCGGACTTGTCCTTTAAAAAGGGATGCTCTTGTCGCACAAATCTGTCTTGTTTCCTTCGTGCCTCTCTCTCATTAATTCAATGACACTTCAATGCGTGACCATCCTATCCCCTTTCACTTATGACCTCTTCTCTCCTTTGTAGCGAGGGCAAAGGTTGGCGGCTATCCTGATGCCACAGATTCATTATTCAATGACGTCAGCAAGGATATTGAAGTGCTTGAAAATGACATCAACGCTTCAGTTAGTGAAATCGAGGCCCGTCACACGGAAGAGAGGATCAAACTAAGCAAGATGCAAATGGGAAAATACGAGGCTTTGCTAAAAATGTATCCAGATTTGCCGACTTTCGACCCATCAATTCCAAAGCTAAACAAACAAAACGAAGAAGCTCTGGTACCAATGAGTAATTTCAACATTGAAGAGAGTGAAGAAGACGAAGATAGTCTTATAGATATGCCTATAGATTACAAAAGATCTCGAGTAAACTTGCATATCTAAGAGCAATTACTACCCCGGGGGCTCTACTTAATACATTGAGCACCCGGGATGTGCCTGCCAATAGGGCTCCATTTTTGGTTGAAAATTCCAGGACAGGATTATACCTTTTGTGTATTTATTCCGGCACAGGTATGTTCATTAAAGCTATTTTCCCAGGACAGGTCAGATTTGACATGCAAAAGTAAGGTAACTAGCAAAAGACACTTGTATTATCCAGGCCAAGTACTATGTTTTCAAACATGTATTCCAGGACAGGGTCATAAAATTTTCTTTTGACAGGCACATCCCCGTTGTTTTTTTCCAAGGTAGACCCCCCGGGATTACCACGCACAGCAGGATGTATGGGTAGTTATTTTAGCAAACAATTGTTAAAATATGATGTAAACCTCCTCACCTACAGCCTTTCTGCATAGTTTATACGCCTGTGCGAGCCGGGCACCGAGCGACTCACTAGGCCGGCAGCCATGACAGCTGGGTACAGCAACAACATTCTACAATGCGCCACCGCAGCAAACGAAGGGGAAGTCGGAGCTAAATAAATCCATGCATCCTACTGCGCGTATCTGTTTTCGATGTGCGCATCTGTTACAAAAGATTGGGAGCCAATTGGCAGATCTAGGGACTAGAAAATGGTAAAGCTGTAATATTGTTGACAGAAGAGCAAATGCTTAAGATTTGCATCATACCGCGTGTCCCAATAAAATGTATACAGATTTGGTTGACTCTACCGATGTGAATTTAGCTTCAATCAATGTACAATCACTCTAAAAATGTTCCTCGATAGTTAACTTGAACATAGGTACCTGGTTTGTTGATATTGGTGTTTTGAGAGCCGACATGTTAATCTTGAAAGCTCAAATTTGCCTTTTCCTGCAAACCAGAGCTTTAGCCTTTTGGCCTAAGCAAATTCTTAAAGCACAGCGTATAAATCAACGATGGCCTTTATAAAATGTTAACAAAATTAGATCTTGTGTTATTCTGTTTTCCAGAAATCACCCCCAGTCACCCATTGGGCATTTTCTTAATTTTCACCAATACAACAACGGGGTACCTATGTTCAAGTTAACTATCGAGGAACAGTTTGAGAATGATTAGCCACTGATTAAAGCTAAATTCACATTGCTGGAGACAACCAAATCTGTACACTTTTTTGGGACACCCGGTATTCATAATGTTTATATAAATAGAACTTGTAAGTATCTATAATACCTGCAGCTACTGGTAGCATGTGTGAAGTATTTAACGTTTAATTTTTTCGATCTTTGTTCTAATAACCTGTCTTGTACCTCAATGCTGTCTCCTTTTTTCGAGGTTCACTTAGCCACCGTCCACTCTCTGTCTAAACAACATCGCGGTGGCATTAGAGTCTCTCTCGAATTAGATGCTGCAAGAAAATGCCAGCAAATAACCACAATTGAAATGATTTGCATGAGTCATTTCATGTGACATCTAATTTTGACAGACTTCAGGTGCATCTTCCTTCTGTAAAAAGTCATGACTTTTATAAAATGCCTTTTCCTATGTACAACAGGACAGTTGGCTATGCTGCTCCCTGGGGATTTATGTGGTTTTTTTGTTTTGATTCATTGCTTGAGAGAAATAGACCGACCCCTTTCAAAACGATGTCAGTTCTTTTGAAATAAATCCTCTGCCTCGATTTGATGTGGAGATCGATCCATCAGTGCGCATTGCTCTCGGCAATTTTATGTCTCTCAGCCACGCATAAGATAGCTTTGAAGTTGTACTTGCGTAAAAAAGAGGAATGTGTAGATTTTTTGCTGTGCACGGATTGTCTCGAGTTGATCTGTAAAGAAGGGCTATTCTCTGTGTCTGCAATAACTGATCGCGTTGAAATGGCTCGTCAATCAAAAGCAGTTGATTCCTGTGTTAGATCTGCCGTTGTTTTTCTTGCCTTGAGAAGTTTAGTAAAGAGACCATGCCCTTCCGACACTTTTCACCACAGAGGCTTAGGTGGGAGGAGCTTTTGAGAGGGAATCAATTCATCAATCAAGCCTCTGCGGAGGGGAGTGCGTTGCTGCCTCCGTAGTTCACGCGGTCCAGTCCAAATAAAAGTCGTCAGAGCCTGCAACAATTCTTATGAATCGTTGGAATTGGTTGGTTGTCTCATAGTTATGTGACTATGCTTGTGTTAAGCAGAATTCTGGTACTTTCTGTAACGCTGCCGTGGACATCTCTTAATACCTTGATTTTTTTCAAAATGCCGTCAATTTAGTTATTTTTGAAAGAATTCATGGACAATTTTGAAAAAATTTAAATCATAAATCCTAAATCATAAATCCTAAAGAAAATGGTACAACCTTCAAGGAAAGCATAGTTTATCAATGTCTACAATATGGTGACAAGCAGAAATCTGTAGCTTTTCTGGGCTAAGATTTAGAAATTCGATGATGTCATAGCCTCAGATTTAATAAATTCCGTCATTTTGAAACAAATCAAGATATCAATAAATTTCCACGGCAGATTCACAGCAAAAAGCCCTGAGTTCCTTCCAAGCCATAATAGATCTTGATTATTTCGATTCTGAAGATGCCCGTGTGCATTAATGGTCATTGCATTTTTCCTTTGATTTACTGGCCTAAAAGGAATTTCAGGTAGTTTGCCATAATCAGCCATTAGCATGTTTTGGTTTTTTGATTATTTTCCATTGCAAAAATCGAAAAAGTCAACAAAACCGTTGGATGTTATGCACATACTAACCGGTTTTGTGTTGCACAAGAAAACATAGCACCCGAGGTCTTCATATTTTCCTGCACAACTGCAAAACCGGTTAGTATGAGCCTTATTACCCGATAGCTTCTAATTTCAATTTATATCCTTTAGTCAAACGCATTTTGTTACTGTTATGTTGTTTGAGTTCATTGTAAATCTCACAGGCCTAAATCAGTTGCTGTGGTGACAAAAACGAGTCCTTGTATCGTATTATGCAAGGCTACGGGAAAACCGCGGGAAATGTGCGATTAACCAATGGGATTGGCGGGATTCTTGTATTGTCTCGTTTATGAAACGTCAGCCAGGTAATAAGAAGGTCGACAACATGGCGGTAAACAACATGACGGTAGCTTTTCTGGTTTACGACTTTGCAATTTGACGACGCCAGAACCTCAACCATTTGGGCAATGCTTTTTAAAGGTTTGATGCCTATACTGGGCATCTGATAAGTCCCTCGGTACAACGATATGATAGCCAATGGACGGTTTATGTGATCTTTTCAGCTAAATCTAAATAGATCTAAATAAATCGAAACAGATCGCAATAAATCTAAAAGAATCTTAATAAATCTAAATAAATGGGTATCTGATAAGTCCCTCGGTACAACGATATGATAGCCAATGGACGGTTTATGTGATCTTTTCAGCTAAATCTAAATAGATCTAAATAAATCGAAACAGATCGCAATAAATCTAAAGAAAATTTTTTTTAAATCTAAATAAATAAATTTACGAGAATGAAAGATGACCCATTATACTTAACAAGGACAGACTTTGTAACACAATAGCTTCAGTTGACATCTCCATTCAGAGCGATTAGCGATTGCAGACAAAGGAAATTCTCTCAACAAGTAATTCAAAACAAAAAAGGTCGACTCGTGCACGCGAAAGCTGGCTTTTAAGAGAAGTTATGTGCTTAAAGCGAAAGAAGAAGGGTAATTCTAAAGATCTAAAAGCCTATTTCTTTCGCTATTAGCACATGATTTCTCTTTAAAAAACCACCTTACGCATGTACAAGGCGAGAGTTTGGCATACTCGTTTCGGGGCAACTTTTGCAGCTTTGTTTGTTTTGAATTACTGGTTGAAAGAATTTTCTTTGTCTGCAGTTGCTAATCGCTTTTAATTGAGATGTCAACCAAACGCTTCCTTTGAATTTATGGTCATGTCTGCTCTGTAAAACCATTTCTGGAATGCACAACGAGTGCGCTAGCTACCTGGGTTTCAGAGAAACTTTTGCGGCTTTGTTTGTTTTGAATTACTGGTTGAAAGAATTTCCTTTGTCTGCAGTTGCTAATCGCTTTTAATTGAGATGTCAACCAAACGCTTCCTTTGAATTTATGGTCATGTCTGCTCTGTAAAACCATTTCTGGAATGCACAACGAGTGCGCTAGCTACCTGGGTTTCAGAGAAACTTTTGCGGCTTTGTTTGTTTTGAATAACTGGTTGAAAGAATGTCCTTTGTCTGCAGTCGCTAATCGCTTTTAATCGAGATGTCAATCAAACATTTCCTTCGATCTTATGCTCATGTCTGCTCTTTAAAACCATTTCTGGAATCTTTTGCAGCATTGTTTATCTTGATTTACTGGTTGAGAGAATTCCCTTTGTCTGCGCTCGCTAATCGCTTTCAATTCAGGTGTCAACAATAGCAACTCATGCTATTGTCTTACAAAATCTGTCCTTGTTTACTGGAACGGAAAGACCTATTTTGACAAAACAAATTTTCATATCTAAGTTAGCTTTTCTTCTGTACAATGAAGTTTGAAGAAAAGAATTGGCATGGTAAGCTGCAAGTAAAAAGTGGCAAAACCCCACGTTTTTCTGACTCACCCGGTTCATAACCATGTCCAAGGTTAATAATTCGTATTACATAGCAAAAAAATAAACTAAAGGGCACTAAATCTCTGGTTGGTTTTCGTGAGCAATGTTATCATCTTGTCATATTGTATTATATTCCTAACGATAATGTTCTAGTCATATAATATTCTTAAATCACAAAAAGTTTCATGTGTCTTCCAACAAGACACACCTACTTAATAGAAGATAATAGTACCTAATAAATTTCAAAAGAAACCCCACGTAAAAATTAGTTATAAGATTATGTCATCACAACATTCAGTGTATAAATGCACACAAATTGAGTAGTGTTTTCAGTTGTCTGATGATCGCCGTATAGCGTGAAACTCTGAGTAGCAGCATAGAATGTAATCTTTCTTATTGTCTTAATCCTGTTATAATACTCTCAAATCAATTATTGCACTTGTGATTGTTGGGCATACGTCCTAAAGCATGTAAAAATCCTCGATGTAAGACAGGAAATTAGGTCGTGACTTTAGGTCTGTTTTGCAGTCTTTTTAAAGGGGCTTTGAGCGTCCAATTTCAATCAGATAAATGTTAAAAGGAATCTAAGCATATATAAGCCTGCGATAAAAATAACCTTGTAAAGACAATAGGCCGATCGATACACGTGCCGCACCATATTTGGGTAACTGTTCAACGTCAACAGGAAATCCTGATATCTGATAGGCTAGAGTTAGACTGCAAGTGGCTTGAGCCACTTTTATATGCTTACATTCCCTCTGATATACCGGGTGTCCCAAAATGATGTATTATTGTTTGATTGCTTACATGTCCATAACCAATTGTACCGATTTTCAAACACTTTGTTTTATTTGATTGCCTAAAGGCTAAATTGTATTTTAAGATTTTGGTTGTGGTTTTACCAGTTTTTGAAAATCGGTTCATCGGTTATGGACATATAAGCAATCAAACGATAATACATCATTTTGGGACATCATTTTGGGACACCTGGTATTTGAACATGCTCACTATCGAATGATATTCTTGGTAATATCTTTACCTTGATATCCAGGGAGCAGTGGTCTTTTAAAACGGGGATTACTTTTTTCACTCACCCGGATGAAACTTGTATACCTGACAAACACGGTCATCAGAACACTAGACAAATACAGCACGGGGCTCAAATCTTTCAAATCTTTAAAATTTTACAAAGGTGGGTGTAAAATTCTATGACATTTTTCTTTGAGGAAAATTTTGGATATCTTGATTTTTTCAAAATGGGGGCAATTTAATTATTTTTGAAAAAATTGATGGAAAATTTTGAAAAAATTTAAATCATCGTAAATCCTAAACCAATACAGGAAAATTGATATAACCTTCAAGAAAATCATAGTTTATAAAGGTCTACAATCTGGTGGCAAGCAGACATCTGTAGCTTTTCTGGTTGAGGATTTAGAAATTTAATGACGTCCCAGCCTCAAATTTAATAAATTAAGATATTAATAAATTTCCACGGTAGATTTACAGCAAAACACCCTAAGTTCCTTCCAAGCCATTCATTTCAAAGAAAACTGTAATAGAATTTTAGACCGACCTTTTTAAAGATTTGAGCCCTATGTTGACAAATACATCCATATGCAAAGAATATAATTTTGGTGGAATTTAGAAGATCATTACTTTCAGTTTGACCGAACCCCCCTTTAGCACAATCAGAATTCGAATCGTAAATTACTATAAAACAATGTTTGTTGTTTAAAGTCGCTAAACATTATAATTTTTAGAGCTGAAACGAACACTAGAAAGTAAAATCAATTGTTGATTCACGTTTTAATTTGATCGGGGCTAAAAAACCAAGTAGCGTGGTAGCGGAGCTACCAGGAAGAGAGCTGAAATGCTCAAATTTCCCAGGAAGGAAGAAGGGAAGAAGAAAAAGAAACGGAGAGCAAGGGAAAAGAAGAGAAAGAAATGAAAGGGATGGAAAGGGAAGGGAAACAAACTAGGAGAGTAAGGAAATGGGGGAGAATCGAGCAGTATATTGGGAAAGAAGAAGAAAGTATGTATGAAGAAACTAAGGTCCTACTTTGATACCAGGAAGAAACTTCTTTTTGAGCCCTGAATTTAATTTTCGGGCCCATATTGTACTTCACAGATTTTCGCGTGGAGAACGTGGAAGTTTCACATTAAAAATATCCGAGGACGACCTTTGGAAAGCTAAATTCCTCCAAAGGCAATCAATTCAGTACAATCATAAAGCATGCCACCAATATGAGACTCCAAAAGACGTATTTCTAGATGCATTTGTTGGGCCTATACAACATCCTACGAACATGTATTTGGAGGCCAGAATGCTAAAACTAACACAAATCAACATGCTATGTTGGTCCAAAACACGCATCCCAACGTACATAATAATGGGATCTAAAATTGCATGACGTGAAATTATAGGAATAAATGACTTGATAACGAGGTTTGTAACCTTTGTGAAATAGCCTTACCACCTAATAAAATGCCATATAATAAACAGTACTCCTTGAGACCTCTCGTTTTCCAGAAAATGATTCAGATTATTTGAACTACCTGGTGAATCAGAAGTATATTTGGTAGAATGAACTATAAATTCTTTGACTATAAATACAGGTTGACTTTCTTAAATTCATAAAGTTGCTCTGAAGATGCCCTAGTGGGCGAAACGTCAGCACTGGAAATAAAAAAAGCGCAAAAGACCAAAAAGTAGCTAAGCCCGAGTAGCTAAGCCCTCTTTGAGTAGCTAAGCCCTCTTCTAACCGTACACTATATATGGTAGAATGACTAACATCTATTTTGGTAAATTTTTGATAAATGGAAAAGCAACCTTCTGCTATCAAGGCAGATGCTCTACCACCAACTGAGCTATTACCACCGACAGAGCTCTTCCGTGACGGGATAGCTCAGTCGGTAGAGAATCCGCTGAGATAGAAGGAGGTCGCGACTTCTAAACGCCCTCACGCTTTTCTATTTTTCCATCTGTCGACAATTTACCATAATAAGTGGGTCAGAAAAATGCATACACTTTTTGAAGCATCGCAATAAAAAAGGTACAGTATAACACCATTTGAAAAGTTACAACTCAGTTGCCTAACTCACGGTTTAACTTAAGCCTGGTTTCCATATGATCGTAACAGACGGCGACGCGTCGCCGAGGCAGGCTCGGGGACACATCAGGGATGGTTGCGACAAATGCACCTAACATGCACCTATAATTATGAGAAAAATCCCGAGAATTAAGTTGAAGCATCGGTACGATGATGGAATTAGAACTGTGCAAATTGGTTGCATAGATAACCGTGTACAATTTTTCAAACAATTGATATATTTTTCTCTCTCATCCGGTATTGATAAAGTTCCTTCAAACTGAAAGTTTATGCTCTAGATATATCAACTTAGATACAAAACGAGCAAAATAGGTCATTACTGAACATGCTTCAGTCCAATGGACAGAACAGAAGGGAGGACTTGTTTTCAATTGCTTACAGCTGGATAGCCGGATGATTTTTTGTCCGAAAAGAGGCATTATTGATCTTGATGTTCAGCCAATAGTAATGAGTATTTTGGATTGCTTCCAGCAGTATCTTATTACAAACGTCCAATCAAACAAAATGCGCTAAATCAAAAATTCACCGGACGATTCTTATCCAGCCCCCTAAATAAATTTGAGCAATTCATGGCACATAACACACAAAACAGAATGGTACCATTATTGATATGTGTCAGCTTTGATGTGTCAACTTGTCAGTACTAATTAGTTGCCCTACACAGTCAACAGCAAATTTTGCAAAAACATCACATGATTTCAAATGGCACATATTGACTCAGTATAAATAACTGCGATACACAAAGTTCATCTAGATTCAAGTTCATCTACAACAAAAATGTCCAACTGCAACATTCAGAAGTTCATAAGCAAATCCCTTTTCAAGAGTGGTTGAACCCTTCTTCTGACAGCAGCAATTATGGATTTTGCTGTAAACTTCAATGATTGAAGAAATCGGCTCTAAATTTGGGTACCTACTCGAATTATATTCTCTATTCTCTTAACACATTTTCTAACGGCAGCTTGAAGTTAAAAACCCAGCCTAGCCTAAACCACTCTAAAGCCAATACATAAAAATACCTTCTTATTGAAAATTGCGATCACCTAATTTCTTAAAGCTATGGTCAAAACAATACCTTCTCGTGAATTACACTACAGTTTCAGCATTTTAACATTGCTTGCTAATTCTAAACATGCAGCATTGCATATAATCAAATTGCTACTTAACGTAGCACGAAAAGCGCTACCTGAGAAAAGAAGGATACTTCACCCTACAGCGTTGATTCCATCGGCAAAAAATGGGGAGAAACACGAGGATTGTTTGGCCGCTTCTTTCAAGGTCTTCAACACTGATACATTTGCTTCAATGAAACCCATTTCACGATATGGTATGCCATGCTTCTCGCAGAGTGGCTGGACTCTTTCCTTCAACCGACGTAGATGGCTTCTTGATACACGAGGGAATAAGTGATGCTCCGTCTGGAACTGTAGGCCACCATGGAAAAAATCAAGGGCTGGTGAACACTTGATGTTCGTTGTGGCCTCAAACTGGGTAATGACGTATCCATCTTTCTCGTAGGCTTCTTGAGGAAGACCATCAAAAAGTTGCATTGAGAAATGACTGAGGCAAATCTGCACATGGATGACACCTAAGGCAGAAAATAAAGTACAATGGCATTAAAATCTTATATCACATGTCACTTGAGATTTGCGATAATGTGAAATTGCTCATTCAGAACAGTGAAAAGAAACATATCCGATAGAGAAGGAATGTGTTGGGAAAGCTGCTTTGTGAAACATCATATCATTTCAACAAAATCAGCCTCAGCGATCATTCTCACCATTCTCCACAAAAAAATATTAAAAAAATGAAGCACAGTTGGGAAAATCATAACATTTTTGTTTGAAACAACAAAACTGTAAATTGACTGCCTTCTATTGGGGTTCGGAAATTTTCTGAAATTGTCCGCAATTCCACCAAAAAACGTCCAAAATTGCTTTTCCGAAATATTGTTTCCGACATATATTTGTCCAAAATTAGTTGCGCTTAACGTAACTCCTATTCCCAACCTACCTGCAGTGGCATGGGCTGCAAAGAAGAACATCAATCTGTGGGACCAACTTGGGAACACTGAACAAAATGCAAGGAACCAAACCCAAAATAACAGCAAGGATGCCAGCTCTGGAACTTTCTTCTGACAATGCTTTGAAGTTAGAACAAACAACAAGCTCTGTGCATATAAGTTCACTCTTGCGACTGCCATCACAGGATAAAAGAGATAATGTTGATATGGAACAAACAATTTTGCAACAGCATCTATTTTAAATTCTCTTTTGTGATATTCTGAAAAGAAAGTCGTGAAAAACTTCTTTGATATTGCAAAAACTGGAAGATGCTGCACATCTGGATCATAATTTACTGAATTTGTGACGATGTGATGAAAGTTGTGACTGTCTCTCCACCATCCAACACTAATTCCAGTTAGGAGGTTACCAATGACGCAAGCAATGACATCATCTGCTTTTGTGTCATGGGTGACTGAATGATGGCCAATATCATGGCCAATAAATGCCATCTGCTGCCAAAACAGGCCCAAGAAGAATCCAGCAGCCACAGTTGTCATCCAGCTGGTTGAATTGACAGCCAGTGACAGACTTATCATCAGTAATATGCTTATGAATGTTCCAGAACGAAAATAGAACCAATCTAAAAGGATATAAGAACACACAGTGCAGGGCATGTACTAATTTCTAATTCGGCAGGGGCGAACACAATAATATTTGCTAATTTCTTTTCATTTTTCAGTCACCTACTTTATGTGATTTTCCTGATCTGAAAACAGCCTGAATCAATCTAAAAGCACAATCAAATCCAAAGACTGACCTAGACAGTGCAATGAGAAAACAATTGGAAATAACTTGGGAATTAAGAATAGGGACAGTTATGATAAGCTGCGAGAGGCAGTTGTTTGATTCTTTCACAATCTTAGCATTACCCTTACTATTTCTAAAGTCATGTTTACAATCTCGATAGCGTCTTTGAAAAGATACCAGCACTATTGTTGTCTTACTTCTCTCTTGTTCAGTCTTCAAAAAATCCGATCTAAGTTTTCTGATCAATGTAGGCCAAGTCACCAAACTAAAATTGTTAAGACATCATTGATCTCTCAGCAAGCAGCTCATCAAAAATTTGTGAAGTATCATGTGGGACTTCGACAGGAGATAAAATCATCAATATTTTAAATTGCTCTTGGGTACAATTTATCATGGCCTGTTAACAGTGGAAGCTCCTTTTTGGTACACCTGGTATTTGGAGCAAACACTACTGTCTGCATGACACTTTCACAGCAAAAACTCTATGTTAGCATTAAAGATTTCTCAAGTCTATTTACACGCCCGACAACACCTTTCTCGAGGAGTTCAGCCTCGCTTTGATGCCCCTATACAAATGTATAGGAAAATGACCGCAAGTGAATATTTTCGTCGACTTTGAACGTTTCATGCAGTGATGCGGTGTGATTTTTCCGCGTTAATTTAATCTTAAAAGGTAGTGAATTTATCTAAGAAATGTTTAAAACTAAAATCGTTTTGATTTAAACTTCCCGGTAAACTCCACGCAATTTGACAGGAGTGATGGTCTTATTTTAAGAGATTTTCATCCGTATTTGGGCAAATTTTTCGAATTCATTGTCTTTGTTGAAGTAAAAAGCGCCTTGAAAGCCATGACATTTAGAAAATCTCGTAGATCGTAGAAATTGTTTTGAAGCGGCGTGGTCTGCTTGCTGCTTGCTTTCAAGAAAACCCTTTAATTCTGATAGGAAACGAAGCAATAAACCAATATGCAGAGCACTAGCGATACTTTTACTGCCAGTGAAGGACAAGAGATGCTTTCATGTTTTCAAATAATTCTCCAACCCGCCAGAAAGAAAGAGACAAGAAGAAGCAGCTTCCAACGAAAGAACTCGGATATTTATGGATCAAGAACTAAAACCGTTTTGTTTATGATGGCATATGTCTTTGATGGACAAATGGATAGCAAATTATAGAAAATATGTTATTTGTACTGGGCAAGTTCCTCTCAATGATGGAGCAACTCAATGCAGTCTGGAAATCTTCTCTTGTTGGCTCTAAAAACTCACAGACAAGGAAGATAGGGAAGGATGCTGTCTATTGAAATTTCAATGACTATTTCTGAATGGACAACGGCAATAACTGCTTTTTGGTAATTTTCAGAAACTCATGAATAAGCATGGCATTTCACCTACAGGGTGAAACGGGCGAGCTTTGTCTTTGTCTTTGCAAACAATTGTCTTTGCAGATCAAATTCAGAATAAGTTTCAGACTGTTTCAGAATTGGAAGCATTAAAATTTCAATTTTTTTCGATGATTCAGTTGCTATTATCTTACCATCTTCCTATCATCAGAGTAAAATCATCAGAGTATCAATTATTGGATTACTCAAATTTTTTGATATATCATAATATTGTTTTTCATTGAATGCTTTGTTTGCAACAGTCATGTTCCATCAGTTTTGCATAAGTCCTCAGGCATTGAAAAAGCAAGAATTGCAGTCTTTGGCCCGGGGGGGGTACTTCACATATTTTGGGTACGGGGACGTGCCATCGGGAAGGGTATCGATTTTCACGATTTTGGTATAAGGAACGGTATCGATTTTCACGATTTGGTATAAGGAACGGTATCGATTTTCACGATTTTGGTATAAGGAACGGTATCGATTTTCGCAATTTTGGTTTAAAGAACGATTTTGGTATACTTTTTTGGAAAATTGGTATAAGGTCGGGTATACTTTTTCGCAAAATTGGTATAAAGTCGGGTATACTTTTTCGCAAAATTGGTATAAGGAACGGGTATGTTTTTGAAGCTTCGATGGCACGTCCCCGACCAAAACCTGGTCAAGTACCCCCCCCCCCGGGGTCTTTGGTGGTTGTTGTCAAATGCTGCTTCAAGGTTGGGCTTGATTGGTAAAGGATAATCTTGTTCTGTTTGGGTCCTAAAATAAAACAGAGACAATATTATTTCCTCCTACTAAAGATGTTTGCTGCATAGCAAATTTCACTTTGTCTCATAGAGAATTCCATGTACAAAAAAGAGCAGCAAACCAAAATAGGAGATGTCTTTGCAAACTTAAATCAGAGCAGCAATATCCTGCTCAAGAAAAAGAAAACAAATTTAAGGGCAAATAATTGCAGTAAACTATCGTATTTATAGGCAAAATAATCAAAGCTGATAATTTTTTGTACAAGGTAGCCTTGATAACATTGTTTTAGTAAGCAAATCTCCTATTTCTAGGTCAGAGCTTCCCCATTAGTCTTGAAGAAAATAAGCAACAATGCAACTTTATGTTTGTTTACAGTTAGGCCAAACCCGACGAAAAGTTTTCTGAAAGCGAAGTCAAAGTTTTGTTATTATTCTCATTGCTCTGGTGGTCAAAACAGCTAGCAAGTACTCTAAAATACTTTCATTTCTGAAAACATCAGATTAAGTTCGAAAGTGATACATTCAACCAAAGTTAACGTTTGTTTTCTGACTAAAAAGCAGACAAGTTTGTGAAAGGAAGCACGTAAAGTTAACGAAGATTAGATGGTCATGGCACTCGAGGAAAAATTGCCTTTGAAAATTGTGGGAAACCGGCAAAGGCTACAGCAAAACAGGCAACATTCCTACAAACTAGATGCTTACAGCTATTGCGTTATATCTCCAAAATGAGAATTCCTGTCTTAGTTTAGAAAATATTTGAGTTTGAAAAAATTTGTGTTAAATTTAGGCCAACAAAAGTTCATTTTCTTGAAACTGCAAGCCGAAGTTCAAGGCGAGAAAGAGACAAGTTTATTTCGTCAACAATTGGCGAAAGGTGGCAAAATAGGACAAAACGACATCGAGGAATCCAAAACTTTCAACAAAATTTCCATGAAACAAAGGAAAAACGTTAAATTTATGATAAAGTCTGCTTACCTGCTGTGCTGAATCCCGAGTTTGTAAACAGAGTTGTCCACGGCCTTTGAAAAATATGAAAAACCAAGAAGCTCCGAGTCCAAAATGCTCTAAGAACTTGAAAGAGCGAAGATACAGCTATTGCGTTATATCTCGATATTTTGCTTTGGGACACTTGGGACGCCTGCTGACGCCATTTATCACAAAATTTTACTTTCGCGCCACAGCTTTCTTGCAAGAGAGGCCGGAAGTGACGTCAGAATTCAGGCTTGGTGTTGTCGGGCGTGTATTTAGCTAGGCAACATAAAAGTATCTACATTATACCACAAAATTGGCACAATGCACCAGTGTACGAGAATTGCAAAATTTGGCCTGAACGATAACTGGCCTTAAGTATAGTACACTTGATAAACTAGCTTCACCATTCGCGTTAATTTGTGATTGCTTAAATTTCCACTGAGTTAAAATAATACCCGTCCTAATTTGGTGAAAAGGGTAAGCTCTGAATTTGACATAATCCAGAGTAAAACATTGAACAGAAATTTTCTTTTATTATCTCTATCTAATGGCCTCGGGGAAGACACAACCTTTGATCCCTGGGATGGATCGTCCTTAGTAGTATCGTAGAGTATAAGTTGTGCAGCTCATAATGTGTATTGTAAAATTTTATTTGGAATACAAATATACATGTATACATATTTGGTAGAATTTGAAAAAAAAAACCGACTGAGCTATCCCATCGCACACTTATACAGAAAGCGTGGTTTATGGATATCCAGATCAGTGTGGTGACATAACATGTATAATGTCTAGCCAACGCGACTCAATGTCCCAAACGCAGACCGGCTCAATGCGCTCGACGCAACTCTGACAGAATTACGAGTTTAAAACTCGCTCTCTTTGCACCTTTTCCATTTTTCGAAAATTTACCAAAATATATATAGTGTACGGTTAGAAGAGGGCCTAACTACTTAAATTTATTCAGTTGCTCTGAAGATGCCCTAGTGGGCGAAACGTCAGCACTGGAAAAGAAAAAGCGCAAAAGACCAAACAGATGCCTGTTTCTTTGAGTAGTTAGGCCCTCTTCTAACCGTACACTATACCAAAATATATAAATATATATAAAGAACAGAGCATAAGATAGTAAAATCTGAATGGAAACATTGAAACATCTGACTGGAGACATCGAAACATAAAATTGCCATCAAGTTGGAGACTTATTTCAAGAAAATTACTTGTGAGCTCAAAGATTTGATACTTCAGCATGATCGAGTTAAATGTTTTCTATGTCGTTATAATCATACCTGACATCATGGAGTTGCTAGGCATTTCCAAAAACAGTTAATATTTCTCAGAAAATATTTCATGTTACCATGAAAAAATAAGAAAATGAAAAAAAATTCTTTTGTGTGGTTAAGAACTTGAGAATTGCATTGAATAGTGGCACCGCTTGCTAATTTTCATCACACACTGGTAACAGCAAAGAATGGGCAGTCACCTTTTGTTGGCAACGAATATGCCAATAGCTGTCACATTTTTAACGTTTTTGCTCATGTGTGCATTAGAAAGACCAGCATGCTTTGCGCAAAGTCAGCAATTTGCTCTCCACAGCTTCCAGAAAAACTGACTGTACGAAATTCACAAAACAAACACAAACGATGGCCAAGGCTGATGGTATTTGTACTCGCTTTAATGTTACATGGGCCTTAAGAATAGACTGATTACATGACTCTCGTTTTTCTGCATTGAATTGAATGATGGTTATGGCTTCACAATGAGACTCATTTTCCTTGATTAGCCTAGCTACTGAGGGAGCTCCTCCTTAAGAAATTCCCCCACTTACAATTCTTCTTGTTGTTAATTTGATTTAGAATCTATTGTTTATTTCCCAAATGTAATTTTCTTCATATTCTTAACCATTGTTGTGTTTAGTTCATCTGTTATATCAATTCTGATTTTGTTCCATTTGTATTAGGTATATGTTTAGTTTGTGTTTATAAAATTGTAGGTAGTGGAATTTTAAAATATGAAACTAAAATATGAAACTCATGAAATACAGCTTAAAACACGGGATAATTAGACCAAAATCACTATTTTCTTAACAAGGATAGGTCACATGCCTTTTCTTTGCATTTGATTGGCTTACTAGATCAAAGTTAGACATTTCAAAATGAAGAGGCATTAGAAACAACATTCAATCTTTTGCTCAACATCTGATAAAGGATAGAATTATTTAGATTTTTTCGTTCGTTGCATCTGCCATTTTAATACCATAATTTAAAGGATAGAAGATTTTTGTGCCATTTCAGTCCGTGTTTAGTTCTGGCATCAGAGAAAATATGTAATCAGATTTAAAAAGCATTGAACAAAACGAGGAAGCAGGCTGTCAGTGTGCTCAAAGATGGGATTGGGAAGAGGCTCCTCAGAAACTGCTTGATCTCCTAATGTGGGACAGAACTGGTAGAAGTATCTAATTAGTATTTAGTGCCTAATTAGTAATGTAGCCTAATTAGGCACATCTCAAGGGGTAGAACAAAAGTCAAGAAACTATGGGAGCATGGAAGCACCGCTCCCAGGAAACTTGCCAAATAGTTGTCAGGTGACAGTAAACGTCTTTCCCAACCACAAAAATGTATTTCATCATTCAAAGTAATACAAACATATTGTAAAGATAAATAAGCTGATGCATTGTTTTTCATTGCTGACGAAAAGATCAACGTTTATGTTTGCCATGGACTATGGTATGCAATGAAGTAGACATATTTTGAGGAATTTTTAAATGCAGGGAATGTTCTTCTCTTTAAATTGTGCACTCCAAAAAGTTAGCATTACCATTTCCTCAGCCAACACAAGGATATGGTCACCAAACCGTCACAGAACAGCACCAACAATCTTAAAAGTCTTTGGTTGCAAATGCCACCACCTCCCAATATCTCACATAACGGTTTATGAGACAAGAAAACCTTTCTACATTGTTGTAATTTATGCAGACTTTAAAAGGGAAGTTCCAGGAATGCAGTTCTGCATGCTAAATTCTATACTTACAATCTGGCTTATATGCTCCCTCCTCCTCCAGGGTGTCCCTAAGTGCCATGAAGTCTTTAGCGATTGCAGTTTGTTCCACAGATTCACCATTGGCTACCTCCGTTGTTTTGCCAATATAAAATGCTGGGAGAAGGTTTTTTGTAATTTTTGGATGATGAAATGTTCTAAAAACTTCACTGCAGTCTTTTCCAGCTAAGCTCTGGATTACTCTCTCCCCACCTGAATGCAAAAAATAAAATGAATATGTGATTAAGCTGTCTCAAAATATCCTCATACTGTAGTAACATCACTGAATTTGTCAAATCGTGTTAACACACTGTGTGAATTTGTCAAAACAACTCATGTGATGATTCGTCTTTACAAACTGAATGGTAAGAGATCAGCATCATCTTGTAACATCTAGTGGTTACAATTGTCCCCAGTCTCCCCTACATGGTCACAAATCATTGCGATGATGACTTCCTGGGGACCATTATGGAAACAAGGTCACACTGACCTTTTAATGCTATCCCTGCCATTTTAACCAGGGGTGTTTTCAGATTAAATGTTTTTAACTCTTGTTTTTACTTAGTATTACACGCCTGTAATTGGATTTCTCCGTTTTTGATGAACTTACTTTTATTTTAATGTTCATTTATGGTGAAAATATACATACATACATACATACATACATACATACATTTGATACTAAAATTTTTGACGAATGGAGAAAAATGGAAAAATTGAGGTGAGACCGAGATTTGAACTCGGAGCCTTCTGCTTTCATGACAGACGCTCTACCAGTTGAGCTATCTCACCATGCGAATACATGTACGCACGGGTCATAGATATCCATACTGGTGTGGTGACGTAATCTCTGTTATGTCTGGCCTGTGTAAATATTTGATGTCCAAACACAGGTTGGTGCATTGCCCTCGACTTTTTACGAGAAATTACAACACCTTAACATCCCAATTTTTCCTCTCCATTGTCTTTACATTTTTGGATACTTGCACATTTTAACGATAAATTTGAGTAAGGAAACATCTATTTGACCTTTGGGGTGAAAGAATCAATTTTTGTGCAGCCCCTTGTTGGGTGAAGTAAGAAATTCTGTACGGGGGTTTGCCCACGAAAGAATAGTTTTTTTACCCTGCTCCAGAATTTTTCGCTCCAAATGATAACCTATTCTAGAAAACAATGGTGAAAAGTATACTCCAAACCAAAATAAATTGACCGATGAGCGACCCTATCTAACAAAATATCCCATTTTGGCATGTTTTGACAACCTGCTCTAGAAAAAATGTCTTATTTTGATACCCCATGCTAGAAAAAATTTGTGAAAACGATACCCTTAAAAACAGCACATCCCCGTCAGACAAATATACTAAGTACCCCCCCAGGGTTATTGCTTCATTTAATTGCCTAATTTTGCCCTCCTCCTTGGTTAATACCTCTAATGCACCTCTAATCTGTGCACCCCTTTAAAATCACCCTTGACCATTTACTTTTCAAAGCAACAATGTGGCCTGCATTTGCAGGACTGTCGAGAGGGGGGTAGCCAGGGTAGTTACCAAAGGGTCTCTGGGGGCCCTCAAGAAATATGTATTTTTCCCCATTGTAGTTTTCTTTTAGGAACGTTTTCAGGCCTGTGGGCCCACTGAGATTCTGAATAGAATCAAACAGCAGTACATTACCAGTGCATAGGAGGGCGTGGCCCAATGATAAAAGGGCGTTGCCCAAAATGTTCCACCACCGAGGGCCCTGAACCTGGGGGCCCGGCCCCTCTTTGGCGGCCCTGTGCAATTGCAATTGACTGCCTTACAAAAGTTATCAAATTGAAACTAAAATTTAGCTTGCATTTCAAGGGGAGGGCCAACCCAAATTCACTTCTGGAATTGAAAGTTGCATAATGTAAAGGGCCTCCGATGACAGGCCCTCACTTTTTTGCAAATCATGCAGTTCTGAAAGGCAGCTCATCACGTTGTGTTGTGTTTTTGCATGAAGCTTGGCCTCCCCACTTTTCTGATCTTGTCGGGGGCCTTGATGTAACGAGAAACTTAAAAGGGCGGTCATTTCCATTTCGCCTTCATCGAATCGAATGATGGCCTAAGACGGGTGCTGGAAGGAAGATGGGAGCTTTATATAATAACCTGGATGCTTATGAATCCACTTTGAAACATCGTAAACCATGCAGTTAATGATCAGCCATATGTCACCATCTTTATCATGTTTCGAAACCTCTTCTCTTGTGTAGAAGGTCGTGGATTTCCCTTTGCTGGGCTTCAGGGCCATCTTCTGCTCTTCATTGTCGTTGTTCATCTTCAATCAATGGAGTCACGAAATCTTGGCTCGCATATGACGCGGTATTGGGTTCAAAAATGGTTGATCGTGATTTCAGGTGTCCGTGGTGTCACATACAAGTCGTAATTATTAGTTCTTGTGATGGTGAGTTATACAGGTTATGCTAACACCGTTAATTGGCCGTAATTATTGCATGTCATGGTGACTCCCAGAGATCATTGTCGGTAGTTGATGTGCCAGTAACTAACACGAGTCATGGTAATCCTTGTTGATCGTAATTAGTACTTTTGTCTTGTTGGGGTAACTTCAGCCTGTCATGGTAGCGTAACCTTGTCGGGGTAACTTCAAATCATGGTTGTAACTTCAGCTGGTCGTGGTAACTTCAGCTGGTCGTGGCAACTTCAGCTGGTCGTGGTAACTTCAGCTGGTCGTGGTAGCTTCAACTGGTCATGGCAACTTCAGCTGGTCGTGGTAACATGCGCGGTTGGAATGCGCAGATAAAATAAAAGACAAGAGCAGATAAAATAGAGCATTTTTCTGGACGCAGGCCCGTAGGAAGCGAGGGGGGGGAGGGTGGCTAAATAGTTTTGAAACAATGGTGCTAGGCTACAACATGCATAAACTAAATATATAGCTATCTCTATGGTTCACAAACAAAGCCCCAATCAACAATTTCATGCAGACCTACCACATGTGGCAAAATTTTATCATTTATTTTAACTCTAAACGTTAGTTATGAATTGACAGTACACTTTTTACAAAGAGTTTTAAAATTTCTGTGAATTTTTTAGATGGTGAATTCATAGAATTCGTACTTGTAAAAGTTGAAAATGTTAAATAATGTCAAGTACTACGATCTAGGCCCAACCTTCAAATCTTCCTTCCTTTGCCCCATGTAGGCCCAACTCTAAAATCCCTCAATGCGCCTTTGCAATATTTCAAAGTATTTCTTGTACGGCATTATCAATGTCTACAAATTGTTTTGCAAATTGTTTTGTTCCGCCAATTTCTTGTACACATATTCTTTATAAGAAGCTAAGAATATAGGCAAGCACTGAAAGTTTTTAAATTTATCAGATTTGAGTATATTCGGAGTTTCTTACGAGTTAACAGTCATAACAGTCTTCGCGTTTACTTCATGTTCCCTCTTGAACATTTCACATTTCAAAACGAAGTGTTTTGAAGCCTTTCCGATGTTTAAACATTACTCAAGCACTCAGGGCGGATGTAGGAAGACTTCAAAGGCACTTCCTGGAAATAAAAAGGCTACTTCTTTGTTTATTGCAAAATTTTAGGGGTGCACGTGCCCCCAGTGACCCCCGGTTCCTACGTCTCTGCAAGCACTTCGCGAGTAATATGATAAAGGAAACAAGTGAAAATAAAGTAAAAAAATGACAAGTAGTTACTTTATCAAGGATCTATTTTCCCAGTACTGGAGTTAAAATCTGAGAGTTTAGTTTCTTATGTGCATTTTCTTACAAACAAACAAATACGTGCAGTACATCCAAGACAGAATGGGGCTTTGTTTGTGAACCATAGAGATAGCTATATATTTAGTTTATGCATGTTGTAGCCTAGCACCATCGTTTCTAAACTATTGAGCCACCCCCCTCCCCCCCCCTCTCGCTTCCTACGTGCCTGCGTCCACAAAAAATGCTTTATTTAATCGGCTCTTGTCTTTTATTTTATCTGCGCATTCCAACAGCGCATGTTACCACGACCAGCTGAAGTTACCCCGACAAGGTTACGCTACCATGACAGGCTGAAGTTACCCCAACAAGACAAAAGTGCTAATTACGATCAACAAGGATTACCATGACTCGTGTTAGTTACTGGCACATCAACTACCGACAATGATCTCTGGGAGTCACCATGACATGCAATAATTACGGCCAATCAACGGTGTTAGCATAACCTGTATAACTCACCATCACAAGAACTAATAATTACGACTTGTATGTGACACCACGGACACCTGAAATCACGATCAACCATTTTTGAACCCAATACCGCGTCATACTCGCAGTGCTTCGAGCTGGTCTATTCAGGGCCACAAATCACTGCAAACAGCTTCTTGTATCTAGGTAGAGAAACTGTGGCCTTGAGAGAAGCATTTGTTTCTAGAATTTAACAAGCTGATAACAACATCTGCTTCGGTTGACATGAAGTGAGAAAAGAAACTTCGAAGGAGAAACAAACCTTTCGATTCCAAAGTTCAGACATTGCGTAATTTCATCCTACAACATTGAATTGAATTGTGCGCCGTACTTAAATTTGATGTTTGATTGCATAATAATTGAATTGAATTTGTAAGGGGTGGGGCAAGAGAAATTCACAAAATAATCTTTCCAATATTGCGTAATTTGACATGATTTGATCGAATTTGCAAAATGGGTCGATCAGAAATTATAAGAGCTGGAACATATGTTTCTAATACAAAACATTTCATCAGATTGATTTCTTGGGGGCTAAGCAATTCAAATTCAATTATCACAATTTTTTCGCAAAAGGCTATTGTGACGTCATCAAAGCTTAGGCCCCCGGTTTTTGAAAAAACTGCGCCCCCCAGAGGTGTGAACTTTTTATATTCGTGTTCAGGACCTCAAAATGCATCAGAATCCACCGTTTTATTTTAGATTAGAGATGTGTATTACAGAGGTGACACGATAGCGCCTCACAGATAAAGGCCTAGATAGGCAAGGCTTGCAAAATAAATGTTGAAAACAATCTTTCCAAGTTTGCATAATTATTTGTCTTATCATATTGAATTGAATTATGCACCTGCTTGCATTTTGTTTCAGTAAGTATGCACACACCATGGGTTCGAGGAAACAATACGTTTGTTTTCTCGAACAATATGTGTTAATAAATCATACCTGTTGTGTCTTTATTCTTGTTGTTACTTTTCGTCTGCAATTTATGCTCAAATCCTCAAATCAACTACTCACTACTAAGTTCAAGTCTGTAACTGTATCGGCCTAATTAAATATTAAAGGTAATGTGTCCATGTAAGTACAGCGACTTTGCTGTTTTCATGTGATATTTCATGTGATCACTTTACCGTGAAACCAGAAAGATAGCCAGCTCTAATATAAGCAGACTGATGACTTACTTGCGGCTGCGATTCCACAGCTGAACCCGAAGTCTCACAGCAGGCAGCCTCGTTGTGAAATATAAAATTCTAGTTTTGCATTTTTTTTTTTTTTTTTTTTCTACCTGTTTTACGTATCACTACATTACAGTTAGTTAAATTTTGTTACAATTTCTCTCCATTTTCTTCTGTCACTTGCGATTTCTTCGAGGTTGTTTATCTCAACGTTTTTATCTTTGAGTTCCCTTAAAACTTGACTGTACCATGTTGTGATGGGATGGCCTTTTGGTCTTGTGACTGCTCGTTTGAATTCGTTTATTGCTTGCTTGCATGGTGTATTTTCAGGGAGGCGTAGTGCATGTCCAAACCACCTAATTCGCTGTTTTTGTATGATTTTTGACCATAATTCTTGTTTTGTCAACTTCATTAAATTTTCGTTTGATATCTTTGTTGGCCATTTTATGTTGAGTGCTTTTCTTAGTAATTTTCTTTGGGTTGCATCAATTTTGTTTCTAGTTTTATTGGTAACTGTCCATAGGCATGTGTTGTACATATAGACACTCCTTATGAATGCATTGAAAATTTCCATCTTTTTCTCTATGTTTATATTGCTTGTCCATATTTCTGTCAGGTTGTTCATGGCATTTGTGGCTAGCATGGTACGGTGTTTCCTATCTTCTTCAGTATCTAACTTTGACCCTAAATATTTACACTTGGTCCATGTGCCATATCGATTGTCACGATTTACGATATGTTGTTCAGTTTTGTCTTCATTGCATAAAAGGTTTCTACTTCTTAATCTTCCTGGTATTGTTGATTTTATGTATTCAACTGCTCTTTTATCTTTCGTTACTATAGCGCTTCCGCAATCATCAGCATATTGTGTGTCTATTTTTAAGGCTTCTTGCATTATTTTGTGGCTTTGCATGGGAGAGAGGCAATAATCATGATCTTTTGATGCTTGATGGGGTGATTCTCCTAGATGTGCTGGTAGTGTGTAGCTATGATCATTTAAATGGATGTTGTACTCAAGTGTTTTTGCAAGGTAAAGGATGAAAAATATTGCACTAAGACAGTCTCCTTGTGGCGATCCGGTGTTTGTTGTGAAAGGTTGACTAAAACTGTTTCCACATTTTACTGTGTATTCTATTCCTTCAAGCATTACTTTTATAATATGCAATTCATCACTATCAACAATGTGCTTCAAGTCTTCTATTAAAGTTTTTCTGTGAATTGTATCAAAGGCTTTTGATAGGTCCATTAGTAGGATGTGGAGATCATAATCATTGGATGATATTGCTTTCTCAGCTAGTATTTTGTAAGTGCATACATGTTCTGTGCTTGACCTATTTTTTTGGTATGCTGCTTGAGAACGAGGGATATGTTTTTCGATTTTATGACTTGTTCTGTTCAACATAATAATGGCTAAGATTTTTCTTAGCAGAGATAGAAGTATTATTGGTCTAATATTAGTGCATGGTCCTGCTTTTTTCCCAGGTTTCTGCAGTGGTACTAGGATTCCTCTTTTGATTTCAGTTGGAGTTTGTCCTGTTTCTGCTATCTCATTTAGTATTTTAGCTATTCTGTTGTGTATCTGAGGTGGTGCTGAGTGTAAGTGTTCAGCTCTTATGTTATCAATGCCAGCACTTTTGTTTGGTTTCAGTTTTGATATTGCTTCTTTAACTTCCTCTGATGTAAAAGGTATTTTCATTTTGCATGGTTTTACGTCAAGGGTTGTTTCGCCTGTTGGTTTATTGAAGAAATTTTTGAAAAAGTTTGCTAGAATTTCTGATTGTGTTTGTTCATTTGTTGTTATTCCAGATCCTGTGTCAATGATTAATGGTGCTTTTGGCGTTTTACGTTGTAGGATTTTTACTGCTTTGTACATTTTTGCAGAGTCATTGCCAGACCTGTTTATGTTTTCAGCTTCTGCTATGATTTTGTTGTGTTTCTCTTGATCTAGTAATTGATGTATTTCTTTCAGCTTATTATTTCTTTGCTTTCTTAACTCTATACACTTAATACTGTTGCTATTATTCATTTCTGTTTGTAATTGCCTTTGTTCTTTAGATAGTTTGACAATCTCTGGATTTGTACTAAAAAGTTTCTTTTTCTTTTCTCCTAGAGTTTCTATGGCTGTTTTATGAATCTCTTTTGTTATGATATCCCATTGTTGTTGTGGTGTTTTGTTTGTGCTATCTTGTTGTTGTATTCTAATTTGAAGTTGATCTTGGTATTGTTTTGCTATATTTGGATCTTGAAGTTTGTTAAAATCTATTTTTGGTGTAGGTTTTTGTTTCTTGTATGATTGTATTTTACTTGTTATTGTTGCTATGACAAGTCGATGATCACTTTTTGTTTGTACTCCACTGTAGGATCTTGAGTCATACACAAGATGCAGTTGGTTGATTTTGAAGAGTAAATAATCAATTTGATTTCTTATTGGGTTTATTCTAAGGTTTCCATCTCTGTGTTTTGCTGTTGGATTTACTGGGCCTTGCCATGTTGTTCGATGTGCTTTTTTATGATTGAATTTGGTATTTGATAGGAATAGTTGATTTCGTTGACATAGTTCAAGTAGCTCATAGCCATTGTCATTTACTATACCTTTGCCATATTTTCCCATATTTTGTTTATAATTCTGGTATGCAGATCCAGTTTTGGCATTCATGTCGCCTCCTATGATTAGAATATCATTTTGTTTCACAGTTTTGATGGTAGATTCAAGATTATTATAGAATTCTTCTCGCTTTTGTGGGTACTTTGTACTAACTTCAAGTGTTGGGGCGTATGCTGAAATGAGGGTTATATTTTGATTTTTATTGATTTTGAACGATATTTTACATAATCGATCATTTATGGGCGTGAAAGTTGATTTACATGTTGTGCTTACAATAATTCCTACTCCAGCTTTTGTGTTCTTTTGTAGACCTGATGTATAGTGAAAATATGTTGCTTTACCATTTGTTGATTTGAGTATATCAATGCGATTTCCGCTAATTTTTGTTTCAGTTGTACACATGGCCGCCATTTTGTAGCGTTGCATATCGTCTGCGAGGCTTGATCTTTTCTTGTTTGCTCCTCCTTGCATGTTGTTTTGCATGTGTTCAGTTAAATTCTACCAATCACAGTGCGCTCCTCGGGCTCTTCGTCAGCATCGTGTCAGCACATTTTGACAAGAGTGTATACGCTCCTGTACTTACATGGACACATTACCTTTAACTGCATTCTGTAAAAACGAGGACAGCTTCGCTTAATTATGTCCACCCTCTCTAGCCTGCGTGCAGACTCTACTGATTTCCTTTCATTTCAGAGAGGTTCTCCTCCAGTAGAGTCTGCGCAACAGCGACCAAATCCCTGTTTTCAGTTCATGAGAAACGAGGAACCTTTCCTGATTGGCCAAAGCATATCCCCTTTGTTTGATGGAGCGTCTGTGTCTTTGTTCGAGTCTGCTGATATTCAATTGGCGTATGCACGAACAAAGATAGCCTTAGAAACCCTTTTGTGATAAATGTGTGTCGGTGTTTTGTCTACCCTATTCATAGGCAGCTCTATTGAATCAAATTCAATGAGTTAGTTCCTCAATCCTTGGACCCGCGCGTGTTTAAAAACACGGATTTGGTCGCTGTTGCGAAGACTCTACTGGAGGAGAAGCTCTCTGAAAAGAAATCAGTAGTCTGCACGCAGGCTAACCCTCTCCAGAATCTACACAAACTGCACCATGTAACAGTACGATTTTTCTGAATGATTCAAAGAATGATTATGCTATCTCCTGGTACACTTCATTAGTTCCTAATAGTATTTTGAAGAGCAGAAAAGTTATCTGTTATCACTCAACGCAATCTGCATTCCGCAGTGGAAACACCCAGCGCACTCAGCACAGGCCCGTCGGAACCGGGGGGGCTGGGGGGGCTTCAGCCCCCCCCAATAATTTGCTGCAGTTCGTTCACTTTTGTAAGTAAAAAAGGCGGTGAAAGCCCATCTCGTGGGAATGAAGATTCAAACTTAATTATATTCGAGGGAGTTATTAGAATTGATCAAGCTATCATCCTTGATATTATGGAATTCAAATATGATCTATATCCTCGTGAAATTGAAGTCCCATTTTTCAGAATTTTCTCGGAAAGACCCCCATCAGACTTCATACTTTGCTTTTTAAATGGCCAATTCTCCAAAAATGGGGCATTTTCCAACGATCTAAAGGGCGTGGCCATGAGAAATTTTCCCGGGGGCAAGCCCCCAAACCCCAATTTCTCATCATTTCGCTCGCATGAAGTTTCAGCCCCCCCCCCCCCCCCAATATGAATTTCGTTCCGACGGGCCTGAGCAACAAACAACTCCCTACCAAAACAACACCTTGATTAGAAATAATTCTACAAAAAAACTACACCATGTAACAGTATGACTTTTTCAGAATGATTCAAGGAATGATTATGCAATCTCCTGGTCTCCTGGTATACTGCGTTAGTTCCTGATGATATTTTCAAGAGCAGAAAAGTTATCTGTTATCATTCTACGCAATCTGCATTCCGCAGTGGAAATACTACGGAAGCCCACAACTGTCAGACAAACTTTATTTCTCGAAGTTCATTTAATGATTAATTTCTGCGGACAAGTTAAGTTTTTTGAGGACAATTTGTATTCTTCCAGGACAAGTTTCATTTTATCAGGGCAACTTGCTGTTCTGAGGGACAAGTTATTTTTTGAGGGACAAGTTATTTTTGAGGGACAAGTTATTTTTTGAGGACAAGTTATTTTTGAGGGACAAGTTATTTTTTGAGGACAAGTTATTTTTGAGGGACAAGTTATTTTCCGAGGACAAGTTATTTTTTGAGGACAAGTTATTTTCCGAGGACAAGTTATTTTTTGAGGACAAGTTATTTTTTGAGGACAAGTTATCTTATCTTCTCCTTCTGGCTGGTTGGATACGAGGCAGATCTGAGATGGCAGTTCGGTAGTTAAAAACCACTGATCAATGTTTAAGGCACACTGTCGTGGCTATTATTGGCTAGTCGTGATGTTGAAATGTCAAACTAAAGACCTGCCCTTTTGATAATTACCATGCTTTATGTTGCTGGATCATATTTGTTTCGAGAATAATGGGAATCAGATTGTTATCACCTTTACGAATTTCAATGCACAGCGAAATTACTGAAGCCTGCCTAATTCTATTCTTTTATATTGTCTCATTTATCAAATAAGCACCACGCACGACAGTGTGCCTTTAAAAACTTGTAATGGCCGACAAAAACGAAGAAGAGAAGACTTTCCCGTTACTATTTTTCCCAGGGTTAGGTACTCCAATTGTGGCCTGACAGGGGGGTCCAGTCAGGGTTAAAGAGGGCCAAAGCAAAAAGTTTGAAAAATACCCTCAAATGGTAGCATCTTTTTACAGAAACCCCCAAATGGTAGTTCATGGACCTAAAATTGGGCCATCTGGTAGCATCTAGCAGTGAAAATTTTCTGCAGCTTTTCAAAATTTGCTATTGTAAAAACTGATTGAACGAAGCAAGAAAGCTTCAAAATTCATTGATAATTATTGCTGCAACGACCATATCGCCGTGCGGAGGAGCCTACTGAGTTGAAATCTTATAACTGGCCAGGAATCTTGGAATGCCCCCAACTGGTAGTATATGTTGACAAATAAGGCCATTTGGTAGCCATTTCGTAAGACCCTCAAACCGACTGGACCCCCCTGTTAGGCCATAATGGGAGTCCCCCCCCGGGCTATTTTTACACAGGATTCGAGTATGCTACCATACTGCATCATGCAATCAACATGAGTTACACGGCACTTTTGAGGAGGCTAGATAGTTGCTAGGTCCCATTGGGTATCATCGGCATTAGGTAGTTCATAAAGCATTTGTTTTTGCAAGTAGGTTGTCTCATTTGAACAGGACAGTCTTGCAATCACGCCTCCAATGTTTTAGGGGGGTTTTAGGTACTGCGTACCATCGGCCTTTAGGCGTTTCGCGTTTCGCACAGCGTTTATTTCTGCAAGCAGAGGAGCAAAATTACCCTTTTTAATGTTTCGGCCGTAGGCCTTTCGAACAGCGTTTGTTTTTGCACGTAGGTTGTATGGTAAGATGCATGGGAATATGAGAAGGGACTTCTCGTGGCAGGAGAACCGTCACCTATTCAAAAATGTTTTGGTCACATTTCTGTCTATTTTTGCTCGTAAAATTTTATTTATGGATTACCCATATTTGAATTTAAATAAATATATGAAATGAAATGAAAAATTTGGCATCATCAGAATTTTATTCTGATTCGGAATATGCATAGTTTTGTAAAAATAAATCATACATTTTATGAATAAAGTGGATTTAAAGCTTTGCACTGAAAAATCGAAGAAGCCAATGCAAAGTATAGAGCGCAGTGAACGGTGTGACAACCAGGTGACGGCTGCGTTTCCGTATGAGTTCGCAAGACATCATGGTCAATGGTGTAATCCCTTCTTCGAAGATTCAGTTTATCTAGCCTCCTCAAAAGTGTCCTGTAACTCATGTTGATGGCATGATATGCCTCCAAAAAGTGCAGTATGGTATCATACTCGAATCCTGTGTAAAATAGTAACGCAAATCCTCTCTTCTTCGTCTTTGTCGGTCATTACAAGCCATCTCAGATCTGCCTCGTATCCAACTAGCCAGGAGGAGAAGATAAGACAACTTGTCCTCAAAAAATAACTTGTCCTCGGAAAATAAGTTGTCCTCAAAAAATATCTTGTCCCTCAAAAATAACTTGCCCTCAAAATAACATTGTCCTCAAAAATAGCTTGTCCCTCAAAAATAACTTGTCCTCAAAAAATTACTTGTCCCTCAAAAATAACTTGTCCTCAAAAAATAACTTGTCCCTCAAAAATAACTTGCCTTCAAAAAATAACTTGTCCCTCAAAAATAACTTGGCCTCAAAAAATTACTTGTCCTCAAAAAATAACTTGTCCCTCAGAACAGCAAGTTGCCCTGATAAAATGAAACTTGTCCTGGAAGAATACAAATTGTCCTCAAAAAACTTAACTTGTCCGCAGAAAATAATCATTAAATGTGCGTCGCGAAATAAAGTTTGTCTGGCAGTTGTGGGCTTCCGTAAAATACCCAGCGCACCCAGCAACAAACAACTCCCAACACCTTGATTAAGAATAATTCTAGAAAAAAACTGCACTATGTAACAATATGAGATTCTCAGAGGCTTTGTAGCATAACTAAGCTAGCTTCCCGTAAAATCCGTTAGCTCCTAATAAACTTGGATTTAACAGAAATTTTATCTGTAATCATTGAAGGCAATCTGCCGGAGAAGTGTGAGCAGCGTAAATATTTTTTTCCACGGCAAAGCGCTAATTTCATCCTCGTGAGTCATGTCTACCTACCCTGGGTACCAGAGTCTATGTCGACCAAGCGCCGTGGACATTGCACTGTTTTTGTTCTCTCCCTTTTGTTTGAGCTGTCTTTTTTATCACAAAAGAACAATGTTTATCACAAAACTTTTCTAACGATTTCTTTCATCAATGTTTGAATGAAAATGGCATAAAAAGTAACACTTCTGGTTACGCCAAAGGTCTTGAATTCAGCGATGTGAATTTAGCTTCAATCAATGGCAAATCACTCTCAAAATGTTCCTCGATAGTTAACTTGAACATAGATGCCTCGTTTGTGGTATTGGTTCTTTGAGAGCAAAAATATCAATCTTGAAAGCTTAGCGTCCACTTGCAAACCAGGGCTTTGGCCTTTTGGCCTAAGCAAATTCCTGAAGCACATCGAAATTAAGAACTGAAATTAATAACAAATTAAGAATCTTCCCAATGGGTGACTTGAGGGAGACTTCTGGAAAACAGAATAACACAAGATTGTTCCAATTCTATCAAGGTTATCGTTGATTTATACGATGTGGCTTAAGAAACTGCTTAGGCCAAAAGGCAAAAGCTCTGGTTTGCAGGAAGATGCAAATTTGAGCTTTCAAGATTAACATGCCTGCTCTCAAAGTACCAATATGAACAAACGAGGTATCTATGTTCAAGTTAACTATCGAGGAGCATTTTTAGAGTGATTAGACATTGATTGCAGCTAAATTCACAGCACTAGAGTCAACGAAATCCGTATACATTTTTTGGGACACCCGGTTGAAGAAAAAATCGAAGGTGGTGCATAGTTCTTATATCCTTGACTCCCTGTGCTGATTCGCTCAGGGCAAATACAAAATTCCCTCTTCTCCCTTTGAAGAACAGGCATTCCACGTGCAGCCGACACTAATTAAACTTCATTCAATCGCCATCAAAATGTCAAAACTCTACCTGTAAAAGTCGTGGTGAAGGTCCTCTTCCGGGTCCTTCCTAAAGTTCACGGGTCCTCCCTTGGGTCTTATTCTGGGTTCTCCCTTTGGTCCTCCTCCGGGTCCTCTTCCGGGTGCGGGTCATGGTCCTGGTGTGGCTCCTAGGTCCTCTTTTTCTGGTATGCTTTCCGTGGCTCATGCCACTGAATCATGATTCATTCGTGGTCACTGGTCATTCATGTTCATTTCTGCGGTGAACACTAGATCACGCTAGATCTAGGCCTATCTGATCTCCTATTCATGAATGATGTTCGTGAAAGAAGTTCATTCGTGTTCATTCGTGGTCATCCGTGTTCATTTGTCATTTGTATTTTCCTCCAGGTTTGTCCGTAAAATAAAACCGTTTTGGATTCTGTCTGATTGACACATTGACATTAATTAGATTATTTTAGGTACGCGGGTCAGCCTTTATATTCATAGGGGTTAGCCTTTAGATTAAGCAAAGCGACGCAAGACTGAATTTTTCGCGAGTTTTTGGGCTTTGGCTGATCACATTTTTTCTTTTTTTTTGGAGGCAAACACCAGCAAAACGTATGGAAATGTTTAGGTTCTCAGTACGCCGGCATAACTGCGTGCATCAGCACGATGTATTAATACGGAAGATCTACAGGGTGTCCCAGAAAAATTGTTCGACGCTCGATTAAATATCAAAAAGTAACGATAAAAGGTAAATGCTCCTGGTTATATATCCACTTCCTACAAGGTAGGCGCTCTTGGTTTTATATCCCTGTTCGTAAGATTTTGAATTAATTGTTGACGCTATAATCTTGTGAATCCGCTAAGAATTTGCGGAGTTACAAGCTTTTGAAGTTCAAGTTTGAGCGAAAGCGGAAATCAAAAGCCCCTAACAGACTTGTTTTTCAAATAGACGTCCAAAAATCGAGCTTAAAAGAAGACTGTCCAATGTCTTACCTCTCATCGATATCAGAGCAAGCCAAATAGGATTTCAAAAGTAAATTACTTTCTGTACACGTTGCAAAAATTTACTTAAGGATGCTAGTATCCAAAAACATGGAATGAAAGCTTAATCGATGAGAGACGGGGCCATTCTAAATGGGAGTCACTAATTCAAGATTCAAGATTCAAGATCCAAGATTCAAGATTCAAGATCCGGAATTCAAGATTCACACTAATTCTAGATCCGGAATTCAAGATTCACACTAATTCTAGATCCGAAATTCAAGATTCACACTAATTCTAGATCCGGAATTCAAGATTCACACTAATTCTAGATCCCGAAATCAAGATTCAGACTAATTCTAGATCCCGAAATCAAGATTCATACTGAATTGGGCTTTTTAAGAATTCCTTGGAGAATCTGCGTGGTTTCATCTTTTTCGCTGCATTTTCTTTGTATCAGGCTTGCGAATAGATGGTTGATCTACCCAATTCCCCGCCAATTCCTCAATTTACAACACACGCATTCTTACTTAAAGGTACTTGAGCTTCTGTAAATGTCTAAATGTTGCAAAGACTTCAAAAAACCTTCCTTTGAGGACACAAGAAGTGATCATGAAGACTGTTGATGGAGCTTTAAGAAACTCGTAAAAAACTCTGACCATTGAAAATCTAACCAGAAACTTTCAGTGCTGGCCCGAATTCTTAGTTTCTTAAAAATAATGTGTGCAAAAAATGAGTGAAAATAAAAGAGAAAGGCCATGGATTTCCTTGATAAAAGGAAAAGAGTTTCTTGAATAATTTGGCCAAGTATTGAAGTTTGTTCATAATTGTTATCGAAGAGTTGAGTTTCTATAGTTTCTTATTAAAAATGTGTGCTTGAAACTATTTCATTTTGCACAAAGGGCATTACGGATATAGTATATGTGTCATAACTTTTACGTTGCTTTGTTGACAAACAGTCTTTCGTTTGTTAAAGATTTATGTTTTGTGCTAACATACATGTCAATTATTTCCTTCAATATCTGCAGAGCGGGTAAAGACAGAAAGGGTTTTAATTAAGATTCTCATCGCAGCAAGGGCAATCATTCATACCACTCAGTAAAAGTGACATGGACTACAAGTATTTTTTTTATAAGAAACTAAAAATTTGGGCCAGTACTGGAAGTTTCTTAAAATTATCAGATTTTGAGTACTCAGAGTTTCTTACGAGTTTCTTAGAGGTTCCATAAAAATCTTCATATTCACTACATGTACCCTCGTAAACATTTCAAAACAAGGTTTTTTAAGCCTTTCCGATGTTTAGACATTACTCAAGTACCTTATGAGTAATAATATGATACAGGAAACAAGTGAAAGTAAAGTAAAACATGTCGAGGATTTCCTTTATCAAAATAAATAGTTTCTTAGCTTATATTTTCCCAGTACTGGATTTTGTTAATTTTTGGCGATCTGAGAGTTGAGTTTCTTATAATAAGCATATTCTTATAAGAAAAAATACGTGCATTATTTCAAACTAGGCTTGCCAATCGGCGCCTGCGGCGCCGACCTGGCCCGCCGTCGTACCGAGTGATTGGTTGGGAAAGAATTTGTTGCTTCTTGACGTTGTTTTCTGTTATCACTTTATGTGACCAAAGTTTCGTCATAGGTTCATTCTATATTCTACAAAGCTGCTGTTCATAGTTGCGCAAGGGAGCATTTGACAACATGAGTGTTTACCCCCAGGGCCGCCAAGAGAGAGGCTAGGCACCACGCCGTTTTATCCTTGGGCCACGCCCTCCTATGCACTGGTAAGACACTGCTTTTAGATTTTTTTGAATCTCAGTGGGCCCGCCGGCCTGAAAATGTTCCTGAAAGAAAACTACAAAAAAAAATACACACCTTATTTCTTGCTGGCCTACAGAGGCCCCCCAGGCCCCCTGGTAACTACCCTGGCTACCCCCCTCTCTGTTTTGAATAGCTCCGGATGCCTCCCAACTATACTGAATTGCCCAACTGTACTCAAACATACCTCCCACTGTACTGAACATCCCCAACTGTACTGCACACTCCCGGTGGGTGCAATTCA
The DNA here is from genome assembly GCA_039566865.1 of Aurelia coerulea. NCBI lineage: Eukaryota > Metazoa > Cnidaria > Scyphozoa > Semaeostomeae > Ulmaridae > Aurelia > Aurelia coerulea. The sequence goes on along the minus strand of CM076945.1, from coordinate 4,572,263 downwards.
ACAGTAAAAGGTACATCACGCTCGTCATCATCATCATCATCATCAATAATTTATTTAATCTAGGCTAAGTAAAATTAAATATCTTTCATGAAAGGTGGATTTAGATCAGACTTTGTTTTAAAAATTTCCGTCATAGGCAACTGTAGGTTTCTTACATGGATGGGCACCGAATTGCTCTGTTCCAGGAGAGAACCAAAATCACTTCCGTGATCCTTGTACGCAATGCGCAGTGCCCTCTCGTGAACATAATGTATTCTATGGTTTAAAGTTCTGTCATAAAACATCCAAACAAGTGGACAGTAGCTAAAGTGCGATAACACAAATGGTCTCATTAGCTGCTGCAATTTGTCAGTGTCCATGTAGCAGGATATACGGGCAAGTGCATGGAGTTTCTCAGAGCCTTTTTTAAGGGGTTTTAAGTGGGGAGGCAAATCCTAAAAAGGGGATAAAATTAGTCTGATTGGCTAGAAAAGCAGGCTAAAAAATAGGAAATTTACGAATCCAAATATATATCAAACGGGCTAGCTAAAATCAAACTACAATAGGACAAGAATACTTTGTCAAGATTGTTGTGTAAGACTCGTTTGATATTTGACATATTTGATTTACAAAACTCATTGCGAATTCTTGTGAGCAGCGGCGTGGCCAGAAATTTTAAGCTAGGTGAAATGAGGGGGTCTGGGGGCAAAGCCCCCAGAAACATCTTCAGGGCCATACCCTTTACTTTGGCTTAGAATGGCTCTCCCAATATCATGCTTGCCATTAGTGAAAAGGAAACTTTGAGAGTTTTGTGACATTTATCCTATGCGTGATTAACATTTTTGAAGAACCATCCTTGACTTTGGCTGAAACATCCTGTCTCTGGTGGTAAACAGTCCTGTTATCGTATTCCATTCACTTACACATGGCTTTTGCAGGTTGCCACGCAGTGGTGGTGGCAATAGCTTACTTTCTGAAAATCACTTACTTTAAGTAAGGGATAATTTTCTGGGGTCAAAAATTTCGACACTGGGGGGGGGGGGCAAAGTCTAGGGATCGGGGGGCAATTGCCCCCCCAGTTTTAATGTTAAAAAAGGCCCTGGAGTTTCTGGCCGGCCATACCATTCCATAGGATACCCTTTTCTCTGACTTCCTAGTTGATGAAAAAACCCCTAATCATGGAAAGTTTTGAAGGTAACCCCCTTTAAAGGAGTATCACTGAGCCCTAAAGAAATCTGTACTGTACAAACACTGTTTCTAAGAGAAAGGTTTGGGATTTTGGCACTTTATTACGATTCACTTGTACTGATATCTCTTCTCTTTGTTGGGAACAGTAGAATTCCACGAAACTTGGGTATGAAACTTGGGCCAGGTGAATTTTGACTTTTATTTTAGGGCCCCGAGTCCACCAGCTAGCATTTCACTGTTTTTGGGTTGGAATATTTTCTGAAGAAAAATACGCCGATTTTCCTAACATTCTACAAAAACTTTCATAAAAAGGAATATGGCTATAAGTGCAATTTTCTAAAGGAGATCTTTATCGGGAGGCCATGAATCAAACCGCGAATGAAACTAATTCAAACAAACATAAGATGCTACTGATGGGTAATTAATTATTGGAATTTTCCCACACTGGGATTATGAATGGAATTAGCTGCAGAGAATCGCTGTTTGAAAGCCGTCGATTAAAACAAATATTTGTAGCCTTGGTCAGGTAGGAAAAATTATTGTCTATATCTGGTCACGTGGCGGAAAATTTATTTTAGCTGCAGAGAATCGCTGTTTGAAAGCCGTCGATTAAAAAAATATTTGTAGCCTTGGTCAGGTAGGAAAAATTATTGTCCATATCTGGTCACGTGGCGGAAAATTTATTGAATGTATTCATTTGCGATTGAGATGTTCCTGCCATGTGACCATATCAATTAATGGTTAGGGCAAATGAATCCCATTACATGCGGAATTTTGCATGGAGTACCAAGCTGAAGAACCTTCGAGGATACCAAGCCAAATTTCGAAAAGGAAAGTTGACTTTAAGAGAGAGAGAAGAAAGTAGGCAAGTTTCTTATTTGACATCTCTTTGCTTCGCTAACCTTGTCATACATCCAATGGGATAATGTTTATTTGGGGGTCATCTACTAAAGACTTGTCGTCCCCGGTAAGATCTGCCTCCCATTCCTGCTAAACTTTTTTGCCTCCGGTGAAGGTTACCGAGTTTCCATAGGCCCGCAAATATTGTTGCTAGAATCTGAATGTTTAGAGGGGGGGGGGGGTTGCTGTATATTTTGTTAGTATGAAAGAATGTCGACTGCATTCAGGGACGTAAGAATCATCTCATTAGGAATGCATAGGAAGAAGTGCTCCAATCGAAATTGTATGGGCGGAAGAAGACTTCAAAATGGGCAGGATTTTAATTTTTGCATCAAGCACCTCTGTCCCAGAGTACCCCCCTGGGACATGAAAGGATTGATTTCCCGGTTATACATCGAAAAGATTGATTGTCCAAATTCAATGATTTATTGTTATCTTACAATGGAGTAGTGTTAAATTGACAATGGTTGACAAAAGAAGAAAGCTAATTGGATAAACGGCTTCATGCCTTATATATATAGATTTTGTCCGAATGGTCCGAATAACCTGTAAGATAATCTTAACTTATATAGAATTGCAGATCTTGACTTACACTTGCTTTTTTCATAAGAAACAGCTTATAAGAGATGTGAGGCGATTTTTTGAAGCCGATAAACCATCCTACCTGGATTGAAAATGCAAAGAAACTTTTGTAATTTGCAGCTTTAATTAAATGTTTCCATTGACAGTCTTCATGTTCACTACTTGTGCCCTCAAAAGGAGGTGTTTTTAAAAGTCTTGGCAACGTTTAGACATTTAGCTCAAGTACCTTTAAGTGATGTGATACAGAAAACAAAGAATATGTGTGTTTTTAATTGAGGAATTGGGTAGATCAACCATTTATTCGCAAGCCTGACACAAAGAAAATACAGCAAAAAAGATCAAAACACAGATTCTCCAAGGAATTCTTAAAAAGCCCAATTCAGTATGAATCTTGATTTCGGGATCTAGAATTAGTGTGAATCTTGAATTCCGGATCTTGAATTAGTGTGAATCTTGAATTCTGGATCTAGAATTAGTGTGAATCTTGAATTCTGGATCTAGAATTAGTGTGAATCTTGAATTCTGGATCTAGAATTAGTGTGAATCTTGAATTCCGGATCTAGAATTAGTGTGAATCTTGAATTCCGGATCTAGAATTAGTGTGAATCTTGAATTCCGGATCTAGAATTAGTGTGAATCTTGAATTCCGGATCTAGAATTAGTGTGATTCTTGAATTCCGGATCTAGAATTAGTGTGAATCTTGAATTCTGGATCTAGAATTAGTGTGAATCTTGAATTCCGGATCTAGAATTAGTGTGAATCTTGAATTCCGGATCTAGAATTAGTGTGAATCTTGAATTCCGGATCTAGAATTAGTGTGAATCTTGAATTCCGGATCTAGAATTAGTGTGAATCTTGAATTCCGGATCTAGAATTAGTGTGAATCTTGAATTATGGATCTTGAATCTTGGATCTTGAATCTTGAATCTTGAATTAGTGACTCCCATTCTAAATTGTGCTCAACAGGATTCCTCCAAGCATCCATTACCTAGCCTGCGTGCAGACTCTACTGATTTCTTTTCAGAGAGGTTCTCCTCCAGTAGAGTCTGCTTGTTTTTGGTCACGCGTGGTTCCAAGGATTGAGGAACTAACTCATTGAATTTGATTCAATAGAGCTGCCTATAAATAGGGTAGACAAAACACCGACACACATTTATCACAAAAGGGTTTCTATGGCCATCTTTGTTCATGCATACGCAAATTGAATATCAGCAGACTCGAACAAGGACACAGACGCTCCATCAAACAAAGGGGATATGCTTTGGCCAACCAGGAAAGGTTCCTCGTTTCTCATGAACTGAAAACAGGGATTTGGTCGCTGTTGCGCAGACTCTACTCACGGGGGGGGGGGGGGGGTTCTCGGCCAAATTTTGGGTAGGGTTTCTGCCGCGAGCATCTTCAAAAGGGTACCGTTGGCTAGACTAATTTTTACGAAAATGATACCCTTGGCTAGACCAATTTGACCATTGTTTGAACCAATTTTTACGAAAATGGTACCCTTGGCTAGACCAATTTTGACCATTTTCTCGACCAATATTGCAAAATTTGTGCCAAATATGATGTCATGACCGTCCGCTAGACCAATATTGTCAAAAATGATACCCTTGGCTAGACCGTTGCTGGCCAAAATTGCAAAAAGTATACCCTTGGCTAGACTAGAAGTCCGAAAAAGTATACCCTTGCTCGCGGCACATCCCCAGGTACCTTTACTATGGAAGAACCCCCCCCCCCCCCCCCCCGTGACTCTACTGGAGGAGAACCTCTCTGAAATGAAAGGAAATCAGTAGAGTCTGCACGCAGGCTACCATTACCTTGTTTCAACGTTAGAGAAAGCTAGTTTATCGGAAGTGCTTTTTAAATTCCAGTCGAGTTGCTTTGAATAAACGAGTTTCTAAGAATCTCTTTTACTCAAAGCAGATCGACTGGAATTTAAAACGCATTTCTACTTCCACAAAATATGCAATTTATAGGCGTCTGGTTTCAGCTTTCGCACAAACTTGAACTTCAAAAGTTCACAGTGAAAATAAGTCGATGTGAATAAGAGGAGAGTTTTATCCCTTTGGCTTAGAGGAGAGAAGCCTTTCTTAATTGCTCCGCACGGAAGCGAGGCTCAGTAGTACTCCGTGCTTAGGTAATATAAGGGGAGAGCATCTCAATATTTTCGTCTTTCCTGTTTTATTTTTCGTCTTTTGGGTTAAACTGGTTTTGATCTAATTGGAAAAGAGGCAGTGATCACGAGGTTGACAAAATGGTGGATAAGAAAACGGAATTTTTTAGTGGTTCGAATATGTGAAAATTATCAACAGAAGAGATAGAAGACATAGATGTGAGTTTGATTTTATTTCATTATCTATGATTTGAAGCCAAATATGATGCTGATCATGAGTAGGAGTGGTACTGGTAATGTGAATTTAGAACGCCTCGGTATTTAGGCTAGTCTAGGCCAACGAACACAACAAATGCAAAATGCAACAAAGTGTTGATAATCAAACGTTATTAGGCCAAATCCGTGATGCCTCAACGTAAACCAAGAGCGGCTACCTTGTAGGAAGTGTGTTTATTCCCGGTATACTGCACGCGTAGTAATTGGTGTCCTATGATGACCAATCAAAAATCACGCTGTCTGATTCCCTATGGACAGATCGTATAACAGTTGATCTCATGTTACATAAACACCGGAATTTGCAAAGTTTTTCATACGTCATCTCGACCTTGAGAGGACTGACTCTGTGTACTTGTTGGGGAGACGAGTTCTCGATTCTATTGTGTAGAACAAAAGCGTAAGTGGTTTGTTCACAGAGCGATCGGCTTCATGCGGTAGATGCGCATGCGTATTACAGTTAGGTTTTGAATTACTGCTAGGCTAGAGTTCTAACAAGGAAAATAAATTCGCGGCAATCTTCACTCGTTGTTATCAGGGTATGGGTAAGCAGGGAAACAACAGCACACAGCTCGACACGTCTGTCCAAGTGGTGCGATGCCTCTTACCCTAAACATAGGGTTAGTTTTGGTTTAGGCCCGTTGCTTGCATTATGGCGAGCTCAGAATATGATGTTCATACCAGATTGCACTAGCAGAACAAGCAGGGACGTGAAGAAAAAATTGTAAAATAGATGCGTACCTCATGGGGATTCGAACTCGGGCTGTGTGCGTCTGAGGAGTCGGAAACTACCGCTTCGCCAAACAGCCGTTGACACAATTGTGCACAAAGTGCACAGCAGTCGTAATCGTTTGTTGTGGATAAAAGACGGGGGCAGCAACGCATCGATGTTAAAATTGCTAATACGCATGCGTATCTACTGTATGCACGGGGGGACATTTAATTTCCGCGAACAAACCCGATCTCATCTCCCCAACAAGTACTGCTGTGTCACGGTACGGTTCTAGGACACTCTCTGTACTGGGTCACAGGACACCAATTACTCTACAGTACTGGGAATAAACACACTTCCTACAAGGTAGACGCCCTTGCGTAAACTAGCGATAGTTGAATACTAAATTCCCCACCCCCACCTGTACGTGGGTAGGCGGGGCATTTAGTATTTACTCTTGCTAGCCTACATCGCATCCAATATTACCATCCCGTGGTGGTGACCTCGATAAGAAATTCATTTACCACAAAACATATCTCAATCGAGGGTCACGGCTCAAGCAGCTCAAGCATCTAAAAGCTGAACAAACGAAGTTAATCGTTGAAATGGTTTGTTAACGATGCAAACAACATTCAAACGATTTCTAAGCTTCCAGTTGTTTCCCTAAAGGATTTGCTAATCGAAAGTCAACAGACAATGATTAAAGCTCTACCGAGAACACCTGAGGCGGTTTTACGAATTCAGCTTACGAGCAAGAATGTTGTCACAGATGATCAAATAAATAATAAGAGAGCCTTTACAACATATATTTCCTCTTTACACGATTAAGTATCTCTTTGTTAATCACAAGAGTCCTTGATACTGTTTGCTATCGGCACTGCTTTGAGGAACATATACTTGTTGGGGATACGAACCATCAAAGTTCCAAGCAACGGTTATCCCCCAAAAAGGAAACCTGTGATCATGCGCAGACAGAATGTTTGGTTTGTGAAAAGAGTGTGGGCGGAGAATCGAACCACAATCCAAACAAGGATTAGCAAAGAAACAAAGAGATTCTCGCGCATGGTAATAGGTTTCCCAGCTGTTGATCTGCTTAGAACTTTACCAGAATAACAAAAGGCTTAGACAAAAGGGGCAGTCCTCGGTATCCTCAACAAATACAGAGTTTGGGTGAACATGTTCCTCGAATTTTGTATATTTGTTGGGGAGATGAGATCGCTTTGTCCGAGGAAACTCACGTGTCCCCCCGTGCCATGGGTCAAAGCGCATGCGCCCGTCAGAGCTTCAACCCCATAACACTACTGCACATGAGCTTTAACCTACTGCACGGGGGGAAGCATGGGTTTCCTCGGGAGAAGTGTATCTCGTCTCCCCAACAAATATGGAACTAGACAATCATCGACCCAGTACTGAAAGTCTCTTAAAAGTTTCTTAACTTCTTATCAGAAGGTTCTGCATGTTTTAGAATTTTTCACCTAATTCTAATGCTTGTGGCTCCGTTTCTGAAGCAAATAAATAACACGCCCGATGAGCGCAGATCAACCTTTGATCAGAATGAGGGGAAAATGAGAAAACTGTGCATCTATCAAGTCTTGTTGGGGAGACGAGATACGGTTCGTTCGAGAAAACATATGTATCCCCCCGTGCAGCAGGTTAATGCCCATGCGCCCGGCAGAGTTCGAACCCAAAGAGCTACTGCGCACGAGCATTAACCCACTGCGCGGGGGGACACATCACATACGTTTCCCCGAACAAACCGTATCTCGTCGCCCCAACAAAGTCCGGCTAACGCCTGGGCATTTTCTGACTCACCCTGTGTCCTCTGGACATTTTTAACAGCTTTACCTAATTAAAATTTTAATTAATTATTTCATCAATTTCATTTTTAGCCCACTTGAAGGCTATAATCGCAACTCAAGAGTATGATGGGCAAGCTTAAAAAATCATTGATTGTCTAATTGCTTATTTGAACAGTTATGTCTACAAATAACAGAATTATTGTTGATAGGAAAGCCTCTTGTCAAAACTCATATTTCTTGTTTATATCGGTTAAAAAGTGTATATTTAGATTTGTGTGTATTTTTGAATCGACATTGGCACAATTGAGTGACAGGTTTGAAAAGGCTAAAGAAAACACATGCACACCAATTGCTTCTTTAGCTACATAATGAAACAGCACGTGTCAACGTTATCAAATTCAATACACGTATTTTTTCTTATAAGAAACTGCTTATTAGAAACTCAACTCTCAGATCGCCAAAAAATTAAGAAACTCCAGTAATGGGACAATATAAGCTAAGAAACTATTTATTTTGATCAATGGAAGGTCCTCGACATGTTTTTACTTTACTTTCAAATGTTCCTGTGTCATATTACTCGTAGGGTACTTGAGTAATGTCTAAACACTGGAAAGGCTTGGAAGACCTTGTTTTGAAATGTTCACAAGGGCACAGGTAGTGAACATGAAGATTGTTATGGAACCTCTAAGAAACTCGGAAGAAACTCTGAGTACTCAAAATCTGATAATTTTAAGAAACTTCCAGTACTGGCCCAAATTCTTAGTTTCTTATAAAAAAAATACGCGTAGGTTAATTGCGTCACTTGGCCCGGCAGAAGCTGATTCTGAAGGTAAAGCTGCGTTTTAATGTCAAGCGCTGTGATCGCAGAAGTAGAGAAGATGTAACCAATTCGGAGACACCTTGTCTTGACACTCAAGTTACGGGGCTCCAAATGGGCTCGAACCCCGTCCACGTGCCCATCCTGGCTGCAAAGTCACATGATCACACCACTGCACCACCACGAAACCTTGAAAAAGCTTTTATGTCGATTCCTTTGAATGCAGAATGAAAAATCTGACCAAAGATTTTAGGCCTATTTTTTGGAGGGCTCTGAGATCACTAATTATCATCAAATCGCTTGAAACTTGAGAACTATCCAACCGATTTTGATACTAAGATTCAGTACAGTAAAAATCCGCACATAAGAACCTAAGATTTTGAACTCAGCCTGTTTAGGTTCTTATACAATGAGGCACATCCAGTAATTAGGGTGTAGGTTCTTAACACAGGGAAATATGTGAATCTAAATCTTAGCCAAACTTACTTAAACTCTTGGTCCTATCCATTTCAACCCAAGCTTACCCAGTTTACCCCTGCAGGCCCTGCCTATTACAGTTCTGCAAGTAATGTTTTGGAGTTCACGAAAGAGGTTGATTGGCAAACAGATTGCATTTATTTCCTAATGAATGAAGGAAACCCTTTATTAAGAACCTAGTTATGATATCAGGCTGAAATATTTCTTATCGATTGGGTGCAAAATATATGATTTCAGGCTGTAGGTTCTTAATAAATGAAGGTTCTTAATCTAAGTTCATTCATTGGCCTCTTGATGATGATCAGTTTGAAAGAATTTATCGAAAAGTTAGAGATCTACATCCTAAATCCTAAAAACAAGTGCGCTATTTGAGTGGATACTGCGAAGGAGCCATGAGGCATGAATCCAATCATCCTGTTTTCACATTTGTGAATACAAGAGACTACAATTTAGAATTTGATACCAAGTTTAAATAAATCTGACAAATAGTTGCTGACTTATGGTGTAAGAAAATCAAAACATTGGTCGCATCAAAACCAAAGATATCCACCAAATTTCAGTGATTTTTCTGATACACCCAACAACTATTTTTGACTCACCTAACATTTCTAAACCTTATTTTACACTGGTTAGTTAGTTTTAATATCCTTTGCATCGTTGTTTACATGTTAAAATTAAAAGAAAGAAATTCTGCCACAGAAAAATTAGCAAATTTCAGTGATTATTCTAACACACCTAAAACTATTTTTGACTCACCCGATATTTGTAAATCTTTAACAACGGTTAATCACTTTTAATAACTTTATATCGTTGTTAACATGTTAAAATTAAAAGAAAAATTCTACCAAAGAAAAAATAGCAAATTTCAGTAATTATTTTGAAACACCCAAAAGCTATTTTTGGCTCACACGACATTTGTAAACTTTTTACAACGGCTAATCACATTTAATATCCTTTTAATATCATTGGCTTGATGTTGAAAATAAAAGAAATGTGCTCCATCAATGTCAACATTAAAGAAATTTAGTTAAAAGAAGTACCTACCCCGGTTTTTTTATTTCCATGGGCAAAACAAGTAGTCATAGCTTAGATATTGTAATTATTAAGAAGAAAAAGCAGACCCAGAGTTGCTAGGAAGGGTTATGTTCAGCGCAAGTGCTGCAGGCCAGCATAGGGCTCAAATCTTTCAAATCTTTAAAAAGGTCGGTGTAAAATTCTATCATATATTTCTTTGAATTGGATTGCTTGAAAGGAACTTATAGTACTTTGCTGTAAATCTGCCGTGGAAATTTTATGATATCTTTATTTTTTTCAAAATGGCGGCAATTTGATAATTTTTGAAAAAATTCATGGAAAATTTTGAAAAGATTTAAATCATTGTAAATCCTAAACTGATAGAGGAAACATTGCATAACATTCAAGAAACCCATAGTTTATGGAAGTCTACAATATGGTGGCAAGCAGAAATTTGTAGCTTTTGTAATTTTGGATTTAGAAATTTGATGACGTCATAGCCTCAAATTTAATAAATGCCGCCATATTGAAACTAATCAAGATATCAATAAATTGCCACGGCAGATTTACAGCAAAAAACCGTAAGTTCCTTCCAAGCTATTTATTTCAAAGAAAACGGCAATAGAATTTTACACCGACCTTTTTAAAGATTTGAGCCCTATGTTCTGCAGGCCCATGGAATCCATCCATCAGTTATATCATATTGCTTCTCTAAAGTTCTGAAATCTATTTAAGCCAACATTATTGCTTTTCCAAAGGCTTCGTGGTAAATATTCTAGAGCTATTTGGTCGTCTATGTATTACTCCCAAATGTGTTTCCTGGTAAAAATGTATCGCCGAATCATGTGTATGTACTCATGTACAGTTATGTCTAAAGTTAGTTCGTGTGTAAAATATTGAAAATAATAGGTAAAGTTAAATCCAGATAAATGTTGTTTGTTTTACGTAGTTGACGGAGCTAAGTAGAGTAGAGGAAATCTAAAATTAGGACAGAGAAACGTCTACCCACGTAATGAAAAGATATGCAAACACATGTCGAAATAATCAAATATAATAGGCTAATCTTAGACCTGCATATGCAGCTCTTGGGTTAATTACTTATCTCCGTCAACTAACTTTAAGCAATGAATACACAGAATAACTGTGAAAACTGTAAATAATTTAGAGCTTATAAATTTAGATTTATAGATATAATAATATAATTATCAATTTAGATGTCCTATTTTCTTGAAAATTAATATTCAAAATGAGTGAGTTTTAACGAGGAGGCGGAATGTCAAGTAATGACAGGAAGATAGAAACGACATTTTAAAGCTGGACAGCTGCAAAAGACAACTTCATGGTCTCTCACAGGAAGAAATTCGCCCAAAAAGCAAGCAATTTTCCTTCAAGCCGAAATTGTCAAACAAAGCAACATGAAGTTGCATTTTGTGTTTCTGTCATGACGCCTGCGTGGTTTCAAGGCTTCTTAAACTCTCTGCTACTTACTGAAATAACTTCAAAATATACAGCTGGATCAGTCGAAGTCTTTCAAAGCGAATCACAGCAGCTGGGAAATCTACGGACCGCATTACGAAAGAGCAAACAAAAACTAACTTCTGCTCCCATTCTAAAGGAGAGTCACTACCATTCATGAACTAAAATAGAATAAAGCTGTGCTCAGTTGCTTCTCTTATTTCCTTTCTAGAAATATTACGAACAAGACATGCTCTCTTTCGAAACTATAAATAAAGATTTGGGTCTCAGGTCTGCCGGGGGTCTGCCAGCTTCCCAACAGTACGTACATTCAGATTCTTTGTTTCAGTGATGAAAAAAGCATGTGCAAACCAGTGCAATCAACGAGTAAGGAATAGCCTGTTTCTAAAATTAGCAGATCAGCAAGCATGTACATGCGCTCATTAATGTCAGGCTTAATTTGGAATTTTCCGAGTGTTTCAATCGTTATTGATTACAAAGTCCAACTTTGTAATCTAAGAGGGGGCTCCAGGTCAGTCAGTCAGAAAGAAAGAAAGAAAGAAAGAAAGAAAGTAAGTCAGTCACGCTCGTTAAAACAATTAATTAACGTTTTATCTCTGCTAATTGGCACTGAAATAAAGAAAGCGCACAGAAAGCGCATACAAGACAGAAGTTTCCCGCGATCCTATAGCAACATTTGACGTCGGCTTATTTCATGTTGGACAGATTTGACACCGCAAGATGGATAAATCACCCAAATCACCATGATGTTTACCCTGGCACAACAACAAATTTACCCAGAATTGGCACGTTCTTGACTTCATTAGCAGCTTAATTATGTCAAAACAATCATTTTCTAGAACGAACGAATCATTAGCCATTATTGATAGTACTCATTATGCAAATAAGTCAACTTTAGAGGATGATGTAACCGGCGGCCTGCACAGAGGCTAGCATTCGCAGCATCACCGAAGGTAGAAGGATCCCCCTCCTACACAGCTACAGAAAGGTGCAGAATCCCAGCAAACAATGGCGCCATTGACTGGGGGAAGGCACGAGATCACACTGAACCAAAACATCTTCATGCATACGATTCTGCACAGAGGTTATCTTCATGACTGCTTGTCTCCGCGAATAGCAACAATTGAAACGTTCTGTAAGGGCTCTGCATAAGTAATTTTGCGTTATCGTAAATCTCACATGACATCTCATTTGACACAGATGCGCCAATAGTTTCGTTCACGAACTAAGCAAACTAGGGGTAATGACTTTTGATTTTTGCGTATCGTTCTCGTTTGACATAAAGACCAAAAGATATTGCTTTTGAGGCTATTCTTGTCCTGTTACAAGGCGCTTGATTCTCCATTGAAGGCCACTTTAGCAGCAACACTCATCTCTCTAACAGCATCTACGATCATTTGGGGTTATGAAGAAATCAATATTCAGATATTCTTTTGCTTGTTTTTTTTTGAATTTCTGAGCGTCTAGAATAAGTACAGTGATGAGCATGGTATGACACACACAAACAGGTGACAACAACAGCAACACACAAACAACAACAACAACAACGGATCGACCTTGTCTTTTGATTATCCTTGCGTTCCTTTGGCAATCAAAACAATCATGATTGTATTGTTTAAGATTTTAACATTGTTTCATTTGAAACAAATTAGATCCAGCTGGCTGAAGTTGAAAGAAATCTTTATTGTTTTGATTTCCAAAGGAATGCACTCTATGTCTCATTATGCCATCCAACAAGACTACCTACATTTTATGTAAAGAATTTAGGTCCGGGACTGGTTGCAAGTTGCTTGAATTTCACGAGATATTTGCAGCCAAAAGTTTCCTGCTTTTTTCTTAGATATTTCATGCTCTAATTGTAGAATAGACCTATTTCTGTTAGAAGGGTTTGGAAAGTATATACTCATCCAGTACTTGCAAACCTTTTACAACGGTTAATCACTTTTGATATTATTTGACAACGTTGTTAAGATTAAAGTGAGTTTTCCAACACGCAGAAACTATTTTTTGCACCCGACATTTGTAAACTTTTACAAAGGTTAATAACTTTTAATATCCTTTTAATATCATTGTTTACATGTTGAAAATAAAAGAAAAATTCCACCATCAGAAGAATTAGGAAATTTCAGTGACTTTTCTGATACACCCATATTTTGACTCACCTAAGATTTCTAAACCTTATTTTACACTGGTTAGTAACTTTTAATATCCTTTGCATCGTTGTTTACATGTTAAAATTAAGAGAAAAAAATTCTGCCACAGAAAAATTAGCAAATTTCAGTGATTATTCTAATACACCCAAAAACTACTGTTGACTCACCCGACATTTGTAAATCTTTAACAACGGTTAATCACTTTTAATATACTTTACATCGTTGTTTACATGTTAAAATTAAAAGAAACATTCTACCATCAGAAGAATTAAGAAATTTCAGTGATTATTCTAATACACCCAAAAACTATTTTTGACTCACCCAACATTTGTAAATCTTTAACAACGGTTTATCACTTTTGATATACTTTACATCGTTGTTAAAATGTTAAAATTAAAAGAAAAATTCTACCAAAGAAAAAATAGTAAATTTCAGTGATTATTCTAATACACCTAAAAACTATTTTTGGCTCATTCGACATTTGTAAACCTTTCACAACGGTTGACCACTTTTAATATCCTCCTAATATCATTGTCTTGATGTTGAAAATAAAATTACAATTCTACCATCAGAAGAATTAGCAAATTTCAGAAATTATTCTAATACACCCATAAACTATTTTTGACTCACCCGAAATTTGAAAACTTTTCACAACGGTTGACCACTTTTAATATCCTCCTAATATCATTGTCTTGATGTTGAAAATAAAAGAAATATTCTTTCATCAGAAGAATTAGCAAATTTCAGTGATTTCTCTAATACACCCAAAAACTATTTTTGACTCACCCAACATTTGTAAACCTTTTACAACGGTTAATCACTTTTAAAAGAAAAAATTCTACCACAGAAGAAGTAGCAAATTTCAGTGATTTTTCTAATACACTCAAAAACTATTTTTTTACTCTCCCGACATTTGTATATCCTTTACAACGGTTAATCACTTTTAATATTCTTTTATATCGTTGTTTACATGTTAAAATTAGATTTACTCTGTTAATGGCATACTATAGATTTACTGCTGTTGCAGTCGCTTTAAATTGCGAGGAGTCTCGATCATGACTGTAGAGCGTATTTTCAGCTGGGACAACATGTTGACATAGAATCAACCGGTCCTTCAAACTCATTAATTCGCTCATGATAAAGATTAGTATTTAAGGAGTTCAACTTAATTGATCATTCAAATGAAGTAGCAATCGCTGTCAGCTTTCTAAAGCGAGAAAAATCATTCCATCATTGATAAGGCAGCAAAGTTAGCTGGAAGTGGCCTAGCTGTGAAAGGAACTGCGTCAAAACCGGATAGTAACCCGTGGCCAGCAATCTGTTTTCAAGAAACAAAGCATTCAAGAATATTTGCAGTATTGCTAAGAAGAAGTTTCTTCCTTACCGGACTTTGTTGGAAATACAGGTTCAAAAAATGCAGCAAATGAGATCATACGCGTTTAGTTTAATGAGTGTTGGCATTACTTTCTTGTCGAAAAGAAATTTAGCACTACACTAATTATGCGAGTAAAATTTGTTGGCGCTGTCTCCAAACAAGAAAACTTTACTTGCTCTTCAGACAACAGTTGAATGAAAATAACAGAGGCTGACTTTCAAATGAGACAAAGTTCGACTTGACATTAACTCTGAGGATCAACTGGCAAAAACTTGAGTTACACTAAAAATTAGGCCTTGCCACTCCACAGCATTTCGTCAGAAAATCACTCAGTCATTCAACCTGTCTTCAAAAAGCAGAGATCAAGCAATCAAGGAATCAGTAACCATTGGCAGAATACTTCAGCATGAAAGCTATACAACAACGGCTCTTTATCTTGTAAGCAATTTTTTGCCCTTTGTGATACACACAGAGACAATTAGGAGACTGAATGAAGCCGGTGGTGTCATTGTGAAAGAGAAGACTGACTTTTCTTCGCAATTGAAAAACAATTAAGAAAAGTGTAGCAAATTATATAGCGTACCGGAAGAAGAAGAAATCAATAACAAAGCTTCTACTGGTACACAACGCATGTTTATATGAAGGACTAACTGATAGTATCATCTAGATAAGGCGATTCACACTAAACTAGGAAAATAATAGAAGAACAGGACAAGGTGACAGAGAAAAAACAACAAAATGCAACGAAGATCGTTATGGTCAGTTGATGACATCCTTGGCCGGAAAAGAGAGGATAGAGATTGTTACCACTTGACACCTCGACATCAATCTGGAACAAATAGCTGCAACGAGAAAAGTCACTATAATCAAACGAGACAAGTGAGAAACAAAGACCAAGCTCATGCAGCCAATGCTCAAACAAAGTGTTCCCGGAACAGGCCTACGTTTGTTCCATGTCAGTCGACATGCTGTCACACACCACATCATAGCCAAGAGAGAGGGTCAGCGTACAAGATGAATCCAATGTGGCAACGATATTATGTCTCGTATGGCATGTATGGTAAGTAGCACTCTTGCAGTCTCATCAATCAATTTAGACCCCGTTTACACTATGCCGGTACGAAATGAATACGGCATGAAACTGTGCCGTATTCGTTTTCTGTCAAAACGGAATCGCCGTTTACACTATACCGGCACGAAATGAATACGATAGCTTTTGACCATGCGCAGAGCGAGGATTTGTCAAGGCGCATGCTCTCATTTGCCAGATTATCGCCTCGATGTGAATCCGACATGAAATGATGCCGTATTCGCCGTTTACACTATGCCGGTAGAGCGACGAAGCCAGTTAGCATGCCGTATTCATTTCGTGCCGTATTCAAGTGAAAACTATGCCGGCATAGTGTAAACGGGAGGCCAATACGGCACAGTTTCATGCTGTATTCATTTCGTACCGGCATAGTGTAAACGGGGTCTTATAGTCCAATTTTGATACTTGGCAAATAAAATAGCCTGAAATAACTGACTCATCGCACTAAACCCATAAATGCAACAAAACTCTGTAATCTGCAGAAAGAAGACTGCTAACTCCTGTGAAAAAACAACAACCAAAATAAACCTGTAACTAGAGAGAAAACTGTTGAATCCTGCAAGGGAAAAACGAGCCAATAATAAACAAAATCGTTGACTTAAAAAGCCATTGTCGCCTTCGGTCTTTTGCGGCCAGTTAGACGCGAAACGTTACTCACGTTGTCATGCGCATCGCTGCTTTTGTTTCTTCCCTTGTTCTCAACGGTCAAGCTGAAGGTGAAGGTGAAGTTGCGTTTTTCAGCGCCAAGCGCTGGGATCGCAGAAATAGAGCTAGACCTAGTCGAGTCCGCAACCCCTTGTCATGACGCTCAAGTGGTAGGGTCCTACCGACAATCGAATGTCGCTCAGCCGTAACTTTCTATTCAATTACAGAGCGACATTTTCTCTCGCATACAATAGAAATTCCGCCCGCTCGGAAAATTTCAGTGACTGGAAATCAGCCTTTAGTGCATAACTTCCTAATCATTAACGAGCCCTATCTCATGACACGTAACATACGCTGGAAAAAAACCTGCTTTCAGAGGAAACAAAATCACTGCTGTGAATAACCTCCATGAAAGAGTGCAAAAAGTCTTCATCACAACAATGTGAGATATTTCCTGTTCGCAAAAGCATTTTTCTGACAACTTTGTCAAAGCACACCCTTCCTCACCAGCAGCTAAGAATCATCTGCAGGCTCTGTGAAACAGTTTAAACGGTTAAAAAAACATCAACTTTGAAGATGTCCAGCCACTGTTATAGGGATCAAGTTTACTTGCAAAAAAGGAAGGAGAGCTGTCGAAGTAAGGGGCAAATTTGTAGTTTTTAAAGGGAGTACTGACTTGCTACCCACACACACACTCACCTAGTATAAAAATGAATGGCCTTTTTTCTCATTTGTAGCGAGCCAACTGTACCTTCGAAATCACCTCTACAAACCGTTGAAGAAAAGAATGCGAGCATCTTTTAGCCATGAGCAAGTTCTTGCATTGCAGAAGGTTTTCAGCACCAAAAAATATCTTGACAACGCAGAAAGGAATGAGCTGGCAAGGAAGCTTAACATGACAGACCAGCAAATCAAAATCTGGTTTCAAAACAGAAGATACAAGGAGAAAAAACTTCAGAAAAATGAAGAGAGGCGCGATGGTGCTTTATGTGACTCAATGCTAGCCCCTGACTCTTACGAAACAATAAATTCTCATATTATGGACGATTTTAAGTTTTTCTCAGACTCTGATAGTGATGTCTGTCTTGAAATTGTTGAATGATAATGAATAAATATCATTATCTGAAATATCTATTATACATTAAAGGGGCTGGATAAGAAACTGTCGGGGAAATTTTTGATTTGGCTGTTTTCTGATGAGCTAATTTATCGTGACTATTCAATGAAAATTCAAAATAAATGTATCACCTTGGAGATTCGCCTTTGCACTTTCTTCTGATACAAATTAGATCTCCATATTTTTTGGGATTGCTGGATTTCCAACAAGTATTTTTGTTTATCTTTCACCCAAAGATCAGCCTGTATCTAAATAAGTATCTTTCCTTTTGAATTTAGCTAATTACAAAGGAATTTCTCCTTTCAAAATGCGATATATGATGCACAAACCGTGGATTTGTTTACGTATTTCTTATCCAGCTCCTTTAAAATCAAAAGGTTTCGGACGGTTGAAGTTTCGGAAAATGAATAGATATATTATAATATTTGAATATTTAAATGAATAAATTAGCAACCCTAGATATGTTAAATATTCTTGGTTATAACAAAATCAAATTTACAATTATGTGTTTCACTTGTGAATATAAGAAAACGGGGTGAGTTTTCCTCAATCAATGGAGAAAAACGAATTATCTGGTTTTGAGGCAGCCAATTATTTTGATCTTCTTACTCCGTAAATCAACAACTACTTTCTGATTTACTCAAACTCGCTGTCAGCCTTCCTTTAATTTGAAACCTTTTCTAATTAAAAATCTTAAAAGAGGGGAAATTGGATTTGTGGCTACTTCGCAGCAGCCACTCAAACGGTAGCATTTAGATTCCATTTAAAGGTAACGTGTCCATGTAAGTACAGCTGAGTATACTCTCTTGTCAAAATTTGCTGACGCGATGCTGACGAAGAGCCTCGAAAAGCGCACTGTGATTGGTAGAGTTTAACTGATCATATGTAAAACTAGAATATAAATTTCACAACGAGGCTGCCTGCTGTGAGACTTCGGGTTCAGCTCTGGAATCGCAACCGTAAGTAAGTCATCACTCTGCTTATATAAAATCTGGCTATTTTTTGGTAGTCATCGCCTAAACATATATGGATACATTCCGTCGTTATAAGTGGCAGCACAATAGCTCTAACTATTAGGAAATCATGTCGATTACGTTCCAACTTTAAAGTACAGAGGTAAGTGCAAAATAAAAGCAAAATAGATTCACAGACTATGTCAAAAAACTGACACTTTTGTCATCTGATTTCATTGTAAAATCTCAGTAAAAAATTTATTGATACATGGACTTGGACACATCTAAAAAAATTAAAAACCTGGAGCCTGTTTATATGGGGAAAAGTAAGCCACCTTTCAGGCTAATCACCGTCAAGTGGGACCAATTCTGAGTGTTTTTATAAGTAAAATTTAATCTCATCTTCTGGCCCGCCTATTCCACCTGCCATGTAAACTCAATATGGAAACAATTTCATCGCACTTCAGTGAGATCCTACCACTACCAAGCTAAGATCTGAACTAACCAGGGTGGCTCATTTTCCATGTAAAAGCGACAGAGCAGAAACTGTTCGAGCATGCAATGGCGCCTACCTTGTAGGAAGTGTATTTATTCCCAGTACTGTACCCATGACCTAGTACACAGAATGACCCAGTACACAGAGTAATTGGTGTCCTGTGACCCAGTCCTGTTAATTTGTAAGGATTTTCAAATTCTAGCGTCTGTTAGTGTTGATCAATCAAAAATCACGCTGTCTGGTTCCCTGTGGCCAACTCGCATAGCAGTTGATCTGGTATTACATCAACACCGGAATTTGAAACCACAAAGTTATTCATACGTCATCTTGACCTTGACAGGAATGACTCTGTGTACTAGGTCACCGTACAGTACTGGGATACTTTGCGTACTGGGTTACAGGACACCAATTACTCTACAGTACTGGGAGTAAATACAGTTCATACAAGGTAGGCGCCCGTGACCCATGCACGAAAAATCGTAGCTTTGAGCCCTCTAGCTCCTAGCAACAGATCCCATAGTAATGCAGCACTTGATATTTTTCTTTTTTCTTTAATTTCTCTTGATTTATCGTTTCAAAAAGCTGATGTGGTCAAACAATTCCTTAAGTTAGAGAATGCATGATGACATCATTTAACGCAGTTCCTGCTCTGTCTATAAAAGCAAGATTAAAATTACAAGGAATTGTATAGCAGAGTGGGATCTCACCACTCAGCTCAAAGCCTGGAAGGTGGGATAATTCCCCCTTATAAACAGGCCCTTAAAACCCACGAAAATCGAAAGAGAAATTTAAAACTGTAAATGAAAAAAACTGACAAACCGAGATTCCTAAAAATTTGAAAACTTCTAGCGTTTGATCAGTGTCAGAAATTCTTCTCTTGTCTTAGGATCGTCCCTGAATGTACCCAGCATGCAGCTTGTTACTGTCATCGATCCTGGCTTTTGTACACCACGCATAACCATACACATGTGACTGAAATGAAATTAAGGAAGGATATAAGTTTGTTTAATATGCAAGATGAATTAAATACGGTCGAATGAAATAAATGTGGTATCATGTGAGTCAGTAACAAAGCCATATTTGGGTAGAATGGAGCCATATTTGGGTAGAACACAGCCATATTTAGGTAAAATACAGCCATATTTGGGTAAAATACAGTCATATTTGGTTAAAATAAGACCATTTTTTGGGTAAAATACAAGTCAAATCGGGTGTAATGAAGTTTTACTTTGCAGATGAAAGATTGAATTAGCCATAGAAATTTAGTTTGTTAAAATCGGTCACTATTTTCTGTCTATATGTATTTACGATTTTGTGGTATAGCTATTGTACTGAAGTGCATCACTAGATAAGGAGCTTTCTTCTTCCTGACAATGAAAATCGTGTTAATAGTTCCCATGGGAATAATAAATGATACATTACATTAATTGATACATTACAATATTCTTTTGCTAAACAAATACCTTATCAAAGAAATACAATCAAAATATGGCAAGAATGTCAAACTCGTACCAAGTCTCCAAATAAGCGTGCAGGCTTTGCAATGGAATATTATGTGGGGACCGATTCCTCAAAAGAACAGTGATGTAAAGAATAATTGAAACGTTTCAAAGTGTAATTCTTTTCAACAGTAAAACCAAAAAATTAAAGTTGAAATTCCTTTGCAAAAAAGTACCCGTGACATCAAACCGTGGCTAGGCCCATTTGCAAAACCTCTTTTGGTGTTCAAAAAAAGAAATTCTGGTTTCAAATGCACTCGACATTTGGACTTTGGGAACTCGGATCTTCGGTGTTTAGTGGAGGACTTTAAAATCCAAGGCATGTGCATTCAAGTTGAGGCTAAACAAATGTAGTTGTACTTTACACTTGGAAAGTACCAATGTCCTATCACTTTGTTCCTTTTTCCAGTCAACACGGGGTTTTTTTTTAAACCCCCATTATGTTTATCATGGTTTAAAAGTCCATCCATGCATGAATATGAATTGAGGGCCTATTTTAGGAATGTTGCAAAAACATTTAACCAAAATCGCTCATAATCATTGAACGGAAAGACTGATTTCGATCAAATAAAATTTTCATATCTAAGTTAGCTTTTCTCCTGTGCAATGAATTTTAAAGAAACGAATTTACAAAGTTAAGGAAAGATGTGCAAACACCCCACGTTTTTCTTACTCCCTCAGCATAGTTTTGCTTCGGTTGCAGCTGAAAACAGATCGTAGAACGAAAGACAGGAGTATAAATGCTCGAAGATATGAACATTGAATCCACAAAGGCGATACTTTGGCGATTGCTTTATTGACAGGGGACATACGAAGAGGTTCCTGTTTGCCAAAGATTGAGAAGATAGTGTTAATCAATATCGATTATGTAAAGAAAGTCCAGATTCCGAGATATATGTACGTATTAATTTAGACTAATCTAAGTCGATAAAAGAGTATTACAGTCCTAGCAAGGCTTTCTATCTCTAAAGATGGCTGGAGCAAATGGTCATTACACTGTTCACTTATTATTATTATATACGTAAATGATGTCCAGATTCTTGGATATATGATTGAATTTAGACTCATCTAAGTCGATAAAAGAGTATTACAGTCCTAGCAAGGCTTTCTATCTCTAAAGATGGCTGGAGCAAATGGTCATTACACTGTTTACTTATTATTATTATATACGTAAATGATGTCCAGATTCTTGGATATATGATTGAATTTAGACTCATCTAAGTCGATAAAAGAGTATTACAGTCCTAGCAAGGCTTTCTATCTCTAAAGATGGCTGGAGCAAATGGTCATTACACTGTTTACTTATTATTATTATATACGTAAATGATGTCCAGATTCTTGGATATATGATTGAATTTAGACTCATCTAAGTCGATAAAAGAGTATTACAGTCCTAGCAAGGCTTTCTATCTCTAAAGATGGCTGGAGCAAATGGTCATTACACTGTTTACTTATTATTATTATATACGTAAATGATGTCCAGATTCTTGGATATATGATTGAATTTAGACTCATCTAAGTCGATAAAAGAGTATTACAGTCCTAGCAAGGCTTTCTATCTCTAAAGATGGCTGGAGCAAATGGTCATTACACTGTTTACTTATTATTATTATATACGTAAATGATGTCCAGATTCTTGGATATATATGATTGAATTTAGACTCATCTAAGTCGATAAAAGAGTACAACACTCCTAGCAATGCTTTTATATCTAAAGATGGCTGGGGCAAATGGAAATTACACTGTTTACTTATTATTATTATATACGTAAATGATGTCCAGATTCTTGGATATATGATTGAGTTTAGACTAATCTAAGTCGATAAAAGAGTATTACAGTACTAGCAAGGCTTTTATATCTAAAGATAGCTGGGGCAAATGGATATTACATTGTTTACTTTTTAGTACTACATACGTAAATGATGTCCAGATTCTTGGATATATGATTGAATTTAGACTCATCTAAGTCGATAAAAGAGTATTACAGTCCTAGCAAGGCTTTCTATCTCTAAAGATGGCTGGAGCAAATGGTCATTACACTGTTCACTTATTATTATTATATACGTAAATGATGTCCAGATTCTTGGATATATGATTGAATTTAGACTCATCTAAGTCGATAAAAGAGTATTACAGTCCTAGCAAGGCTTTCTATCTCTAAAGATGGCTGGAGCAAATGGTCATTACACTGTTTACTTATTATTATTATATACGTAAATGATGTCCAGATTCTTGGATATATGATTGAATTTAGACTCATCTAAGTCGATAAAAGAGTATTACAGTCCTAGCAAGGCTTTCTATCTCTAAAGATGGCTGGAGCAAATGGTCATTACACTGTTTACTTATCATTATTATATACGTAAATGATGTCCAGATTCTTGGAGATATGATTGAATTTAGACTCATCTAAGTCGATAAAAGAGTATTACAGTCCTAGCAAGGCTTTCTATCTCTAAAGATGGCTGGAGCAAATGGTCATTACACTGTTTACTTATTATTATTATATACGTAAATGATGTCCAGATTCTTGGATATATGATTGAATTTAGACTCCTCTAAGTCGATAAAAGAGTATTACAGTCCTAGCAAGGCTTTCTATCTCTAAAGATGGCTGGAGCAAATGGTCATTACACTGTTTACTTATTATTATTATATACGTAAATGATGTCCAGATTCTTGGATATATGATTGAATTTAGACTCATCTAAGTCGATAAAAGAGTATTACAGTCCTAGCAAGGCTTTCTATCTCTAAAGATGGCTGGAGCAAATGGTCATTACACTGTTTACTTATTATTATTATATACGTAAATGATTTCCAGATTCTTGGATATATGATTGAATTTAGACTCATCTAAGTCGATAAAAAAGTATTACAGTCCTAGCAAGGCTTTCTATCTCTAAAGATGGCTGGAGCAAATGGTCATTACACTGTTTACTTATTATTATTATATACGTAAATGATGTCCAGATTCTTGGATATATGATTGAATTTAGACTCATCTAAGTCGATAAAAGAGTATTACAGTCCTAGCAAGGCTTTCTATCTCTAAAGATGGCTGGAGCAAATGGTCATTACACTGTTTACTTATTATTATTATATACGTAAATGATTTCCAGATTCTTGGATATATGATTGAATTTAGACTCATCTAAGTCGATAAAAGAGTATTACAGTCCTAGCAAGGCTTTCTATCTCTAAAGATGGCTGGAGCAAATGGTCATTACACTGTTCACTTATTATTATTATATACGTAAATGATGTCCAGATTCTTGGATATATGATTGAATTTAGACTAATCTAAATCGATAAAAGAGTATTACAGTCCTAGCAAGGCTTTTATATCTAAAGATGGCTGGGGCAAATGGATATTACATTGTTTACTTTTTAGTACTGCATACGTAAATGATGTCCAGATTCTTGGATGTATGATTGAATTTAGACTAATCTAAATCGATAAAAGAGTATTACAGTCCTAGCAAGGCTTTTATATCTAAAGATGGCTGGGGCAAATGGATATTACATTGTTTACTTTTTAGTAATACATACGTAAATGATGTCCAGATTCTTGGATATATGATTGAATTTAGATTAATCCAAGTCGATAAAAGAGTACAACACTCCTAGCAATGCTTTTATATCTAAAGATGGCTGGGGCAAATGGAAATTACACTGTTTACTTATTAGTACTGCATACGTAAATGATGTCCAGATTCTTGGATATATGATTGAATTTAGATTAATCCAAGTCGACAAAAGAGTACAACACTCCTAGCAATGCTTTTATATCTAAAGATGGCTGGGGCAAATGGAAATTACACTGTTTACTTTTTAGTACTACATACGTAAATGATGTCCAGATTCTTGGATATATGATTGAAATTAGATAAATCTAAGTCGATAAAAGAGTATTACAGTCCTAGCAAGGCTTTTATATCTAAAGATGGCTGGGGCAAATGGATATTACATTGTTTACTTTTTAGTACTGGTCCAGATTCCGAGATATATGTACGTATTAATTTAGACTAATCTGAGTCAATAAGAGAGTACTACACCCTTAGCATAGGCTTTCTATCTCTAAAGATGGCTGGGGCAAATGGATATTACATTGTTTACTTTTTAGTACTGCATACGTAAATGATGTCCAGATTCTTGGATATATGATTGAATTTAGACTAATCTAAGTCGATAAAAGAGTATTACAGTCCTAGCAAGGCTTTCTATATCTAAAGATGACTGGGGTAAATGGATATTACACTGTTTACTTATTATTATTACATACGTAAGTAATGTCTAGATATAAATCATACTTCGGCCATAGGCAATAATGCACCGTTATTTGGCCTATATCATGATCAAAATTGTATCTTTACTCACTGTTTTGTTTCATTTATTGGACATCTGAGATTTGGGTTTCTTATGGGCAGTTCTTTACAAAAAAATATGTCTTGTAAGCATACAGTGTGTAAGACTGTAAGACATCTAAGAATAAATCAGCGAGAGACATTCTATTGCATTGCCCATTGGAAGCTGCTGGCAGCACATGTTTATCCGAAAGTGAATGGTATGCATACACTTGTCCAAAACTGGATGGTGTGCACACATTGCACACCATTTCTGCACATTTGTTTCGTTATACATATTAAATATTACAATAAATCCTACATTCTACTATACCTTCCTAATACTGTACAACACTACAGGGACGATGCCAACGGGAGCGAAGGACAATGACTACCCCATGGCCAATAGAAAAGACACGCAACGTTAAACTATATACAATTAAGTACACTACGAACGATTAAAACCTCATGTATACTACATTAGATTCTGCCTAACATCAGATCGCAGGTCAGGTTTGTGATGAAATTTGAAAAAGTCACGAGCGCAGCTCTTCATTGGTTTGAGGTCGCAAACTATGCCCAGCATCTAATGTGAAACAGAACTTACAAAGAAACGTATCATTTGAGTTAAGGGATTTGGTGGTTGTTTGGTATTGAGGTTATAAAGGATCTTAGTGAAACCGACCAGTTTTCTGAATGAAACGTAACTTTTGCACACTTGCACACTTGCGCACATTTGATTGCCTTTGCACACACAACTTTTGTCGATGTCGGGAATTTGATTCTGTTACCACGACAATAAACTCACGAGTAGATTGAACTTCACAGAAAATGCACTCTTTCAGTGTAATTACTCTCACAGCTTAATCTCACGAATCGAGTCGTCTGAATTGAATACACTTGAATAATCTTACGTTCTACTGTTTCAGCTTATATACTGTTTGTAGCGAATGTTCTAGTACATAGTGATCATCGTGATTCAGCTTTATTACTAACTATTGCCTAACATTACGTAAGCTCAGCAACTACTATGTAACTAATTTTAGTACCCCTAGAATGTTCTCGTCAAGTCCCCTAATTTCTAGAACTGTGTCATGCTGGGGCTACTTAACTAAAACGAGACTACGTGTTTACAAGCATGATTAGGCCTAAATGGCGATCTATAAATACGCAATGACTACAGACATAGTTATGATGTTGACGTATGGTTGATTAAGCATGCTGTCAGCTAACTTGGGAACAAAGCGAAGGTAATTAACTGTTTCTAGATTGTTCGAATACCTAGAATGTTCGACAAATTACTCAAATTCTCCACACACTCCCCCTATTTGATCTCAAAGAGAGCAAATATTGATAAAGTTACAGCTGTTCATCTTCTTCTTCTGCCGCAATGATTCTCATTGTCTCTGCTGCATCTGCCGCCGCTCTTCTTCTCGGTCTGAAAGCTCTGGCTTCTGGATTCAGTTGGTCTTGAACTCTTAGTTTGGTCACGTCGCATGACAACTCTAGCGGATACAACTGTTGTACAGCTCTCTCAAGGTATGATTTCCCGGCTCTGAGTTTTGCAGCTCTCACAACTCCGTCTCTACCAGAAATGAGATTTGTGATAATTCCGATACTCCACTTGCCTCGGTTACGTTCCTCTCCTTTTATTAGCACGACATCTCCTTCCTTGAGCGATGGGGTCTTGCTATCATGCTTTAGGTTATGACGTTCTCTTAGCGCTTTTACGTACTCCCCCGTCCACCTTGACCAGAGAGAATCCTTGCATTTCCGCAAATACTTTGCACGATTCCTCAAATCTGTATCCTCTACATCGTCAGCATCTTCCTCTGGTAAGTGGTTTGGAATGCCGAACATCATCACGTTAGGTGTGAGAATAGGCAATTGGACATCGTCTTCGACATAGCTTAAGGGGCGGTTATTCAAGGCAAGTTCAATGTCAAGGATCACTTCCTCAAGTTCACTCCAACTCAAGCATGCTCTTCCCAAAGTTTTGTAGAGAGATTGTTTCACCAGCCCGACCATCCTTTCAAACTGCCCACCCCACCAAGGAGCCTTACTCAAGTTGAATTGCCATTTGATGTGCTGATGGGCCAGAAAGTTTTGAAGACTCTCCTTTCTCATGATTTTCTTCAGCCATTTTGCTCCAGCAACGAAGGTTTTCCCATTATCAGAATAGATCTTTTCAGGCCTTCCTTTTCTGGCAATAAAGCGTTTCAGACTCTTCAGGAATTCTTCTGCTGTTTGATCAGGCAGCAACTCTAAGTACAAGGCTCTTGTGAGGCTGCATGCAAAGAGTAGGATATAGGCTTTTCCTTCTTGCCGTTGTGTGCGTTTGTAGATGATCGGTCCAGCATAATCGACTCCAACTACTTGAAATGGTCTAGATCCTTCGGTCCTGTCAATTGGCAGATTTCCTTCTGGTGGACTCGCAAATGCTCTTGCCTGGAATCTTTTGCATCCGTTGCATTTCCTAATGACTTTCTTCGCCAGTTGTCGAAGTCGAGGAATCCAATAGTCACGACGAATGGACTCCATTGTTAGGCCAACTCCCCCATGCAAGGTTTTGACATGAGCATCCATGACCATTTTTTCACTCAAGAGGGATCTTGTTGGAAGATACTTTGGATAAACACCTTGAATTCTCCCTCTACACTCGTAGATCCCGCTCTCATCTTCTTGTAAGTTCAGTCTCAACTGATCTGCTTTGAATTCTTCAGTATCACTGTAGTGACGTTGCTCCCTTCTCACCCAAATCTTGATCTGCTTGTCAATTTCTTCTGTGGTCAATGGTCCAGATAGTCTCTCTGACTTATTTGATTTACAGTTGTGAATGAATCTAGCAATCCATGTGGTTATTCGCATCGACTTCCAATAACTGTGCCTTTCAAGAATCCTCAGCAATTCGTCTTCGAATTCTACTGCAACACCCAGAACTTCTTTTGTCAGTTTTGCTTCTGCTTCTGTGTCATGATTTGGCTCCGTTACTATGTCTCTGGGCCATTGTTCAGTCATTGACAGCCAGTTTGGTCCAATCCACCAGCTTTCCTGTAGTTTCGCAGCTGCTGCTCCTCTGCTAGCTACATCAGCAGGATTCTGTTCAGTTGGTACATATCGCCACTGTATGAAACTCTTCTCTTGAATTTTCCTCACTCTGTTAGCCACGAATTGCTTGTAGTTACCGTTCCCTCTGATCCAGTGTAGTGCGACTGTACTGTCAAGCCATCCGGTTACTTGTCGAACTGGAAATCCATCCAACGCATCCTTGACGCTCTGTGCAAGATTTGCCGCCATATGAGCAGAAACAAGTTCGAGTCTTGGAATGGTCACTCCTTTCTTTGCTAAACGAGATCTTGCAGCTACAAGTCCTTGACTCAGTCCTGACTTTTGATGTACGACTGCATAGACGACTGCTGCAGTTCCTGTTCCACTCGTGTCACCAAATACATGCAAATCAATTGCTTCGATCTGCTCTTGATGCGCTACAAGGCTTCGTGGCAATTCAACTTCCAATGGTAAATTCTTCTCAAACTTCTCCCACTGTTTATGTATGACATCTGGAAGGTCTTTATCCCATGGTACGCTCTCGTCACATGTGGCTCGGTAGACTTCTTTCCCAGTCAAGGTTATTGGTGATACCAGTCCAAGTGGATCGAAAATTGAAGCAAGAAATCGCAAGATACCTCGCTTTGTGACATCTGCTTTCTCTTGTGGAAATGTGACTTTTAGTGTGTCACTCTGCTTGTTCCAGGTTAGGCCCAGCATCTTTGTTTCATTCGCTTTTACTCCTAGTTGCTGTTTGGCATAGGTATTCTCTCCATCAGAACCTGCATCTTCACCCTCTAACTCTGGGATATTTGAATGCCATTTATGCAGTTTGAATTGTGCTCTCCCAAAGATTTCCACCGCACGGTGTTTCAGATGTTGTGCTTCTTGGACATTGTTCGCACCAGTGATTACGTCATCGACATAGAGTGACTTCCAAATCTCCTTGACTTCTTCTGGATACTCAGCTTCGCAGCTCCTTAGATGTTCCTCAATGGTGCCTCCCAAGAGAAATGGACTTTGAACAAGGCCAAATAGAGCCCTCGTGAAACGATAAACTTCAACTTTTGATGGATCTTTGTCCTTTATCCAATGAAATCTTAAGGCGTCCCTGTCTTCTTCCCGGATCCTCACTTGCAGAAAGGCCTTCTTCAGGTCTCCCGTCAGTGCAACTGGCTTGAATCTGTTTCGCACTAGGACAGCCCACATTAGATTTTGCAGAGGGGGTCCCGTCTCCAAGCAATCGTTTAATGATGGGGCATTGTCACTTGCTCTCGCCGATGCGTCATAGACAATTCGTGTTTTTGTACTCTCTGCTTGCTCTCTCACCACTGGTTTGTGCGGTATGTAGAACTCTCTTCCTTTTGCCTCTGATGGTGCTTTTTCGACAATTCCCTCTTCTAATTGCTCTTGAATGATCTGGTCGTATTCTTCGAGTAGTGCTGGATCTCTTTTGAGTTTTCTCACCAGGCCTGAAAGTCTCCCCAAGCTTCCACTCTGATTGTTTGGAAGGGGGGCATGTCCACTTTTCCACAGTAAGCCAGTCTCATACCATCCTTCCGGGCTTCGAGTCAACTGCTCCTTGAAGTCTTCGAATACTGTTGCTTGGTCATCTGATGCTCTGTCTTCTAATCCCAACACATCCAATTTGCACAGGTCTTCGTAATCAGCTGTTGAGCTTCTGGTAAGGTAGATACTGCTCAAGTCAGCTTCTTTTCCTGGTGACATTACTGTCCATCCCAATGCTGTCAGTTCGGCCACTGGTTCGCCAGGATCTCCTATTCTTGGTTTAGTCTCGGTTTTGATTTTGGCATACTCGCTTGCACCAACAATCATGTGTATAGGCAGCTCAGGTTTTCTGTCCTTGTCATCCATGATAACTTCTTTCAGATGCTGATGTCGTTCAATGAGACGTCCATACTGCGGATTTGGAAGTGAAAGCAGAACTGCTTTGTCTACTTTAGTCACTGTAGCCATCATCTCAAAAGCATTCGTGATGCTTGCAACTTGCACGTGGTAGATTTCAACCTTCTTGCTGGTAGTATGCATCATCATGTCAATTCGCCTTGTTTCTTTTCTGACAGGTCTCTTCCCGATTCGTTCTGCTAGCGTCGCTGAAATGTATGAGCTCCCAGCTCCAGTGTCAAGTAATGCTCTGCATTTAACGCCATTCACCTTCACTACGACGACTGGGTAAATCACTGAGCCTTCACCAGTTGCTACCATAATTTGCTGATTATCTTTGTCGCAAATTGAAGTGTGATGTTTACCACTGCATCTCTGACATGTAACTTTACTCCTGCACTCTGTTGCTCTATGTTTTTCTCCAGTGCAATTGAAGCAGAGTTTCTTCACGCTCAACAATCGCTTCCGTTCAGTGACGCTCTTCACTTTCTGACATTCGCTTGACTTGTGTTCGGTTGAATCGCAGTACGCACATGGCCTTGGTTTCCACTCGTGCTGTTTCACTTGGAAAAACCTCTCCCTTCGCTGCTGTTTGTTCACTTTGTCGCTTGACTGATAATCGCTGATAATGACTGGATTTCTCTCACACCATTTTCGTAACGCTTCGATCAGCTGAGGAAATCCCCACTTCTGCCAATTGTCGTCCATTCTCACAAGATCTGCTCTGATTGCTGGGAGCTTGTCAAGGGTCATCCTCACATATCCATTTACTTCAATAAGTTTCCCCATCGTTTCCAGTGCTTGAACACTTGTCACCAACTTTTCGTAGAATTCATGTACTCTCCCTGGCTGCGATCCGTGGACGGTCTGCAAGGACATCAGTTTCTGGACATGGGCATGGACAATTTCGCTTGGCTCACCATACTTCGTCTTCAAAATTTGTTTTGCTCGCTCATACCCCTCCGTTGTAAATGGAAGCCCATCAATAGACAGTCGCACTTTGGGTATCACCAACTCCTTGAGGTATGAGAACTTGGCCACTTGTCCTATCTCTGCCTTGTCGATTTCTGTCTCGAACTGATTCCAAAATCGCTGCCAATCCAAATGAGTTCCTTGGAACTTGGTAATGATCAGCTTTGGTAACTTTGCATGAATGTTCTTGTCTGCTTGTGTCTGAAGCCTTTCTTGTGTCCTATCCAGCTGTTTCTCCATGTCTTGCTTCATTTTCTGCTTTGCCTCCTCTATTCTGAGCTCTTGATCATATTGACGCTGCCTCTTCACCTCTTCGATCTCCTCTTCCCTTCGTCTCTCTTGATCTCTTTCACGTTCCTTCAAAGTTTTGATTTTCTGATCGATTTCTTCCACTATTTCCTCGTAGACAGCCATACGATCATCTGTTTCTTGGCTCCACTTTTGGACATCTTCCATTTTGTCGTCTTTCTGGATCATTTGCTTCTGAATTTCCAACTTCATTCCGTGTATTTCGTCTGTTTGACTCTCCATAGCTTTCAAATGACGTTCAAGTGGTCTTACAGCGTTCTTATCCAAGATTTTTGGTGTTTCATCACTTGTAAACTTCAGCATTTGCACCATGCCATCGAATGTTTTCTTCAGTTTCTCGATGTCTCCCATTTTCTCTCACGTTGTGATTCCGACTGTTACTCTCTTCGTTTCGTTTTGAAATTCTCTGTTCTTGTGTTTGCTTCTAAGATTTTTGTCACCAAGCTCCCATCTGGGGTGCCACTTTGTCGGGAATTTGATTCTGTTACCACGACAATAAACTCACGAGTAGATTGAACTTCACAGAAAATGCACTCTTTCAGTGTAATTACTCTCACAGCTTAATCTCACGAATCGAGTCGTCTGAATTGAATACACTTGAATAATCTTACGTTCTACTGTTTCAGCTTATATACTGTTTGTAGCGAATGTTCTAGTACATAGTGATCATCGTGATTCAGCTTTATTACTAACTATTGCCTAACATTACGTAAGCTCAGCAACTACTATGTAACTAATTTTAGTACCCCTAGAATGTTCTCGTCAAGTCCCCTAATTTCTAGAACTGTGTCATGCTGGGGCTACTTAACTAAAACGAGACTACGTGTTTACAAGCATGATTAGGCCTAAATGGCGATCTATAAATACGCAATGACTACAGACATAGTTATGATGTTGACGTATGGTTGATTAAGCATGCTGTCAGCTAACTTGGGAACAAAGCGAAGGTAATTAACTGTTTCTAGATTGTTCGAATACCTAGAATGTTCGACAAATTACTCAAATTCTCCACATCGAGAACTGCCATGCTTTGCAGAATGGGAGATTGTCACATATGCAATGAAGATAAAACTTCTCACAGAGATAACTGTGTTTGCTACGCAGAAACGCTGAACAATTAGCAAACTTGAGAATAAAGTAGGATGTAAAAAATTGGTGCAGACAAAGAATATTTTCGCTTCCACTTTGAATTTCAAAACAAGGTGAATCAAAGGACCTGAAAGGCTGCTATGAATCTGTGTGCTCATGCAGTCGGGTATACTTGCATTGTCTTCGCATGCTAAGAATGACGCTCCTTCACTAAAATTATGGCCTCAGCTGTTTCCCATCCCACAACAATCGGACGTTGACGGCACAATGAAAGCGTCTTGACCGCCGCCAACGCTATGGAGATTCAGTGAAAAGGAAATGAATAATAACGAAATTAAATACTCAAGTTTGCTAATCTCAAGTTTGCTAAAGATAACCTACCTTGTAGGAGTTGCGTTTATTCCCGCTACTGTACCGTGACCCAGTACACAGAGTCTGTCCTGCCAAGATCAACATGACGTATAAATAAGTTTGTGTTTTCAAATTCCAGTGTTGATGTAATACGAGATCAACTGTTACACGAGTTAGCCACAGCGCTTCATCATAAAAAATACATTTTTGGTCGTTCTCTGCTGATGTGACAAATAAAAAAGTTTGAAAACAGTGATTTTATGTATAACAATAAACAGCAAAGCTTTCAAAGGGTTAAATTTCATGACACTATGTCAGAGGGGATTGAGTTAAGTCAGTTTTGAAGGCTTTAGCAGGCCTTACTTTATTTTTATTGCGGAAAACATTGAAAAAATCACAAAAATCTCAAAAATCTCCGTTGTACCACAAAAATAAGAATAACCATAATTCTTCGTTGAGTACGATTTAGAACAAATTTCCAGAAGATTGACATCCATTGATAGAAACTTGCATAAATAGTTGCTTTAATTTTGAAATTTCTTTGGTAAATACATTTCCCCCCAATTTCTACAATGCAACTGTTGAATTTTTGAAAAGATTTTTAAAGATATGAATTTTGCAAATTTCCACCATTATGAATTACATAAAAATAAACCAAAATATAAATATTTCCAATCATTGTTGCAATTACCTAAAAGTACATGACTAGAGGATTGAAATAAGACCAAAATGAAAATTTTCGGACCTTTCTGAGCAGAGAAATATTGCTTTTAAAATTCAATTCAGGCAACGTTATTCCGGAAGTGCTTACGTAAACAAATCAAAAACAATTAGGTCCAACTTCAAAGATAATTTTCTTAGCTATCCTTTGTCCACTTTTTAACATGTTTGCGTTTCATAAACATTCAGGGTATACTTGATGGTATGGACATGAAATAAATTCAAATTTTGAAACTTCATATTTTGGTATTTATTCCAAACTTTCTTTTATTCCGGATCACTGTGCAATGGTCCAAAGGATCCGGTAGATGGAACATGCCTACACGCAGGGTAAGACAGAGCATAGATTACAAATCTTTAAAAAGATTGGTGCAAAATTCAGTGACCTATTTCTTTGAACTGAATAACTTCAAAGAAACTTTAGCTATTTTGCTATGATTCTTCTGTTTGACTTTTCTGAAATCTTCAATATTTTCAGAATTAGACTGTTTTTCTCCTCTTGCAAGAATTCAAGAAAAATTTTCAAAAAAAACTTAAAACCGTCGTAATTTCCAAACTGTTTGATTCAACATGAAATAATTTCGAAGAGAAATATACTTTATGTATGCCTACAATATGGCATCAAGCTAAAGTCGGTCAATCTTCTGGTTTATTATTTAGAAATTTTATGACACCATATCCTCAAATGTGCTGAAATGTAAAATACACTGTAATTTGGAAAAATATTCAAAATTTCCGAAAAGTCCAACGGTAGAATTATAGATAGCTAGCTAAAGTTGCTTTTAAGCCATTCAGTTAGAAGAAATGGGTCACATAATTTTACACCCATCTTTTAAAGGGGCTCCGTCGTCAAAATATAAACAAAACGATGATTTTTGCAGTTTTTTGAAAGGTGATATCACACAGGATTTTCGTATTTTTTTCAAAATGAAAGTTGCTGTTTGAGCATTAATCATTGTACTTCACTAAGGAACAAACGAAACATTCATATCTTCTACGATTGCTCGGATACAAGTGGATTTTCAACGGTCACTTTTTTGTGGCTTGGGTGAAGCCACCAAACAAACTGCAGAGAACAATGGATGAACAATGGTTAATCCCCGACACGTGCGAGTTTACGGATTTGTTTACTGTTTGACGACGGAGCCCCTTTAAAGAGCCACTGCTAACCATGATCCTTTGTGGCGCCAAGGTCGACTTTCGTATTATCTGAAAGTCGTTTCTGGCCTAAATTCACTTTGCCTTGCTTTTCATTCGGCACACAAATGATCATGTTTAACATTGGGTTTTTAGCGTAGACAAAAGCATAGAGTCCAAGAGTTGATATTTCCCTTTATCCAATTTCAAAGGGTCCTTTGCAACGGACATACCTTGCATACCTCGCACGTGCCATCTCTAGTTGCACAGCAAAGAATGCTCGCAAAGCCTCTTGGTTAGCAGAGGGTCTTTAATGTCGATTTAAAGATTTGAAACCTATGCCGTAAGACAGTGGACTGAATGAGATGTATGGATGCTGTGATGATTACTGACATCAAAGAGGTTGAAAATAGAATTACGACAGATGGAGAGACATGGAAAAAGAAAACAGCCTACAAAACGGGAGATATGCAGGAGAAAGAGTAAGGATAGCTAAAGAGTAGGTATTGGTGACAAGATCAGTGAAGACATTCTACCAGGAAGGAAGTGGAAAACAAAGAAAAGATTTAAAAAATCCGAAAAAAATCAACTTTTCCAGTCAAGCCCACGGGATGGAAAATATTGCTGAATTTCGACAGTTGTTTTTCAGCCTATTTATAGCGGCCACTGAACTATGCTATAGCTGGGTGGCGCCAGAAATCTTCGACGGAGGGGCTTGAGCTTCCGACAGGGGGTGGCAAAAAATGCAGTGTTCTTACGTCATTTTGCCAAATTTCCTCCGACAAGAACCAAACATTTCCTCCGACGGGGGGAGGCTATAGCCCCCCTAGCCCTCTCTTGGCACCAACCCTGGAAGTAACATGTTGTCAAAATATTCTCTTTCATATACAACAGAAGCGATAAACTCAACTGAAGCGATAAAACAGCAACAACAGCGAAAGTTAGAGGGACTTATATGTAATGAGTCTACTTCCGGTCGTCATCAAGCGCAGGAAACGGCGCACTTTATTGCTCCTAGAAACCAGAATTCTTTACACCATCTCTTTACAAGATAAGGAAATGAAGTGCAGTTTCGGCGCAAAAAACTGCGGGAAAGCAATGCCTGTTAGCATGAAATTATATTGATAAGATGTTTTGAAATATTTTGAGATAGGCCAACAATTGCGCAGCTATTTGATGATAAGGCAGCTGACCACCTGCCCAAATTCCTGTCGAAAGTGATTATTCATACGAGTACGAGGTCAGTGTTGACATACAGCAATCATGATAAAATCAGTGTGCAAGGCAGATTGATAGCATACAGCTCGGAGATTTGAGCGAGGTGGATCAAAATCGAAGAGAGAGAACCTTGCTACCATTACGCAGTGTTGTAATCGGTAAT
Organism: Aurelia coerulea; assembly: GCA_039566865.1. Taxonomy (NCBI): domain Eukaryota; kingdom Metazoa; phylum Cnidaria; class Scyphozoa; order Semaeostomeae; family Ulmaridae; genus Aurelia; species Aurelia coerulea. The sequence continues at coordinate 4,536,352 of CM076945.1, read as the reverse complement.
CCAAAGGTGATCTCACAACTCGTTTGAATACTCTACCGACATGGTTAACCCAATATTGCAAAGTTTCTTGGCCTTGAAAAAATTAAGAGCGCAAAGAAATGACGGTGAAGGAGATCGAGAAAAACGAGGGCTGAGAAGAAACGAATCGAATGAATCTTCGTCGTCTAATCGATCGGACAGCAGTCGATCGGACAGTAGTATGAGTTCCACAAAAAGCATCGATAGCTACACTATATCGCCTTTATACCGAAAGAAACGAAGACATGCTATATGTGAAGAAAATGTGAGAGAATATTACACACTTTGGTATGCAAATGACGATAAATTGAAACAAAGAAATCATCATAGCAAACATTGAGCTTGATTAAAGTATGTCTCAGATCAGTTGTCATGTTGAAATGCCTGCGAATAAAAACAATTGAAAACTCTTGGGTAAGTAAATTGCGTTATCGCGGATTTCAAGTGACACTTAATCTGAGATTTACAATCGTCAAAGAAATCGTGTCACTGTCGAACGAAAGGACAAAAACGTAGCTGTACCAAAAGCGAAGACAAGCAAAATGTGAAGAGAATGTCAGATAATATGAGACACTTTGGTACGTAATGGGATGAAACAAGTGCATCTTCATCACAAACACTGAGCCCAGATCAACTGCACAAGAGACTGTGTCTCCCGCAAAATTTCTGTAACAACAGGACATCAATGTAGCTATGCTCAGTCTCACTTTACAAAAATGATACAAGTAAGACAAGAAAAAGGAATACACCATAAATTAGCTCATCGTTGCTTAGAAGATCATATTACAGGAACCAGGTGATGATGATGATGATGATGATGATGATGATGATGATGATGATGATGATGTGATGATGATGATGATGATGATGATGATGATGATGATGATGATGATGATGATGATGATGATGATGAACTTTGTGTAAGAAAGAACGCAGACAACAACGATAAAGCAAATGATACACTATCCACATGCAGAACAATCACACACAAAACATTCAGACTCGTGCGAAATAAACTGTTGGAATTCAAAATAATTGTATTCGAGCTATGATTCGAGAGGCAACGGCACTGCAGCAGGTACATTGAAGTACAAAAGTTTCGGACGGTAAAGATTTCGGACAAAATTGTTTCTGAGACATTTCGTCCATCATGATCAACCTATGCAAATGTAAACCCTTTCAGGCGAAAGATTTGATCAACAGTTCTTCAAAAATTGTCCGAAATTTTTTGCTTGGAGTTTTTGTCCGAAGCTTTTCTGTCCGAAACATTTGGATATTGATGCAAACAACCAATGTCCCGCTGTGAACAAAATTAATGAACACAACTTGCCTTGCTTTGCTGTCCAACATCAACCAGATTAAAAAAAATGTTACATGGTTCTCAGTGATGCAATCCGTATTTAGCAATGACCAACAGCTTATAAAATACTGGTAGAACACTAAATCTGATTATCTTATCAAATTGTCAGTACAGGTTCAAATTCTTAGTTTCTGATAACAAATGCACTCATTTTTTTTTATAAGAAACTGCTTATAAGAAACGGTAGGCTCCATTTTTCGAAAGCTAAGAAACAACCCTACCTGAATTGAAACAGCTAAGAAACTTCTGTAATCTTCAGTTTTAATTTTCCTATCACATTCAAAAAATATGTTGACATTGTACAGTTAAAGCAACTGTTTGGACTTATGTTGAGTGCGAATCATGTTATTTACTCGTTTGAGAGACTTACTAAGTAATTTGGGAGCCCTTTACACAAGAAAATCAACTCTAAACTTCCGGCAATAAAATATAAGAAACACGTAAGAAACTTTTGGTAGCAAAATGACCCAAAAATTTAAGAAACTGCCTACCAGCCGCGGACCTTAGTTTCTTAAAAAAAAAATGAGTGTACGTGTTTTCACAGCTCCAAAAGCAACTAACCATTTTGTCTGCTGTAGATCAATAGAATAAGAATTTTCTAATTTGCCGCAAAGTTACTAACTGCAAAAATGATTTGGAATAATAGCATTTAAGAAATATATTGGTGTGAGACATCACTGTTTACAAAATATCGATAGCAGAGTCCATGGAAGCGACTAAAACTGATGAATTTTCGGAAAGCCTTGAACCTCTTTCTAGCCTGTGAACGGCTTTTAGGGAAGAAAACATTATTCCAAGTAGCTATAAATTATACTGACACATCAGTTTGCCGCTTGGTGGTAGTTAAAACAAATGATTACGAAAATCCATCATTCTTCATGTGTTAATAAAGGGAATAACTTGAGTTAAAAGATGAGATCTCACGGACGCAAGGCGAAAGCAAAGCCAAAGAGAACAATAAAGTGTTTTGGTTTCTCTTTGTCATATTTATAGCCGGACGCTATATAGCTCAGGTTATTCACTTTAAACACGTAAAACAACTGACTGTAGCACTGGCCAAACGACCAAACATTGTTTCGCTTGCCAAAACATTTCAGATTTGCTTGCTAAACAAAGTTTTCATGGCTAAACATGTCGTAAAACATGCTTGACAGGCAGCATCAAACAGAATTAGAGAGGCACCGTTTTTTAAATCGTTCAAAACACAAATCAAGTTCAGAATTTGTGAGGCACGAGGTAGCCACTCAAATGGCACACACGTTGTCGGGGCACCAAAAGGTAGTATTTCATTCATCCATACGAGTTCTAGGTAGAAAGTTTTGTGCATAACAAATAGATTGTAAAATAAAGACGAAACAAGAAATTAAATGACACAGTAAAACTGTTAGCAAATTAGATGTTTTTAATGCAGACCATGGGTTAGAGTAGGTAGACTTTTCATAATGGATGTAAATATGCTTAACGACATTTTATTTCGATGAAAAAATTGTCTCATCGTTTCGTAAACAACTTCTTAGTAATTATAACTGTAGAGTTTGATATGAAAAAGCTTCTGCTCCTTTGCAAAGCATTTGTTCGAAAAATTTTCTTGTTGCGTGCCTGCAGTTGTACAACGATAAACAAGCAAATAAGTCAAATATGGGAGCTTTGGTGTGCTTTATTTCCATTCGCATCAAAGTGCTTATATTTTAAAGTATTTATTATCTGAATCTCTAAAGGTACTTGCTGTTTGCTAATAAAAAATTCATCAAAGATGAAATAAATCTCTCTCAGCTCAGTCAAAGTTATACTCTCTAAAGAAGTCAGCTGCTGGATAATCTACATCAATAAATGCGACTGGAAAAAGACGTCGTGAAAAACATCTAGCAGAGTCATCTGCTACTTTGAGATTAGCTTTGGTGAAGGGTGTGGATATGATGTCTGAGCATGGGCAATAGTGCACCATGGATGTGGCCTATGATATTATCAAGATTGTATTCTTACTCATTCTCTGTCACGGGATTGCAAGTAAAACTTGATAATGGTGCGTTTCCTTCGTTCTTCTCGTCACACAAAATTTCGATTGAATGCCACCATGACTGAAACAGTTCGAACCGTATTTCGCACTTGAGCTCCTAAGTAGCGATTGGTCTCATTTCAAATTTTCACTCCGAGGACCTGTTTACATGGGAGTTTTCAGCCCGGGCTGAAAATTTCAGCCCATTTAGGGCCTGTTTACATGGGAGTTTTCAGCCTGGGCTGAAACTTCAGCCCTGCTACCCGAGGTGAAAATACTTTGCCATTACATGGAGAGAAATATTTACAATAAAAACGAAATTTGCTATAAAACCTAAACTAATTACAATTTGTCATAAATAAACGAAAGAAAAACGAAAAGAGCTGGTGAATGAATTCATGTTTGCACCTTCTTTTCAAAAGATCTCTCAGGGTTGAAGAATATCTGACTTCAGTGCCAAGACTGTTCCAAATTTTGGCGCATCGGTACGAGAAGCATTTCTGCCCCCCTGCCGATTTTAATAATGGCAATCTGAGATCGACTTCAGCGTTTTTAAAAGAACGAAGGTAACAGTTGTTGACTCTCGTGAACATGTCTTTCATATAAGAAGGCACGTCCTCATTAAGGAATCTGAAGACCATTTTCTAAGCTTCCAAATCAATCAGCTCCCTGACAGCGGGACATGTAAGCACTCGAATAACTGGTGAAGCAGTCGCATCAAATGGACTGTTGGTGACGAGTTTTGCAGCCCGATTTTAAAGTTCTGCAATTTTTCAATGGCAGTCACCCCATCATTTCCCCAGACAGGACAGCAATAACTAAAGTAAGGCTCCACTAAACTCTTATACATTGTCTTGAAAGTTGAAATCGGAAGGTACTGCTTGGCATAACGAAGTATACCAATACCTCTCGAGATCTTATTAGTTGTTAGGGCCAATTGAGATGTCCATTTAAGTTGATGGTCAACATGAACACCAAGGTATTTGACCTCCTTTACCAACTTCATATCCTCGGAACCAATCTTAAGGTGTGGTTTAGTTGAATCGACAGAGTCTATTATTCGCAGCTTGCCATTACTTCCTATAATCATTGCTTCAGTCTTAGCTACGCATAAAGACAACTTATTTCGTTCAAGCCATCCTTTCAAAGCTTCTAAGTCAGCATAAACTACCTGATTAATTTCCGAAACAGATTCAGAGACATTTGTGTCATCTGCATGCATGGATTTAAGGGAATTTTTCAAACAACAAGAAAGATCATTAATATAGACCAGAAAGAGAAGTGGTCCAATACATGAACCTTGTGCATTGATCAATGGCATGGGCAAAGATCTTTGGGGCATGCACGAATTTACAAAGGAAAAATGAAGGACAATGACTCTGAAATTGCTACTGCGCAGATTCCAAAGTTCTTAGACGGGGGTCTAGCTCTTCTGGAGAATAGTCTAAAGATTTTCACTGATAGTATCCCGAAAAAGTCATTGCAGAGTTGAGGAACATTTGAAGCATTTTAACCTGGGTAGTCTGGTACCCAAGATAGTGGCATTACAAAATTTGATAAGAAACCCCATTTGCAAAAGTTTGTTCCAAAAAGGTCGCGTTTTTTCCAACTCGCGAGAGTTTCTTTCAGCGAAAGTTTTTTCTTTTAAAGTAATTAATCCCCCGCCATGGCTTTTTCAATTTCGGTACCAGAAATATGTCATCTCCAATTGATCGAATAGCTTAAAGGCAGTCTATCACGCATTTGATTGGCTGCTAGTGACAATACGAAGAATAAGACATTTTAATGGCTGCTAATCCTACTGACATTTTACGGCCGTAGAAAGTGAGAACAATCAGCTCTCCTTTGCTTCAAATTCACGGATTTACAAAGAAATCTGTTGCGTTGAGCTCTGACTTTGTCGCAGCCAATGAGATACGTGATAGATTGCCCTCAACTGACATTCTACCGGGTGTCCCAAAATGAAATATCATTGCTTACATGTCCATAACCACTGAACCGATTTTCAAAAACTTTGTTTTATTTGATTGCATAAAGGCTAAACTGTATTTTAAGATGTTGGTTGTGGTTTACCACGGCGTTTTCATGTCGAAAAGAAGATCGATAAACCAGCTCAAATTCAAGCCTTAGATGGCATGAGAAAGAAACGGCCTATTTTTCCAGTCAACAATTTAGATGTGATACAAAAGGCTGAACTTGTATTCGTATTCTCTGAACTCAGTATTAACAGAATCTGTATTCTCTGAACGACATATAAGTTCAGCCTTTTGCATCACATCTAAAATATTGACTGGAAACCTAGGCCGTTTCATTTTCATGCCATCCAAGGCTTGAATTTGAGCAGGTTTATCAATCTTCTTTTCGACTTGAAGACATCGGCCTAACCACAACCAACATCCTCGAATACAATTTAGCCTTTCAGATATCGGATAAAACAAAGTTTTTGAAAATCGGTGCATTGGTTATGGACATATAAGCAATCAAACGATAATACATTATTTTTGGACACCCGGTATGAAAATGATTGCTGGTGTTTAATTCCTGACACTTGATCACAAAAATCATAACCATTTATAGATTAAGATACTATATAACTAATGACTACCAGACGACAAAGTTTCGGTCTAGCGGAGATAAATGATGTGTACATGTTCGAGAAAGCGCAGCGTAGGTCGATAAATTATCAAAAAAACAAATATTGGAATGATATACAATGTATTATTGACGATTCTTCTTCCGTCTCTAAATCTTTGACCTTCATAGCAGACAGTGTGGGAGGACGAACTTGAAAAACAAAATCTATTTCTGGCACTTTATCCTCCGAAAATTTGATATGAGAAACGTCATCGATATCGTCATCGAAAACAATAATTCAGAAAGATGGTATGACTTCTCAAATGTTTCGATTTTCATCTTCTTCAACAACTGTTCTTTCAATGACTTGCGGACCTAGCTAAAAACCTAGATTACAATAGGGTAACAAAAGAAACAACTTAACAAAGGGACCTAGCTAATGCTCATTTTCCAAACTGAACAGCACATTCTCAACAGCACATCTGGCTCCTGTATCAAGTCCATCTTTCTCTAAGCGTTTGCTTCTCTTCGCGATTCCGGCCCATCCTCTTTTTAAAGTTCAGTTGAGAACATATGTATTAGCAAGGTTTCTTTGTTAATTTGTTTCTTCTGTTACCCTATTGTAATCTAGGTTTTTATGTGGGTCCCCAAGTCATTGAAAGAACAGTTACTGAAGAAGATGAATATCGACACGTTTAAGAAGTCATGGTATATTTCTGAATTATCTTTAAAGATTTTATATGCTCAGGTGAATTGGCTCTTGAATTATCGTCATCGATAATCAGCTATCCCAAAAAAGTACTCCTGTTTGAAAATCACCAAACTTTGACTGCACGGCTGATCTTTAAACTTATTTATCTTGGCAAGAAGCAATTAAGTTTGGCAAGTAGTAAAAACACAAATAGCCATAAATTCCAGGGTGTCATTTCAAAAAATGGGGTATGGAAACTTGCTTCAAAGTGAGCCAACATCTTGTCCAATTTTGCTCAGTTGCAAGAATATCATAAATTGCTTGAAATGATTTGAATTCATTTTTTGCTGCAGCAAGCAATATTTGCTCAAGGGACGTAGTACGGTTTACATACTGCAAGTTCTTTCTCCTTTTACGCCATAATCACATTGAAGCCACAACCATCTACCGGGCGAAGATGGTTCACAATATGTCACCAGCTGGTTCATTTTTGCACAATTGCAAGAATATTTGCAAATATCTAAAGTGAATAATCTGAATAAAAGATGAGATCTCATAGATTTATTTATAGCCTATTGTATTTGATAATCCAGCTCGTGGCGAATGAAAGCAATGCTAAAAAAAATAATATAGGGATTAGGTGTTTCTTTGTCTTATTTATAGACAAGAGCTATATATCTCAGGTCATTCACATTAAGTGACTTGCATTTATTTTTTGCTGCAGCAAGCAATATTTGCTCATATTACGCCATAGACGCCATTACCAGGTCAAGAGGGCTCATTATATGTCAGCAGCTGCTCCATTTTTGCACCATTGCAAGAATATTTTCAGATACTTAAGTGATTTTAATTCATTTTTTGCTGCAGCAAGCAAAATTTGTGGAAGGCATTTAGTACAAAGAACATACTGAAAGTTCTTCTTTTACGCCATCATCACCTTGAAGCCACTACCAGGTGAAGATGGTTTACAATATGTCAGCAGCCGGTTCATTTTTGCACAATTGCAAGAATATTTGCAAATATTTGAAGTGAATAACCTGAGTTAAAAGATGAGATATCAGAGATCTATAAATAGCCTGTTGTATTTGATAATACAGCTGACGGCGAATGAAAGCAATGCTAAAGAAAACAATATAGGGATTAGGTGTTTCTTTGTCCTATTTATAGACAACAGCTATATATCTCAGGTCATTCACTGTAAGTGGCTTGCATTTATTTTTTGCTGCAGCAAGCAAAATTTTTTCAAGGCAGTCAGTACGATGAACATACTGAAAGTTCTTTCTTCTTTTACGCAACAATCACCTTGACGCCATTACCAGGTCAAGACGGTTCATACTATGTCAGCAGCTGCTCCATTTTTGCACCATTGCAAGATGTTTTCAAATATTTAAGTGATTTGAATTCATTTTTTGCTGCAGCAAGCAAAATTTGTTCAAGGCAGTTAGTACGATGAACATTCTGAAAGTTCTTTTTTTATGCCATAATCACCTTGAGGCCGTTACCAGGTGAAGACGGCTCATAACATGTCAGCAGCTGGTTCATTTTTGCACCATTGCAAGAATATTTTCAAATATTCAAGTGGCAGGAATTTATTTTTTACAGCAGCAAGCAAATTTGTTCAAGTAAGATGATCTAGTGAAAGTTTGCTCCGGTTTGTTTCTTCTTGCACCTTATTTTCACCTTTGAATAGCAGCTGGATGATAAGAGTTTTTTAATCAAAGGCACAGATTCAAAACTGTGCTTGGTTTTAAGAAAGATTTAATTACAGGATGTGTCAAAATCTGCACAAATTTGGAACGGCTGCAACGGATGAGCTTTGATTTCAGAGGTCAAACTTTGTCAAAGTGATAATCGCTATCAATGCCAAATAAATTTAAATCAAGTAGATCAAGAAAATCAAGCCAAATCAAGCAAATCAAATCAAATCAAGCCAATTCAAGTCAAGTCTTGTAAATCAAATCAAATCAAGCCAACTCAAATCAAGTAAATCAAGTCAAATCTTGTAAATCAAGTCAAATAAAGCCAAATCAAGTCAAATGTCGTCAATCAAATCAAAGCGAATCAAGTAAATCCAGTCAAATCAAGTCAAATCAAGTCAAGTCTTGTAAATGAAGTTAAAAATCAAGTAAATCAAGTCAAATCAGCCCAAATAAAGTCAAATCAAGTCAATTGAAGCCAAATCAAGTCAAATATTGTAAATCAAATCAAATCAAGTAAATCAACCCAAATCAAGTCAAATCAAGTCAATTGAAGCCAAATCAAGTCAAATATTGTAAGTCAAGTCAAATCAAGTAAATCAAGTCAAATCAGCCCAAATAAAGTCAAATCAAGTCAATTGAAGCCAAATCAAGTCAAATATTGTAAATCAAATCAAATCAAGTAAACCAACCCAAATCAAGTCAAATCAAGTCAATTGAAGCCAAATCAAGTCAAATATTGTAAGTCAAGTCAAATCAAGTAAATCAAGTCAAATCAGCCCAAATAAAGTCAAATCAAGTCAATTGAAGCCAAATCAAGTCAAATATTGTAAATCAAATCAAATCAAGTAAATCAACCCAAATCAAGTCAAATCAAGTCAATAGAAGCCAAATCAAGTCAGATATTGTAAATCAAGTCAAATCAAGTCAAATCATGTCAATTGAAGCCAAGTCAAGTCAAATATTGTAAGTCATGTCAAATCAAGTAAATCAAGTCAAATCAGCCCAAATAAAGTCAAATCAAGTCAATTGAAGCCAAATCAAGTCAAATATTGTAAGTCATGTCAAATCAAGTAAATCAAGTCAAATCAACCCAAATCAAGTCAAATCAAGTCAATTGAAGCCAAATCAAGTCAAATATTGTAAGTCATGTCAAATCAAGTAAATCAAGTCAAATCAACCCAAATCAAGTCAAATCAAGTCAATTGAAGCCAAATCAAGTCAAATATTGTAAGTCAAGTCAAATCAAGTAAATCAAGTCAAATCAACCCAAATAAAGTTGAATCAAGTCAATTGAAGCCAAATCCAGTCAAATCTTGTAAATAAAATGAAAATCAAGTAAATCAAGTAATTCAAGACATACCAATTAAAGTGTTTTTATTCTTTTCTAAGAATGCAAGAAAAATTGTCTCAAAAACTTGTAGCTAACGTTTCCTTCAAGCCATTCAAATAGAGAAGAAATATTTCATAGAATTTTACACCCACCTATTTAAGCCAATTCAACGATTTGGAACGTCTGCTAACGAAGAGGACCTATAATTTTGGTAGCAATTATCTTAAAATCTAAGAAACTACCTGCAAGTCGCGTAGCTACGGCTCTAATAAAAAGTCAGTGTATTACAGATCAACCTACTTGGAAAATTCGTAAGATATGTAAGCTAATGTCTAGCATAACAAACGTTCTATTGCGAGCCCTTGTGACATACATTAACATACATGAATTATTTAACAGAAACAACAGACTTTAGGCCTTTGCTTTGAGATAACGCACGATCTTTGCAAGATCTATGCAAAATCGATCATCACTGACATCGAATTCCTAATTCCTATATTTTTTCATGTTCCCATAAAATTTACAAACACCATACCGGGTGTCCCAAAATGATGTATTATTGTTTGATTGCTTACATGTCCATAACCAATGAACCGATTTTCAAAAACTTTGTTTTATTTGATTGCCTAAAGGCGAAATTGTATTTTAAGATGTTGGTTGTGGTTTTACCACGGCGTTTTCATGTCGAAAAGAAGATCGATAAACCTGCTCAAATTCAAGCCTTAGATGGCATGAGAAAGAAACGGCCTATTTTTCCAGTCAACAGTTTAGCTGTGATAAAAAGGCTGCACTCCTATTCGTATTCTCTGAACTCAGTATGAACTGAATTCGTATTCTCTGGACGACATATATTCTCTGAACGACATATAAGTTCAGCCTTTCGCATCACATCTAAAATATTAACTGGGAAAGTAGGCCGTTTTTTTCATGCCATATAAGGCTTGAATTTGAGCAGGTTTATCGATCTTCTTTTCAACATGAAGACATCGGCCTAAACCACAACCAACATCCTTAAATGCAATTTAGCCTTTTCGGCAATCGGATAAATGAAATTATTGAAAATCGGTTAATCGGTTATGGACATGTAAACAATCAAACGATAATACATCATTTGGGACACCCGGTATAAAGATTACAAACGACACGAACGAAGCTTCAAAATTACAGAAGTATCACTGAAACTAGAAGGTGAAATTTACATAGACAGCTTTATGGGTAATGCTATTTTGGGTGAATGACAAAAGATTACTAAGGAACAAGGATAAAAAATCAATTAGTGAAACAACGAACTAAGCTTAAAAATACAGCCGCTTCACTGAACAAGCAGGTGTAACTTACATGGACGACTTTATGAGTAATGCTATTTTGGTGCATGACACAAGACACTAGAATTTTGCAAATCCGTCGAGTAGACACGGAGTTTCGAGATGTTGAAGTTCAAATGTGTCCATGAGCTTTTTAACAGCAGTTTTATGAGCGTAGAATCGGGCTACCCTTTATATTTCGTTTATTTTTGATCAAACCAAATACGATTTGGAGAGGATTTTGATAACCTAACTTGGTACAGCAATAATCTAAGCGTATGGATACTTTTAGGAATTCTGTTTAGTTTGCATTTTAAATTTTTGGGTACTTGTATTCTGGAGCATATTTTCAAAAAAAAATAGTAGTTGAAATAATTAGGTTACTTTTAACCGTATCAAGCATGCCCCAGCGGCTTTTCTTCTGTGGATTTTTACCAAGTGCACTTACAACACTGAAACTTTCTGACTTTTAGTTTTATCCTTCTTATAATTAAAAGTGAACTTTTTAGAAAAATTAAATTCATTTCAGGGGGTAAACACGATCAATTTCCAATAGATGTCTGTGCAAAATTTCAATAAATGCTAATAAAATCTACAGCAAATGCAGGAAAACAATGAAATTGCAGAAATATATGCTACTTTTGATCCTCTATCCAACTGCATAATTTGTTTGTAATTCAAACGTATGATTATGCGTATTTCGACTGTACGCATGCGCACATTCTTTGAATTGCTATGTGATAACATGACTTTTTACTATTTTTTCTTTTCAAAGCAAAAGCTATTCAACCATAGAATACACTCAAATTGGACTCATGCCCTTACTTCATTTCGTTTTCTCACAATCAACGATTGAAGATTTTTAGAACTGAGCCCTATTGACTTTGAAAATTCTATATTGTGACGTCATGAGCATGTCACGTGACATAACTAAAAATAAATTTAATCATTTTCCAAATCAGCCACAGTAATCTTACAGCGTCCTAGCGTTGGTTTGGCTTACTATTACAGATCACAACAAGTGGAAGATTCGTAAAAACAAATTTCTAGTTAACCGTAATGCCAGGTCATCTGGACTTAAAGGCGTTGAATCATGGCAAATAGACCTGCTCTGCCGTGTATCATGTGACCCATGTGATTAAGATCAATTATCACTCTTAAACAAACAAAAAGGACCTGCTGTAGCACAATGCGTCTCATGTGATCAGTTTCATTTCACATGAACTTTAGCCAATCAGATGCGCTGTCCAGAACCATGAGTCAGCGAATTCTGACAGATATGGTATACCTTGCCGTCTTATGCTCATTCAATTCCTTTAAGTCATATGAAATGCAACGAGACTGACAAAAATCTCATTTAAAATGTTCGAAAATTATGTACAACACAAGTAGCCATGACAATTATCGATCCCGTTGCTTTCAACAGTGTAGACTTGAATTTTTAAAAACATCACAGCGATGAGATAGGGCAGCCGGCGTTCTAAGCAGCAAGGCTACAGCTGATCTACCTCAAAACCTCCAGACGTCCAAAATGACCTGGATGACCTAGCAAGAATGAGTATATGTTTCAAATATTTCAATCACTGTAAAAAATTTGGTGCTCAATTCTATGACCTCATTCTTTTCATTTCATGGCTTGAAAGAAGATTTAGCTACTCAGCTACAATTCTTTGGACTATTCCGAAATTTTTAATGTGACGTAATCAAATTTCTAAATAATAAACCAGAAGAGTGAGAGACTTTTGCTTGACACCATATTGTAGATATCCATAAGCCATCCATAATGCCTGGGGAGACACATACGTTTCCTCAAACAAACCGTATCTCGTCTCTCCAACAATTACGTCATAGCTTCGCAATAGCAAAGGAGGCTACAGGGCTTTCTCATTCGGGGGAAGGGATTATTCAGTTTCCTGGGGTCCCTGTGGTCTGGATCCTAATTCTACGTTTAGTGACGAAATTGCGCCTCCTACGGGACACGTCTATCCAAGTGATCGTGCTAATGCATAGATTCCAGCAAGGAGACCTGTCTCTATACATCAAAGCAAGGCCAAAGCAACAAGAATTGCTCCATATCTTCAATAACATTGTTTGTCGGGCACATAGGATTTGTGGTATCTTTGAAATTTTATCTAAATTTGTGAAAATTTAACTTGCTTAGACCGACTTGAAGTTGAGTTAGACCGATTCTAAGTTGAGTTAGAAAGGACAGGCCTTTTGGGCCATGAATCCCATTGACGAGGGCTGATGATTGATAGCATTTTTTCCTTGATTTTAAAACGTAGAGCTCAAAATCAAGTTTCCAACGTGAAATTTTTTAAACATAAAGTATTGAAAACAAACATTTTACAAAAGAAATATCATCATTGGGTGCACACAGGCAGATAATAATATCAATGAGGCCTGAAAGCAGCATTTTGAATTTACGGTCTGTAATTACATGGGATTTGCAATGCATCCACATAGTTCGGCAGTCAGACGAACAGCATGCTGAGCGAAGAAAGCTTCATAAAATGAAAATACAATCAAAATATTTCAGTTTACCAACGTCCCTGTCTTTACGATAAACTTAGCTGCCTATGTATTTCTAAATTTTAGGATCTATGATTACATAGGATTTTCAAAGCCAACACGGGAGTTCGACAGTCAGACAAACAACATCCTGAACGAGCAAAACTTAATAAAATGAAAATGCATTCAAAATATTGATGTTTACCTGTGTATACTGAAACTTTAGAGTCTGACTACATGGGACTTTCAACCCCCTCCCATCCACTAAAGGGTGATCAGACAGAGTCATATAGAAACGGTTTCTCTTTGAGCACTATAAGGGATGTATCTTATTTTTTTGTTTTTGTTTTTTTGTGTTCTATTATTAATTTATTGTTGATAGTACTTAGAAAATTGTAAGTGGCATTTGTAGTGAGGACCCGGTGACCATGCGTCTTTCCTCGCTGCAAATGCCACATGGGCTACACTTTCAAACAATGAAACTTTAGAACTGTAAATATTTAAATTGTTTTTAAAGATTACCTTTTTGTAATATTGTAATCTAGCCTTTGTGAAAGTTTATTTTTATTTCCTTTGGTTTTTGGACCCCTTTTTCGTCGATGCCACATGGCTAGTATTTTCATAGATGTACATGTAGAAAACAAGGGCAGATTTTGTAATACAATAGCACGAGTTGCTTTTGTTGACACCTCAATTCAAAGCGATTAGCGATCACAGACAAAGGAAATTCTCTCAACCAGTAATTCAAAACAAACAAAGCCGCAAAATTTTCTCTGAAACCCAGGTAGCTAGCTCGCTCGCTGTGCATTCCAGAAATTATTTTTGAGGGCAAACATGAGCATAGATCGAAAGAAGAAGGATATATCTACACATCTGCCGCGGGCATTTTATTTCTTTGGTCCAGAAGCTGAGCAGTAAATGTTTTGATAACACCCAAAAAAACAAGAGAATTGAATCGCCTCCTAAACGGCTTTTGAACCAAACAAATAAAATGCCCGCGGCAGATGTGTAGATGCATCCTTCTTCTTTCGATCTATGGTCATGTTTGCCCTTAAAAACAGTTTCTGGAATGCACAACGAGCGTGCTAGCTACCTGGTTTTCAAAGAAACTTTTGTGACTTTGTTTGTTTTGAATTGCTGGTTGAGAGAAATTCCTTTGTCTGCAATCGCTAATCGCTTTGAATTGAGGTGTCAACAAAAGCAACTCATGCTATTGTATTACAAAATCTGCCCTTGTTCATGTAGAACATTCAACTACGCTAGAAATGACGATTTTCGTGTTATTTGGCAAAACAGCTTTGTTGCACGCGTTGCATAACCATATCGGACATTCGAAAAGACACCGCATCGCTGACAAACGGGTATTTGTTTCCTTAGATAAGGAAGAGCTATGATGAATCAAGGCGCCGAGCATTGAAAACTACAAAATCATATATTATCAATACTGCATATCACTGCAGAAGTGTGCAGTATTCGATAGAAGCTGAGTAGTTTAAACTCAAATCTATAAAAAGATGCTTCTGGCTGATAGAAATCTAGTTTTCTTGAATGCGAGAATTGTGTCTTGGATACGAGCTGAAATCACAAGTTGTAATCTACACTCTGATAAAGCAGTTTTGCGCAGATTGATGTCACGGCAGCGCACCTGTTTGCGTTTTTAATTTCAACTTGTCGTAGCAACATCAATATCATTTTACAGAGATTGATGGTTACCGCCAGAGATTCTCTTTACCTTTATGAGATAGGGTGTGGCCAAATGATTCAGAGTGTGGCACAATGAGTCACTTCCTGTTTACTTCTAAATCAACGCAACACCTCTGAATGCACTCAATCAAATCTAAATAAACAGTGAAAGCAACGCATCATGGTTCGCTTCGTTGAAAGTGTGAGATCTATTCTTAAAGCTTTCAAATCGCTTTGTCTCGCAATGAACTGTCTCCTCTGTCTTACAAAATTCACCCATGGGTAGCTAGACGCCACAGTGGTGCTTCTTTGTCGCAGGTGCTGTCTTGACGGACCTGTCGAAGGCCTTCGATTGCCTGAATCATGAATTGCTAATTGCAAAATTAAATGCATATGGTTTCAGTAGATCTGCATTGCTCTTTATCCATAGCTATCTCACTGACAGGAGGCAGAGGGTAAAGGTTAACGGTTCATTCAGCACATGGACAGAAACCGTCCGAGGAGTACCGCAAGGTTCAGTCTTAGGACCCCTTTTGTTTAATATATACCTGAATGACCTTTTCATGTTCCTAGAGGAAACGGAAATCTGTAATTACGCTGACGACACAACTATTTATGCGTGTGGTCCTAACATCGAAAATGTCATCATGCATTTAGAAAATGATGCCCTTTAAAATAACTGAATGGTTTCAAAACAACTTTATGAAGCTAAATGAAGACAAATGCCACTTAATGATTTTTGGTGCAAAAGGAAATAATGAAATATCAATTACAATAGGCGAGGCCTGTGTGAAAGAAAGTACAGAGGAAAATCTTCTCGGCATAACTTTCGATCAATCACTTTCTTTCAAACAACATGTCAAGGCTCTTTGCAAAAAGGCTGGCCAAAAACTCCATGCTCTCGCCAGAATATCACGCTACATGGACACTAAAAAACTACAGCAGTTAATGAGGGCGTTTGTGTTATCTCAATTTAGTTACTGTCCACTTGTTTGGATGCTTTATGATAGAACTTTGGACCATAGAATAAATCGCACACAAGAAAGGGCATTACGCATAGCATATAAAGATTACGGAAATGATTTTGGCTCTCTCTTGGAACAGACCAAATCGGTACCAATCCATGTAAGAAACCTACAGTTGTTAATGACAGAAATGTATGAAACCAAATTCGATCTAAACCCACCTTTCATGAAGGATATTTTCACGGAACGAAATATTAGCTACAGTCTAAGGCGTGGCAATGATGCTCAACTTCCAAAGGTACGGACTGCGTCATTTGGAATTGAGAGCATAACCTACCTTGGAAATAAACTGTGGCAACTATTACCGCTAGAAATAAAACAATCCAATACCCTTCCTATTTTCAAAAAACGAATTAGATGCTGGAAAGGTGATAAATGCAACTGTAGGCTCTGCAAGATTTATATTCCTAAAGTGGGGTTCCTAACAGGATAGATGCTTTTATCATATAATCTTCTTGTAAATATACACGGATTGTACATTTCTTTTTTATGAATTTGTTTTAGTATCTGTAATATTTTTAAAGTAGGCCTTAATTAGCTGTATTGTAGCTATTCTTTTAAATTAGCCTACTAAAAATAAAGAAATAATAATAATAATAATACTTCCTACAGTTTTGTTCTTTTGAGGAGGAAACAATTATTTACTGCTATGGTTTAAGCACTTTGATGTGAATTGAATTAAGCATGACGCTTGCAATCATAAAATCAGCTTCTGCTGAAGGGCAACCCTCCTTAAAAGAATTAAATATGAAATATATATGAGATATGAAAAATATGGAGGAGCTAGCGCAAGAGATGGAGAGAAAGAAACGAATTTCGCTTTCTCTTGCTTTCGGTTTTTCGGTACCTCCTCCGCAAAGCTATACAAAATATTCATCCGTTGGTACACAATAGTTGCAGTGCTCCTCCATGCAAGCACACCAGCAGTGTCTAGCTACCCATGATTCACCCATGCTGCATCGTACCAGAATCCCATGACTGCAATAGTGAAAGATAAACTCACCATGCCTCTATTATAACACCTACTCCAGTTGGATGAACAGCCTCTAATAATGCATTAGCAATATCCTTCGTTAATCGTTCTTGCACTAAATAAAGAAAAAACAAGAGTTTAGTAGGTCTTCATGACACAGTAAGTTCCTACATAGACTTACGACCTGGAGTCCCTTATTTCCCTATGCTCTCTGACTTGATGATGGCGCTTTTCGGTCAACAGAAACTCATAATATTACTCAACCTCGTCCCCAGAGTGATTTCGTTGCTCTACCTCTACTCTGGGATACAAGGGGCCGTTTGGCAAGTTGATTGGCTATTCGAAAACAATAGCAAAATTAACTTATTCAAAAATGCCCATTCAAAAATGGCCTCTATTGAATTGCTAATTTCACAACATCAGTGGGGTGCATGGGGCAAGTGAGGAGTTAACGAGGTGTAATGGACCACGGCGCATACAAATTTCTGAGTTTCAAGAGAATGCGGGCTCGTTATGATGTCATAAAAGGGGGTTGGAAAAAATGTTTTTATTTTCCAACCCGAGGTTGCGTTTGGAGTCAATAGACCATTTCGCAATTTGGAAAAGGGACTGAGGATAGCGCGGCCGATTCTGACAGCCTTGGCAACAAGTAGGAAATCTAGGAAATCCCCTCTTCTGCAGCTGGGCCTAAACTGAGCCGTTTCAAAGTCGAGGGAAACAACTGAAATAAAATGGCTCAAAATAAATTCACAAATGAGCGAAAAGATTGCAAAACGGCTAAGTAGTCCAAAGACAACACTTACCATACTAAAGAAGCATCACATAACTCTTGGAAGTTGCAAATAAATCAAAAATGACTCGAGTTTGGAGAGAGATGCGAGCAAGCCGCCAACCGTACACTTTGCACTGCAGAAGAGGGGATTCCCTAGATTTCCCTGTTGCCAAGGCTGTCAGAATGGGCCGCGCTCTCCTCAGTCTCTTTCTCCAAATTGCGAAATGGTCTATTATCGCATTTTCTTTCTGAGAAGTGACCATAGAACAGCGCCGAAGCAGTCGTTCGATCCAGATTCGATCGATCGAATGCAGTAAATAGGGTCAGCTTTTCACTGTTTCATTATGAGTCCCTGTTAAGCATCGTCGTAAGTTTAGTCTAAACTGATGACTTCGTCTAGGTTGTGCTCCATTTAATTGAATTATTTTACTGTTACAGTAATTCCGCTAAAACTTCGTTGAAGCGGAATTGGTATTGTCGGGGGGGGGGGGGGGGGGTATCGTTGGGGTAATAGAGCGAAAACAAGGACTCATGTAATGAGTCTAAGTCTAGTCCCCGGATATAAGAAACGGACAGATAGAGCTGCAGCCTATCAGCATAGAGGACATTTTTTCCTTCATAGGAAACCAGGCAGCATGATTTTTTCCTATCTTTTAAAATTGATGCAAAGTTGAAAAAGACTCAGCTACAGTGCCGGTTTTCTATGTAGCTTCAGCAATAAAATTTGTATAAAAATTCGTTCAAAGTTGATGTACACTGTATTCATCCATAATCATTTATTGGGGCATCCTCGTTTACTATGCAGAATGGTCCTTTAGTTTAAAGGTGGTTTTTGACAATAAAGCAGTAAGTAAGAGAAGCTTTTTAATGGACATCTAAAAAAATCTACCAGCCATATTTCAAAAAAGTTCCTTGCATACATAAGAAACTAGAGAGCCTGATTTGAAAATTTGAGTTCCTTATTAGCGGGATCTTACTGTAATCAACATGAATGTGAAATTATTTGCTTACTAAAGGCTACCTTATTAAACATTTATTTAACGCGGCTAGAAATCAACTCCGGGGTTGGTATGATAGTTGACAAAATTAAAGATAACATGCAACTTTGTTCTCTCTTTTCTCTGCAAAATTACGTATTTAAAATATGCGAAATGAGCGATGTGATGTCATAAACGCACAAGGTCACTGCCACGTTGCCTTCTACGTTATGTCGAGCCTAACCGCTAAACCGAGGCTAACCTCCTTATCGCGTACTCTTACAAAATAGCGACGACATTTGGCCTAATTGATGAAAAATGTTTTGCGAGTTTAGAGCTGTTACGGATGTCAAAAGGTGGAAAGAATTGTTCTTCGGCATTTGGTAAGGTTGTTCTTTTTACATTAATGGGGCTGGATAAGAAACTGTCGTGGAAATTTTTGATTTTGCTGTTTTCTGATAGGCTAATTTATTGCGACCATTCAACAAACATTCAAAATAAATGTCTCATCTTGTAGATTGGCCTTTACACTTTCTTCTGATACAAATTAAAGCTCCATATGGTTTGGTATCGCTGCGATATAAATGGATTTCCAACAAGTATTTTCGTTGATCTCTCACCCAAAGATCAGCCTGTATCTAAATAAGGATCTCTTCCTTTTAAATTTAGCTAATTGCAAAGGAATTTCTCCTTTCAAAATGCAATATTTGATGCACAAACCATGGATTTGTTTTCCTATTTCTTATCCAGCCCCTTTAAAGAGGATGTGCCATCCCAACGTAAACAAACCTGGGATGAGACAGCCAATTACGACATTTGTATGCGAAAATTCCTGTATTATTGGTTGAAGACAAAGGACGCTATGATTTCCCAGCGGAGCTGTGGTCTTTGGATGAAAGACCTTTCTTGAACCCCCTTCGAAATCGGTCAGTATCCCAGTAATCATCAGCGAGATTGAATATTTAAAGGTCTGCGATCATTATTCTACTAGTAGAGGAAAATACCAGGAATCCGTGACCAATTTCAGCAGACCTTGTTTTCAAGGTGTTTTCTAGATCAGAAAAATGTGCTGAACAAAATGAGCTTGGGGGACCCTCTCAAAAATTTGAGCGTTTTTGGCCAGGGGGTAATGTCTGAAATGGGACAAATGTTCTCATGAAATCACCATAACAATGGATTCGACACCATAAAAGAGACCTAAATGTGCCAATCCACTGGCCAAGACCAATAAGGTATTATCACACAGAAAAATATCCCTAAAGTGACATTTTTGGCACAAAAGACGGGGGTTATGTGCCTTACAGCCTGCTTTTCAATTATTATTGTCACATCGCGCTAGTTCATATCTTGTTAATAGTTTTATTTAATCATATTGTAAATTATAGATAATGTAAATAGTAGGCATTAATTAGCTCTAATTTAGCTATTCATTTTACCTTTGCCTACTTTGAATAGAGTATTGATGATGATGATGATGATGACGATGACGATGACGATGATGATGATGATGATGATGATGATGATGATGATGATGGTGATGATGATGATGATGATATCTACCAAATGCACTATCACATGGACACTAGATAAAATAAGATCCAAATGCGCTGTTTCAAAACAAAGTATGGTTCGAAGGTAATGTCATAGTATTAATGTAAGCATTAGAACTTTCCTATGCAAAGTCTTTCTCACTTTCGTCTTCTGACACCTCATCCTCCTGGTCACTGTCGCTACCTGAAGAACTGTTCGTATCTGATGCACTGTCATCATCATCATCATCTCTCTCTGCTTCAAATATTTCAAACCTCTCTGGTAATGGGGCCTTTGTGTATCTTAGTGGTTGACATTTACCATTTTCTAGAGTCCAACCATGGTATACTGGAGAAGGGGGATGATCAGGCTTGTCGACGTTCATCAAAATGCTCGCTTAGTAGTTAACTCGCTTTGCTTTCAAGTTGTGGGAGTCTAGATCTGGAGGTATACCGCGTGTAGACTTATTTTTCATTTTCTCCCACTTCAGTGTTCTAGCTTCAGCCAACGTTGTGCTCTTTCTGTCACCATACACATACCTGATTGTAAATTGTGCCAAATTTTCCATTACTTCTGGTGTTACAGGCAGCTCTTTCCGACATCTTTCAACAGCTGCATTGCATCTAAAGATTTGACCGTTTTTTCTACAACAGATTTCTTTCCATGGCCAAAGAAGCCTGATACTGCATCAGCTCCTGTATGTATATGAAGAGGTACAATAATGTTGGAAACTTCTTCTGTGCAAAGTTGCTTGCAATCGTATACTTCTTTCTTTCTCCTCAGGCTATAAATGGTGCCCAAGATACCATTTATTTATGTGCAACATGCGCAGCCAAGACCAGAACACTGTGTCTTCAGCATCGATTACAACAGGAGTGACTGCATCATTCTTTCTTATTTGAGAATATATGTAGAATAATATTGTATCTGCTTCTATGTGATGGCATTCAAACTCTTCAATTTCTGTATTTTCATTAGTATTCTGTAGCTTCCAGCATTTATTCCTTAAGGAGCAAATAAAGTTGATGTTGGGTTGCAAGGCTGAGAAAGAATTGAATTCGCTTCTGAGGAAATGTTGGAGACGTATTTTGTTGCCTGGGTTCTTGAAGAAATTTTGAAATTCTTTTGAAGGTGGCAGTTTATCTTCTTTTCTGATGAAAACATTTCTTGTACCTCCAAGATAAGAAGATTCCCCTGCTCTGTGAGCATGCGCACTGTCTTTGATACTCATCTCCAGGTCGCATGGGTCATTGACGAAAATGATTTCAGATGCATTTCGATGCCTTGACAAAGCAAGCGAAAAAACTCTATCAGCATAGTCACTCCAAGTGTAGTGACTTCCATCGTTCTTTTCCCTGTGCTCCATTGAAGGTGTAACCATTCTCCATAGAAACCCCATGTCAACTAGTGCAGTGTACTTGTCGATTTGGTATAATGACACAAATTTTAGCTTTTCAACTAACTTTGATTTCTGTACTTTGATCATTGTTCCGTTGATGTTGAATATTGAGAGGCACTCTTCTGTCACACGATGCTCCATCACCTGCACAAGGTCAATGTTCGCTCCACTGCTTTGTGACAAGGCTATAATTTGGGCCATAGCTTTGTTTTCCATTCCAGTAGTCTTTGGAATGGTTGAACCTTTCTCTTTCTCTGTTGAAGGTGGCTTGTCGAAGGTGTACCTTGAGTTTCTATGCATTTTGTCGTCAAATGATTTCTGGGTAGAAAACATTCTTTCTTTAAAGAACTCTGTAACCAGTAATTCACCATCATCGTGTGCGGTTTCAAAATCATGAACAAGCTTGTCAGAGGCAATCATGCCAGACTGAAGAGTCCTGAGGGTTTCATTGGAGAGGTCGAAGGGTTTGGAGTTGAATTCTGTTAAGCATTTATCAATATCTTGCACTGCTTGCTTGTCAGCCTGTAGTCGGAAGGTTGAATTTTCACGGTGATCTTGTGTTGTTTTCCTTACGTTTGCCATGGCATGAAGTGCAACTCTGACCCTTTTCACAGAATTGGCATTGCGTGTGTGTATCAAGAGCATCTTCTCATTTTTCAAAATTTTCTTCCAGCCTGCTTTCATTTTGGACCCTTTATTCATCGTCATTTCGATCCAAAGATTCAGCGGCAAACAAGAGTATGGCTTAGCTGTCATTGACTGAGCAAATAATCCCTGGTACAGGTACTGTGCCTTTTCTTCAGGTAAACAACTCATCTCTAGCCAGAATTCGACGAGCCATCTTCCATACTTGTTGTTGTCATAAATTTGCATCCATGGCAACATAGATCTCAGAGAAATCTCAAATTCTTCCCAATTCTGAGTTCTCAGAGCATGGATGTTTTGCATCAGTATCTCAACCATTTGCAAAAAAACTCAGCCAGTACTTGGCCATATGACTTTCAGACTGTTCTATAGTTCATCAAATGCTTTAGAAATAAAGTTTGAGAACTCTGGACTTGCTTCTAAGATATCATTAGTTGCCTTCAGATTTTCTCTTGTGGTACTTGATGGATTTTGCAATATCCGCAGCATTTCCTTGATCTCCGATGATAGATGATGATTATTACTAATGCTTTCTTGGATTATTTGGCGGATTAGTGCCTCATACATTAAACGGAGACATCGAATACCTCGCTTTTAATGCTTTCCACAAAGTGCCCTGTCCACTGAACCCTCAGCAATAGCACCAGCTGCAACAAGAACGTCACTCAACCCCAACCCTTTGAACCTTTTATTGATTGCTGACATGAAGGAACACTGGGTATGGAAGGGACCAAGAAAAGGCAAAATGAGTCAAACGATATTACTACAAACCTTAAATCCAACGAACCTCCCACTCTCCTCGATGAAACAGCATGGTTACTTCGAGTTTTGACTTGCCAAACTTGTTCAAGGCATCTGTTTTGAAGTCTCTCAATAGAATGAGATGAACTCTTGAAACTGTTTCCAACGACAGTTCACAAGTATTTCCGATGTTATGGCAGAAATTCAGCAAAAAATAAGTAGACCATTGGAGAATATACTTATTTACAAATTTTCAGATAAATTTAGGAACATCTACAATAGCAAAGATCTTATTGCAAGTTAATGTCATTTTGGTCGAAAATGATATTCTCTAGGGGACTGGGTCAGGGTCCCCAAGGTTTGAAAAGTAGTATATGGGTACAATTTAAAGTGAAAACAATCAGTTCTCTTATTTGCAGATTGTGAAGCAGTGCATTTGGGCGGTATTTGATAGTCATGGTATGAACTAGCGCGATGTGACAATAACAATTGAAAAGCAGGCTGTAAGGCACATAACCCCCGTCTTTGTTCCAAAAAGGTCACTTTAGGGATATTTTTCTGTGGGATAATACCTTATTGGTCTTGGCCAGTGAATTGGCACATTTAGGTCTTTTTTACGGTGTCGAATCCATTGTTATGGTGATTTCATAAGAAAATTTGTCCCATTTCAGACATTACCCCCTGGCCAAAAACGCTCAAATTTTTGAGAGGGTCCCCCAAGCTCATTTTGTTCAGCACATTTTTCTGATCTAGAAAACACCTTCAAAACAAGGTCTGCTGAAATTGGTCGCGGATTCCTGGTATTTTCCTCTACTATACTTTATAATTGTTGATGGCATAAAAAATCTGATGGCACTGGCGAATTCTACGTGGTTCAAACATGTAGAAAAAATCTTCATTTGCAATGTATCTGCTGCTACTTGCATGCATTAGGGGGAGAAAGTTCGGGATTTTTAGAATCTTAGCTTGTACAGCCCTTTAATGCGGCAACAATAACTAAACCCATTGATAATAATCAGCAATAATTAATAATCTAATCCCATGAAAGCACCTCACCTTGAAGCCTCCTACTGTACATTTCTACAATTCTAGAAAAGAAAACAAAGAATGTTTTTTATATATAATCCAATAAAATATTGCAATACACATTACAACCTACACTACTTACAAGAATTACTTTACAATACTACTGGGACGAATAACCCCGGGGAGCAAAATACTGTGACTACCACAAGGCAATTAACATAAATATTAAAAAAAGAAAGAAAGACAACTAAAACAATGCATGACAGAAAATAAATACGATTTATTACCAAAGACTGCTTCAAATTAGACGTCAGATGAAGAAATTGATAAATTCAGGTTTACAAAAACTTGGTGGTTGCAAAATGACCCAAAAAGGCCTAAAATTCTTGATCTAATCATAAAGGACTCCTCGCTCAAAACAACGGAGAAAATGTAATTTCACATGGGTGAGAGCTGTCGTCTGCAAATCTATTGCTATGGGATTGATTGAAAACCTTTAGTATCTGTTTGAGAATCTATATCTTACAACTCTTGAGAGAAGTGGCACGCCCAAGAGTATTGTTCTGTGTGAGGAGAGTCCTAACAATTTAATCAAGTGTTTTAGACCCTTTTTCAGTAATTGTGCAACCATGAAATTTTTGCAAAGTTTAATTTACCTATATTTGCAGTGCTCCTAAGAAGACGAGAAAAATCACAAATGCAAAATGCAAAATGCTTTGATCTTATGGCTTTTAACTAGAGTTTGAATCATTCAAATCCATGAAATACTTGTGGTGCTACGAATTTTGGAAAGTGGGAACTTTTTCTGGCTCACCCAGTACAACTCAATAAACTCTATGTACAGTGAAAAGGAACTTACCTTGCTATTTTACTCAGCCCGATAACTTTCCTATTGGGTAGGTAGCCAACACAAGCCTAGAATTAACACGAAATTAGGGAGTCATATTTCTTTATGGGCTTAAAAAGAACTAAAAATGGCTTGGTCATTAGCATGTCCCGGGTAATCAGAAAAAAGTGACCCAACGCAAGCTGTTAAAGAATAGAATTAAAGACCGATTGAAATGCTTCAAACGTTGTTCTGTCGCTAAAAGACTAGCCTACGCTATGAATGCTTTTCGCAACTTTTTCAGATCATGAAAACAGCCATTTCAGATCATCAAAACAATGGGGACCGTGTTTCAATTTAAGCCTGGGAATAGGCAATTCAGTAGAAAGTTTTCAGAGAAAATGTACAGCCTGTAGGCACCTAAAAATAATCCCAAGCTAAAAAGAAACGCGCCCCTCATTGGTTTGAAGATCTGGAATGGCTTTAAATCAATCCCCTATTTTTGGCGACTTTTTGAGGATTTCAAGTATGTCCTTTTCCTCGAAATCCTTACTTCGGGAAATTTACAGTGCCGAAAATGCAAAAAATACTCATAACATAGGCTTGTATTTTAGCAACAGAACAACGTTGAAGCATTTCAATCAGCCACTTACTTTTTTTCTGTAACAGATTGCGTTGGATCATTTTTTCTGGGTTATCCGCAGTGGCGCACCTAGGATTTTTTAATAGGGGGGCGAAACACAGCGGGGTTTGGAAATTTTCTTGGACCACGCCCTCTAATTTAGCTGTAAATGTGATAAGCGCCCTTTTTATAGGTTGACATAAACATAAATGACTCTATTGAAACAACACAAGTAGGATACCACAATTAGAAAATGACGTCCTACCGGCCACCAAACGGCCAACTTCGGATTTCCAAAAATGTCCGCGATCAATCTAATACGCCACTTCGTAAAGGAATTATCGAAGGGCTGTCATGTTCTCTCGGATTTAGAAATCTGAAGTATGTGGTTTGTGAAAAAGAGGGCATCGGGCTCAGCAGAAACTTTAAAGTTGCCTGGCCTCAAAATTAAATTTTTGATCATTCTATGATAGTTTGTCTCGGAAATTTTTCAAAAAGCCAGCCTATACATTGGCTTAGAACGACTCTCCCAGGCACTTTCCAACCATTTCTCCGAAAGATCCTTAACCTACATTACCCCCGTACCCAACTAATTTCTCCTCATTTGCTATGTGAAAAAACCCTTGACTTAGATCTCGGAGGGTACAGAACGGTGGTCTTGGGGCTCACAAAAAAATTCCGAGTCAATGCCCTACAGATCGCTGGAAAATGCAATTAAGACAGCAAGATTGTACAAACCTCAAATAAGCCTCCACCCCAAACATTTTTTTGCGAAACAAGCCCCCCTTCTTCGAAGACTTGCAAAACAGATACAAACAGCTGTTTTATTGCACTTACCTTTCCTACAAATGGAACAAGATGGTGCTCACACATTGAGAACAAGTCGATATCTTTAACTATAACAAGCTCATCATGTTCCTCATCAAATATCGCATTATTTATCAAATCTGCAAAAAAAGAGTAGCAATTCTAAAGGGTGATCCAGAAAAAGTTCCCACTTTTGAAAATTCATAGCATCAAGAGTACTAAATGGATTGGAATGAATCAATATCTGCTTGACAGCCAAAATATTGAAGTATTTTTGTGATTTTTCTTGCCTTTTATGAGCACTGGACAAATTGGTAAATTCAAGTTTACAAAAAGTGGATGGCTTCAAAATTACAGAAAAAGGCCTAAAATGCTTGATCAAATCATAAAGAACTCCTCGCTCAGAACAACAGAGAAAATGCAATTTCTCATGGGTGAGAGATATCGTCTGCACTTCTATTACCATGACATTGAAAATGTTTATTAGCTGTTTCAAAATCTAGGTCTTATAACTCTTGAGAAAGGTGTAACGCATGTACGTATTGTAATGTGTGAGGAGAGTCCTAACGATTTGATCCAATGTTTTAGGCCCTTTTCAGTCATTTTGCAACCATGAAATTTTTGTAAAGTAGAATTTACCTATATTTGCAGTGCTCGCAAGAAGACGAGAAAAATCACAAAAATACTTCGACCTTTTGGCTTTTAACCAGAATTTTAATCATTCAAATCCACGTAGTACTTGTGGTGCTACGAATTTTTGAAAGTGGGAACTTTTTTTGGCTCACCCGGTGTTTCTGGAATTCTCTTGAATTATCCACTGTTCAAAATTTAGCAACTAATTTAGATAAGACAGAAACAAATTTCGTTTGAAAGGATCAATAAATGGGACATTTTATTTCATAAAAATCAGTCTTTCTACTCGAGAGTAATTGTTAATTTTGCGTCAAAGCTGTTCAGTGGAATAGATCTCACATCAAAATTCTACAATAGGATAAACCATTTTGACATTTAGAAAAACGGTTTGGGTAGAGCAACATTTTTCCGGTAAATGGTGGAAACAATGCTGGCAAATTGTTGCCGCATGGCTTTTAAGAATGATAAACTGAATTTGTTTATTGGGTGAGCCAGAGAAAAGTTCCCACTTTCGACAGGCCACAATAAATCATGCACTGGACCAATTTCAAATATTTTTTTATTTAATTTTCGTCCATATCCTATGTTATTCTTGGTTATTTTTGTCGATTTTTGGATGCCTATTCATTGATATATTTGCAATTTCTTGAATTGTTTTGGTTGCGGACTGCCCAAAAGGAGCGAAAAACAGTGATCCAATTTTCTTTATCAGAATAAAGAAAGTGCTCTTCAAAATGACAAGGTAATTTGGAATGGATCATGTCGCACGAGCGGTCGTTCAATGACTGAGCAAACAAGGACAGATAATGTTACAATAGAACTCGCTACTTTTCATTGACACCTAGATACAAAGCAATTTGTGATTGCAGACAAAGGGAATTCCATGCTCGATTGGTTAAGACATAAACAAAAACAAAGCAAGACGCAAAAATTGCCCTGAAACTCGGGTCGCTAGCGCGCTCGTTGTGCATTTCAGAAATGGTTTCAAGAGCAAATATTAGCACATATCGAAAGAAGAAGGATATATCTAAACTTCTGCCTCGGGCATTTTATTTATTTTGTGCAGAAGCCAATTGGGAGGGGATTCAATTCTCGTACTTTTTAGGTGTAATGAAAACACTTACTGCTCAGCTTCTGTACGAAAAAAATAAAATGCCCGAGGCAGAAGTTTACATATATCCTTCTTCTTTTGATATGTGCTAATATTTGCTCTTGAAAACCATTTCTGAAAAGCACAACGACCGAGCTAGCGACCCGGGTTTCAGGGCAATTTTTGCGGCTTGCTTCGTTTTTGTTTATGTCTTGGCCAACCGATCATGGAATTCCCTTTGTCTGCAATCACAAATTGCTTTGTATCTAGGTGTCAATAAAAAGTAGCGAGTTCTATTGTAACATTATCTGTCCTTGTTTGATTGAGCAACCTTGGTATCACTTTTATCAACACAAAGACTTTCAAATTTTTTTACCAAATCTTTGAAAGGATACTTGCTAGCTACTGTAGTTTGTGCATGTAGGGAAATAAAAAATATTTCAAACAAGCGTGCAGCGCAGATTTAGGAATTTTTGATACGAAGACCTACTACCTAATTCCCAACAGGCACATACTACAGTAGCTAGCAAGTATTATTTCAAAGAAATGATAAAAACTGAAAATCTTTGTATTGATAAAGGTGACTCATGCTGTGCAATCATCAAACAGTCGCAATTCCCTAGTCATTTCACGGAGCGCTTCCTTTATTCTGTTAAATTCAGTCTTCAGAAAATTTGATCAATGTTTTTAGATCCTTCTAGGCAGTCCACAAGCAAAAAATTTCAAGAAATCGTAAATATATCAATAAATAGATATCCGAAAAATCGACCGAAAATAACCAAGAATAACATAGGATTTGGACAAAGTATTAAATCAAAAATATTTTAAATTGGTCCAGTAAACAGGGTGTCTCAGAAAAATTGTTCGACGTTTGATTAAATGTTGAAAAATAACGATAAAAGGCACGGGCTCCTGGTTAGATATCCCTGTTCCTCAGATTTTAAATCAATTCTAGACGCCAAAATCTTGCGAATCCGCTAAGAATTCACGGAGTTACAAGCTTTTGAAGTTCAAATATGTGCGAAGGCTGAAACCAGACGCCCCTAACTGACTTGTTTTCCAAAAAGACGTTCTAAAATCGAGGTAAAAGAAGGCTGTCCAGTGTTTTACCTCTCGTCGATAACAGAGCAAACCACAAAAGACTTCCAAAGTTATCTAATTCTTGTAAACGTTGCCAAAAATTTACTTAAGACTGCAAGTATTTTAAAAACACGGAATGAAAACTTAATCAATGAGAGATGGGGCAATTCTAAATTGTGCTGAACAGGATTCCTCCATGCATCCATAACCTTGATTCAATGTTATGGAAAGCTACTTGATTGAAAGTGATTTTCAAATTCCATTTGATTTGCTTTGAATAACCGAGATTCTACTTTTACTAAATATGCAATTTAGGGGCGTCTGGTTTCAGCTTTCGCACAAACTTGAACTTCGAACGCTCGTAATTCCGTGAATATTTAGCCGATTTACTAGTTTCTGGTGTCTAAAATTAATTTAAAATCTCAGCAATATGGTTATGTTAACAGGGAGCCCATTCATTATCTCGCTATTTTTTTATATTAAATCAAACGTCGAACAATTTTTTTGGGACACCCTGTATGATTTATCGTTGCCTAACAATTGCCCAAATCTTTACAAAAGCAACAGCATATACTGCATGATCTGACACTTTGGCAAAAATCAGTATTAAAGCCTCAAATGACATGAAAAGTATTTGCATGTTGCTATCAGTAAGAAGATTGCTTAATATCCTTTTCCACACAGTTCGACCCTATCTGTGCTTGTGGCACAGGCAAAGAAGATAACGAGCACTTGCTACGAACGACATATTTTTTTTTCTTTTCTCAATCCTAGTTTAACTGTTGTCGTTGCTTTGTATATTTTAATATCTTATGATGATATATAAAAAAAACAGTTCGAAGACAAGGAACTTTTTTTCATGAATCATTTTCAGAAATTTTGCAGGATTATGAGTCCTGTTCTGGAGGGAAGTTTGACGAGTATAAAAGTTAGAGGAAGTGTTTGGTATAATGCAGGATTATGGCCAAGAATTTCATTGAATAAGCAGGATTATGACCCTAGAATTCTTTCAAATTTGTGGAATTATGGGAACCGATTTTTAGCACAATGGCACGTCCCAGTCAGAAAATAGGTCAAGATACCACCCCTCTACGACCAAAGTAAAGCATAGCTTATCTAGCTTTGGTCTTTAAATTAAAATTCAAAAAAGAAAAGAAAAATATGAGTAAATATCGAAAATTACAGTATTGTCACAATAGATATATAATGATGAAAGATTAATTGTTCATAAAATAAAAATTCTGATTGGAGGTTTATGATTGTTAATATTTCGCAATTTTGAACAATTTAAGGCTTGTAGTATACTGTTTTATTTTGGTTATGTTTCTTATTGATTTTGCCAGATTTTTACATAGTTACCAGCAAGACATTACAGTAAAAACCCGCACATAAGAACCTTCATCTGCTAAGAACCTACAGCCTGAAATAATATATTTTGTACCCAATGAATAAGAACCATTTCAGGCTGATATCTAAACTAGGTTCTTAATAAAGGGTCTTACTCATATACATTGGGAAATAAATGCAACTTTTTTGCCAATCAACCTCTTTCGTGAACTCCAAAATATTTCTTACAGAACTGTGATAGGCAGGGCCTGCAGGGGTAAACTGGGTAAGATTGGGTTGAAATGGATAGGGTCAAGAGTGCAAATAAGTTTGGCTAAGATTTAGATTCACATATATTCCTATATGAAGAACCTACACCCTGATTACTAGATGTGCCTCATTACATAAGAACATAAACGGGCTGAGTTCAACATCTTAGGTTCTTATGTGCGGGTTTTTACTGTATGTACCTTTGAGAGACTGAGCATATCCCTTGGTGAAAAACAACATCGCTTTTGCATATCTTTCAGGTGTTCGCGCTAACCCCTCTCTTTCTGGATCTTCACCCACTGCCTCTAATATAGATTTTACAGATTTGGCGATTGTACCAACTTTTTCTTCAACAGTCTCTGGGGTATCTCTTCGTGGTGAGCCTAACACGGTGGGTTCTGTGCTCCAGTTCCCTGATGCTGAAAAGGTAACATTGAATACATCATAATAAAGCAAAAGTATAGAAGGTATACTTTAATTAAGGGTAAGAAACTTTCACGTTCTTTGCACTTTTTGCCAAAATTGACAAAAGTTTATTCCACAATAATTTCCAGAATTTGAAATTCACAA
Source organism: Aurelia coerulea (assembly GCA_039566865.1). Taxonomy (NCBI): domain Eukaryota; kingdom Metazoa; phylum Cnidaria; class Scyphozoa; order Semaeostomeae; family Ulmaridae; genus Aurelia; species Aurelia coerulea. The sequence goes on along the minus strand of CM076945.1, from coordinate 4,504,873 downwards.
AAGGCTATTCCCATGAAATTCTTAAAATATAGAATCAAATATGTATTATCAAATATATTTATATAACAATACACCATTTTAACTATGCTACAAGCATACAGTATGTATGGATCATTTGGCAGAGTCCTCCAAGAGCTAAGGAATATAAAAAAAATCACAAAATTTGATAAGAAACCTAACTCAAAAAAGTTCATTCTTGAGAAATTTCCTAATTTGTCCGATTTAGGGAACTTAATTCCAAAAATTTCATAAATTTTCCAACTTGTAAAAGCTTCTTGCCGCAAAAGTTTCTTCCCTTCCCATAAAGTGATTTAAAGTTTGTTATGAAGAAGCACTTCACATGAGACCAGGGCTTCTTTTCCACCAACCTGGACATGAATGGCCTCCGTCAGGTAAAATTTAAACTTTGATGAAATCTCTCCAATTACTGTAGTATGTCAGCGGTCAGGTGAAAATGTCCACAAATAAAAATAATAGAACATGTTTTGTGATAAACTCTACGCATCACATATCTCATATGATATCTACCATAGACTTCTAAAATAATCAACAGGGGGCCATAAAGGAAGTATATCCATCCCTGTTAGTGGAGGGGGTCTCACCTGAATCTGTTTTGGGGATGAAAATCCTGATAAGAGATGGTATTCAAAAGTCACTATCTAAATGAGCGTATGAATAAATTAACTGCTTTCATAGTACTGTATTTGGACCTAAAACTTAAAACAATGATTTAACTTATACTCACGTTGCTAGAAAAAAATGGCCAGTGGGCCAACAATAAGAAAATTAATTGAAAGAATGTACAGTAGGTATTTGCAGGCAAAGGAAACTTTGGGAGTTAATAAGTTTTTCCATTAAGTAGGGTGTCAGCGGTGGTAATTGGATGGCGGTGGTATTCGTACACTTGCGAAAAGATCTTGATAACCAAAAGAAATGTATGTTACAAATGAAATCCATCAAAGAGAGTATTTCTTGGTACTGAAAGCTAGCATTTTAGATACTAAACAATTTTGTGAAAAGCCTAGTTCATGAATGCAAAACATGCTAAAGAAGTTGCTTTTGTTATGCTTGGCAGTGTAGACCTTGTTGTTGCGAATATCACACAGCTGTCTGGTCATGAGTCTCAGGTTGAAGCCGTGACATCATCCTATTCACCCAGGTGTTAGACTGGTTACAACTTGGAATCTTACTGATAGCCTTGCCCGGTTTTCAGAAAGCTACCCTTTTCTAATTACCCAAACTTGCATTTGATACCCACTTTTATGATGAATTTTGGCGTAAAATTGCCCATTCTAACCATTTTTTTTTCAGCGAAACCCCACCCTTGTTTATGGAAAATCTGCCGAAAAAGGACCCTTGTTTAGAGAATTTAGGGCCCAAAAAGACCCATATGGGCGGCACATACCCGTACGCTAAATATGTTATGTACCCCCCCCCCCCATCCTATTCAATGCGGAAAACTGAGACTCATTGTCAAAGTCTAGGAAGGCCTCCTCACCACAATAGTTTGGGCCTCCTTTGGCCATTGTCAGGCAAAATGCTATAGGGCATGTTTTGAAGGTTTTTGAAAAGGCTTTCTTGAGAATATCCCTTGTAATTTCAGGGCAGAGTGGCCGTTTCAGTCTTTTTTTTGTTTGTCAACTTATTTTCATTCGATTATCTTTATCTAGCTATACATATTTACAATATATACAACTAATCCAAATCGAACATACAAATATATAAATTAAGAAATGAAGAAATTAATAGATAAGTTAAATAAGTTAAATATTCAAGACATATATGGGCAAGGTTTACTAGATATGAATATCAGGTAGATTTTAAAGTAGAATTGAACTTGTCTACCATAAAAAATACAGTATACCTATTTGCTGACATCATCATTATCTTGATATCCAGGGACGAAACGCGACCTGTCAAATGGGCAGGGCCAATATACCAGCCATGACAACATAACGGACAAATAACAAAAATTTTCTGATTGAAAGTCACCTATTACAACAGCAACAACAACAGTTTTAGGAACATTACGTTGTATTCTTGCTTGTGTGATATGGCTGAGCCACACCTTATTTTTCACAATCAAATTGTGAGCCCACACAATGAAATATTTATCAAAAGTATACCCCAAGTAAATTCAATAATTGCTGGCAGAATTTATCTTGCAATGTTAAAAAATTCATGATTTTTTGATGGAAGGTGTTGTGGTGCAGTGGTGTAATCCTCTGAATTTGCAGCCAGAACAGTCATGTGGAGAGGGTTCGATACCGGATAGAGCCCCACCACTTGAGCGTCATGACAAGGGCAGGGGCGGATCCAGCGTTGGAGTTTGGGGAGGGCCATTGGAAAGAAAACGGGAGGTCTGTAACATTTGTAACATATGATCAAATTTCAATTTTTTTTCTGAATATTCTAACAAGAATCACTAAGTTTATACTAACCTGAAAATCGTTGTTGCAGCTTTCCTATATAGCTTTTAGATGCCCGACCCAAAAGTCTGATTTTTTTCTTTCAGAAGACGGTTGGTCAGACGACACCGACCAAACATTTTTGAGAGGGTCGCCTTATAAAAAACCAGACAAACGACAAATCCACCCTGCAAACAAATGAAATTCTCTATTGACTTGCATTGCACCATGTCAGACTGGAATCGGTGTATGCTGGGGTATGTGGCGCACAAACCCAATCTAAACGATGGAAATAACAATAGAACGAAAGAATTGGCGTATATCTGTGGCGCACGGCGCACCCAGATTCCACGTAGGCCTCGTAGGCCTGTGTGCAGAGTGTGGCACTTGCACACCAGAGATTTCAATAGGCTATTCAAAATGGGCTATTCCATTTTTAATCCGTACAGGGGGTATGGAAGGCATATTCCAGGGGTGAGATTACATAAAATTTCCAGGGTACTTGGACTTCAACCACCCTGGAAATCCAGGGCTGTTGTGCAGAACCCCTCGGATATCCAGGGTCATTGTGAAGAACCCCCTGGAATCCAGGGACTCCAGTAAACATACCCTGGATTCCAGGATCCTCATAGCAAACACCTCATTTTCCAGGGTCAAAATTTCTGTGATCCCCCTGGATTTCTGGGGTACAAAAGGTCGGTAAAAAGTGCCTTCCATATACCTGTGTATGGATTTTAAATGGAATAGCCCAATAAACAATAGAGAACAAAAAAATTTCTCCTTGCACGCGGGAGATCTCGTCAAAAAGTGCCATACTCTGCACTGGCACGTAGTCGTAGGCACCGCAGCATATTACTTACTTTGCTTTGAACTAAATCCGGTAATTAACTATTTGCAGCATGTCTTACCCATTATTGCCGTCGCGTCCTGCAGTGAAGGAACATAAATCCTTGAGCATCGGGCTTTGCTGATCTCCCAACGACGATACAGATACACGCAACTAAGGCCTTTTATAGGCCCACAATAGCTCTCATTCAGATGACATACGTACCAAAGCAGACCTTTTCCTCTTCATCAATTATCTTTCTCTCAGCATGAGCAATATCACTGTCACATCGTTTAGCAACACGAGAATGCATACTCTTAAGTGCTTTGTGTTTGACAAAGCTTTGTGTTTGACATCCAAGACAACCACAATCATTTTTTCTCTTACTTCGCGCGATATAGTCCAGGTTATCGCAGCAACAACAACAGCAATGACAACAACAACAACAATAACATATTTTTTGTTAAAACTGCGGTGGGGGGTGAAAGGCTTAGCGGATCGGTGTATTTTGTTGATTATAAGAAGCGGATTTTGTATTTATCCATTTTACACAACGGATTTTCGTATTTTGTTTTCTTGACGGATCACGTATTTTTCCGATATCCTAAGGCGTATTTCGGACTTAACTATTGTCTTAAACGTATTTTTGGATCCTTTCTCCCCGGTGCAAAGTAAAATGACTAAAAGAGTAAAAAGAGAAAAGAGGACAAGTATAAAGCTAAATGCTATAAGAGGGAACAGAAAAATTTCCCAGAATTGTTCTTTATTGCCGACATGAGCTCAACAAAAGTGGTATCATCTTGCTTAAAGTATCTGTGTCAACGACCAAAATATCTATGTGGCCCACAGCGAAGGAACTAGCATTAATCTTGCTACCCACTCCCATTAAATTTTTCCTTTGTGCTAAGAAGTGTAATTGATGAAGAAATTCATCTTTTCGCTGGCAGCAAAGTAGAGGGTTTTGCCAAGATGGGCCAGCTGAGCATGTCAATTCAAACAGTCCATTGGTATATGTGTAGAATTTGCTACCTTGGTGTATGCCTGTGATGATGCCCAATCAAATTCCGTGAAGCTGATCACACCTCTCAACGAGACAGCAAATTTGCTTGACGCTATTGGCAAGCCTCACACTGCTTTTTTTCCGTCCACGAGAAAGGACAGTCATACTCCAACATGGCACTGTCAGAAGCATCCAACAAAGTGCAGCAGTGGAAGCAAGTTCTTATGGACTTTGAAAGAGCAGTTAGTTCTACAGAGCATTTACCAAACACCCCAAATGGACGTCAGGGACAGGGTGTTCAACCCAGAAGAAATGTGCGTAGACCCAGACCAAAACTCTTGGGTTTGACGCAGACCCAGAATATTGAAAGCAATTTTGTGATCGACCCGACATTTTAAATGATACTCTTAGACCCAGAACGTCACAATAGACTAATGTAGTATTTTCTCAGTCAGATATTTGTTTAACTAAAAACAGCCTGTTACGGTGACCTTCAGTAGACATGATTGATTTTGTGATAATTTTGCATTTTGAAACAGTTCTCATAACGTCCACCGATGCTGTGATCCGTGTTCTGCAATGTGGGCTACCCATCGCGATCCTTGAACAAATGATGCAAGATGAAAATGAGCACTCTTTGGAAACTTGCAACAATTTGCTCTGATGCTGGTTCCTAGGATTTTGCTTCAAATATGAGCGTCGTGTCATATTTTCATTAACATTGCACCCGCCGGGCAAGATGACCAGTTTTGATGAATCAGAAACATTCACCACCGAAAGCGAGTAAGAAGTGATCTGATTTACATGATGACTGTCACAAAACTATCAAGGTTACCTTGTCATTAATGAGCTAAATGGCAAGAATGATATTGGGAGATGCATTCTAAGTCAAAGTAAAGGGCGTGGCCCCAAAAATTTTTCTGAGGGCTTCGCCCCCAGACTCCCTCATTTCCATGCCCCACCACTTGATTTTCCCTTGCCACGCTGCTTATGGGTACTGCAGTTTATTGGAGTATACCTAATTTCTGCAAAAAAAAATAGTCCGCGACCACTTTATCTGGATTTGCGCTGGCTTACCCCCACGTGTTCCTAATTTCAGGCATTTTCAGTTAATCAAGAACAACATGCAGTTTTTATCGGTTCCGTTAAGATTGTATAAAATTCTTATTTTTTTCAAGAAAACCCAAACTTCATCTATCTGTAGGCCCAAAATCAAAGAGCCTAAATAGTAACAGACCTGAAAAACTTTACCCTGGACCCAAAAATTATGGGTAGACCCAACTCGAAAAGTGCCTTGGGTCTGACTTGGTTCAGGGAATGGCTTCTGCTTCTACAATAAAGTCAGTAGATATTCTAGTTTGGGTTGGGGTTTACAGAGGTTAGACTCTATATTGTCATCTTTTGGAATTTTGGGCACGAATAATGGCAGCTGCATGATGTTAGATGTGGAGCATCTACATTCAACAAGCCATATCAAACATCCACTACCATCAAAAGAAGAATACTGTAGGGATCTTGGCAATACCATCAAAGACAGTATCAAACACTTGTCATCTTCGACCTTTTACCATCACAGAAGTGAGAATAAGGCCTCGTGGTACCCAAACCAGAGAGCATGATATTCAGTCATAAGCCCTACCTTTGGTTTCCCCACTAGCGCAGAAAAACATGGATGAAAAGTCGATTGGCGAAATGCGAAATGACGCCTGCACGTATGACGCTGCTGTGCATCAGAGACTTCATAGGACAACTCGTCAGGAAACGACAATTGACCAAATATGGCACTATGTCAGAAATGATGTATCAAAGAAAGCTAGTCATCACGGAGAAAACTAACTTTGCAAGTGGTAAAAATGCAATGGTTGATGCAGAGCAAACTGACAACACTGAAAATGAAATTGAAGAAATTGAACTCCAGTACGATTCAAGTACTGACGAAGAAGATGGTGATGCAACAAATTCTGAGCTCGACGCAAGGTCAACGGTTCTGGTCGGAGTTTCCACTCGATGAGGAAGAGCTGTGGAAATTAATAGCAATTATATATCATGAATGTTAATGACCAGTGATTTAACAAATTGACGGATTTTCGTATTTCATCGAAAAAATTAGCGGATTTTCGTATTTGTTCATCAAAAGTAGGCGTATTTGCGTATTTCAATACCCCCTTTCACCCCCCACTATGGCACCGAATTTTCTATTCACATCGAAGCGAGGTTTATTCATCATAGCAACTTCTGCCAGTTGGAAATTCTTATTGCTGTGTCTGTGTGCTGTAATGAAGACTAACGGAAGCTAAATGGCCTTTAGAATATGTGGAAATTCTGGGCCAGGTGAAAAACTCGGAAATGTTGGAGATGTCAAAGATGTCGGAGCAAAGTACATCCGACGTTTCTCAACTCCGACTTGTTTACTTGGCCCTACCTATACGCTCTACTAAAAAAGTTGATGTCTTATCTCCGACGTTTCTCAACTCCGACATTTTTATCTGGCCCTGTATGCTCTTCTAATAAAGTATCTTATCCCCGACATTTCTAGCCTGTGGACAGGCCAAAAAATTCCAAAAAAATTTTGTTTTTGCTTTATGCCTGCTGCCTGTCCACAGGCTACGACATTTCTCAAATCCGACTTTTTTTACCTGGCCCTATATGCTCTACTAAAAAAGTCGGAGATGTTCAGAGATTGCATATTATATGATTCTCTATAATTCAAATTCTCTTCATTCACTGTCACAACACTCAATCAATCTTTCTAAGAAACTAGGATCTGAAATTTGTGGCAACTTTGGCTTTTTCCCCAGGTCAGGGTGGATGTTCAAATGGAACTTGTATGATTTTCGACGGGGAAACAAACAATTCAACGGGGAAATAACAGAAACAAGGCAGGGAAATGTTGCAACTCATAGCGGGGAAACAACTTTTCTTGGCGGGTCATCCTTTTGCCTTGGCGGGGCATCGCTTCACCGGGGTCATTACTGGAGGGTGTTTACTGGGAACAAGTGAAAAATATAATGAAAGAAAGTGTTTGTTAGATTGCTTTTACAGATTGCAATTAAAAAAGATTTTCGTTTTTCAACTAATTCTTGCTATAAAGTTTCTTATAGAGTTTCTTCAAGGTAATAAACACAGGTATCTACGTTCATTTGTAAAATGAAACCAAAAAACCCATGCACTCTCTGTCTCCTAAGCACTTGCACCAGTCAATTTCACCCATTTCAATTGTTTTTTACTCGTAAACAACCCCTTGTTAATTATAAAAGACATTTCCGACTTTTTTAGTGGAGCATATAGGGCCAGGTAAAAAAGTCGTAGTTGAGAAACGTCGGAAATAGACATCTCCGACATTTTTAGTGGAGCATATAGGGCCAGGTAAAAAAGTCGTAGTTGAGAAACGTCGGAGAATCTTTGCTACGAGATCTCCGACATCTCCGAGTTTTTTACCTGGCCGAAATTCTGGTTAAAAGTGGAAGGTTTGTTTATTCTTTGCTTAAGGAAACATTCATCTGGATACTTGTGGCCATTGTTCATTGCTAACGTCACTCAAAACTTAACTTTTGAGGCGTTTTATCATTGAGGCTTGAGCCGACAAGTTAGGCCCATACACCATTGCCTGGAGCACTCGACTTTTCGTACAGTGTTGCTATGGTTTCCATGTCATGAAACTGAGGACATGAAACTGAGGGACATAATTTCGTCCCAGTTCTAAATGTGATAGTCCATATATATGCGTATGTGTTGAGTATGCACTTAGCTCCGTTCATTCAATTTAAAGTCAGTGCAGCACAGCAGAAATATTAGGAAAATGTAATTGTGATGTTAGGGCTGTTTGAAGATTTCTTCGAGGGGCTTTCTCGAGAAAATTCCTCGTAATTTGAGAACGGAGTGGCTGCTTTCGGTTCGGCGAAGTTTAAAATTGAGCATGTTCACTATTAAATAACATACAAGACAATATCATTGTCTTGACATTAAATGAGTAGTGTGGCCATGCAAACCACGGGGGGGGGGGTTCTTCCATAGTAAAGGTACCTGGGGATGTGCCGCGAGCAAGGGTATACTTTTTCAGACTTCTAGTCTAGCCAAGGGAATACTTTTTTGCGATTTTGGACAGCAACGGTCTAGCCGAGGGTATCATTTTGGACTATAATGGTCTAGCGAACGGTCATGATATCATATTTGGCACAAATTTGACAATATTGGTCGAGGAAATGGTCAAAATTGGTCTAGCCAAGGGTACCATTTTCGTAAAAATTGGCTCAAACAATGGTCAAATTGGTCTAGCCAAGGGTACCATTTTCGTAAAAATTAATCTAGCCAACAACGGTACCCTTTTGAAGATGCTCGCGGCAGACCCCTACCCATAATTTGGCCAAGAACCCCCCCCCCCCTCGTGAAGCAAACGGGGCTTGTTTTTTTCTCTGGACTCACCCTGTAGCAGAAGTGCTATCGTTGCTAGAAATAATTTGACCCTTGATTATTCAAAATGTAAAATTATCTTTTGACTCATCCAGCATATGAAAAAGTTATGATGATTAGCATAAAAGCGTAATTTTCTAATGTCTAGCGTTCATCAACAGCAACAGAAAGAGCAGCAACAACAGCAGCAACAACAGCAGCAGCAACAACAGCAACAACAGCAACAGCAACAGTAACTCAGTAGCACATATCCGATGAAATTGAAATGTGTATCCATTGTTTGCAAAATCATACAACAAAAACCGTAACATTCAAAATGAAAAATTACAATTCAATTGTCTTGCTGAGAGTTAATTTTGGATATTTCAATTCAGTCCACTTTCCCGGAGGGGGGGGGTACTTAGTATTTTTTTGCTGACGGGATGTGCACTCCTTTCCTGGTATCGTTTTCACCTCTTTTTTTCTAACGCCGGGTATCAAAATAAGGCAATTTTTCTAAAGCCGGTTGTCAAAAGCGTTATTATATTGTTTTTCTACAAATTTTTACGTTTAGGGGGTATGCTTTTCGCTGATTTTTACGTCTTGGGGTATACTTTTCGCCGGTTTTTTCTAAAGCCGGCTATCATTTCGAGGAAAAATTTCTAAAGCCGGGTTAAAATATTTTTTTCTTGGAGTGCACACCCCGTACAATTGAAAGTCAAGTAACCCCCAACCCCCCCCCCCCCGTCCACTTTGCAACAAAATAAATGGAGAAACATTGTTTTCTTTGTACGTACAGTACATAGTTTTCTAATTATGGGGAACTTCTCAACCTGTAGTGTTGTATTGTAGTATAGTAATTTGGAAGTATAGTGGGTAACATGTAATGTAACATTTTATGAATATAGAAAAAAGAACTTCCTAAATGTAGCTGTGCTCTTTCGTCAGTGCTGAGAATTAAAAAGTATGATTTTTTTGCTGATTTTTGGAAAATTAAGTAATAGACCAAGGAATTTTGTCTAGTTCCTAATTTCAAAAGGTTATTATGGACGTAAAGGTACGAGAAGAACATCAAAACTTAAGTTGAAGCTTCAGTAACATGGTGAAATTAAAACTTTAGAAAGTGGTCCGGTACGATTTTTCAAACATTGGATACATTTGTTTCTGCCTCACCGGGTATGACAATTATTGGCATACTCCCTTGCATCCAAACGTAATCCATCCTCGACAGTTGCCACTTCTACAGTTGTCATTAGTGGAGCATCGATAATTGGCCGGCAACTTCCTTCCACAGAATCCACAAGTACATTGGCCACTGGCGCAACTTTTTGCATCATTGCGGGAGCTGCATGCCGGGGAAAACTGGCCATCTGCAATTTTTGCTCTGCACTGACCTCTGCAACCAAGCGTGATAGATCCATGGCACCATCCACTTGCACAGTTGTCATTTGTCGAGCACGTCAGACCATTTCTAAGTTTGCTGCCACATTTTCCACAGGTGCACTGGCGACTAGCACAGCTGTTAGCATCATTATTCCCCAGACAATTCTGATTATCTGCAACTTTTGAAGCGCACCGACCTCTGCAACCAAATGTGACAGATCCGTGACACCATCCACTTGCACAGTTGTCGTTCGTAGAACAAGCTTTCCCTCCAGGCAATCGCCTGCCGCAATAGAAGCAAGTGCATTGTTTACTAACGCAACTTTTTGCGTCATTTTGTAGGCAGCGTCCGCCATCGGCAACCTACAAATATACAAAGAGACACATGCTAGTAAATAGTTTTGTGGGCCTATTACAGCTTTGCGGATTTACAGCTTGGCCAGATTTTGACGTTAGGCCTTCTTTTATCTATCTTTATATCTTATATCTATAGCTTCTTAATTTCATTCGTTGTCTTAAATTGGTTGTTTGTCCAATGCAGTTCAGTTTTGATCCCACCTCCGAAATGTCCGACTTTTAAGGAAAATTTCAGAGTCGTATCGAATTGCGGGGGGGGGGGGGGATTTGCCCCTCCAACTCCTCCATAAGTTCCGTTACTGAGTTTCTCTGTGTGTCTTGACTTGAGGTGCATATTGTGCTTGTTATGCAGTGCAGTAGGTACAAATCTTACACATGAGTTTGCATTTTATGTAATGCTAGTGAGACAATTTAGTGTGTAATATAAATATAAAACAGATTCAAAATTATTGGTGAATATGGCCATATGTATGTTTTGATGTACGCATTGGAAAAAAGACAAATTACAGCAATGACTTACAGCAGGATATTCTATAAAGGAATTCCTTTCCCTAGGGAAGAATTTTACCATTTTGGAATAGTAAACAGTAAAACAATACAATTGAAAAAATATATCTTCCGTAATATCAAAAGTCAATGTCAAAAGTCTATGTCAAGTCAAAAGTAAATTCTTTGCATGTTACAAGGTACGTATACCTGTGCTAATGAAGTTTTTTTCCGGTCACCCGGAAGGTCATGAGAATTATTATTATTATTATCAATTAATTTTACGTTGGCAACTTACATAACTACAAAAGCTAATTCAAGCCAACAAATTAAATACAGAAATATATATATATACAAGTAAAACTAGTCAATAAAATTACAAAGTTCAAATCAAATTACAATGTTCAATGTTCAAATCAAAATAACAAAGTTCCTATCAAAAAGGTGTAAAATCATAGAAAGCCGAGTTGAGGAATGTACTGCCTGCAAAGTCTGCTGTCGCAGCCTTCATTGGTCCAATCTTTGATTTTATTCTTAAATTGATGCACAGAATTTGAATCCTTAATTTCCTGAGGAAGAGAGTGCCAAATACGCAGCCCTCTGTATCGGATTGTTTCAGTACCATGATTAACTGTTTGTACCATAGGAAGTAAGAATCTATTGGTGTTTCTCAAATTATATGTTGGACTTCTTTGCAGGATTTCGTCCATAAAACTGGGGTTTAGATTATTAGTAGTTTTGAACATTTCAGTCATTAGCAATTGTACATTTTTCTGATGTATTGTTACAGATCCATCTTTTTCTAATAAGGTTTCAAAGCTGGAAGTGTAGTCTTTATACGCAATTCGTAAACCTCTCTCATGCAGCCTATCGATTTAAGAAAATCCCCAGAAAATCTCACCTGAGCTGCACAGCGACCAGCTCTCCAGACACTGCCACCGTCGCAGAAACCAGAAGAGCAATCTGTGTTCTTATGGCACCTTATTGCATAAATCGAGCTGCAGCACAGCCCCAGGAACGTCAGATATAGCAAGAATTTTGCCATAGCGTACCAATTCTGTTTCTCAAAATTCAAGCACCAAATGTGACGTAGCAACTGAATCTGAGGCTGTTGATTTGAGATCTGAACGGACGCAGCTGCTCTTAAATGCTAACGAGAAACAATGGCAGAGTTCCTCATTTGTCAATGCATGTTGATTGCGTTCACCTTTGTTTGGGACTTATAGAATTAAAATGGTTTCGTATCTCACGAAAACTGAAAACAGTTGAGTCGGCACGCACGCTACTTCGGGGGTTGTGGGAGGGGGGGATGGGAGGGCTCGATTAACTTCACATTATTCAAACCACTGGAAATAAAAATGGACGAATGCTCTAAAGCAATTTTATATAAGATACATAAACAAACACCTCACTTGAAAAATACTTGATAAAAATACAAAAAAGAAATGTTCGCTGCACAATACAGTAAATCCCCGCATATAAGAACATACTTTTTTGAGAGCTAGGCTGAAATCCCGGGGGGGGGTACTTCACATATTTTGGGTACGGGGACGTGACATCGGGAAGGGTATCGATTTTCACGATTTTGGTATAAGGAACGGTATCGATTTTCGCAATTTTGGTTTAAAGAATGATTTTGGTATACTTTTTCGGAAAATTGGTATAAGGTCGGGTATACTTTTTCGCAAAATTGGTATAAAGTCGGGTATACTTTTTCGCAAAATTGGTATAAGGAACGGGTATGTTTTTGAAGCTTCGATGGCACATCCCCGACCAAAACCTGGTCAAGCACCCCCCCCCCCCCCCCGGGGCTGAAATAGGTTCTTATTTTAAAGGTACTAAGCCAAATTTCAAGGTATAATGGTTCTTATTTGAAGAGTACCTTGCGTAGGCCATTTTAGAAACTTCATCAATGATTTTCAGCCCTATTATTTGTTTTGGCAATGTTATAATATACCTAATAACCAATGCTAAGCTTTCAAACAGCAGGGGAGGAGATTCAAACATTAAAAGCACATTGGGACAAAAATGAACTTAACACTGACAATCCAAAATCAACTTTGCTACCCCTGCTATAAGAACATATTTTTCATCAAACTGAAACAGTTTCTTAATTACAAGGTGCATAAGTTAGGAAAAACAGCCTGTAGGTTCTTATTTTTTTAGGTTCTTATATGCGGGGATATACTGTAACAAAAGTACGGTACGATTCAGTGACCATAGTTTAGCAATAGAAAAAGGAAGACATACAAAACCAAAGACCGAAGAACATAATCAAATATACCCACTATAAGTAATGAAAACAAAATTGAAGATAAGATACATTTCATTATGCAAAGCAAACCTTTACAGCGGAAAAGAGGGGCCATAGCAAAATCATCGAAATTTATCCAAACTATGAAAATATTCCAACCGATGAACAAAAAGATATATATTTCTTCAGACAGATGAAGATAATCATTTTCTCGAACTATTTGTCAATACATATTTAAAATTGTAACAAAATATTGCAAATTCGTACTGAATCTCAAAATAGATAATTCGTTGAAATGCCTCCACACCACTTACAGATATCCTGATTTTCACTTGATTTTGACGCATAATTCAGATATTCACTTACATTATCATTACTATAATTACTATCATTATAATTTTTAGTAAAATAGAAATTACTTGCAGAAAAGTAGAAGTTTAGACAATGTATCTTATATATTGTGCCTTACATATAAAAAAGAAGATAACATTTTGTGGCGGGTATGTGCCGCTAAACAAGGTATCATTTCCAGCGAATTTTCCCAGGTGAATGTTATCGTGAATTTAGCAACTTGGTCTCAGAGTCCAATTAGCAGTAAAACCGGAAAGTTCAATTAATTTTGTTTCAAATCGTTTCAAATTGTCGTTTGATGATATTTTGGTTGTGGCTTTCAGATTTTGCCTTCTTCCTTTTGGCTTGTGACTTTGGCGTTTGCATTCTTACTTGTTGTTTCGATATGAGCATGAATAAAGCTAAGCTGAAAAGTGAAGATTGCGGCATGTTCTATCTACCGGACCCTCTGGACCATTGGACCATTGGACCATTGGACCATGCCGCAGACCCCTGGCCGCCAAGTTTGTATCGCACTGTAAATTCTTTCTATTATTTTCCTACGGATGCTTTTAAAGCTTCATTTGTATTATCAATTGATTCTTTCCTGACAAGGATGAATAAACATTTTGATAACGATGGTATCAATCATAGAAATATTCCAATTGTGTCCATGAAACGGGAACTGCTTCCATACAATCACAACAATATTGTACGTCACGGAAACCTTGGAAGATGACGAGAACACAGTGAACGGGGAAAAATTTGTATAAAAGTAACAAGTACCCCTGTGACCTTTGTTCACTTTGCAGACTGATACGAGTCCTCGATGGGGCTGCTTCCCTGAGGCGAGCTTTTTCTAAATCAATGCACGTAGTGACCTACCTCTAAGGTTTCTTTGATTCTAAAAGAACGCGTTAATTCGGAGAAAACTGATTTTGAATAAGGAGGCTTTGGCGACGGAGAAGGTAGCATTTGATATTTACCCAATATGTCATTGTGCAGTAATTTCCTATTGAAGCTGAGAGTCTCAGAACAGAACAAAGCCTGCGAAATATTGATTGACAGTAGGGACTGACTAGAATTACTGGACTGACAGGATTCACTTGATTGACTGGGAATTGCATGACTGGGCTGACTTGATAAACTGGACGGACTTGATATGACTGGTATTGATTCTGGCTCAAACATGCACAGACAACAGCAATATTGGAAACGTGCCGTGTGCAAAAAAATCGCAAAGCAGTGTGGGTCCTGATATAAAAAGGAAAATTTGACACAACAATTTTCCCATACCACTTCTAAGCTTCGCGTCACTGCGTTCCGCGAGCAAAAAACACTTCGACACAATCCCCATCGAACCAATCGAATCTAACATTTCTGTGGCTCTATTCCATAAACATCTTGTAAACATCAATTCAATATTTATATTCCAAGCAAGAATTTCAATCAACGTTTTCATGATATGAACTTATCATTTTGTAAAGCTTCACCACAATCTTGAATCATGAAATTTTAAGTCTATCGCGGTCATTTTTGACTGATAACCTGTTCTTTGGTTCCTTTGTAATCTACATTCCACCTTTATCTCAATGTCATATGAGTAGTTAAACTTGGAAGATTTCTTACGTTTAAAATTGTTTGGTGTCTAGATTTCTACCCCTTAGGGAATTGCCATTTGAACAACATTTTGCGACACTATGTTACATAAATTGCCCATTGAGTTCTCACTGAACACAAACAATCGTCACCTCATGATGTTTAATGTTTGTAGTGCTATGTTTTAGTAAAAGAGTATACCCCTTTGCTGGACACTATCTTAACCCCATTCATACTGGGGGGAGGGGCGTTTTTTGCCCCCCTCTACCAGACTTTGTTGCGTTACGCCAAAACGGCAAGAGATATAACCATCAGTTTTGGTGACTTTTACTCAAATTTCATTGTTCTACCTCTGATCGTGTGACCACAGTAATACCATATTTGGAGAGGAGTCAACAAAAAAATTTAAAATGTCCGTAGTTTTCGTGTCGTTTGCTTGATCGATCTCAGACATGCACCATTCGATTGCATTTGATGAGTACTTTTATTTGATATTTACATTTTTCATATTTGCTGATGTCAGTAAAATTTAATATCAATGATGCCATGAACATTTATGACGTCATTGCTCTAATAAAGAAGCGTAAAATATGAATTGTTTTAGTTTTATTTGCTTCATCTTACTTATTTGATTTGATTTATTTATTTGAGTTTATATTTACCAGATAAAAGGACAGGATTGGCAAAAACCTTCAATGAAAATAAATGCATGCAACAAAAGGCTAATTTAAAGTAAATTGTGCTAGAAATAGAAACTAAACAATTTTGAACAGTATATATTTTGTAATTATGACATGTTTCCTGCTATTTGAAAAAAAATTGGAGAAAATCAGTTGAGTGTTTGATTAATTAGAATTTTTCTGGTTAAGAAGGTATAAATTTGCCAATTTTTTTCAGTTTTTCGGTTGCCTAGCAACGAATCACGTGATTTATTAATTGTAATTGTTATATTTGAATAGCCAATTGTCTACTATTGTTTAGAACAATAAGGGTAAGTCTTATTGTTATATCTTGTGTAGTTTCGGAGAAAAAGAGGGGGAACGCCCCCCCCCCCCCAGTAAAAAGTACCTAGAAAATCGCCCAGTACAAATAGTGTTAATTAAAGAATGGGACGGTACCAAATGTAGCTGCAATGTCTGCATGTACACAGAATCCTAATGAACGCAGGTGCGGGATGGTTGGCTGGTGGGATATCTATTGTTCGGGGGGAGGTGGCTGCGCATTTGACTTGGTGCTCCCTCCGGACGGCGATGGGGATCGGCGGTTTTGTCCGATGAATCTCGGGGTAGCTCGTTTGCTGATTTGCTCTGTTCTATCCTGTGGCACCATTAGTGGTGCTTTGGGGTGGAACTGGAGGGATTGGCTGGCGGGTGGACCTGTTTGCTGTTGGGTGTGGCTGCTGGTTCTTGTCGTTGTCGGTGTGTCGGGCCGGGCTGATGGGGCGTTGTTGTCTGTCCGTGGGCTGGCTGCCCTCTTGCACTTGCGTCAGAGATTACCTTTTATGGGGTAGTTGGTCTTCTTTTTCAATTATTGCAATGGTCCCATAACAGGGCATTTTGATGTGGCTGCACTTATTCATCTTCAATACGTAAAAGAATATTTCTTTTCCTTGATACCTCCAGATAGAATTAGAGCATATTTATTTAGTTTAGTTCATTTTCGAATTTGATTAGTTTCTTTTTTATTAGGTAATTAGAAGCTTTATTTATTTATTCGAATTAAAATAAGATTACAACAACAACAAAAACAACAACAACAATAACAAAGTGTAAGGTTTGAAAAGCTTCCAATATACTTGGTATAGTAAGATCTAAAAGCAATAAAGTAATATAAAAAATACCGAAAATGTCAACACAGTTGTAATTACCGGACAGTGTCAAAGAATTTATAAATGTCCTAGATTTAAAATCAAAGCTGCAACTTCCAAAAATTTCTTAGCTTAGTAATTAACCCTATTTTGGTCGGGGGGGCCAATTTGCCCCCCTAGCCTTGTAGATTGTTTCTGCCGCATATCTTGACCACACAAAGGAAAATGCTGACATAAGCAATAATGATGGCCAATTTCAGGTTAATTTTTATCTTTCTTCCAAGTACTTGCTTAGAGCTATTAGCACACTAAATCTGGTTGCTGTACCTATCACCAGTCAAGAGTGACAACCGATGATTGCCTACTTACACAGCACATTGACATGGAAACAAGACTCCTTAGCAGCATTTTCCGATATTTCTTCTTATAATTGATGAATGATTACCAAATAAGATTGTTACATTTAAGTTGTTCGTTGACTAGACTTGCCACAAGTTTATCTCTTTAGGCCGTCTAACCATTCCCTTCGATCCGCCATTCCAACATTATGAAGATTGCGCCAGAAACTCTCTCGCTCTATTCCGCAATATTGGAATGGCGGATCTAGGAGCTACCGAAAAGGCAGCTGCAAAACAGACCAAATAGATGTATTTTTAGGCATGTTCTATCTACCGGACCCTCTGGACCATTGGACCATTGGACCATTGGACCATGCCGCAGACCCTGACAGCAATTTTGCATCGCACTGTTTCTCTTGCTGTAAATTCTTTCTATTATTTTCTCAGGGACGCCTTTAACCCTTGTTTTTATTATTAATTGCACTTTTCCTGAGAAGATGAATAAATTTCGCCATTCTAATTGTTGTCTGCTGGATTCAACATTCTCAGTTGCGTATG
Organism: Aurelia coerulea; assembly: GCA_039566865.1. Taxonomy (NCBI): domain Eukaryota; kingdom Metazoa; phylum Cnidaria; class Scyphozoa; order Semaeostomeae; family Ulmaridae; genus Aurelia; species Aurelia coerulea. The sequence goes on along the minus strand of CM076945.1, from coordinate 4,487,138 downwards.
ATCAAACTGGTCAGAAATCTTTTGCTTTCAGAGGGGCTCTGCGGCATGTAGAATTGCACTGAAAGCACAAGCACATTGAAAATGCATTGGTCTGACTTTGCAACCATGGTCTATTGTTGTAAACCTTACCCCATGGCAGCCCATCCAAATACTTAGCTAACTTTTGGGCCTCAAAAAATACGAATTTCAGCGTCCCTGAAATGGTGACGAGGGGCATTTTCCTCTTTCAAAAAGCAAACCAGGCAAGACCTTTCAGAATGAAAGGATTTTTTACGAATTTTTGGTGGATTTCCTTCAAAAGAAAAGGATTTTGGTCAAAGATGTACAAGATGTTTTGGTAATGAAATGCCCCTCGCATTGTGAATTGCTTGGTCTTACCCTCAAATCATTGTACGGTATTATTTTAAATCACTGTACTCAAATGTTTTTGAGATCCTTTGGCTGTGTTACAGCGCCTTCTCTCGGTGGTGACAGCACAGGCAGCACAGCACAGGCCCGTAGGAAGCGGGGGGGGGCTCAAGCCCCCCCAATAATTTTTTAAAACAATGGTGCTACGTCACATGACGTAATTAGATGTATTGTTCTCTATTGTTTTAAGAACAATTGCCCCCCAATCCGAAGCTTCTTCCTGCGGCCCTGGACAGCAAGAGTGTGCAGAATACGCGAATTACTTCACATCCACGTATTACTTCAGCAAAACAGAACAATTTGCATCCATTCTTTGTCTGGTAAAAGGTCTTAGACTTGTTCTTGCATCAGAGTCAAATTGACTCAGTCAATTCTTGCATGCATTTGACCCAGGGGGGGCACTCAGCACATGCACATACGGGGAGGTAAGTCCGATATTTTTAGGTCAGAATATTGCCGAAAGTGATATTTTTGGGTCCAAAAAAAATGAAATTATGTTTTTGATATTTTTGGGCATAAAATATTGTCAAAATGATATTTCTGGGTTCTTTAGAGGCAATCCTGACCTCAATTTGCATTGTTTCAGGATCTTTTATGTTCATTTACAGACGTTAGGGTATAAAATGAGCTGATATTTTTGGGTTGTAATGAAGCTAAACTGATATTTTTGGGGTTCCTGAAAATTTCTTGGACTGACCCTTCCGTTTGCGTATGTCCTGAGTGTCCCCCCTGGGGCATTTGATTTCAACTTCAGCTTTGTACGACCAAATTCAAGCCAACTTTCTATTCTGGGGTATTGCTGCTTATTGTGTTGTAAACATTGACATTCTAAGGTTGTAAATCCCTCCTTGTTTCCTCGTTTCTTTTCGAACAAAAGGGTTATCTGCATGACTGAGACCATAGGAAGTTTCATTCAGCATAATTTCATTTTTACTCGTATGCAAAAGAGACAGCAATATAACAGCGAAAATATCTTGGTGGCCAGCGGGTCGGGGTCTGCGGCATGGTCCAATGGTCCAATGGTCCAGAGGGTCCGGTAGATAGAACATGCCCTCCTTATCTCAGGAGAAAACACAGAAATGTACAGATAGCCTAATACATTGCTTTATTTCATTAGCCTGCGTGCAGCCTCAACACTCCTCGAAAGTACTTTTGAGGAATGTTGAGGCAGCACGCAGGCTATATTTCATTCACAGCCCTAATGCTAGAAACGGGAAAATACAAACTTCTGCGAAATCTATTACGTTTATTTCAAAGATAAGCCTAGAAACGGGAAAATACAAACTTCTGCGAAATCTATTTAAAAAAATTTCAAATAAGCGTTTATTTCAAATAAGCCTGAACCTTGAAACTCGCTTTTAGTTCTTTATCTATCATCGGAGAAAACACAAAAAGCACAGAAGACAACACACTGCTTATTTCATTCACGGGCCTAATGCTTGAAACAGGAAAACATCAACTTTTATCGAAATCTATAACGTTTATTTCAGTAAGCCGAGAACAGAGAGCCTCGACCCCTCGAAACTCTCGTCTGTCCCGCTACTGTCTATCGTATCTCTTATGAGAATTTGCATCTATTGGTTAAAATTTGCGGACTGTTTAGATCGTTTTCAGCAGCAACTTAAAAAACCATGCTTTTGGTGTCTTTCGAGACTTTCATGCGAGTTCACAAAATGCCAACTCTGCTTTCCGCTCTAGTGCACAGCGAGATGCCGTTTGGCAAAACCCCTCTCCTCAGAAAACAGATAATTTCTCCAATATTATTCGGCCTATCGAAAAGCAGTAAAAGGGATCTTGTTCTGTATAATCTGGGCAATCGAAAGATGTATAAATCGCAATGTTTCCGTCAACCCTGGCTTCGCAAATCCTTGCTCAAATATTTTTGCTGATTTCAGAAAAGTGGATTTTTCTCCAAAACTACTCGAAAAAGTTTCGATTTTTTTCGTTCCATCTTTAGCTAGGTAGTTGATCTACAACTTTGCCAAGTCTGATTGAAAAAGCTAGGCTAGATTTTCTGCAATCGAATTTTATATTTCTGTTTACTTTTCGACATCGAAGGGGAAAAGCGTTGGTCAATAGTTTAGCCCATGTAGAACGATTTGAACGCCCGTAGAATGTTTTTGCAAAAAATTTAATTCTTGATCTGTGCTCATTGCAATTCTATGCTCACTAAGGACTCTGAAAGAAATTGATGATTTGTGAATGCTTACGAAAGTCTCGAAAGACACCCAAAGCATGGTTTTGTGAAGTTGCTGGTAACAGTCAGTAACTGTTACCAAGTCAAAGCTTCTATCGTTAATTCGCCCCCCTGCAAAATCTGTCTTTGGGATTCATGACCCAATAGGTTTATCGTATCTTTCCCAAATAAGAGTCGGTCTCAGTAGATTAAATTTTCACAAATTCAAGCATAATTTCAGGGATACCGTGAACCCAATGTGTCCAACAAACGATGGCATTGAGGATACGGAACACTTTTTGTTGCTTTGTCCGTCATTTGATATCTTACGACGAGATCTTCTCGCTGGAGTTTCAAATTTACTACGACCATTTGCCCAAATCAACAGCTTTTCAAACAACGCTCTGATACAACTCTTATTGTATGGCGATAAAGACCTTTCAGATGACATTAATAAAGATATACTCTAATTGACCCTAAATTTTATTCACAAAACTGGTCGGTTCGGTTAAGATAATTTCAGTATATACTACATAGATACTAAGTCCTACTCTTCGTCATTTTTTCTTTAAAAATTTTGTATGTATCCGTATTTAGTCGTATTTAATCGTTATGTGTATCTCATTGTAACTTGTCTTTTCCTTTTTGTTTCCATTTTCGTTTGTTTTTATTTGTCAGTAATTTAGTTTAGTGTTTTATGTAATGACCCTTGGGATAGTCATGGGTTCTGCTTCCCGGGTCATCTTCCTTTGTTATGTAGTCCAGTAGTTTGTTAGTATAGCCTTTAGTACCTCGTCCTTGTAAATTTTTATATTGAATATAAATAAATAAAATAAAAAAAAAAAAACAGTCAGTAACTCTCAATCAATAGATGCAAATGATACTTTTAAGAGCGCACTAAGGATGTCCATTGAGACTTGGGTATGGTATTCCCAACAGAAGACGTCCATTTGTTTGCCAATGGAAACGTTTATGACAGTTATTTCAAGACTGAGCTTTTGCGAGCGTGCTGCATAGCATGGTATTCTGTTGACCAAGGTTTCTCCCTTTCGCTGTCGAAAAGTAAACAGAAACATAAAATTCGATTGCAGGAAATCTAGCCTAGCTTTTTCAATCAGACTTGGCACAGTTGTAGATCAACTACCTAGCTAAGGATGGAGCGAAAAAAAATCGAACATTTTTCAAGTAGTTTTGGAGATAAATCCACTTTTATAAAACCAACAAAAAGATTTGAACTAGGATTTGCGAAGCCAGCGTTGACGGAAACATTGTGATTTATGCATCTTTCGATTGCCCAGACTATACAGAACAACATCCTTTTTACCGTTTTTCGATAAGCCGAATAATATGGGAGAAATTAACTGTTTTCTGAGGAGAGTGATTTTGCGTAACGGCATCTCGCTGTGCACTAGAGCGGAAAGCAGAGTTACCTTAAGATCTGAAACTAACTTTTTCAAAAGCGGTCATCTCCTTCTGTTTGTGGTAATCTTTTGACCATCGCTTTTCCCCTTCAATGTCAAAAAGTAAACAGAAAAAATAAAATTCGATTGCAGGAAATCTAGCCCAGCTTTTCAATCAGACTTTGCAAAGTTGTAGATCAACTACCAAGCTAAAGATGGAGCGAAGAAAAGTCAAAAGTTTCACGAGTTGTTTTGGAGATAAATTAGACTTTTCGCCACATCCATTTCCTCAACTGTAATAAGTCTAATCGGAATGTAAAATAGTCACGAACTAGACTTGGAGCAAGTATAGAGATAAATCCACTTTTCTGAAATCAACAAATATTTGAACAAGAATTTTTGAAGCCAGCGTTGACGGAAACATTGCGATTTATAAGATTTAAAGGGGCTCCGTCGCCAAACAATAAACAAATCCGTAAACTCGCACGTGTCACCAATTATCCATTGTTCATCCATTGTTTTCTGCAGTTTGTTTGGTGCCTTCACCCAAGCCACCGAAAAGTGACCATTAAAAATCCACTTTTATCCGAGCAATCGTAGAAGATATGAATGTTTGGTTTGTTCCTTAGTGTAGGGTGGAGCACAATGATTCATGTCCACACAGCAACTTTCAGTTTGAAAAAAATATGAAAATCCTATGTGATATCACCTTTCAAAAACTGCAAAAATCATCGTTTTGTTTACATTTTGGTGACGGAGCCCCTTTAACCTTTCGACTGCCCACACTATGCACATCATGCCTCTTGAAATACGGGGTTCATTTGTTTGCTTCATTTCTATGGTTTGATTGTTCGTGCAGACAAATTCTTTGAAGAAGAGTGTAGAATAGAAGCAAATCCGAATTCCCTGTGTCAAAAATCAAGCAGTATTTCTAAATTTTGAAAGGGAGCTAAAATCACCATTATTGCAGTACTCTAAGGGTTCACTTCAGGGTCGCCTCTCCTTTCACTTGCCCATGTGTTATTTCCAAATTCCGCTCGAACATTTTCTAGGCATGCGCCAATCAAAAACATATTATACACTCGAACTCTGCGCATGCCCAGAAAAAACTTACCAGTGAAATTTTGTGTTCTAGCGAAAAATTCCGGCTCGTTGAAAACAGGCTTTACTTTACTCACATTAATTATTCAAAAATACCATACCATTTGGAAAATTCAAATGAAAACATCATTTCATGCTCTTCTTTTAGTTGTTGTTGTTATCGTTGTCGCTGTTGTTTTCGTCAGGAACGTGAAAGACTGCACGCTTGAGGCCAGGCCAACTGGAGTTTGCATACGTACACCCTTGTCACAGCGGTGCCCTTGTTTTGGCAGAACAAAAAAGTGCGTGCAACTACAACTGCTCTTCTCCTTTGTTTCAGATCCAATCCCTGAATCAACGGAGTGCGGAAGGGGAGGGGGGACATTCCGATCTCAAACATTGCTTTACTCAAAGTGCTTCCTGTGTTTTTCTGTGAAACTTTGTCGAATCGAGATATGGATGAATAGATCAATAGCTGTTTTGTAAGAAAGCTTAAAATAGTCAAATGATACATACATACATAGGCAAGACGCAGCAGTTGGCCGGCATGGCTATTGTGCTGTATGCAAACAAGTGTAAACAGCTATTCAAGGCTTTGTGCATTAGAAGTTGCCAGGGGGTCGTAGTTTTGTTTGTATCAGTGATTGAGTCATTGAAATCGCGAATCAACAATAGCGCTGCGTTGCTCTGTTCAGTATTCAGTTTATGACTCAAACAAGACCAATATCTCTCATTCCTCGGAAAGTTTCCAGAAGGAAGAGCGTGACTTCATGACAGCAAGATGGCTGCCTTTTCAATGATATCATTACTGCTGGCTCTTTGCTTTGGTTTTACGAATGGGTGCAAAAAGAATTCCGATTGTGCTTCTGGTTTTTGTGATGGTGGCTCAGTTTGGTCATCTGGTCGCTGTGCCGCTTTGGTAAATAAAGATACAGTCTCACTCTCACTACATAAGGACCCTCAACTTACGCTCATCTAATTGAAGTGAATTGATGTTGTTGTTGTCGCTCCAGTTGAGGGCTTTATGGACAAACTCTTCTTAAAACGGCAAAAAATTCTCGCCAGGAACAAATTTGTTCCTGGACCAATCAGGATGCGACATTTGAAATAACTTGATGGGATTGGCTGATTCTTCTTCAATTCAAATTTCCCGCCAAAGGCAAACAAAAGCATTCGAACAAAGCGTTCGACTGAACTGCTCCAACAATCACAATTTCAAAGTAGCGAACGAATTTATGAGATCTTATGCGCCCCCAAACCAGAAGCGGACTGGCCCACCGGGACACCGGGAAATTTCCCGGTGCGCCCTTTGCCCAATACTTTTAAAAGCATCGGTATTTAAAGAACGGCAAAGAAATCATCTTACAAGAGTATATATGGAACTTGACTGGAAGAGTATGTAGTTATCAACCAAAGTAGAATTTGCTTAGGATCCTTAAAGAGTTTTCCAAAGATCTGTCAAAGAATGTTGAAGGTTTTCATTTTGGGGGCAGAAAAAATTAGATTGGAGGAACCTTCTAAAGCAATGTAACGGGTGGTTGTATGAACATTCCCCTAAAGGTTTGATTTGATTTGATTTGATTTCACATATTTAGGGAGGGTAGCCCTTCAGCAAGTGCTGATTTTCAAGGGGCCCTCCATCTAACGATACAATACAATAATAATAATATAATACAAAGGAAAGAGAAAACCTATTTACAATATGTCAAAGTCTAATTAATCTATTAAAAACAATGTTAGAAATAATGATCAGTGTTGAAATCAATTTACAGGGTATCTAAAATATATTATCTACACAGCAGTCTACGCTAAATATGGCTCTTGAAGGCATTGACCGAAGATGCCTGTTTAACCTCAGTTGAAAGGCTGTTCCAGCTTTTTGCACCCTTGAATGAAAAGCATTTTTGTCCATTAGCGGAACTTTTCAAAGGCAGCCTCAAGTCAGTGTTTGTATTTCGTAGGCTACGCTCGGTGCAATCAGCTTTTTTGGTGAAAAGATTGCAAAGATAGGTAGGAGCAAGGTCGTTGATGCATTTAAAAACCATTAGTTTCGTCTGTCTATCTATCAGCTCCTTGATCGTGTGCCAACCTAAACTTTGTATCAAGGGTTTACTTGGAGCATCGAACTGACTATTGGTCACAACACGAGCTGCTCTGTTTTGAAGTCTCTGCAATTGTAAGATGTCGGTGGAATTGCAGCAACCCCAAACAGAACAACAGTATTGGAAATGAGGCTCCACGATGCTGCTATAGAGAGTCTTCACAACTCCAGCAGGAAGATACTTTTTGGCGTATTTCAAGAAGCCGATAGCTCGGGAAGCTTTCGCAGTGACTGTTTTTATTTGCTCCTTCCATGTGAGATTTTCGTCGATTTGAACACCTAAGTACTTAGTATTACTTGCAACTTCGACTCTAGTCTCGCGAATGGAAGGTTGGAAAGTTTGATTTGAAATCTCTAGATGCTTCTTCTTATGTTTGGTGGTAATTAGCATAGAATGGGTTTTAGTTACGTTGAGGGATAGTTTGTTCCCCTTTAACCACGTATCAAGTTTCCGTAGATCTTCATTGATAGCCTCGGTCAACTGAGTAATGTCTTTCGAAAAATGATAAATACTTGTATCATCAGCATACATAGACACTTTAGAGTTCTTTATAACGCATGGAAGGTCATTTATGTACACTAAAAATAGGAGTGGACCGAGACAAGAGCCCTGTGGGACTCCCACCTCAATGCTCCCCATATTAGAATCTACACCATTTACTCGACAATATTGCTTTCTGTTAGCGAGATAGGACTTGAACCAAGATAGCTCCCTACTTAGTACACCATAGTGCGCGAGTTTTTGGCAAAGGATTTCATGATCAACCGTGTCAAAAGCTTTTTTGAGATCAATAAAGATCATGCCAGTCAAAAGTCCCTTATCCATGCCGTTATACCAATCATCTGTGCATTTCAGCAAGCAAGTTATAGTTGAGTGTAGAGCTCTGAAACCAGACTGGTCTGGTGACAGAAATCCATTCTCATTCATGTACTGGTACAACTGGTCAAAGATAAGTTTCTCAAATAGCCTAGATATGACAGGCAATACAGAAATTGGTCTATAGTTCGATTTTTCTGACTTTTCCCCTTCTTTGTAAATCGGAGTAACTCTAGCAATTTTCCAAGCATCGGGAAAGGTACTGGTTTCAATAGAAACGTTAAATATTTGCACTAAACTACTAGAAATTACTGGAAATGCAATCTTTAGAAAGTATCCAGAGACGTTGTCATTGCCAAAGCTTTTCTTTAGTTTGATCTTAGCCATTGCTTTTTGGATGTCTTCTTCGTTAATTGCCCTCATGTTAAAAGTCTTCTCACCTTCATTAATGTTATATTCTCCCGACAGAAGCGGATTAGAGGTAACATCAATATCAGCGGCTAATTTCTTCCCAACAGAACAAAAGAACTCATTCATATTGTCCGAAATTCTTTGTTTATCGAAAACAGTTTGGTTAGAATCTTTCAAACTATCTATGTTTGTCGACTTTGACTTTTTATTGAGTAGCTGATTGATAGTCTGCCATGATTCCTTCATGTTACCCTTCTGCTGTAAGATTTTATCAGAGAAATATTGCCTTTTCAGCGCAACATTCAGGGTATTTACCTGATTTCTACATTGCCTATAAGAACTCATCAAAGCCTGTGATTTGTGTTTCACTGCATATCTTTTCAGTCGATCTCTGGTCCTGATCAGTCTCTTTAGATCAGCATTCATCCACGGACAATACTTTTCTGATACTCGAATTTGACGAAGAGGGGCGTGCTTCTCTATCACAAGGGAAAACACATTCGAAAATGTCTCAACAAGTTCATTAACTTAAGGTCATGATTTATAGACAACTGTTACAAAAATGCTAAGGTTGCTGAGGTTGCTAATATGTCACAGGTAAACATGGGAGCAAGAGAGCTATTCTAAGCCCATTGAATCACCTCTGCTCGAAAATGTTACCAGACATGCGAATTTGTATAAAACACTTTTACAAACTTGTCAAAAATTTCATCTAAGCACTGGCAAACATTGGCTCTAAAAATTTGTCCTGAGCTAAGGTAGAGGGCATGGCATGTCCTAAACATTTTCTGGGGGCATCGCCCCCACACCTCCATTTACCATTCCTAATCATTTTGACGTGGCGGCGCCGCTGATACCAAGTTATGTTTTCGCTAAAGGGGGAAGAGCGTGCTTTCAAGAAAGTAATGCAAGATTGTTTTGAAAATAATTGTTTCTCGTCAGGTCCGTCGGGAGCGGGGGGGGGGGCTGCCTAAATAATTTGGTGAAGGTCATTCATTTTTTTGCTGGAAAAAATTGTGAAAGCCAAACTCGTGGAAATGAACATTCAAAATTATCTCTATTAGAGGAAGTTGCAAGAATTTATCAAGCCACCACTTTTGATGTTATGCAGTTGAAACACTATCAATGTCCTCGTCAAACTGAAGTTTCTCTTTCAAAATTGTCCACGCAAAACCCACGGGTGGGGGGGGGGTTCTTCCATAGTAAAGGTACCTAGGGATGTGCCGCGAGCAAGGGTATACTATTTCGGACTTCTAGTTTAGCCAAAGGTATACTTTTTTGCAATTTTGGCCAGCAACGGTCTAGCCAAGGGTATCATTTTTGACAATATTGGTCTAGCGAACGGTCATGACATCATATTTGTCACAAATTTGACAATATTGGTCGAGAAAATGGTCAAAATTGGTCTAGTCAAGAGTACAATTTTCCTAAAAATTTGGTTCAGGCAATGGTCAAATTGGTCTAGCCAAGGGTACTATTTTCGTAAAAATTAGTCTAGCCAACGGTACCCTTTTGAAGATGCTCGCGGCAGACCCCTACCCAAAATTTGGCCAAGAACCCCCCCCCCCCCGTGGCAAAACCCCATGCAGTCGTGTTTCTTCGCTTTTTGTAACAGCAAATTCTCCAAAAATTAACGTTCTCCGATGATCTAAAGGGACTCTGGCCCATCGGAATGACATTCATAATATTGGGAGGAGGCTTAAAGTAGATGCGGGAGTAGCGAGGAAACAGCGATATGTTTGAAAAGAAATCTGCTTGAATTCAATCTACAAAAGAATTTTTGAAATTGTATTCCACCTACGTTCTTCAAGTTTCGTAAACAAGTTGAATTTTCCTCTTCACCTGTTTTTTCCTATTTTTCATATTATCCCAAAATCGCACAATAATCAAAAGAATTTTTGAAATTTTATTCCATCTACGTTCTTCAAGTTTCGTAAACAAGCATATGCCAGTTGAATTTTCCTCTTCGCCTGTGTTTTCCTATTTTTCATATTATCCTAAAATCGCACAATAATCAAAAGAATTTTTGAAATTTTATTCCACCTACGTTCTTCAAGTTTCGTAAACAAGCATATGCCAGTTGAATTTTCCTCTTCGCCTGTTTTTCCTATTTTTCATATTATTCCAAAATCGCACAATAATCAAAAGAATTTTTGAAATTTTATTCCACCTAAGTTCTTCAAGTTTCGTAAACAAGCATATGCCAGTTGAATTTTCCTCTTCGCCTGTTTTTCCTATTTTTCATATTATTCCAAAATCGCACAATAATCAAAAGAATTTTTGAAATTTTATTCCACCTAAGTTCTTCAAGTTTCGTAAACAAGCATATGCCAGTTGAATTTTCCTCTTCGCCTGTTTTTTCCTATTTTTCATATTATCCCAAAATCGCACAATGTAAAAAAGAGAAAAAGATGCTTGTTTACGAAACTTGAAGAAGGTATACAATTCCAAAATTCTTTTGTAGATGGATTTAACCAGACTTCTTTCGAAAATGTTGCAAACTCCTTGCAACCTAGCTTTTCCTTCTGTTCTTCTCCTCGCAGATACAAAACTTACTGAGTTGATAAATAAGTTTTTATAGTTTGATTTAATTAATAGCTTTTTCCTTTGTTTCAGTAGATTTTGATTAATAAATTAAACAAGGCAAAGTGTGATTTGCGCAAATTTTTGCCCTAAAGGTTTCATGGAAAACTGCTGCAAAATTGTGAACGTTTCCAATTTGGCACAGGTAGAGATGGGTTGAAGACATGAATTCTAAGTCAATGAAAATGAAGGTTGCTAAAATATTTTCCTTTGGTCGCTATTACAAAATGCTCAACAATTCTTTTTAGCATCAACTAACTTGGTAAGCCAAACAAAAGGGCGTATCCTTAAAGAAATTTCCAGGGGCTTCGCCTCCTTTTAACACTCCTCTACTTTATTTGCCCTGGCCATCGCTGCTGTGAAGTAGCTTTTTAAACATGCTAGTTTACCAATAGAATTAAAAACATAACCGAATTTGGGCCCCTGACGGCAAATTTCGTGGGAGTTTTTTGCTTTAATAGCTCGAAGAACAGTGGCGTCGTGGCCGGGGGGGCCAGGGGGGGCCATGGCCCCCCCCTGTGAAAATGTTGTCGGAAAACTCGTCAGTTTTCCATTCTTGTCGGAAAAATCGAAAAAAATTGAAGTAATCCATTTTCCTTACGCAGCTACTTTATGGCAATCGAAATGTGTACATGAAATATCACTTTTTCGATCGCTAAAACGTAGTTTTTGATGAAAAAGTAGGTTTTTTGGCAAAAACTAGGTCCTTCGTTCGTTTTTCTGCAAAACATCCTTTTTCAATCGAAAGAAAAGTATGATTTCTATTAGAAAAATAGATACATTAGGCGCAAAAAGTTTCGGACGAATAAATTTCAGACAAATGCTTTCGGTCAAAACATTCGTGGACTTTTCCCAAGGAAAATTCGGTCGCTTTACCTACATTTTGGTGACTAAAAACGATAAATTTACAATGTATTTTGCACGTTTCATACTTGAGAAATGTCATGCATTTATGGTTTGTGCCACTCTCCATCGCAGAGGCTGTTTTTGGAAACCGAGCTTTCAACTGAAGCTCTCGAAACTGCGAGGGCGCCAAAAAAGCGAGCGCGAAGCGCGAGTTCAGCCTCTGCCAAAAACGATCTCTCGAAATGGAGTCAATGAATCTGTCTCACTGCTGAGAAGTCTTCAGTCTAGGCCTATGTTTTTATTGCAGCAAGTCCCGTCCCGGCTGCCATTTCAGCAGCCCCTTCCCTCCCCTCTTCTTGGCTTGCCATGCACAAAGAAACAACAACAAAACCACTATTATTCAATCAATGAACAGTTGAAAAGTAGCTCCCTTGAAAACTGTGAATGCAAAGTACCTACCTGATTTTATAGTCGTTCAAAGTCATCTCCATTTCCGCCATTTTTCTTGTTCGCCACTTGTTGCTATGTTGTTGGTGTTGTTAAAATGTCGATTCACGCAAATTAATGTCGATTCACGCAGGTTTTTTGGCAGAGGCGCGCTGTGTGCTTCTTTGGCTCCTTCGCAGTTCTGAAAGTTCGGTTTCCAACAAACAGCCTCTGCGACGGAGAGTGGGTTTGTGCATTAAGCTTTCAATGAGTTGCTCGTCAGAATTTGCACAAGTGAATATTGTTGAGGAAGATGGAAATGATTGCTAAGATGGGATTACTTTCAGTTTCTGTAAACGGATGTTTATAGAAATGAAGATTTATATCAAGCTATCACGTTGTTATCTAAAATTTGAAAACGATCTATTTTCCAGTGCTCTTGAGGTCCTTTTTTCGAAATTTCCCATGAAAAATAAATAGTAGATTCTTCAAAATAGGGGCGTTTTGCAACGATCTAAAGGGCGTGGTCACAGAAAATTTTTCCGGGGGCAGGCCCCCGGACCCTCAGTTTTCCTCCTTCCTTGCGCATCTAGCTTCAGCCTCACCTCCAACACCAATCACGTCTCGAAAACAGCCTCACCTCCAACAAAAATCGCCCCTTAACAGGACTGCTGTGTCCCTTTGAAAAATTCTTCGCTATTATGGAACTTTTATTTGACAAAAGTTCTGAGACATTTTGCCACTTTTTATACGTTATATTCCTACTTAATTTTTGTCGGAAAAATGTCTCTTTGTCGGTAAATTCTGACCCTTGGCCCCCCCTAAAATCATGCTCCCACGACGCCACTGTCGAAGAAACATTCATCTAAGTACTGATAGCTTGTTTTGCAGTGTAGCACACAGGGACGTAGGAAGGATCTCAAACTTGAGGGGGCACGACACTTCAAGGGCACTTTTTCATTAAGCTAAAGGGGCACTTCCGGAAAATAAAAAGGGCACTTCTTTGTTTATTGCAAAATCTTGGAGGGGCACGTGCCCCCAGTGCCCCCCCGGCTCCTACGTCTCTGGTAGCACATCAAGAAACCACTTTTTGCGGCGTTTTAGGGTCGGTGGTTTTGAGAAAAAAAGGCAGGTGATTTAGGCCATGTCCGTTTCTGGAAGCGTATGTCCATGAGTCGTAGTTATAGCGTCCATCAATCTATCAATAGCTATAACCTACGAACATATAATCAGTCTAATAAAGATAGACAAAATCTAGACTGATTACAACTTCGTATCCGTAGTCTACTTGGACTTGTCCAAGTCTCACTTTTTTTCATCAGTCGATTGAGCCACAAAAATGAAAAAGGTAAAGGGCGCTGCGGGGGGATGGAGAAAAAAGGCGGAGGAGAAGGAGAAAGTTCACATTCACAATAAGAAAAGTTCTTATCGTTTGGTTACTATCTCCAGTCAAAAGGGGGTACTTGTTTGAGACACCCGGTATAAATCCACGGGGGGGGGGGGTTCTTGGCCAAATTTTGGGTAGGGGTCTGCCGCGAGCATATTCAAAATGGTACCCTTGGCTAGATCAATTTGACCATTTTCTGGACCAATTTTTACGAAAATGGTACCCTTGGCTAGACCAATTTTGACCATTTCCTGGACCAATATTGTCAAATTTGTACCAAATATGATATCATGACCGTTCACTAGACCAATATTGTCAAAAATGATACCCTTGGCTAGACCGTTGTGGGCCAAAATTGCACAAAGGTATACCCTTGGCTAGACTAGAAGTCTGAAAAAGTATACCCTTGCTCGTGGCACATCCCCAGGTACCTTTACTATGGAAGAACCCCCCCCCCCCCCCGTGTATATCCGTGTATATATCATGAAGAAATTCAGAAAATGTCTGAAGGAGGAGATCCAATCAAATTCAAAGGGTTAATTCCTCAGCCCTGCGAACCGCACTTGACTTAGAACAAGGATGTGGTCGCTGATGCGCTCTGTTCAGTTTAAAAATCAAACAAGACCAATATTTGTCATTCTTCGGAAAGTTTCGTGACGGACTGAAGGAAGAGCGTTACTTTTCACGACTGCAAGATGATTGCCTTTTCAATGATATCATTATTGCTGGCACTTTGCTTTGGTTTCACAAATGGATGCAAAAGGAATTCCCAATGTGCTTCTGGTTTTTGTAATGGTGGCTCAGTTTGGTCATCTGGTCGCTGTGCCGCTTTGGTAAGACCACAAAGATAGACAAAATCGACTTCCTGCATTTTTTATAAGAAATTAAGCACTTGGGCCAGTTTTGAAAGTCTCTTAAAATTATCAGATTTTCAGTACGCAGAGTTTCTTACGAGTTTCTTAGAGGTTCCATAAGAACCTTCGTGTTCACTGCCTGTGCCCTCGTAAACATTTTCATCCACGAAACTGGTCGGTTTGATTAAGATCTATTGAGAATTCAGCCATGTACTGAGCAATCGCAGGCAATCGTCAAGTCCCGTATCGTTAGTGCTTCTATTCCATGTAAATTCTGTTTCACATCAGATGGTCAGGCATTTTACTTACCTAAATCTACATCAAATGAGTTCCACTCGTTGCATCAACAAATTCATCGCAACACTGACCTAACATCTGGTTAGAAACTGAATCTAGTATAGTATCCTTTAATTTATAAATGTTCGTAGTATGATTGTATATGGTTTAACGTTTCGTGTTTTTAGATATTGGCCATGGAGTAGTCATAGTCTTTTCGCTCCCCATGTGTATCGTACCTGTAGTCAGAGGCGCACATTCAAATTTTGTTTGGGGGGGGGTGTCAACATGCTTTGGACCGACTAAATTTTTTCGGACCGACTGAAAGTATAGCAAGCAGTGGTGTGGCCAGGGTATAAGTGGGGGTATTGAACGAGGATGCCCCTAGCAAAATTTTTGGGGCCACGCCTTTACTTTGGTTTAGAATGCATCTCCCAATATCATACTTGCCTTTAGCGACAAGGAAACCTTGATCGTTTGTGACAGTTATGCTATAAATCAGCGCACAAGGAAAATTTTCGAAAGACAGATCCCTTACTTTGGCTTAGAATGCATCTCCCAATATCATGCTTGCCTTTAGCGACAAGGAAACCTTTATCATTTTGTGACCCTTATGCTATAAATCAGCGCACAAAAAACATTTTTGAAGAAAGATCTTTTACTTTGGCTTAGAATGCATCTCCCAATATCATGCTTGCCTTTAGCCACAAGGAAACCTTGATCGTTTGTGACAGTTATGCTATAAATCAGCGCACAAGGAAAATTTTTGAAGACAGATCCCTTACTTTGGCTTAGAATGCATCTCCCAATATCATGCTTGCCTTTAGTGACAAGGAAAACTTGATCGTTTTGTGACAATTATGCTATAAATCAGCGCACGAGGAAAATTTTTGAAGACAGATCCCTTACTTTGGCTTAGAATGCATCTCCCAATATCATGCTTGCCTTTAGTGACAAGGAAAACTTGATCGTTTTGTGACAATTATGCTATAAATCAACGCACGAGGAAAATTTTTGAAAAAAGATCCCTTACTTTGGCTTAGAATGCATCTCCCAATATCATGCTTGCCTTTAGCAACAAGGAAACCTTGATCGTTTGTGACAGTTATGCTATAAATCAGCGCACAAGGAAAATTTTTGAAGACAGATCCCTTACTTTGGCTTAGAATGCATCTCCCAATATCATGCTTGCCTTTACACAGCAAACACCTTTCATTTTGTGATAGACCGCTTTTTACGAACCAATGATTGCTTGCCCCTAAAAATGGAAGCCTGGACAATCTTGCAATGCACCTAAGAAATTTTTTTAAATACCATCCCCTGCTTTGGCTTAGAGCGACTCTCCCAGTCATTGTCATGCATTTCTTGTGAATACTGTCGTTATGGGTCGACCTTTGCTCAAAACATTTAAAATCGGACCAACTTTGATTTTGATTCAAACTATCGTGGACCTGTCGAGCTTTGTCGTGGTTGGTCGGCCCATGAAAAAGTCGGTCCACGAAGTCGGTCCATCCAATTTTGTCGTGGACCGACTTTTGAGAAAATTTTTGGACCGACTGAGAAATTATTGGGGGGGGGGTGTCTCACCCCCCCCCCCCCCACACCCCCCCCCTAATGTGCACCCCTGCCTGTAGTGTCGTATAGTAATTAGAATTAGGTATAGTAGAATGTAAAGTATCTTGTAAAATTTAATATTTAAATAGAAAAAAACATTTTAAAAACAAGGTTTTGAAGCCTTTCCAAAATTTAGACATTACTAAAGTACCTTACGAATAATATGATACAGGGGATACAGGAAACAAAGTGAAAGTGAATTAAAACATGTCAAGGAATTTCTTTATCAAAGGGAATAGTTTCTTAACTCATATTTTCCCATTAATGGAGTTTCTTATTTTTTGGCGATCTGAGAGTTGAGTTTCTTATGGGCAGTTTGTTATAAAAAAATTACGTGTTTTTTATTGACTTGAAATGGGTGTCAACAAACTTTTGCCGACCAGGTCTTATTCCATTGCTCTTTTAACAAAATTGCACAGTAGCTACCTGCATTTAAGAAGCCAACATGTAAGAAACTTAGATACTCAATCTTTGAAAAATAAACAATAGGCTAGGATTGCAACCTGTTTTCTAGAGCTTGATGAGGATAAGGCAATAAATTATGCGCTCATGCAGCAGACCTACACATATTTTTATAAGAAACTGGTTTATAAGAAATTAGTACTACGATGACCAAAAATGTAAGAAACTCTAGTGCTACGTTCAAGAACAATTAACCCTATTTTAACCGGGGGGGCGTTTTTCGCCCCCCCTATCGGAATTTTTTTAATAGCTCCCAAACCATGTCACCTACAATGCTGAAACTCCTCGACTTTTCCTAAAATTTAGTTGGAAATCAGAAAATAGAAATTTCAATACCTATTGTTTGACCACGTGACCACCACATGCCCATATTTGGAGAGTGGTCACAAAGAAATTCTTAAAAACGGCTCTAATTTCTTCCTTTGTTGCTAACTCTCAACAATATATATACCATTTGATTCGTCCCGATGAGTACTTTCGTTTGATATATAATTTATTCATATTTGCTGACATCAGCAGTTTATTATTTCTATGACGTCATCAATCTTTATGACGTCATATTCCTAATGAATGAGTAATTTTTCATGCAAAACTGATGGAATTACCTCAAATATCGACGAAGGTACTTGATTTCATCAATAATATGCGAAACTAATGGTTTTAAATCATAATTATTGAGCTAGCAATTTTGCATTGAATCAAATTTTCATTATTTAATTAGCTAATTTATTAGAAACCACAACTATCCGTATGAAACCATATGAAACTACAAATTGATTATATCAAGCAGGTATTTGGATGGTTTTTGCCAATTTTATCTCGCTATTTGCTACTGATGGGCCCTTTTCTGCAAATAGCTCGATTTTCACAAAATTTGCATTGTTTTTGGTTGCCTAGCAACCAATCACGTGACTATTGATTGATTGGTGCTATTTTTAGATTCTCCTATGTTCAATTATGACACAGTGCAAGTTTCATTGTCATAGCTGTTATACTTGCGGAGAAAAACAGGGGGGCGAAAAAGGCCCCCCGGTAGAAAATCACTTTTTTTTACCCGGTTAAAATAGGGTTAAGAAGCTCTAAGATTTTATTTCTAGAAGAAGAGTCGGTAGATCATTGTTCGAGCGGCATTGCATTTGTTAATATCAAGTTTTGACTGCAAAAAATGTTGCTTGGAGCCTAGGGTTAGGGTTAGGGTTAGGGTTAGGGTCAGGGTGTTGGATTCACGGAATGTTGGAATGGCTGATCCAGGAAATGGCTTATCCAGGAACTGTCTTAACCCTATTTTGGTTGGGGAGGGGGCAAATTTGCCCCCCCCCCGAGTAGACTTTTTGTTATAACTCTGTCAGGATAACAATTATGACCCTGAAACTTTCTGACTTAACTTTCTGACTTTTTGCTTATACTTATTGTGCAATGACTGAAGAAGTTTCATAAAAATATTTTGACAAATGAGGGGGAGGGAGACAATTTTCTGGAACTGACTCTGTCAAAATCGCCATTTCTCAAATGTTAATTTTCGTGAAAAAAGTAGCAAAATTGCAAAATTTTGCAAAGATGTTTTGCAGGGTTGTGCTATTTGATGTGTTCTATCATAATTGTCATGTTTGGATGGAAATTGTGCTCCAAATTAAATTTTATCGCATTTTTCCTGATTTTGACCGATTTTGCCACTTTTCTTGACCACACAAAGAAAAATGCTGACGCAAGCAATAATGACGGCTAATTTTAGGTTACTCTTTATATTTTCGTAAAATACACAACATCTGGTTGCTCTATCTATTTCCAGTCAAGAGTTAGGTAGGGGGGCTTTTTTGCCCCCCCCCAACCAAAATAGGACGTGTCAGATAGCCCAACCACTATAGGGTTAAAAGTAACGGTAAGACGGACTGAAGAGATAGACTTTGGGCAAGTCTATCTGCCTGGTCAATTTAGCAAACGGAACGAGAAAATTCTAGCTGAAAAGATTCTAAAAATATTCTTCATTTTCATTTCATTTTATATTCTTTAAACAGGATTAAGTATACAGTTCAATGCTGACACCCTAACTGCCCTGTTAAATAACAAGGAACTAAGTCTTTCCAATAAAAAGAATTTACTTGTAGGGATAAAGATAAAAAATGGTGTGTAAATAAGGAGTTTAACGAAAAGATTTCTGGATGATTTTATGTGCAGCTTTGAATCGATTTAAGGCGGATGCCGTCTAGCCTACGCGTAGGCCCATTATCCTTTGGGATAATCCTTTGGGATAATGGGTCTACGCGTAGGCTAGTGCCGTCTTGACATCATCGCTAAGGTTATTCCGTAATAGTGCTCCTCTATAAGCAAAGCACCGTTGACCACTGGCAATTTTTAGGAGAGGCAGCTTGAGGTCTGCATTAGTACTTGTTGAGGATACCGAGGACTGCCCCTTTTGAGGGTGTAGAAAGGGGGGTACCGCTAGTCACTAGTCAAGCAGTAAAGCTCTCAGTTAGTCACTAGTCAAGACATTTGGCTCCAATTAGTCAAAGTTTCCTTTGTAAGTAAAATTTCTGTTATGGGCTCTTCTATGCAAAAGTGTATGATGAATTGCACTAATTACCTATGTCTGAATGAAAAATCAATCAAAATTTCTTTTGCGTTTACTCCAATTTCGTGGGTGCATCAATTTGAATGCCAAGCTGGAGGTGAAACTGTTATACACAAACACCTCATCTGTCCCCTTTTTCGATTAGAACATGACAGAAGTGGCCTATGTATCTCAAGGCCAGGCTTCCTTGCTGACACCAGCATCATACAGTTGTAGATCCCTGAAAACAACGTAAAAAAGTGACATTGTATTCCCGGGGGGAGGGTACATGACTTGTGGATGGACGGGGGTCTGCCGCCCGGTTTTCAGAGAGATACCCTCTTCCAATTACCGAAACTTGCCATGGTACCCACTTTTATGATGAATTTTGGCGCAAAACTGCCTATTTTTTAACAATGTTTGCGAATTCGAGCGAAACCCCACCCATGTTTATGGAAAATCTGCCGAAAAAGGACCCTTGTTTGGAGAATTTTGGGCCAAAAACCCACCCATATGGGCGGCACATACTTGATCATGTTATGCACTCGGAATAGTATTGCATGCAGTCAAATATATGCACCTCACAATTGGGATGCTTATTTCTTTGTCAGGAAGACCAGTTATTCTCCCAAAATATTCCATCACTTTTGTCCCAAGACAGTGCCAAAATTGTATTGCAATTGTGTGTGATAAAATACACTTTTTCCTCAGGCCAAAACGTCAAGATAGAACCAGGTTGCTGACTACTGTATTACACGATTAGGTCGTTTTTTGTCCCTTGCTTGACCGAGAGGTGCAACCATGGGTATCACAAAATAATGAACGGTCAGGGTAGAAGTGCCGTCCTGAATTGAGGAAAAAGAGGGAACAAGAAATTGACATTTGATGCAACCATTTTCTGACCCCATTCTTGAGATATTGATGTTGAAGGAAAGAAAAAGAATGGACAAATTTCAGCTTACCATACTGATCAGAGACGTAGGAACTGGTGAGCGGCCCCAGGAGGTGTACTCTGGTTTATTCAGGATAGGGGTGCTCAGGTTACTTTTTTGGGTCTAAAATTTTGGCAAGGATTAATTTTTTGGGTCAACCATTTGTACAGTTATTTCTTTGGGTTCCTGAAATTCTGGCTTACTTTTTTGGGTCTCAAATGTGAAAAAAGGAAAAAAAATTGGGAAAAAGAAAGGAAAAATTATTTTTTGGGTCTATTTTCAAGGTAGAAATTATTTTTTTGGGTTGATGCATTGTACCTCAGCCTGAGCACCCCTATCCTAAATATAACTGAGTACCCCCCTGGGTGAGGGGCATTGGGGGCACGTTCCTCCCCCAAGATTTTGCAATAAACAAAGAAGTGCCCTTTTATTTTCAGTACCCCTTTAGTCTGATGAAAAAGTGCCCTTGAAGTTTCCCCCCCCCCCCCCAAGTCTGAGATGCTTCCTATCCTACGTCCCTGCCACTGACTGTTTTCAAAAAGAATATTCGTGTGTTGTGAAAGTTAGTCATCTTCCCATTCCTTTGACATTCAGCACCTAGACGTTTTGTGTTACTCCCCTCGCCTTGGACATACTGTAAATTGCTCCATCGTCCTTAGGGCCTTTTGTCATATTTTCGGCATGAGAAAAGGGACTGGGGACGAGTTTAGATTATATTACTTAACTTCTGGCTTCTGTGCAAATGTACGTTTGACTAAATGCAGTGAAAATTAGGCTTAGTCATAAATCAAACTGCAGACTATAGTTAGTCATTAGTCTATGCTTTTGAACAAAATTAGTCATTAGTCAGTGGGCAAAACAGCCTGTTAGTCAGCTAGTCAAAACCCCTTCTACACCCTCCCTTTTGTCTGAACCTTTTCTCGCTGTAATATTCTATCGTAGCTTGTTATAATTGTATTTTTTTTAATTATGTTCTGTTTAGGCCGTATACAATGTAGTATTGTATTGCGCTTTATATAAAATGAAAAAAATGAAAAATATGCTGGTAAAGTTCAAAGCAGATCAACACACTGGGAAACCTATTACCATGCGCGAGAATTTCTTTGTTTCCTTGCTAATTCTTGTTTGGATTGTGGCCGGATTATCCCCCCACATTTTTACCACAAAACCAAACATGCGCTCTGCGCATGATATCAGGTTTCCTTTTTGGGGGATAACCGTTGCTTTGAACTTTGAGGATTCGTATCCCCAACAAGTACTACGAAGCTATCTAACACTTATCCGACAACCTTTTGAACAGAGTTGTAAGGTAATTGGGAGCTTCCTCGTTAATTGACCTCTATTATGTCATAGAATCAACGTCCTGAAGTTTGTTGCTAATTTCCGGAAAGCCGGGATGAACCTTATCAATGGAAGGAATTGGACTTGGACGTCGCAGAGGCTGTTTTTTGTAGCCTGCGCACAGACTTTACGGAACTTAGACTACGGACTGCGCAGGAGAAAAGGGGAGAAAAGGAAAAGTACTTTTCCTTTTCTCCCGCTTTCTCCTGCGCAGTCCGTAGTCTAAGTTCCGTAGTCTAAGTTCCGTAAAGTCTGTGCGCAGGCTAGTTTTTTGTGGAAACCGAGCTTTTAAAATTAGAACAATCGCAGCGCATCTTACGTGAAGATGCGTTTGTCACCGCAATTGTAGGAGCATCGACAATGCAAATTGTTAATAAACCCAGTACGCAGCACTTCCTGACTATGTTTAATTGATGTTATCGTTTTTCAGGTTGCTGATGGCGGGGCCTGCTTACAAAATGGCGATGCAAACAGTTGCGTCAGTAAACAATGTACTTGCTCACGATGCGGTCGACGATTGCCAACTGGCTATTCTTGTTCCACAAATGACAACTGTATAAGCCGCTGGTGCGACGGATCTGTCACAATTGGATGTCGGGGTCGTTGCAAATTAAGAATTGCAGATAATCAGAATTGTCTAGGGGGTAATGATGGTAACAGTTGTGCCAGTGGCCAGTGTACCTGTGGAAAATGTGGCAAGAAATTGGCAATTGGTCTGGCGTGCTCCACAAACGACAACTGTGCCAGCGGTTGGTGCCATGGGTCCGTCACATTTGGTTGCAGTGGTCGGTGCAGAGCAAAAGTAGCAGATGGTCAAAGATGCCTTTCTGGCAGTGATTCAAACAGTTGCGTCAGTGGCCAGTGTACTTGTGGATACTGCGGAAGGAAGATGGCGGCGAATTTCGCATGCTCAACGAATGACAACTGTGAAAGTGGTTGGTGTGATGGTCGAGTAACCATTGGTTGTGGTGGAAAATGCAAAAGAAAACACGATGACTATGAAACGTGCCCCCTGAACATCGTTGGCTCTGGGGACAACAATATTTGTAAAAGTGGACGATGTGAGAAAATCTCCCAAACTGAAGCCCTATGTGCCCCAAAGAATGGGTTTCGTGCTGGAACGAAATGTAATGAGGACACAGACTGTGACAAATCGAAAAGTTTGTGGTGCAAAGGGGGCAGCTTTTACGCAAGCGGTACATGCAAACAATGCCCTGCCAACTGCCCAGACGGATGCAATGCCCTTTTTAACCAAAATTTGAAATGTGGTCGCATGACGACATTTGATCATGCTGCCGATCTAGCAAAAAAGATTGCAAAGCCTATAGTTGATTTCGTTGAGTGCTTGTCCCCTGCTGGCAGTAGCTGTATTGGTGACATTGGCAAAGGAATTGGTGCTTGTTTAGACCCGAGTAAACCCTGTAAGATAAAAGTTGGCGGGAAAGGCTCTGCATGCTTGGCTATAGTCGGTGCTGGACAATCATATGACTATACCAGTGGGCCTCTGAGCTTGAGTGGCTCTGTAACACCAACCGGAGGACTGAGCGTCGAAGCTGACATAAGCAAGGGACAAATAAATATTGAATTGCATGGAAAAGTCGCAGTGAAGGCGCTGGCTAAGATTGAGACAACTCAAGCTAAGACAATGCCATTGACCAAGAAAAAGTTGTACCTTACGCACTGCATTGGCAAAAAATGCTCTATCTGCGGGAATCCAACAAGCAAGTTGCAATGTCAACCGATGGTGCTCATAAGAAAGACTTTCGTGTTTGGCTACGTTCCTGTGATCATTGAAGTAAAAGTGCAAGCTGTTGCTGAATACCACCTTAAGCTTGATGCTAAGGGATCTTTCAAAGCGTCTGTTTCCTATGATAACGATGCTGTACTGAGTATCAAAAAGGCCATTGCAACATTCGACCCTCTGAAAGGTGTTAAATTTGATGTCGGTTTCGAGAAGAATTTCAACACGCAAATTCAAAAATCGATTGTCGTGGATGCAGACGTTGGTCTTCTTGGTGTATTTCGTGTTGGTGCAGAGGTTAGTGTCAACTGATTTTTTGCTATGAATTAAAGAGCCATTGTCACCCAGGCTCCTTTGCGGGCATGTTGTAATTTCAGATTATCTGAAAATCGAATTTGGCCTAAGCGGAAAATATGGATCTGCACTGCAGTAGAAGGCATTGGTTCCACCTGTCTGAATATGAATAATCGCTCAATCTGATATGATACTATACAAGTTTGTCGCCATCGCATCTTCTCTCTTTCTGCAAGCAAGCTGTGTTTGTGTTATGTTTTCCTCTCCACGGTGGGCAAAGGATCCTGGGTGTCAATGGCTCTTTAAACTAATGATAATACACTCATTTTTTTATAAGAAACCGCTTATAAGAAACGGTAGGCTCATTTTTTCGAAAGCTAAGAAACAACCCTATCTGAATTGAAAAAAGCTAAGAAACTTCTGAAATTTTCAGTTTTAATTTTCCTATCACACTCAAAAATATTTTGACATTGTTCAGTTAAAGCAACTATTTGGACATTATTTTGAGTGCGAATCATGTTATTTACTCGTTTTGAGATTGTACTAAGTAATTTGGGAGCCCTTTAGACAAGACAAAATCGACTCTAAAATTCCGGCAATAAAAATATAAGAAACATGAAGAAACTTGTGGTAGCAAAATGGCCCAAAAAATTAAGAAACTGCCTACCAGCCCTGGACCTTAGTTTCTTATAAAAAAATGAGTGTATTAGGTTTTGCTAGGGAGAATTAGACAGTGTTTGCACGATACCAAAATAGTTTGAAACAGGTAACATTTGGACGGTATATGTACCATGATTTTTGGAGCATCAATCAGAAACGGCAGCTTGATAATAAATCTGCGAGCAAGGACGACGAGTCTCAGTGGTCCGTAATGAATTGGATGATGTTATGGCTGCACATTTGTGTGAGTAAAAAAAACATGAGATTAAAAACGTTGAACGAATGTACGGAATCACGTCGTCAGTCTATGGCTAGGCTATATTTTAGAACGATTCGGTCTTACTGGGTCCATCTTCAACAAGTATGCTGTGTCGAATTAGGATTAGATGCTAAATGGAGATACCACTATTTTTGCTAGCATTCACGTCACACGATTCCAAAAAAATAGAAAACAGGAGAAAATTTGAATGTACAAAAACTTGGCAATCTCCACGACAAATTTGCTGGTTCTTCATGACAAATGGATCTATATATGACCAAACGAACATTTCGATGCGTAAAAATGCTTTCCTTTTAAAGCATTTTCCATTTCTGGCGATCAGTCTTGCCACATGTCCACCCCACTTTTTCAGTGCTGGCATCACCCATTTTTCTATTGTGTCGGCACAACTGGTGTCAATATTTTGTGAACAGGAGGCCAAGATATCCGTAAAAGATGTGTGTGAGGCGAGGAAAACTTCATTTGGATAGTCGTTGCAAGGCCTGCCCCTGTCGGAGATTTTTAAACAGCAATTTTGTATTTGTATACAGAGTTAATTATATTTCAATGACGTAATTAATAATGGGAACACATGGGCCCCAGGAAATTGTATAACCCCCCCCCCCCCATTAATAAATCTCCTCCATAGCCTCCTTTGCGATTGTGAAGCTATGATTTATTGCCTCGTTTTCGATTCTGTTCGCACGCCTCGCTTTCGATTTCTGATCATCACGTAGACTACGCCAGTCTAATCATAGGCATCAGCTTCCCGATGGCAAGAGAGGCTACGGAGGAGCTTTATCATTGGGGGTTATACAATTTCCTGGGGTCCCTGTGATGGGAAATCATCAAATCAAAAATATAGATGTGACAAAACAAAGTTCAGCAAAAGAGGGCCAAAAGGATATGAAACGCGTTTTTTGCTCTTATTCAGGTCACTGTTGCTGTCAACGGTATTCCATTGAAGATGATGATGGCTGCACGACTTGTTGCTGAGGGAAATTTAAAGGCATCGGTATCAAAAAGTTCCAGCTGTGTCACTGGCTCATTTTCAGCTGGTATTGGACTTGATGCAGGAATAGCCGCTGATTTCTCCGTGCCTAATCCAGGAAGCTTGATGGGTACTGCCTGTCTTGGTGTTGTAGGCACTGTTTGCAAGCTTCCAAAAGTCAGGATTGCTAATTGCGCAATTAAAGTCCTCACTAAGGTCGACCCATGTAAGAAAGCTGAAGGCATGTGTGTCGATATGAAAAAAGAAATCACTAAGCTCACACCAAAAGATCTGGGTAAAACTTTCAGTGGCACAGCTATCATCTTGAAAGCAAAGTTCACTCCGTTTCAGCTAACTGGGAAAGCGTATTGTACAAATGGCCAGAACCTCTTCACGTCTCAAGCAGATAGTGTAGGTGCGGGTAAGCTCGAAGGAGGTGGAGGGGGAAAAGGGATAGAAACATGTGGGGCACCTGGCAGTACAAAGAAATGTGAACAATTGAAAGGTGAGTCTGTTCTTTGTATGTTAGAAGCCAACACCTTGTTTGCCTGTTCAGTCAATCCTATTCCATATAAGCACCGCCGTCTAAGTGCCCCGGTGAGAGGTCAGATATTCACCGGGGTCCTAGTGACCGAAATATGTGGTCACATTTTCACCGGGGGGTTCCAATTATGCAAGGCGGACGGCATAATTATTGGGGGGGGGGTACTGTTTCTACAATGAAATATTTTCTCAAAATTCTCCCTAGGGTTCGCCAATTTGCGGTCGAGGTCACACTTGTGAGGAATTTCATACCGGGGAGATTCACGTCTTGTCCGGGGACCTATTTTGCTAAAATTGTTTCACCGAGGAAATCACCGAGGTAGAACGTACTGGAGCACTTAGACTGGGGTGTATATAAGGCGCCATTACTGCTTGGTTGCCTTGCAACAAGTCGTGTGACAAGTGAAAATCTAAGGACCTGTTCAGAAGCACATTTATATGCAAAATTGCAACTTTACAACTTTATTGGTTATGGAGATACCCAGCGGGTGGCCGGGAGCACGCCACCCCCCTAAGGGTGCGATAAGGAGGGGAAGAGAGTCTCCACTTTATGTTAGAGAGTATGGTACCCAAGGTAAAGAAACCACCTCTCAGTCCCAGTCCTTAGTTTCTTATAAAAAAATGAGTGAATGGCAAGGCTAAAAGTGATCAATTGTCTGGGGGGGGGTACGTGACTAAGGAAGTGGCGGGAGAGTGTGAAAAGCCTCTCGACACCCTGCACCCTGTCGCATAAAAAATGGGTCAAAAGTATACCCTGTCGCATAAAAATTTTGCCTCTCAAATACAGAGTGGAACGCGATTTTTGCTTGTGATACCCTGTCGCACAATTTTCTTACCTATTATAATACCCTGTCGCATAAATTTCGTTAGAAAAGGACACCCTGTCGCATAATTTTTACCGTAAAAGGACACCCTGTTGAGCGGCACATCCCGTCAGGTCAAATATGGGAGTACCCCTCCCCCGCGGGTCAATTGCTCAAGTAAAGGAGAAATCTACTTAGGTTAAAAAAAGAAGCCATAATAATTCAGAGTTGTGTCCTTTTCCCAAAAGCTTTCCACGTGTTGTTAATTTCTATAGTGAAAAATAATGCACTTGTCATTACTTTGAAAACTATATCTGCATTTTAAATTACAGGTGGTGGCATGAACGCAATGCAACATTCGAATGGCATCATTAAGGCGACTTTCAGCCTGGTTCTGGCTTATTTCCTTGCTTTGGGCAAAAGCATAATTTAAGGTGAGTGTTTGGAAGATTTTTCATTGACTTGACAGAGTTTTACATGAACAAGATTTATGCTGAGTTGGGGGAGGGGGGATTCGTTTTGGGTCTCCGTTGTCGGTTTGGTGGATGTTGGGCATGAGAGCGAAGGCTTGCAGGTTGCTTGGTTGTTGATGAAAATTCCCAGTTTATTGGCTTCCATGCACTTGCTCGTCCTGTATTTCTCATATAGCTTCAGGACTAATGTTTCAGTGGTATCAATCAATTGTAATTATTTTTGTTTATTTCGATGTTTTTAACCTGTATATTTTTTTAGTTTACAGTTAAGCCCGAAATTATTCATACCTATGCCAAATTATTTTGCATCGTTCTATTTGAGGACCAATTTTACTGTGGCAGAAGTTTCGTCAAAATGTGATAAAAGGCTGAAACAAGTGCTACAAGAGACATTTCAAGGAATGAAATATCTTGTGAATTGGTTAGCAAATATAACTATTGAAAATACTCCAGATTTGGCATAGGTATGAATAATTTCAGGCGTATATGTGGGTGGGGGGCCTTAAAACTGAGCCACTGTGAAAAGTGTTGCTCTCTCACCCTGCTCACCTCAGGAACAGAATCGATGGTGAATCAAAGTTTCTCACTTCGTCAATAGAAGATCGGATGAAATTGTAATTGCTGGCTACACTCCAATGATATTAATATTAACCAGGGAACGCCTGATAATGTAGGTAGAGGAACCAGATTTGGTGTGCTAATACCTCCAGGAATTTACCTTCTGAAAATATAACAATTAATTTAAAATCAGCCTTCCATAATATTTACGTCAAAGACAGCATTTTTCTTTGTATGGTCAAGGAAAGTTACAAAATGGTCAAAATCAGTAGCAGTGCGATAAAATCAAATTTGTAACACCAATTTCCATCCAAACATGAGAGTTATGATAAAAATACATCAAATAACACAAGTCTGCAAAACAAATTTGCAAAATACTGCAAGTTTGTTAATTGTTTTGTGAAAATTGTGATTTGTGGATATGTGATTTGGACAGGGTGGGTGGTAAGTCCCAAAAAATTGTCTCCCCCCCCTGGGCGATGGCTTATTCGAGGACTTACGGTAAATGCTTCAATTCATTTGATGCTGCTGATACAATTGCAAGAAGTAGTACCAAAGGAAGTACGTCCTTCCCTCCGAGGAAACATAGTTGCCAAAGGTTTCCTCATTTTGTGTTTTCATACAGTTCATGACTGTGACAACTTACCCCCCGGTGAAGTAGGCCCACTCTCTCCTGCTTTGGAAAATTATGAAATTGAAAGCTAAACATTTCTCTTTCAGGAAGACTGATTGAAGATCACTAAAGCACAGAAACAATCGTGGACTTTTTGTAGCAGTAAAAATCCTTCAGTTTAGATATCGTTAATCTTTTTATACTCTGGTAACAGTATCTTGAAATTTCAATAAGCATTTTATGTACGTTTATAGAAGTATGTCCCAAATTTTCAATCGGGACACTTTTATTCTGTAGCATGTCCCAAAGTTTCTTTTGATGTCATAATGATACTAGTAAAGCGATAGATTTAGGGGGAAATCATAGGGCATTTGCCCATTTCGAGGAGAAAGCTCTGCTTGGTACTCTCTTTCCGGCAAGATCTGCCCCCTGTCATGAAGCCATTCTCCTTTTTGAAATAATCTTCTGACAGAATGTACCAGAAAGCACAAAAATAAAGTATTCCCATCCCATTTAAAGAAGTCCAAAAGTTTTCGCTCATCTTCGGTTTACTTCCCCTAGAATCCATTTTTGGCACCCTACTACAAGCCCATCCCACCCTCCCCCCACTCTTCAAGTTCTAAATGACTCTCGACCATAAACTAAACTTTGGCCTCCACATGTCTGATCTTTACAAAAAAGCAGCAACCCAGCTAAATGCACTTAAAACAGTTAAGTCATTTCTTGGCTTTGCAGAGAAAAAGGTACTCGACCAAAGCTTTGTATTTTCTAACTTTAACTACTGCCCTTTATTAGTATGGTTTTTCTCATCAGCTAGATCTATCGAAAGACAGCCCTATGTTTTGTTTATGATGACCATAATTCTTCTTATGAAAAACTACTTTGGCAAATAAGAAAAATGCACGGTGCATGTAAATAGGCTAAGTTACCTATATGCATTGAGATTTTCAAAACTGTAAACCTGCTAAATCCTGACTTCATGCAAAATATTTTCGAAACAAGAACCTCCAATCGACCTTCACGTCGTCAAAGTGATTTGCAGCACTACAGCACCATAGGCCCAACCAAACATCGTCCGTTCCAAATAGTCTCAGGTCTGGGCCGCAGATTTTGGATCTTCTGCTAGATTGCTGCATGATATAAAATCAGCAGAAAATCTGGCTAGTCAAGAGCTGGGAGGGGCCACCTGCAGATGCAATGTATGCCTTCGAAATTTTATCCTCTAGATCATTTCTTCAAAATATTTATTAATTTGTATTTTCTTAAATGATCGAATTAGACCAGTTGCTTTTGTAGCTAACAATTTTTCGATTTAAAATAAAAGACACTCGCTCGATGTCTCGATGTGGTTGCTGTAATGACCGCGACGAAGGCGCAATTTCACCTTGAGGCTAAGCATAGTTGCTATAACAACAAGCTAAACGGCCTACTGTTTTCAAAGCTGAAGTTTGCTGAACGGTCAGGTCAGCTCTTATTTTCGACCTCTTTCACTCGCTTCCAGTTGAACTAACAGAGCAATGGATTCAGATGGTCTACATTTAGACATTGACTATGTGGCAAGTAGTGGAGTTATCCTTAGTGTGGAGCAAAAAGCTGCGTTGCAGTCATCGCTCGTAATTTTGAAAACACAACAACAGTTTCGAAGGATTCAATTTTGGGGCAAGATCCTTGGATACAAGATGGACTATTTTATTGTGCAGGGTGTTGGTAACGATGAGCTTAGAGACAGAAAAACACTTTACAGGTACCTATGTAATTGATTTGAATGTTCTCTCTCGCGAAATTGCAGAGCCGGCTGCTGGTATTGATTTTCTTTTCATCCAACCTTTTCAGTCATCCTTCAGTTTCACTCGTACAAAAACCAAATAAATGCTTTTTGGGAGAGCCCAAGGAAACAAGGGAGTCAAAATTAAAAGCGGAAGTTTCCTTGTGCTCTCCCAATAAAGTATTTATTTCACAAATAAAAATTTGGAAAGGCGCAAGGAACCAACACACGATATAGTGGCAATAAAACATTTTTGAATTAGAGTACTGTCCCCCTGAATGGGTCTAATGCCATTTTCGTCAGAATCGCACAATCTTCTTTGGATAAGGCGCCTGGATTTCAGATTTTTCAAAAACACAATGAAAATATTTTGCTGACGCCTTTCTGTACAATATTCTTTGCTTGTGTTTTGTTGAAGATGATATTTCCGAAAATGTGAAGTTTTTCAGGCAAACTTTCTTCCGTTGTCCATGGACTCGCACTCGCAAGTTTCATAAAATCTTTTTTCTTGTTCAAATGGGTTGATTGAATGAGTCAGTCTGTATTTTTTTCATTCTGCACATTTGATATAAACTGTTTTGCAGGTCATACCAACCTTTTAAGAGTAAATTCTGACATTTATCAAAACATCTAGTCAATCTTTGTTGCGGATATGTGTATTTTTGCAAAGGCAAATAAATCGGGAAAAATTCGCCCTGAATGGGTCTATCTTTTTCAAATGACCCAGGGTGCATTCCATGCACTTAGGCCCAAAGATCTTCGGCGTAGCCCTGACTTTTTGTTGGCGTAGCGGCATCAGTTTTTCAATAAAATCGGTTCTTGGTGTGACCCCATGCGAAAATCTGCCTACCTTGGCGTGAATGTGAAGTTGTCCTCGATCTTTTCTTATGTGAATTAGCAGTTTCCCTTGATGTGATCAAATGTATATGACGTGTGTTCTCTCTCCCTGAAAATACCTGGCGTACGAAAGCTTGGGGCTCGGCGTACCTTCGGCATAGGCTTTACATGGAATGCACCCTGGCAAAGAACTCCATGTAGCGATTAAAGCTTGTGTGTGCTGGTATTGTGTCAATTTGTAAGTACAAACGAAGATAAAATCGAAGGGGCAACCCCATAAAAAGTTTATTGTTTACCAATATTTTGCCTGATTGAGGGCATATTTTTGCCCAAAAAAGGCTGATTTTTTAAAAGACGTTTGTGCTGGGGGTCCAATTGGTAGATTAAGAAGCTCCCTGATTAAGAACATGGAGATGTGCCTGCTGATAGGGTTTCCATTTCCATAAGAAATTCTGGGACAAAGGGACCTTTTATTTCTTATAAGAAAGCTCCTTTTTCCAGGACAGGCCAACAACATTCAAGAGAAACATTAAAGCTGTAGCCATTTTGCTGGACCTTATTCCAGGACCTAGTCTTAGTTTACTTCTTATCATAGCCTTGATTGCATAAAATGGGGACTACTGCAACTTCCTGACGATGATACAAAAAGGAGGTGCTTGCTTCTGAAAGGGAGATTCACTGGAGACCCATCACATGAGTATGAATATGCAGAGAAGGCACCAGGTGCTGAAGAAGGAGAACAAGATGATGATGATGAAAATGCTAACATGGTAAGTGCAATCATGAGGGAGGCTCACAGAATAATTCTAGCATCAGATTGTTGTCAAACTTGATCAAGCTCTAATCATTCGTGGAAACTGTCAACAATTGTTTCCACATACTCAATTCAAGCTTCTTCAAGCCAAAATCATGCTTCTGCCAAGCTTGTGCAAGCTTGTTGCAAGCTGAACTTTTTTGTAAGGGTTCCCCCTACTCACCCAGTATCTACAACTGTATATGTATCATTCTAGAGGTGTAGAACGTTTTACTTGCTCTGTTTAGCTACATTTCTATCAAGCCCCCTCTCTTATCTTCTCCCTCTGAGCCAAAATTTTAAAGAACTCCCTCTGTATCAAGCCCCCTCCATAAGCTGATGCGAGGGTGGTCAAGGTTTTCCATGTATTAGCAAAAGCAGTTTAAATGTTAATTCCGATGTGTTTGAATTGCATTGAATTTGCACATTTGACTTAGACAAATTGACTAATAAAATTCATGTTTACTTGAAAAAATATGAAATAAAAAATCCAAAAAGATGTCAAGTCTTGTCATATTACTTCATTAATAAAACTTCTTCTCTTATTGCCCCTTCTCTTTTAACCCCCCTCTGCTCTAATCCCCCTTTTAGAGTCCCCAAGATTGCATTGCTCCCTCAGAGCATAACAAAAGGTTTTACAGTAACTTTGAACGCAACATTATCAACTTTGATTTTTAGGTGCTGGTCAAAGAGGAAGATCGCTTGGCCACTATCATATCAGCAATAGATTCAGAAGTTGCAATTGTACCAAGAGGTGCTTATATCAGGGCACCAACAGGAGAAGTTCTCCATAACAGAATGTTTGAAGGTTTGAAACTTTACAATTTTAGGTACTGGATTTCATGGATGGGGGGGGGGGGGACGGGGCTGACTCAAGAGGATCTAGTCTAAATTATCCGAAAATACTCACATAAAGAATGCCAGCCTTGGCTTTAAGATACTTGATGCCACAATCGAATCGAATAATCTGTTTGTCAAGTGCATGCATTGCAGATTCTCAGCCTCAGATTTCTCACATATGTGCAACTTCCAGCCCGCTGTGCAGGGCTAGCCCAGAAGACAGCAAACGAGATCTCGGCTAATGGGTAATGGGGCCAGCCTGCTTGCCATGTAATTGAGAGTATACATATGAAACATTTTAACTTCTATCGATCAGCAGTATGTCGATACATTTTGTAAATTTGACGAATTTTTGAATTTGCACAACAGTGATAAAAACTAAAACGTCACTCAATTAAACTTTTCGAATAAACGCGTGTAAAATTATCGCTCAACCCAAGCACCCTTTCCCGCAGAACAGCTGAAAGGACGATTGCAGATCCTTTGACAATATTTCAAATTCCGTTTCTGCATATGTTTTTTTTTTTTTCATATCAACTTAAAACAATTACAACTCTAATATTTACTATTTACATTCAACTGTGCCCCTCATAGCGGGAAAAGACCCAAGGTCATCGTGTTCCCACTATGAGGGACACTTACAATAAACAATCCATTACAAAGAATATATACAACAAAATAAAAAAAGGGGGGGGGGGTAACTGCTGTTTGGAGTTTCACTTAAAGCGTTGAGTAGTCTTAATGTATAATATAGTGGCATCCATTATCATTCTATTGCTAATTATATTCAAGTGTGAACTGCCATATAAAAGGAGATTGCACAAGGCTGTTGTATCCATATCATTAATTTCCAGGGCAGGGATTTCTGAGAGATGACCAAAGAGATCTGCACGCATCAAATCAAACTCTGGGCAGTGCAGGAGATAGTGTTCATTGTCCTCTTTTCCAGTTCCACAACTACAAATCGGGTTTAGACAGTCAAAGTTATGCCGGAATCTATGTTCGTTTAATGCACTAAAATTCAAGCGAAGTTTTGTTAAAGATCTAACACCGTCAATGTCATGAATGTTATAAGTAGAGTTTCCTAATGGTCGTATGGCTGCAAGAAGTTTACGTTTGAATTCAGCAATGCTTACAGAATGTTTTATATCATCACAAAGAAGATTCCATTCAAAAAGAGTATTTTGGAAATACGTATTCGAAAAACGGACAGTTCGCCCAAAATTTTGGTTGTAAGTGCGTGTTGCTCTGAGATTGTAGGTAAGTTCGCGTTCATCTGGAATTTCCGCAAACAAGTAATGAGGGGATTGTGACTTTTTCACATTGAAAAAATGACACAAACGTCGATACCATCTTCTCTGATACAAGTTTTCCCAACCTAATTCCTCGTAGAGTCATTTTTTTTTTTTTTTTTTTTTTTTTTTTTATATTCCAATAAAAAGTTACAATATATTTACGAGCTACACTACACTACTTACAGAACTACTTTACAATATGAGCTACCCTACACTACTTACATAGTTACCCTACGATACTACTACAACGATACCCCAAGGAGCAAAAAAGCAATGTCTACCCTGAGGCCATTAACATATAGATATATAATATAAGAAAAAGAAGAAACTAGTCAAAATATAAGACAAGAAAATAAATGACATGAACAAAAAGTAGAGTCTTAGAGTCTTTGTCTACTCGTACCTCTCCATGCTCCAGTGACTGCCAGGGCAGCTGAATATTGAATATGCTCCAGTCTTTGAGTGAAAGCAGATTGCATTTCAGGATCATATCTATGATATATGATGTCTCCATAATCCAGGTGGGGCCTCACATAGAGCTTATATATCTGATCGAGCACATTTCTAGAAACATATTTCGAAAGATATTTTATCATACCAATACTCCTTCTTGCTTTTAAACTAGCTTCTCGAATATGGCTTTCAAAATTTAATTTAGAGTCAAGAGTTAGTCCCAGGTGTTTGTGCTCGGATTTTGTATCTATCTCGTTGGATCCCAAAGACAGGGGAGGATGGGAGGGCTTACGTCTCTTGCAAGAAAAAATAACTTCTTCAGTTTTATCCGCATTGAACTGCATTTTCCATTGCCATGCCCACAAACGTACCGTCTCAAGGTCCCTATTTAAGTCCTCTGCAGTTCTATTGACTTCATTTATAACAGAAAAAAGAGATGTGTCATCCGCAAACATTCTCGCATCGGAGTGAACATTATCGACAAGGTCATTTATGTACACTAGAAAAAACAATGGTCCTAATACTGAGCCTTGTGGCACTCCTGCAGATATTGATGCCCATTGTGAGCTTTTGCTATTCAGCACTACACGCTGTTTTCGATTTGCCAAATAATTCCGAATCAACGAGAGAAGGTTTCCATCTATGCCACTGCATTGCAATTTGTATAGTAAACCCTCATGCCAGACCCTGTCAAATGCCTTCGACAAGTCAAGAAAGACAGCTCTAGTTTCATAGCTGGGAATTTCTTCGAACGCACTGTAGATCTTGTGAGTTATAGATAATAACTGATTAATTGTCGAGTCACCTGGTCGAAAGCCAGACTGTCTTGAAGTTATAAGTCCATTTTCGTTAAGATGTCCGTATATTCCATCAAATAATATTTTTTCAAAGACTTTTCCGAAAATTGGTAACAGTGAGATGGGTCGATAATTTTTTTTTTTGCCTGCTTTCTTTTTTGTGCACTGGAATAATATTGGCTTTCTTCCAGACAGATGGATAGATTCCTGTCTCAAGGCATTTTTCAAAGATCAGGCACAGGGGCTCCACAATTGAGCTATCGCATATCTTTATCATGCAAACAGAGATATTGTCACATCCACTTGCTTTTTTAGAATCTAGAGCGCGAATCAGTTGAAGAACTTTTTCCCTATCAATATTCATGTTTTCTAAGACAGAGTCACATCTTGGCCGGAAATTAGGAAGAGAACTCCCCGTTGCTATCATACAGCATTGCTTTACAAAATAGTCGTTTAAAATGTTAGCTTTGGTTTGAACGTTCGTCACAAATAGTCCATTTTCCAGCAAAGGAGGGATATTTGAGACTTTTTTCTTATTGATTAACCTGTTTAGGGTGGCCCAATAGGTTTTAATGCCTTGGTTAGGATCAGACAATTTTCTTCCAAGGTGCAAGTAATAGCTTTCTTTTTCATGAATAATCATTTTGGATGTTCTATTTCGTGTTTCCTTAACTAGGTTCCAGTCCTCTTGCCTTCTTCCACGCTGCACAAACCTTCTTCCACTTCTGCATATGTTAAAGGCTTCTACTGTAGTTTGGTCTCTGTAAGATGAAATTTGTTTTTCTTTGTCTCCTTCTGACCGTATTCATTACGAATATTAGCAATTATTTCAGAATCTCCTCGCTTACCTTCAGGTTTATCAGCTGCGGAGGCTGGCAGGTTGTCTTCATATTTTCACTACCGCGAGCCAATATTCCTCCAGGAGAAAACTTTGCTTCAGAAGGTATGTAACAATATATTTAATTCCTTTAATAGGCAACGTCTCGAGAATCATGTAAAGGAAGAAAATAGCATGATCACGGGGGGGGGGGGGTTCTTGGCCAAATTTTGGTTAGGGGTCTGCCGCGAGCATATTCAAAATGGTACCGTTGGCTAGACCAATTTTTACGAAAATGGTACCCTTGGCTAGACCAATTTTGGCCATTTTCTGGACAAATATTGTCAAATTTGTACCAAATGTGATGATATCATGACCGTTCGCTAGACCAATATTGTCAAAAATGATACCCTTGGCTAGACCGTTGTAGGCTACTATGGAAGAACCCCCCCCCCCCCCCCCCCCCCCCCCCGTGAGCATGATAAGAAACAGTACAAAATTTATTATATGACATGGCCGGTGGACAAGAAACGTTCTTGCAAACACATCTGCTCGCCCTGTATGAAATTGCAAAAAAAACCAACTGCCCCGTCACCCTTTCCTGAACAATATGGTATCTGCCCCGTTCCTGAATTAACAGCTGTTGTATAGTACCACCGAATACCAATCAATCAGCCAAAGACCATCAGGGATGCCGGAGTGATGGTAGGGCAAGGGGGAGACTAGAAACGTAAGGGCAATCGAGACCGAAGGCGAGCGAAGCGAGCCTAAAAAACGGGGGGTCCGGGGGTATTCCCCCAGGAAAATTTTTGTGGCCACGCCCTTTAGATTGGCTTAAAATGCTATCAAAAATGTTTTAACGAACATTAATCATGTTCTTTCACGAAATTTTTCTGCTCTTTCTCCACATGTCCTCATTCCGAATCGCATAAAATCGCATATTGCTTACTTTGAAGTTGCAATTGCCAGTCATTTTTCGTTACTGGTGTGTTTCTGCTAAGGGAATGAAGCTATGGCGGCTTTTATATCAAGTTTCAAAGAAAATTACTGTTTTTCATTGAAAGGGCACTTTTGCCCCCCTTGCCCCTGTTAAGAAAGGGCAGGAGGGGCGCTTTTTCCCCCCGCGCCCCCCTCTCCGGCGTTCCTGATTAGACCATAACGACCATAGCCAACTCCATTTTTGTCCTTACGAGTCTTTGTCAACGAAAAAATTGACTTTGAAAATGAAGAGATATGACGATTGACGGATGAATCGTTCTTGCAAACAACTGGCCAGGAGATTCCGCATCATTTTATACACACGCTTCAAAGCATTTATCAGATTGCATGTTCTCAATTTTTGTCCTCAAAATGAGCAATTTTATAGTTCAAACTTCATCTTGATCTTATAAAGTATTACTGCCCCGTACATATTTGCTGTATGTGTTGACGCAGTTCTGTATAAGGGAGCTGTCATTTTTAATAGCAGGGAGGGGGTGGAAGCATTTTGAAAATTTGCCCAAACAATTTAATACCCCTGTCTTCTAGCCATGAACAATTTCAGACCCCATCTAATTTTCACCAAAAAATTTCAGACCCCTGACAGCACAAAACGAGTGGAGAACCAGACTGTCACAAAATCATAAAACCAAACAAAAAGAATTCAATAAGAAGAAGAACTTAACAGAAAAAATATTGAAGTCTAACTTTTTTGAGAAATTTAATGAATATTGAATAGTTAAGCTAAAATCTACAAAATTGAATTTCTTTCTAAAAAATTCAAAAATTTGGCACATTTATTTTCAGACCCCAGCATAAATTCCTTTAAAAGTTTCAGACCCCAATAAATTTACCCTAAAAATGTTCAGACCCCTCCTCATTTGCTTCCGCCCCGGTCCCTGCAATTATTTATGACTGCTCCCTAAGCTCAAAAAAAGTAGTTGCCCCATAACGTTTTGCACCGGCCATGTTATGAAATAAACTTTGCACTGTCCCTAACAGGCTTTGTGTCAGATTTGTGATCCAGAAGAAGTGTTTGGAGAAAGTACCTACGAACGGAGACAAATTTTTGAGAAAGGAAATGAAATACAGTACCGGGTGGGTCCAAAGGAAACAATGCCCATTTGAAAGACCACTGCTGTTTTGTATTCCAAACAATACCAATGAAAAATGTGTTTAATCCAATGGTGGAAATGTTTAACTAGATTTGGAAATTTCCTTAGATGAAATCAGCCTCTCCGTTCGGAAGTTATGGACGATTTTCTCGAAAAAGGCCCTCCAAGAAACCTTCAAATGGACCGTAAAATCAATAGCAAATTTTTGGCTTACAGCCATGACTTTTACATGTTTTGACACATGTTATCCTTTTGGAATGATGATTGCAAGACCATAATAACATCTGCTAAAGCATATAGAAGTCATTCCTGGAAGGAAGGATACAGGTCTGATTAAGACAAAGGGATTTTGCAGCCTCAAGAATAGATTTCACACCTTTGAACAATAATGTTTTGCATTCTCTGTATATTTTTACTTGATCCAATGCACTCAAAGGTGTGTGATCGATTCTTTAGCAGGGCAAATCGTTTTGTCTTTTCAGAAACCTGAATCTTTGGTTTCAGAAACATTTATCCTTGCTGCTGAAAGAAGGAAACATTTGATCATGATTGTATGCCATTCCTAAAAGTTTCCTTCTCAAAAAATTGCAGAAAATTTCATAACATAACAGAGTGGCCCATTTCAATTCTATATCATTGCCTTCATATCTGGTGGGCAGTAGCCTGTCAGGCATGGATGATGGATGGTTTTTGCAAGCACGATACGACAATAGACGATTGCGCTAACCATGGCGCGGCGAGGAATTTTACCAAGATGCATTGCGTTCTAATTAAGATTCTTTAACGATTCTATAGGAATTCGATTAAAGAACGTAGGTCATCTTGGTAAAAACTTCTTCACCGGCATCTTTAGTGCAATCGTCTATTGCTACTTCGTTATACATTATGAGAGATTTTTCCGTGGTCAGTCTGCACAAAGTTTAACACTTATTGTCTCTTTTTCTAGGCCGACCTTGATAAAGCCATAGACTTTCTGGATCCCATTGATACCGACATACCACACAATGGTAAGAACATGATTACATTAAATACACTTTGTATCAAATCTAAAGATTACTGAATCTTTCACGCGGGGGGGGGGCACTTCGTTGTGAACGTGGTTCGACTTGCATCTTTTTTTCAGAAAAGGACCCATTTGTGTGACAGAATATTCAAGAATTCCGAACCCATTTGCATGAATATCAGGAAATTTCTGACCCATGTGTATGAATTTGTCGATTTGAAACAAGGGAAAATTACAGTCATTTGGTGCCGATTATATTTGTGGGACTCATGATAAGAAAACTCTCAAGAAAACTACCCATGTACCAGAATTGTGGTTAAAAACAGACCCATATGAAGGGAATTTCAGATGAAAAAAAAACCCACCCATATGAGCAGCACGTGTCCAGTAGCATTGAACAATGAAGTTCCCCCCCCCCCATCTTTCAATGATTGAACCACCTTGAATGTCCTATTTTGGTCAGGCCCGTAGGAAGCGGGGGGGTAGGGGGGGCTCAAGTCCCCCCAATGATTTTTTAAAACAATGGTGCTACGTCACATGACTTAATTAGATGTATTGTTCTCTATCGTTTGAAGAACAATTGCCCCCCCCCAATCCGAAGCTTCTTCCTACGGCCTTGATTTTGGTTGGGGCAAAGAGTCCCCCCCCCTCATATCGGGCCCTCTACATGATACGGAGAGCAATTATATATGGTCTATTTATCGCTTAGCTCTTGGTATTCGATCAAAACAATCATATTCAGCGAATCTTTCTGTTGTAAATGGAATGGGCATACAATAATGGCTTCTACCAAACTCTCCTATGTATCGAAATTTAAGTAATGGACGTGTGGTAAAGGGCAGGGGGCCTTAATAACGAAAGCGTCTAAATGACCTTGTCGGAGCAAGAATCGATATGTGCGCAGCCCCTTACTCTCAGGGGAGGGTTATCTTTACCTATCATCTGACGAGAACGTGCCATTTTTCCGAAAAAGTGGTTTTCATAATTTTGCACGTTTTGAGAGTCGAATGGTCATGGCTCCATGTGTACGTTTGAACCATTACTCCGCATAATATGACAAAATTTCCTGTATTCCTATGCTTTTGCCAATTTTCCCAGAAGAGCACCCATAATTTCGAAAAATGTCTGAAAATGGTACCCCTAGAAAAGCAAACCTAAAAAATGGCACATCTACGCACCTTACCAATAGCATTGCGTACTAAGATACCCCCCCCCCCTTCCTACCACGTTAGAGAGAGAGTTGATTGTACTTTAGATAGCGTTGTGCGTTGTAATTCGTTGTTATCATCTCCGTAGTACAGTCAACCTGAACCATTTCAATGTATCCTCTAGGCTCTTGGAGTGTTCAGTTTGAACGTGGTAATTCAATTGTTGTGCTGAGGAGTCTTCATTGGCTTGGCTTCACTTTCTATCACGTCCCAGCAAGCAGAAGGTTTGGTTACATATATGTTGGCACTGGAGAGAAGAACTTAGACCTTCCATTCATGTTGTAATTGTAGTTTCACCTTGTACAGTATTCTGGTTTGCTTTTAAATTTCAAGTTACCGAACTTGCCTGTTTACTTTTCGTCCCTGAAGTGTTTTGATTCCGCTCAGTACCAGGTGTAGTGAAAGTTTTGCCTCTTTGACAGCCTTTTAGACTTGCCCCAAGTCTATTTCGTCAACTGTAATAAGTCTATCTGAAAGTAAACTTCTTTTCGCTTTTCCCTCTTCAATTTTTTTTTGACGAAATAGACTAGACCCCAGTTCCCAGGGGAACTTGTAAAATTTTGAGAGGCCTGGTCGTGTTATTATTTAGCTCTTAAGTCCGTCTTATGTTAGTTTATTGTGTTCCTAAAAAATCATAGTCATAAAAAATTGAACTGCCGGGTGCGCCAAGATATACTATGCACTTTTGGCAGGCCACGATATATCGCACACTGCACCGATTTTGAAGATTTATGACTTTGCTTTCCACTCCAGTGAACAGCGAGATGCCGTTTCGCGAAACCGCTCTCCTCAGAAAACAGTTAATTTCTCCAATACCATTTGGCCTATCGAAAAACAGTAAAAAGGATGTTGTTCAGCATAGTCTGGGCAATCAAAAGATGTACAGATCGCGATGTTTTCGTCAACGCTGGCTTCACAAATCCTAGTTTGAATAATTTTGTTTATTTCAGAAAAATGGATTTATTTCCAAAACTACTCAAAAAAGCTTCGATTTTTTTCGTTCCATCTTTAGTTATGCAGTTGATCTTCAACTTTGCTAAGTCTGATTGAAAAGGCTAGGCTACATTTCCTGCAATCAAATTTTATATTTCTGTTAACTTTTCGAAATTAATATCACGGGGTGGGGGGGGGGTTCCTCCATAATAAAGTTACCTGGGGATGTGCCGCGAGCAAGGGTATACTTTTTGCAATTTTGCTCCAGTTATGGTATAGCCAAGGGTACATCATATTTGACAATAATGGTCTAGGGAATTGTCATGTTTTCGGCTACAGTAGCCACTTGGGCAAGGGTTTTTCATCCTGACAAGACTGACAACCCATTTTTGTTGATACACTCTTTTTTATAAGAATAATGTTTATAAGAATATTCAGGCTCAGAATCATCCAATTTTAAGAATATTATAAGAATATCGCCAGCCTCAGCTGACATATCTGTGTCTCATTTTTCAGCAGTTGCCTGTTTTCTGATGTTCATAACAGAGAATAGCATGGCTGACATAAATACTTTAAGAAGATGTTCAGGCTCAAAACGAAAATTTCTTAAGCATATCGAGGCTGGACAAAATTTAAAATATTCTTACAAAAAAAAGAGTGTAATGAACCAAATGTTTAGGGTACCATTTTCGAAAAGTTTGTCTAGCCAACGGTAACAAGGACAGATTTTGTAAGACAATATCATGAGCAGCTTTTGATTGACACCTCAATTCAAAGCGATTAGCGATCACAGACAAAGGAAATTCCCTGAACCAGTAATTCAAAACAATCAAAGCCGCAAAAGTTTCTCTGAAACCCAAGTAGCTATCGCGCTCGTTGTGCATTCCAGAAATTGTTTTTAAGAGCAAACATGAGCATAGATCGAAAGAAGAAGGATATATCTACACATTTGCCTCTGGCATTTAATTTGGTTTGGTTCAGAAGCCGATTGGGAGGCGACTCAATTCTCTTAATTTGTTGGATGTGAGTAAAATACTTATTGCTCAGCTTCTTAATCACAGAAATAGATTGCCCGTGGTAGATGTGTAGATATATCCTTCTTCTTTCGACGTATGCTCGTGTTTGCCCTTGAAAACAATTTCTGGCATGCACAACGAGCGCGATAGCTACTTGGGTTTCAGAGAAACTTTTGCGGCTTTGATTGTTTTGAATTACTGGTTCAGGGAATTTCCTTTGTCTGTGATCGCTAACCGCATTGAATTCAGGTGTGTCAACAAAAACAACTCATGCTATTGTGTTACAAAATCTGTCCTTGTTGCCAACGGTACCAATTTGAATATGCTTGCGGCAGACCCCTACCCAAAATTCAGCCAATAACCCCCCCCCCCCCCCTCCGTGTGAAATATTGCATTTCCCCAAAAAAGGAAATGGTTCTAGGCGGGGTTCTAGGGCACAGGCTGCTACTCCAATGATGTTCTTTTTCAATTTCCCGCGAAAACAGCCAAACTCCATAGAAATCAACCTCGTTCCCAGGCTGTTCTGACGTCATAAGCTGATCGCGAAGCCGAATGAAAACCCTAGTACACTTGGCTAGACTGATGATATGGTCGTAGTTATCGCTATTGAAATACTGCCGGACGCTCCTAACTACGACTCATAATCAAACGCCATTATTTTGAAATGACTATACCTGCCTCGTTTCGATAAGGGCCTAGGCAGAAAAGCTAAAAGCACAAACATTTGTAGTTTTCAAATGAAGCACATTGATTCGAAAACTTCACAATAAATCAGTTAATGCTTAATGAAAGCAGCAAAATAGTACCTACGTACAAAATTAGATATTGTCGCCAACTGTTTTCCTGGTATTCTTGTTCATAAGACTTTGTTCTGTCCGGCCAAGCTCCTTGAAACTCTGCTTTGAGCTTCGAGTTTCCGTTGGACAACATCAATCAATCGAATTTGCAGAGATTCTAATGGCGTTGTATCACGCTAGCGAACCTATACGCACTACTGTGGTGGATACGCCATACTGGGGCGGTATATTATCCTTACTGTGGTGGATACGCCATACCGGGGCGGTATATTATCCATACTGTGGTGGGGTATTATCCTTAATGTGGTGGGGTATTATCCTTACTGTGGTGGATATGCCATACCGGGGCGGGGTATTATCCTTACTGTGGTGGGGTATTATCCTTACTGTGGTGGATATGCCATACCGGGGCGGTATATTATCCTTACTGTGGTGGGGTATTATCCTTACTGTGGTGGATACGCCATACCGGGGCGGTATATTATCCTTACTGTGGTGGGGTATAATCCTTACTGTGGTGCCCCCTGGTTCCTACGTCTTTGCTTGTGTCTCTTTTTTCAGCCGTTGCCAGTTTTGCGATGTTCAGAGAATGGCATGACTGACATATCTCGTCTTTTCAAAAAGCATGGTTTCTATTCGAGGGCGGCTATTTTCATGTCAGATTTGAAAAGAATAAGAATACTTTAAGAATATATTCATACTCATAACGAAAGTTTCTCAAGAATATCGAGGCTGGACAAAATTTATGGTATTCTTATAGCTATAAAAAAGACTATAATAAGGTGAAGTGCGGAAATAAAATCTCTGGTTTTAAAAAAATCAGTCACCTGACACATACACATATTTTTTCGTAAGAAACTAAGGTCTAGGGCTGGTAGGCAGTTTCTTAAATTTTTGGGCCTTTATGCTACCAAAAGTTTCTTATGTTCGAAGTTTCTACGTTAGAATCGATGCAACTAAACAACAAGAAACGAATACAATTATTTTCTTAATAAGAAACCGCCCATAAGAGACTCAACTCGCAGATCGCCAAAAAATTAAGAAACTCCAGTACTGGGCAAATATAAGCGAAGAAGCCAGTTATTTTGATAAAGGAAATCCTTAACCTATTCCTAATTAATTCTCACTTGTTTCCTGTATTATATTACCCGTAAGGTTCTTGTATAATGTCTAAACATTGGAAAGGCTTAAAAAACCCTGCTTTGAAGTGTTCACAAGGGCACAGGTAGTGAACATGAAGATTGTTATGGAACCTCTAAGAAACTCCTGTCCTAAGAAACAGTGAGTACTAAAAATATAATAATTTTAAGAAAATTTCAGTAATGGCCCGAATTCTTGGTATCCTATAAAAAACATTTTGT
Source organism: Aurelia coerulea (assembly GCA_039566865.1). Classification (NCBI taxonomy): domain Eukaryota; kingdom Metazoa; phylum Cnidaria; class Scyphozoa; order Semaeostomeae; family Ulmaridae; genus Aurelia; species Aurelia coerulea. The sequence goes on along the minus strand of CM076945.1, from coordinate 4,442,533 downwards.
ATATGATAGCTGAATACCACAAAAAAGCAGCATTGTGTAGCTACTTTTTAGAGATATCTACACTCTGGGCTGATCAAGCCTCTTCTATAATACCCCACCACAGTAAGGATAATACGCCGCCCCGGTATGGCATATCCACCACAGTAAGGATAATACCCCACCACAGTAAGGATAATATACCGCCCCGGTATGGCATATCCACCACAGTAAGGATAATACCCCACCACAGTAAGGATAATACCCCGCCCCAGTATGGCGTATCCACCACAGTAAGGATAATACCCCACCACAGTAAGGATAATACCCCGCCCCAGTATGGCGTATCCACCACAGTAAGGATAATACCCCACCACAGTAAGGATAATATACCGCCCCGGTATGGCATATCCACCACAGTAAGGATAATACCCCACCACAGTAAGGATAATACCCCGCCACAGTAAGGATAATATACCGCCCCGGTATGGCGTATCCACCACAGTAAGGATAATACCCCACCACAGTATGGATAATATACCGCCCCGGTATGGCGTATCGACCACAGTAAGGATAATACCCCACAACAGTATGGATAATATACCGCCCCGGTAAGGCGTATCCACCACAGTAAGGATAATACCCCACCACAGTATGGATAATATACCGCCCCGGTAAGGCGTATCCACCACAGTAAGGATAATACCCCGCCACAGTAAGGATAATACCCCGCCCCGGTATGGCATATCCACCACAGTAAGGATAATACCCCGCCACAGTAAGGATAATATACCGCCCCGGTAAGGCGTATCCACCACAGTAAGGATAATACCCCACCACAGTATGGATAATATACCGCCCCGGTATGGCGTATCCACCACAGTAAGGATAATACCCCGCCACAGTAAGGATAATATACCGCCCCGGTAAGGCGTATCCACCACAGTAAGGATAATACCCCGCCACAGTAAGGATAATATACCGCCCCGGTAAGGCGTATCCACCACAGTAAGGATAATACCCCGCCACAGTATGGATAATATACCGCCCCGGTAAGGCGTATCCACCACAGTAAGGATAATACCCCACCACAGTATGGATAATATACCGCCCCGGTATGGCGTATCCACCACAGTAAGGATAATACCCCGCCACAGTATGGATAATATACCGCCCCGGTAAGGCGTATCCACCACAGTAAGGATAATACCCCGCCACAGTATGGATAATATACCGCCCCGGTAAGGCGTATCCACCACAGTAAGGATAATACCCCACCACAGTATGGATAATATACCGCCCCGGTAAGGCGTATCCACCACAGTAAGGATAATACCCCACCACAGTATGGATAATATACCGCCCCGGTATGGCGTATCCACCACAGTAAGGATAATACCCCGCCACAGTAAGGATAATATACCGCCCCGGTAAGGCGTATCCACCACAGTAAGGATAATACCCCGCCACAGTAAGGATAATATACCGCCCCGGTAAGGCGTATCCACCACAGTAAGGATAATACCCCGCCACAGTATGGATAATATACCGCCCCGGTAAGGCGTATCCACCACAGTAAGGATAATACCCCACCACAGTATGGATAATATACCGCCCCGGTATGGCGTATCCACCACAGTAAGGATAATACCCCACCACAGTAAGGATAATATACCGCCCCGGTAAGGCGTATCCACCACAGTAAGGATAATACCCCGCCACAGTATGGATAATATACCGCCCCGGTAAGGCGTATCCACCACAGTAAGGATAATACCCCGCCACAGTAAGGATAATATACCGCCCCGGTAAGGCGTATCCACCACAGTAAGGATAATACCCCGCCACAGTATGGATAATATACCGCCCCGGTATGGCGTATCCACCACAGTAAGGATAATACCCCGCCACAGTAAGGATAATATACCGCCCCGGTAAGGCGTATCCACCACAGTAAGGATAATACCCCGCCACAGTATGGATAATATACCGCCCCGGTATGGCGTATCCACCACAGTAAGGATAATACCCCGCCACAGTAAGGATAATATACCGCCCCGGTAAGGCGTATCCACCACAGTAAGGATAATACCCCGCCACAGTATGGATAATATACCGCCCCGGTAAGGCGTATCCACCACAGTAAGGATAATACCCCACCACAGTATGGATAATATACCGCCCCGGTATGGCGTATCCACCACAGTAAGGATAATACCCCGCCACAGTATGGATAATATACCGCCCCGGTAAGGCGTATCCACCACAGTAAGGATAATACCCCGCCACAGTAAGGATAATATACCGCCCCGGTAAGGCGTATCCACCACAGTAAGGATAATACCCCGCCACAGTAAGGATAATATACCGCCCCGGTAAGGCGTATCCACCACAGTAAGGATAATACCCCGCCACAGTATGGATAATATACCGCCCCGGTAAGGCGTATCCACCACAGTAAGGATAATACCCCACCACAGTATGGATAATATACCGCCCCGGTATGGCGTATCCACCACAGTAAGGATAATACCCCGCCACAGTATGGATAATATACCGCCCCGGTAAGGCGTATCCACCACAGTAAGGATAATACCCCACCACAGTATGGATAATATACCGCCCCGGTAAGGCGTATCCACCACAGTAAGGATAATACCCCACCACAGTATGGATAATATACCGCCCCTGTATGGCGTATCCACCACAGTAAGGATAATACCCAACCACAGTAAGGATAGTATACCGCCGCGGTATGGCGTATCCACCACAGTAAGGATAATACCCCACCACAGTAAGGATAATATACCGCCCCGGTATGGCGTATCCACCACAGTAAGGATAATACCCCGCCACAGTAAGGATAATATACCGCCCCGGTATGGCGTATCCACCACAGTAAGGATAATACCCCACCACAGTATGGATAATATACCGCCCCGGTATGGCGTATCCACCACAGTAAGGATAATACCCCACCACAGTATGGATAATATACCGCCCCGGTATGGCGTATCCACCACAGTAGTGCGTATAGGTTCGCTAGCGTGTGTATTTGGCTGTATACTTTGTACATGACTGTGTATAGCAGCCTCGTTCCCAAGGGCGTTCAAAAGTGAAAAAAGTCAGTCCAAAAATATTGCCGTAATATTATGAGTCCCAGTAAGAGTGGTCTCGGTCTGGCGTAATAGTCTCGTTTTGGATAGCGATTACTGGGACTCATCGTAATCAGTCTAACACTTGGCATCAATCTTGCCGATGAGTCCCAGTAATCGCTATCCAAAACGAGGCTATTACGCCAGACCGAGACCGCTCTTACTGGGACTCATAATATTACGGCAATATTTTTGGACTGACTTTTTTCACTTTTGAACGCCCTTGGGAACGAGGCTGCTATACACATTCATGTACAAAGTATACAACTAAATACAACGCCATTAGAATCTCTGCAAATTCGATTGATTGATGTTGACCAACGGAAACTCGAAGCTCAAAGCAGAGCTTCAAGGAGCTTGGCCGGACAGAACAAAGTCTTATGAACAAGAATACCATGAAAACAGTTGGCGACAATATCAAATTTTGTACGTAGGTACTATTTTGCTGCTTTCGCTAAGCATTAACTGATTTATTGTGAAGTTTTCAAATCGATGTGTTTCATTTGAAAACTACAAATATTTGTGCTTTTCCTGCCTAGGCCCTTATCGAAACGAGGCAGTCATAGTCATTTCAAAATAATGGCGTTTGATTATGAGTCGTAGTTAGGAGCGTCCGGCAGTATTTCAATAGCGATAACTACGACCATATCATCATTCTAGGCAAGATGTGCCCCATTATGGATTTGCAGTTTGCTAGGCAACGACAATCGATGAAAAATGGTCGTTGCTCTAGCGCTAATTCTGAAGTATATAAATTGAGAAATTAAAAACAAACACTTTGAGGACCATATTTTAGCCCTTTTTAAGGTATTTAATCATTAATCCGGGGTTAGCAAGTGCATTTAGTAGGAAAACGAGCACGATCCATTTGGGTGGAAAAAGGGCCTAAGTTGAAATTTTCGAGAATTTCCCCCACAGCTTTGAAAATAGAATGGCTCGTATTTCGGCGAATTTTAGAGACATATTGGAGATTGATAGTGTTTTAGTGAAAGAATACAGTTTTCCGTCCAATTTTGACATGCCGCGGCCGTTTACTTTTCGCAAAACGGAGTTACGGTGTAAAATGGGGTAGGCCGAAATTATTCTCCATTTTTGGGGGGGCGCGCGCTCCGCTTCTGGGAGCAATATTGAACCCCAAATTGCGTTATTAGACTTGAAGACGAATGGTCTCTTGAAAACTTTTTTCCGTTTTGAAATCGGGCTTGTAACCATGGAGCATCGACTCCAAACGTAGCCTCGGGTCGGAAAATCGCAACATTTATTTTTAAACCCCCTGTTATGGCGTCATAATGACCCCAAAATTTCCTGAAAATCCGAAATTCGGATGCGCCGTGGTCCATTACCCCTCTTAAACTCCTCACTTGCCCCATACACCACATTGATTTTGTGAAATTACCGATTCAATAAAGGCCATTTTTGAATGGGAGCCAGTTATAATCTGATTTTGCTATTGTTTCCGAATAGCCAATCAAATTGCCGAACGGCCTCTTGTATCCCAGAGTAGAGGTAGAGCAACGAACTCACTCTGGGGACGAGATTGCATAGAAATAGCAGCAAACGGCTAGACTGATGATATGGTCGTAGTTATCGCTATTGAAATACTGCCGGACGCTCCTAACTAAGATCGCAGCCAGTATAAGAGCGATCTCGGTCTGGTGTAATAGCCTCGTTTTGAATAGTGATTACTGGGACTCATTGTAATCAGTCTAGCAAACGGCAGCAACTGCAACACATTTCAACAACAACAGCAGTTTTCTTCGAGCATCCAGCAGAAGCTCTCGTTTGGACATGAAGGAGAATTTGAAAGCTGGGAGAAATGCTTCGTTCGTTGCTTTGCTATGATACCGACAGTGAACAAGAAGATATAGAAGAGCCTGAAGGGTCTCAGCATGATGCTGTAAAGGAGATAACGAATTCTCAAGCAACAAAGGGGAAGGCTGTAACATCGCCGAAGAAGGCGGCTGGGCCTACCGCTCTTCTTTCTTCTGATTCTGCAGATGATGCATCAACAGAGCATGACAATAGCAATGCTAAGAAGTTCGGTGCTAAAGATAAAACCGATGCAAAACATAGAGATGGAAATGACTCCGACACGCAAAGCGAATTTCTCAGCTATGCTCATGATCGTTTTCAAAATCTTCAGATGAAAAGAAAGGAATGTGAAAGGAAGAATAAATTTAGCCATCATGGCCATAATAGAAACAAAAATAACAGGACAGACGGTTCAAGGAAGAGAAAAATTGATGTTGATATTGCAAATATGACAAGATGTTGTAATGGTGGTACTAAAACAGATATTTATCATCCCAAATCCCATACTGAAGCTATGATGAAGCAAAATGACCTGAAAGAAACTCTTGATTTAGCAGTAAAAGGGATTATACCAAGTGAATTCAAGAAACAAACAAATATTGGTGATAAGGATCTAAAAACTGTTGATCAACTTCCAAATTTTGATGTTAAAATTTGCAAAGAATATGACCCTCATGGGAGGAAAAAGAGTAGGATTGAAAAAGATTTGGAGGAAGCTATAAAAATGAAAGATTTTGAGTTAGCTGAACAGATTAACAATGAAATAAGTGAAAGAGACATTGCTCAGTCATTAACGAATGCATTTAATGCCAAAGATTATTTAGAAAAGCAAAGGACCGAGAAAGCAAAACAAGCCAAAAAGAAGAAGAAACTGAATTGGATGTTTGATCAGAAAGAAAAATGGGAGGTTAAAGGCAATATGTGACCTTTCTCTTTAAAATTACAGATTTGAGGTAGCAAATTAACTACTTGAAAAGCTTAGTGTTGAAATATTCCCATTAAACATCACCTGTCAATGCAAGCAGTCAGTGGATGATTGTTATGTTAGAGATTTGGAAATGTGAACAATGAGGATGTACAACAACCTGTATGAAAATACAAGGCCATGTAATAGCCATGTACAAGCCTTGTAGTTATGGCCTTGTAACCTTGTTATAGTCTGGAATAGCCTTGCTGTAACATTGTAAATGGCTCAAAAAATGCTAATTAGCCTTGTAGAAGCCTTGTGGAAACCTTGTATTAGACTGGTTGTAACTTGGGATCTTACTGATTGCCTTGTAATTTTTTTCTGAGGTTAGTACAAGGTCATACAAGGTCATAATCCCCTCTACAAGGCTAAAACTTGGCCTGTACAAGGCCAAGTTTAGCCTTGTATTTTTGTACAGGAATACCGTAAAAGCTTATTAAGCCCAGGGGGCTCCTTTAATTTCAGACACTCTGGAGGGGGGCTTAAAAGAGAGGGGAGCTTATGTGACTTTATTCACAGAATAAAATGACAAGGACACATGTGATAGCTTTTTAGTTCTTTTACACCATATTTTGTTGATTCAACATATAATTTTACAAGTCAAATACATAGATTTGAAACAGTTTGATCGCAAATCATCTCTAAAATAACATGAAAGCTTCTTTCTTTCCTCTCCTCCCCAGTAACCAAAGTCTGTGCACAGGCTATTCTAAAGCCGGCTATCAGTTCTAGGGGAAAGTTCTAAAGCCGGGTGAAAAATGTTTTCCTTTCAGTGCACACCCCCATACAAGTACCCCCCCTGGGGGTCAAATCCTACATTAGAAACAATTAATTTACTCAACTCATTGAAACCCTGAAAGGAGAGAAAATAGGTGTTTCGTTGCACACTCACAGCCACCCTGGGGAAGGGTACATAACATGTTGAGGGTGCCAACCATATGGATGAGCTTTTGGCCGAAAGTTCTTTGAACAAAACAAAGAACAAAAGCATATTTTAGCAATTAGAATTTAGAAGATGGTAACTTTCTGAAAACGGCCAGGTGGCAAACCCCCGTCCATCCCCAGCTTGTGTACCCAGGTTGTTATCCAATGTGCATTGTTATTGTATTTTATATATTTCTAGCTTTCTAAATTTGTAAATTTTATCTATTTCTTTCTTGCAAATGCATACATACATACCCCCGGGACAGTCGCATTCTCCCACCTGGAAACGAGGCATTCCAATGGCGGGAAGCTAGAATTGTTTCAATTTCAAGTGGCCTGAATTGAAAGCAAGATTGCAATCAACAAAAGCGCAAGAGAAAGTGTTGCAAATAGAAAGTGAAAACTCTGGTTGTATTTACTGCACATTGTACTTCTATAATTTTATTGAAAGGGGGGAGTACCTCTATCTAGTGGTAGGTCAAGAAATAACGTTGGTAGTTACACAAGTTACTAGACAAGGCCTAAACTAGGCATTTTTAGGCCCATTTTTATTGCAGTAAGCAAGTTCGTTTGAGATTTGATGCTGCACGTTTACTGATAAATTGTCCTCAGCTTTCATCATGGCAAATGAAACCGTGGCAAAAACTGAACTTACCCCAGCAGAGAAAATTGCCAAGTCAATGGAAATGAAGAATGAAGGCAATGAAAGATTCAAGGCAATGGACTATCAAGCTGCAATAAGGAAGTACCATAATGCAATTCTTTATATAAAAGGACTTGGTGATCGAAGTCAGACGTTGCAAGCATTGGGAGGAGGAGCTGAAGACCCCACAAACCCAGAAATTACAAAAGAAGATCACAAGAAAATTAAAGATCTTCAATTTATGTGCTACAATAACCTAGCAGGTCAGAAGAAATTATGAAATATCAATAATAATGGTGCATTTGTGGAAATTATAGGATTTGATGTAATCTTTTGTTTAGCAGCTGATGTGCTTCCAAGATCAACAAGCGCAAAACCTGCAAAAAGTATTTTTACATGCAAAGGGCATGCGAATCAGTTCTTTCTAGGGAAATGCATATTGAACATTTCAAAATAGCCTAATGTCTCGTTCAATTCCTACCCTGACCACCCCCCCTGGGCAGCCCAGGGGTCAACAAAAATTCCTTGTTCAAATGCCCGGGAGCCGGGGAAAAATTGACAGTCAAATGCCCTGGGGCCGGGCACTGAAAAATGCTGTCTTCCCAGTTACTGTATAAGCAAAAGCCCTTGTTGTTGCCAAATGCCACTCAAATGCCCGAGGGCCGGGGAAAATGTACGGTCAAATGCCCAGGGGCCGGGAAAATTTTTGTACAAATGCCCGGGTGTGTCAGGGTAGGAATTGAACGAGACATAAGCCCTTCTCCAAAATTGTTCCATGGATAAGTTGATATAATTTTGACTGGCCAAGAGTTGGTGGCTGTGGCTTGGCAGTGATATTTTTTGGGGTGTTCTGTGGCCGCAAATAATAAAATGAAGCAGTTTCTTTCATTCCATTGAGAATTCTCTCCAAAGGAGGAAGTTTACAGAGGGTGGGAGCTCTAGAACTCTTCTAGTAAAACCATCAACAATTTCTGATAGAATGGCAAATGTTTCAAAGGTCTGGTACTTTTACTTTAATTTATTCTGTGTTTGCAAATTTGTCATTTTGCCCTCATTTTAGCTGTCTGGCATTGCTAATGTCATTGAGCTTTAACTACAGTATGAACCTTAAGTCATACTTTGGTAAACAATATGCTTTCATTCTTCTCTTGCAGCTTGCCTACAAAAGAAAGAAAAGTATGACCGAGCCCTGGATTATGCAAATAAGGTATCTTTATGTTTATCAAAAATACTTTTTTTAATCATCAACTTCAAGATTGCAATTACTGTACAGTAGCTGCCTTTTAAAATTAACTTTTACAATGTTTCCTATTTTTTATTGTAGGCTGTAGATATTGAGCCAAAAAATACGAAGGCATTGTTCAGAAGAGGAACATCACATTTCTATTTGAAAAATTTCCATGCTGCAGAATCAGATTTTAAAGAAGTTCTTGAAATAAATCCTAAAGGTTAGTTCCCATTGAGTGAAAGAAAATTTGTGATACAATAGCTTTCCTTAAATGGTAAAATTAGTAAGGTTAATGGAATGTGTAATGGTAAATTGCCTTGTCTATATTTAGAACAAAGAAAATACTGACAGTATTGTTTCTTTGCCTTTCTTTCATTCATGGTGCATGTGCAACTTCAATAGACGATTACGCTAAAGATGGCGGCAAGGAACTTTTTACGCTAAAGATGATGGCAAGGAACTTTTTACCAAGATGCATTGCGTTGAATCGTGAACCTTTAGCGATTCTATAGGAATTTGCCTGCGGTCTGCTCTAATAGAAATATTTTTAGATTGTTCTGCTGTTTGCAAATGCAAGCTTATAACCTTGCACAAACCCTAATTTAAAATTCAAATTAATCTGCTTAATTTTTGCAAAAGAACAAAAGCAGCTTCTGAAAGCGTCCTTATTAATGAATTCACTCATAATTTTGAACTTATATTGTTGACCTCATCATCCTCCATTTTAAAATCTTGATTAAGATCTTGGCTGTTCAATATCTTATTTGCAATGTTGATAGAGCAAATGCCAAAATTGTGATAGTCAATGAAATAGCACTTATCCATTCAGTGCTGGAAGACTATTTCCTGTGAAACTTTGTCAATATTTCAAAATATCCTACCTACAGTATGTCATTGATATGGATGTTCTGTAATTGTCTCTTTCCCTTTTCATCTGACCGAGGTTCCTTTTGACTGAGGTGACATTTTTTAATATCACCATCAGGTATCTAAACAAAAGAAAGCATATCTACATTACTCTCTTCTTTTTATAAGAATATTGTTTATAAGAATATTCAGGCTCAGAATCATCCAATTTTTAAAAATATTATAAGAATATTGCCAGCCTCAGCTGGCATATTTGTGTCTCATTTTCAGCAGTTGCCTGTTTTGTGATGTTGATAGCAGAATCGCATGACTGACATAAATGCTTTAAGAATATATTCAGGCTCAAACAAAAAATTTCTTAAGAATATCGAGGCTGGACAAAATTATTCTATCTTATACTATATAAGATACAAAATTATATAAGGACAAAAGTATTCTTATAAAAAAAGAGTGTAATGTGTACCATTCGCAACGGGAGAGAACTCAGTGTTATCTTGCTCCCATTGCGAAAAATCACTTAAACGTTTCCTTTTACAGTACCTCTTCGGGTGCAAATCATTTTCCTTCTTTCTCCTTTCCTTTCCTGTTCTTACCTCTTGTCCCTTTCCTTTCTTTCCCCGGTGACACAAAATTCGTATTTCCTTCTAATATCTAAACCATCCTGCAAGATTTGTCCATGATTTTTCATATATTTTCTAGCACTGTATCCTTTACTAACCCAATACCTTAATCCAAAAGTGTAAGCTCAATACAAATATTTATCAGTTCTATTCACGTTGTAGAGACTGCTGTTCGAAAATACCTCAAAGAAATTGATAACGAGAAACAGAAAGGCTTGAAAAAACAACAAGAAATGTACAGCAAGATGTTTTAATTGATAAAGAACCGCAAAAGTTCAAAGGAAGATACAATAACTAAATTAAGGTTTTATGGATGTGAAGAGATGTTTCCTTCATAACAGACCACTGCACTGTTTAAGAGACATCCTTCAAAGTTAAGATCTTGAGGTAGTAAATGGTATAGTATGCATTCAGGCTCATAAAAACCAAATGAATTTTCCGCAATTCATTCAACATCGGGAAGATCAATGTTAAAGATTTTTCAATCAGAACTGCTGCATTTTTGGGCTTTGAAATAAGTGTAATTTTCTCAAAAGCCTATTTCTTCGGCGCCCGGTAGTTCATTGACGAGGGGGGGGGCAACTTCACTTTCAATTGTACCGGGGTGTGCACTCCAAGGAATGATCTTTTCATCCGGCTTTAGAATTTTTCTCTCGATATGATAGCGGTATTTAGAAAAGCAAGAAGTATACTCCAAACTGGAAAAATTGCCTTCTTTTGATACCTGGCAATAATGATGATAATGATAAATCAATAATGATACCCCGGAAAGGGGTGCACATCCCGTCAGCAAAAATCACTGAAATCAATAAATGTGCACATCCCGTCAGCACATCCCGTCAGCAAAAATCACTGAAATCAATAAATGTACTAAATGCCCCTTTACCGTGTCGAAATGATCACAACATTACGGAGGTGGAAGCTAGAAACCTGCTCCCTGTGTTAACTTAGAATTTCAAAATGTTTATGGCTACCTATAAGTGTACAGAATGACGCGCTGAAAGTCGATAAGCTAGGAAAATAATTTGATCCTTGATCGACTTTCCAAAGAAGGGTTTTTAAAAAATTGGCCTTGTGAATAAAAGTTGGTGTTTTTTCAAACACAGCTAATTTTTGGGCCACTCAGTAGCCATGATTTATTAAGTAAAAAGATCGAAGACAAGAAATACCACATATTAAGTCATGTTTTTCTGACATTTGTATTAATCGAGTTTTTCTGCAATAAAATATTCATCTACATGCTATGGAATTCTACAAAGACTAATACGGTACAGCAAATTTGGAATACAATACATTTAACTTCCTAAGGCACTACCTGCCGACCTTTTCTTTTGTATGACAAACTACAGCAGACCTCATACATACTATCTTTGCAACTATATCAGGCCAACTTAATACCATACCAGAGATATCCATTGGGTCAAAATTTTGCCAGGCAAATTGCAAATAGTGCAACATACAAGTAGAAACCCGCTTAAAAGAACCTAGTTTTATAAGAACCTTGAGGCTGAAATTCCATGATTACAACTTTTCAAACAAGAACCCACAAGAGGCTGAAATTTCTAAAGCTTCTTATATAATTGTTTGAAAGATGGTACTTTACTTGAAAACTGCAAAATGTTTCATGGTGTAAACTTTATCAAAAAGAAATATATTGAAAAACTATTCAATTCATGGAAGGAATGCACTGGCATGTATTCAAACACATTTGCACTGTACCCATGGTTTCCATTAAATCGCAAAGTGTCGCAAGTGTCGCAGAATTTTGGTTCTGCGACACACTGCGACGAATGGAAACTGCTGTACTAAAATGCTGCGACACTCTGCGACACTCTGCGATCGGTGTCGCAGAGATAGAAAATTCTCTATCCCTGCGACACTTTGCGACACTCTGCGATCAATGGAAACACCTGTCCTAAAGTTCTGCGACCAATTGCGATCCCAGAACAAAAGAGTCACGTGATGTTGATCTGTTTCCAAAATTCCCGCCTTATCGTCTTTGAAACATGGCACCGAAATTCTGCAACACTCTGCGACCAATGGAAACGTCCTATCGCAGAGAGTCGCAGAGTTCAGCAACCAAAATTCTGCGACACTCTGCGACACTTTGCGATTTAATGGAAACCAGGCTTAAGAACCTTACAGGCTGGACTGGAGAATTAAGAACCTCATTAAGACTGCCTCAAGAAAACATATGTTCTTTTATGCGGGTTTCTACTGTAAAGGTCAAGTAAGTTCTTTCGTTTCTCGTCCAAATGGCTTTCAATCGTTCTTGTCCAAAATATTACGACTACAGTAAGAACCCGCAAAATAGAAACAGTTTTTTTCAAAACAGCCTGTTCAGTTTCTTATTAAAAGGTCATTAACATTGAAACAGGCTGAACGGTTTCTTATCACATGGCTAAGAAACGTGCACTGATTTCAGTTTAATCTTTCATGAAAACCTAGAGCAAACATTAGCGGACAGTATGCTTTGTTTCCTAGCATTTTCTCTAAAGTTACTCAACGATAGCATACATGCCAAATTTATCATTTTAGATAGAGATGCCTTTGCATGGAATATCTAAAAATGTTGGGCACCTGAATTTCACGAAGATTTTAAAATACGAATTTATGTGGTGTCCTTCTATAAGAAACCTTTCTTAAATCAGGCTGAAAAGTTTCTTATATGAGGGCACCATTTATCAAAAAAATCAGCCTGAGGTTTCTTATAAAGTGGTTTCTATTTTGCGGGTTCTTACTGTAGCATCGTTTTATTCATTTGTTTTTAAATCTGCAAATGCTGGACGAGTTCTTAATAACTTTCCAAACTCCAAAGACATTTGTTGATGGATCTTTTACAACACTGAAACAGCATCAAGAGCCAACAGCATAAAATCATTGACGTCAATTCTCATAAAGGTAGCACAATCATGAAACAAGCAATTTTCTAAACATGTCTTAGGACACAAAAAACCGACATAGACAAAAATCAATCTCACATGGGGTAAAAACGAGCCCCGGACGGGGGACGAGAAACAGAAAATCTTTTCCACTTTTAGTCTAATTCAAATAACTGAGTGATATAAAACTACGTACCATGGGTACCAGAGCTCAAAAGAAAGAAGGGTTCTTTTTATAATACATTCTCTATACAGGGTAATTCAATCAGCTACAAGGAGTCCCAAAAATCTGTTCGACGTTTGACTGAATATTTAAAAATAACAAAATAATGAACGGGCTCCATAGTAACATAACCATATTGCGGAGATTTCAAATTAATTTTAGACACCAGAAGCTAGCAAATCGGCTAAATATTCATGGAGTTACGAGCTTTTGAAGTTCAAGTTTCTGCGAAGCACATTTTTGACTGTAGAATCTCGTTCATTCAAAGAAATCAAATGGAATTTAAAAAGCACTTTCGATAAACTAACTTTCTCTGCATTGAATTAAGGTTATAGATGCTTGGAGGAATCCTATTCAGCACAATTTGGAATGGCCCCGTCTCTCAAATATTAAGTTTTCAATCCATGTTTTTGGAGACTTGCATTTTTTTAAGTAAATTTTGGCAACGGCTACAAGAATTAAAATACTTTTGAAGTCTTATTTAGTTTGCTCTGATATGAATGAGAGGTAAAACATGTCGATGTTGGGATGTATTTTTGAAAAGCCAGTCAGATAGGGCATCTGGTTTCAGCTTCAGCACAAACTTTAACTTCAAAAGCTGGTAACTCCGTGAATTCTTAGCGGATTCACAAGATTGTGGCGTCACAAATAAATTCAAAATCTTAGGAACTGGGTTATCTAGCCAGGAGCCTATACATTTTATCGTTATTTTTCAATATCTAATCAAACGTCGAACAATTTTTTCTAGGATACCATGTACGATACATTAGCTGCTATCACTTTGGCTGTGGTACCCAGGGTAAAAACTACGGTAAATTACAACAATGTTAAAATTTCATTAATTCATTTCATTATTGAAAATTATTTTGGTATGCATTTCATAAATATCATTTAATTGAGTATCAAGAATTTTTATTTTCATACATTGAATTAACAGTGTAATGTTTCGTTATGTTAAAATTAAATAAGAGCGTAAATAAGCAATACTAAGTGGTAGCCTTCGACATAAGAAGTTGGTCAATGTATTCGGTAGAGATCCTCCAAGGTCAACCTACAAATAGAAAATGAAACATCAGGTTTTGCCAGCAATATGGGCTTCAAGAAACAAGGTAGTTGCTATTCCCACGGCAGGTTTACGGTACAGCGGTTCTGGGAAACTGCTTCTTTTGGCATTTTAGGCCCGGTGGTCGTGAGACAAAAGTAGCAGGTAAGTTAGGTCCAATAGCCCAATAGATCTTTTAGCTATTCTAATAAAGAATCAGAATTGAACGATATCTTGATACATCTTGTAGAACAGCGAAAAAGGTCTATTAGAATTAGTACGGAGCTAATCCGTTTCTGCAAGTGCAGGAAAATGAGTCGTAGTTGTTGCTGTTAGCGTTATCAGTCCAGTCATAGCGAGACTACAACATGCATTGAGTCTAAGGGACATGGTGAAGAATGAAACTAGCTATCAGTACTTAGATGAATGTTCATTCAAGCCATCATCGCAAAAACCGCCTTCCTCTAAGCCATATTCAGCACACGACAGCGCGACAAAAAATTGTTGCAGATTGACATTTTTGTACGGTTTTATAGCCCTCACGGGAGCGACAACAACAACATCAATTTAGTTCAATGAGACAAGCGTAAGTTGAGGGTCCTTATGAGGCTATGTGTCCCTGTGCCCATGAAGGTTGTTTTTGTTGCCCCCGGCAATCTGCCAGAATTCTAGAGATTGAGGAAAATGAACATGATCATGTACAAGCGAGCAACTCATTGGAAAGAATGGGGCAAAACATTAACATTTTGTTGTAAAGATGAAACGCTATGCTCTTGAACGTGAAACTACATGATTTAACAACCATCAAATTTGAAGTATTCAAGAAACTCAAACCAAAGCTGCACGAAACTTACCTTGACAACATACCACACTAAAGACCACTCATTACCATCCTCCATGTACGGCTCGACAGCCCACCCACTTGGAAGGAGCTGTGTAAGACAATGATGGGAAAGGGTGAACAATTTAGCATGGGATGCCTTTTCAGCCCCTCGTTTGGGAACAAAGATTAGTCTCGAAAAAATAACGTAAAATCCTCAGTGACTTATTTATTTAATTCAATTATCTTTAAATAAACAATTCATTAGAGCACCCTTGTTAGTACACCCTTGTGGGGTGAGTGGCCGAGCGGCTTATACAGTCTCGGGATGGGTGACTTCTCAGAGGCCTGGCCTCGCAACTCACCTCGCCGTCCTTCAGAAGGGACGTTAAACTAGGGGTCCCATGCCTGGATGCGGCATGCATGGTGGGCCTAAATTAGATTTACATAGTTAGAAATCCTTTCAACCAACTTAAAGTAATTACTGAAAAAAATAGTAAATTAATTTCGGTTGGTTTGGCTCTCTTCTCCAGCACTTTATGACAGTTCTTTAATCATACATAATTTAGATTTTTTAAAGAAGCCGGAGCATTTGCGAAAATCTAAAAAGTTTCAAATGGTACTCTCGTCGTATTTTCCTGTTAAAATCATCCTTTTGTCGTTGAATCACTTTATCATTAGCACAAACAAGCAATTCAAATACAGTGTTACCCCTGCAATTAAGAAACTGACTTATAAGAAACTGCAGCCTGCCAGATTGCACCATGGTCATTGTCCAACATTTGGTTTGATATAACATTTATATGATATTCACAAGAAACCAAACAGCCTGGTTTTACAAAATGAGTTTCTTAGTGGCGGGGTAATACTGAGCATCGGTTTCAAATCTTTAAAAAGGCTGGTGTAAAATTGAGTGACCTATTTCTTTCAACTGAATGACTTCAAAGAAATTTTAGCTTATGCTCTATAATTCTACCGTTGGACTTTTCTGAAATCTTCAATATTTTCAGAATTAGAGTGTTTTTCTTCTTTTTCAAGAATTCAAGAAAAATTTTCAAAAAAACTTAAAACCATCTTAATTTCTAAAATGTTTGACGTAACATGAAATAATTTCGAAGAAAACCATAGTTTATGAATGCCTACAAAATGGTATCAAGCAAAAGTCTGTCACTCATCTGGTTTATGATTTAGAAATTTGATGACGTCACATCCTCAAATGAGTTGAAATGTAAGATACGCTGTAATTTTCAAAAATATGCAAAGCCTGTATATATGCAATTGAATTTATGGGATCTTTCAGAGGTTCTCTACAATCTTAAATTTGCATGGCATATGGTCGTAAAGTATAAAGAAGCTATCCTACCTTCGCCCGAATAATGTTGGGAAGCTCCGGACAATCAGGATGATCAACGGACTGCGATGCAGCTATCATCATATCACTCTGAAAAAGCGTGAAAAAATTGATCAAAATTAAGGAGATCATCAATTTCATATCAAGAAATTTTACAAAATTTCCAATTGTTGGCCGTTAGCTAAAATGGTGTAGTGACAACAAGGAGACCTTCATTTTCATTGTTTCATTTCATTTTATATTATTAAGGCACGGTAGCCCGGTCAGTTCATCAGAATTGCTTTTCAGGGGGCCGTTGCAAAAATCATATCTTTACTAATGATAAATCTACTGCATAAAAGTTACAAAATAAGCATTTATACCGGGTGTGCCAAAATGATGTTTTATTGTTTGATTGCTTGCATGTCCATAACCAATGAACCGATTTTCATAAACTTTGTTTTATTTGATTGCTTAAAGGCTAAACTGTATTTTAAGATGTTGGTTGTGGCTTTATCACGGCGTTTTCATGTCGAAAAGAAGATGGATAAACCTGCTCAAATTCAAGAAACGGCCTATTTTTCCAGTCAATGTTTTAGATGTGATACAAAAGGATGAACTCGTATTCGTATTCTCTGAAGTCAGTATTAACTCACTTCATATTCTCAGAATGACACATATTCTCTGAACGACATATAAGTTCAGCCTTTTGCATCACATCTAAACTGTTGACTGGGAAAGTAGGCAGTTTCACTTTCATGCCATCTAAGCCTTGAATGTGAGCAGGTTTATCAATCTTCTTTTTGACATGAAGACATCGGCCCAAACCATAACCAACATCCTCGAATACAATTTAGCCTTTCGGCAATCGGATGAAATAAAGTTTTTGAAAATCGGTTCATTGGTTATGGACATATAAGCAATCAAACAATAATACATCATTTTGGGACACCCGGTAGTTGTGACTATGATAGTATTATCCGTTTTTGAATCTCTTCTTGAAAGTGGGAAGGGAGGGTGCCTGTTTGACATCAAGTTCAAGCTGATTTCAAAGCTTAGGTCCACGAAAAGATATAGCCTTCAAGACAAGTATCAACGATATCTGACATAAAAAGTTGAAAGAAAATACTCCAAATAAAATTACCTGGTCTCTTTCAGCATGGATCATACAGAAATCTCGACTGTGTTTCATCACGCAAACCCTTCCCTCATGTCGCATGTAAACTGCAAAAATAATTGTTTAAATATGAGAGGAATATCACCATCACGGAGGTTTTTTCAGCTAAGAGAAGGTCAAGTGGGAATGCGAAAATTACTTAATAGATGAAATTATTCGATACAATTAATCGATTTCTAAATTCCAAATCACCACGAACAAGTTTCCTCTTTTTCCAATCATGTCCATTCTTTAGAAAATCTGATCGACGTTTTTTGATCGTTTTCAGTGTTTTCGAGAACGAAAATTTTAAGAAACTCGCACATAGCTCTGAAAAATGAAAAAAAAATGCAAAAATTTCTAGAATCTAGTTTACGCTTTTTGCTAAAGATTAAGTCATGAATCTTGAAAATCGGCCCAGTGTGCGATTTATTGTGGCCTGCCAAACGTGCATAGTTTATTTTGGCGCACCCGGTAGAAACATTGATAACACACTTTAGCCTGACAACAGGGTTTTATGTTCCAACCAGACCGTAATTCTACCATTACACGACTGCAGCAAATTAATTACCGTTCATGATCTACTCACCAACTTTCAAATGATCGGCTGCATGCTCCACGACGTTTATTTTCTGCAAGGAAATTACATCAGAATGATTAAACCATGGGGGATGATGCACCGATTTTGTGGGAAGGGAAGATAACAATTGTAGAATTTCTTACTCATTAGTTTACCAGTTAGCGAAGGAGAGGCTTGAAAAATATTTTGTCAGTTGCAACTCGTGGGGCCTAAACGAACAGAGCCAGGGAGAGATGCGACAAAGAAACAAACGTTTACTGATCTTGTTCACTCAAATTGATCAACAGAGATGCAGATTAGAGAACTAGTCAACTAATGGGTAAGAAAAGAAATTCTACAATTATTATCTTCCCTTTCCACAAAATCGGTGCATCATCGCCCGTGATTAAACACATCTGAGTACACCTTTTTCACGATAAGTAGCAAAGTAAAAGTGCTTCATTGAATGTGATATTTTTTCTATACATTCTGCTAAAAATGTACGATGTATATTTACTGAATTACTCTACTTACAAGCTACTCTACTCTACTACTAGGACAAGACCACGGGAAGCAACAACTATGTGGCCATTAAATAACAAACAATCGAAAAAAACATCAAACTAAACGTAACTACAAAGAAAAAGAGAGAACATTTACTTGAAAGGGACGAGGTGGTTATATGACTTGCAACAGAGTTTTAGATTTCTAATCAAACCGACCAGTTTGATGGATACAGCAGAAAGTTAACAAAAGTATGTCTTTATTGATACCATTGAGAAAATCTTGATCACCATACAATAAAATCTGCATTAAAATGGTTCGAAAGATTGGTATATGTCCAAGTGGTAGTAATAAAGCAGAAACGTAATAAAGCAGAAACTCCAGCGAGGATATCTCTACGTGGCACTGCAGTGTGATATTTTACGTTTGTATATTGGAAAAAGCCATGATAGAAGGTGTGATGCATAAGATTGTATATGATGGATAGAAATATGAGCAAAGAAACTTTAAAGTATTTCTTCATCCTCAGCTCGTGCCATTCTCTTCTACTCATAATTCTGATATGTCAAAAACCTAAAACACTGACCTGAAATAAAAATATATCAGTATGCTATCTAAACGCTTAAATAACGGACACAAATTGACGTTCTCCTGGTACCTACGTAATTTCATAGAAATATATTCATGGGATTGGCCAATTTCCAGGAAATCACACATAGGATTTCACCTTTCGCCGTTGGCAATTAGGTGGAGTACTGTAGATACTCTGATCACAGAAGTGTCAGGCATATAAGAAACACAAATTTAAGAAACACAGACCCTGATTTTCAAACCAATACCCCATTTTATAAGAAACTAGTACAGGTCTGAAAAAAACATTGTTCCTTATTTAACAAGACCAAGCAAAAAACGCCTTCCTGGAATAATTATACCATTTACTGGAAGTGAAAATTTTCAAATGCAAATCAAAATAATCTGCTTTTTATCACAATCATAAATTTTGTGTCTGAGTAGTTGATCGATAGTGCATGAATTTTCTAATAAGAAACTTTACCCTGATTTGAATTTTACCTCATTTTATAAGCAACATGTCAGACTTTTTATAAGAAACTGCTTATAAGAAACTCAACTCTCAGATGGCCAAAAATTTAAGAAACTCCAGTACTGGGAGAATATAAGTTAAGAAACTATTTACTTTGATAAAGGAAATCCTTGACATTTCTTTACTTTATTTAACTTGTTTCCTGTATCATATCACTCGTAAGGTACTCGAGTAACATCTAAACATTGGAAAGGCTTAATAAACATTGTTTTGAAATGTTCACGAGGGCACAGGTAGTGAACATGAAGATTGTTATGGAACCTCTAAGAAACTCATAAGAAACTCCAATAGGTAAGACAAGGTAACTCACTGTCTTACTTACCTTTAGGAGGCTATCATAAATAAACCTTGAAAGTGGGTTTCTCACTGATTCCCAAACAACAGGTGGTGCGACTTTGATAATACCACATCCGATGAAACTGAAATAGAAAAAATCATTCAAGGCTGGATTCCAATCAGTGGAATTTTTACGAAATTGTGCACAATAAAAGGCTGCTCGGGCGTAACAAATTCAAAGCGATATTTTCCCTCGTAAACAGAGAATGCCTGTCAGCTCGGAAATTCCACCAAGTCGGAATCAGCCTTTTGAACGACGAAAACATCTAAGGCAATCAACCTTACTGGTCAACCTTACAGTCTTTTAAAATTTCTAAAAAATACAGGTGCTCCCTCTGCGGATATTATTAATTAAGAATCTTTGTTCTTAATTAAGGGGTTTTTAAGTTGCTAATACTTACACGTCTTTTGTTGCAACCTTTTTCGTGCAGGTTTTTATCAAGGTATTTACTTCCTTTTCATTTGCATTTATTTGCAATAGACCATCTCTATAAGTTCTACAGCCTCGAACTCGAACTACAGTCTCGTGCTCGAACTTCTATCAATGATCATATAAAGCGTCCAGGGCACGATAAAATCTTCTAAGCTAGCATATTTGCTATCGAACATACTAAGAGTACTAATGCCCTCACAGATTAGAAAACCCTTCGATTCTAGTATACAGGGATTAATTTGGTAAGCACTTTACAATACCTAAAAGGAAGGAAGAGATAACGAATAGTGGAAAGAGTAGTAGAATCAAAAATATCACCAAAAGCGTTCAAAGAAAAGAGTTAGAGGATATCTGCATCCCATGAAGCAGTCTGTGAAATCAAACATCGCTTTAAGTCGATTTTCAAGCCTAAAAGATTGCGTTTCATTGCATGCAAGCCACGTAAGCAAGACAATTGACATTAATACATAAGATATCTTACCATTGCACACCAGCTTTCGGTAGAATTTTTCTCATTATCGTTACATCCTTCTCTCTTGCAAAAGGCCTAGTGAAATAGGAGCATAATGATTATTGAATAGTGGAATAGTATTGCTACAACTATCAAAGAATCTGTATCCTTGTTTTACTTTTGTTATTAACCAAAGTCATATCTGCTTGCAAAAAGCATTGACACCTAACCTTCAAAATTTTTCACACTCTTTTTCACATCCTCCATAGCAGAAATCGGAGATGCATTTTCTAAGTAATTCACTTTGATCTCTATGAAGTGCTGACATATTTCTATGAATAGGGGGCCTCTCTCCTCGATTAGCCTTGCTACTGAGGGAGTTCATCCTTCAATGATTCCTTGTTTTTGTTACCTCTCTGTTCGTTGTAATTCCAACGAAATTAATTAAGCAGTGCATCCAGTAGTGCTCGAGAACAGGTTTCACTAAGCATCATAAATCTGACTAAAAAACCGTAGTCTTTGGTGGGTTTCTTGCCCACTTCAACTTGTAGATCATCTCTTCGCAGCTTAAAAGCTGCTTCGGCAATATCATTGTTTACGACCTTCGGGAATTTGTGATCAACAAAATAACTTTGCAAATGCATGAAATCGACAAGATGAACAATATATTTCAATTCAATTCGCGAGATTGTCAAGAGCAACGTCGATGGAGATAGATTAAAATATGCGATAGTCCTATTAATAATCTCCATTGACGAGTCGATGCTTAGCCTAATACAAGAACTTTCCAGAGGATGGCGGTCCAAATTTCTGGCCCAGCATCGCGTCCAACAGCCCCATCAAAGGCACACTGTCTTAGGCTCCGTTCACACGATACCGGATTCATTTCGTATCGGATTCCCTCACCCAATCCGATATGAAAATTTGTTTTGTTCACATGATATCGGATTGGTTTTCATACCATTTACATCCTGTTCACACGGGTGCGCTCCGCTCCGCACTGCGTGGCCTAAACAATTGTTCTTCTGCGTGGCAATAATATCTATTGTTTTTGCTATTCTTTAGCATAATTGTTCATGACAAAAGGCTCTCAGGCTACAAAAGCCTCCAGGTGGCTATTGTTTCAGAAAACAATACACAAATCTTAACTTAAGTTTACGGAGCGAAAAGCGTATCGGATTCATGCGTTCACACGAGTACAAAAGTGATCCGATACGTTTCGTACCACCTTCAGAGCGGAGTGATTTCGCTCCGCAAAAACGGTACGTCGCGTATCGGATTGGGTTGTTGCCGTGTGAACAAAACGCCTATCTGGTATGAAAAGTAATCCGATACGAAGTGAATCCAATATCGTGTGAACACCACCTAAATGTGATTAGCTAGATCTTCAGATCTTGCGGGTTTCTACTCATTAATCCTGTATACGCTGGAGCCATGCATTCTTTCCAGAATAAAAGGAGTCATACCATTATCATCAAAGTTATTTATGTGGTGACTGAAATAACTGAAGTTAAAATAGTTAAAATTCATGATCTTTACCGCATAAAAATCTTAAAATTAATGCATCAAGTGCACTTCAGCAAAGATAAATTACCCGAGGTGTTTCAAAATTACTTCAAAACCAACGAGAACTCTCATAGATACGAGACAAGAAAATAAATCAGATTATAAAATAGTGACATCTAATAAAAAGTGGCGTGACTACACCATACAAAACATTGGTGCTCGCATGTGGAATAACCTTCCTCCTTCCTTAAAGTCAATCTCAAAACGAAAACACTTCTGTAAAAAACTTAAAGAAAACATCATCTTAGCATACCAAAATGAACTATAAAAGATCTGCATGATTAATAAGACTTACAAACCAATAACATTCCTTACTTACAAAAATATATCTTACTGTCGAATTTTCCTAGCTTTTGTACAATGAAGTATTTTTTCTTTTTCGCATATCCTTTTGAATTTTAATTTACGGCCCAAGCTAGACAAGCTCCGCTTTTCTTGGGTCGTGTAGAATACATTTATTATTATCTTACATTGTATTAGGTTGTTGTATCCTGCGAATAAAATTGAATTGAATTGAAAGATTGAAATGAAGCTTGCCTAATTCTGTTCTTTTGGATTGTCTTATTTACCCAATCAGCGCCATGACATTATTATTATTATTTATTATTATTAAATTATTTACAGTTGGTATTTACAATAGCTTAAAATACGCTAGCTAATTCAAACCACCTATCTACAAAGGAAAAATTTACAATAATACAAAGAAAATAAATATATTTCTACATGATTTCTGTTTTCGGAGAGATTTCCAAAGATATTGTTGCTACAAGCAATTTTTACATGCGCAATTTTCACCCTTCCATTCTTTTATCTGACAGTTTCACCTAGACTCACGAAATAGTCCCAGTTATCGCAACAACAACAGCAACAGCAATGACAACAACAACAACAATATATATTTTTGCTCAAACTGGGACTTATGGACTTTCACATAAAAAAGTGGGACGAAAATAAACAATGGGCGCACAGAAACGAGGTTAATGGCCTCTTTTCGGTAGTTGGAGAATTTCAGGAGCCGTGCGTGTTGGCGTGCACTATTGCTAGATGAAGATTGCCTTCAAAATGAGGAAATTCTTGTTGAAACTGAAAGGTTTGTTAATTCTTATGTTAAACAAACATTCATGCGAATACTTGTGGCTTTTGTTCATTGCTAACGTCACTCAAAACTTGAATTTTGAGGCGTTTTATTA
Source organism: Aurelia coerulea (assembly GCA_039566865.1). Lineage (NCBI taxonomy): Eukaryota > Metazoa > Cnidaria > Scyphozoa > Semaeostomeae > Ulmaridae > Aurelia > Aurelia coerulea. The sequence goes on along the minus strand of CM076945.1, from coordinate 4,418,747 downwards.
TCTGACGATTGAGCTGACAATTTAGGCCCACCGCCATTAGTCGCCTTTTCATACAGCGTTGCTATGGTTTCCATATCGGACATGAAATCGAGGAAAACAATTTCGTCCCAATTTTCAATGTGAAAGTCCATGAGTCGTAGTTATAGCGTCCATCAGCCTATCAATAGCAATAACTACGAACTTGCAATCAGTCTAAGTTTCACCCTTCCATTCTGACAGTTTGACAGTTTGCCTTTAAGTCAACAACACATGAACCATTCAAATTAAAACGACTGATATGAAATGATGTACCAACCTCCAGCCTCCACAGACAGGTGACTGTAAAGGATCAATCCCTTGCTCAATCAAATCCATTGCATTAGATGCCCAAAATACCTATAAAAATGAGACTCTGAGTCAGCGAGCGAAGTACAGGAACAAGGATCAAATATGTCCTCAGCCAATATGTGCAGGCACAGTAGAATACAGTTAGCCTGCTAACTCAAAGATAACGAATTCACATGACATTTTGAAACAAAATACAGCGGGGTTTCGCAAAGACCTTTTAGCCATTCTAAAAAATAATCTGCATGAAATGATGGCTTTATTCATTTTGCATAAATATGTCGAATTTTCGAATGTACACAATAGTGATCGAATAGAAGCCCTGATGACACTCAATCGAGCCTCTCGCATAAAAATTCATAAAAATACCGCTCAATCCGGACTCTTTTGCAGAATATAGCTAAATGGTTTACAGTAAGAACCCGCAAAATAGAAACCATTCTATAAGGAATCTTAGGCTGATTTTTTTTGAGAAATGGTGCCCTCATATAAGAAACTTCTCAGCCTGATTCTTGGAAGGTTTCCTATAGGAGGATCCCAAAAAAATTTTCATATTTAGTAATTTTTGTTAAAATCAGGTGCTAAATATTTTTAGAGATTTAACGCAAAAGCATCTCCATCTACAGTATACTTGGCATGCATGCTTTGAGTGACCAAATTTGGAGAGAATGCTACGTAACAAGAAAATACTGTTTGATAGCGTTTGCTCTGGGGTTTCTTTAAAGATTTGAAGGTTCCTTAACCATGTGATAAGAAACATTTCAGCCTGTTTGCAGATTAATGCCCTTTAATAAGAAACCCAACAGGCTGTTTTGAAAATACTGGTTCTATTTTGCGGGTTCTTACTGTATTTGAGAAACCTTCTTTCGCATTTAGCTTGAACAGTATGTTAACAAGTTGATAAATTTAGGACATATGGACTACGACTCTGCTTCACAGCCCCCTGAACAGCAGTCCTTTAGGACTGACGTCAATAGCGTGCCTAAAAAAGTATAAGTAAATATATAAATAGTCTAAAATGTATCTTCAGCTAGACTTTATCTTTAGGTAGGATTTTTTCATGGGGATGCTGTAAAAGGACCTTGTTGCAAGTAAGAATATGCACTTAGGGCTCACTTCTTTCTGCACGTCAGCAGCAGCCTGATTACCCAACACTTTCATCATAATTTGCCTCGCTTCTCTATATTCTGCAAGAAAAAAGTATGGAGTCATAACAATAGCCAAAGGATTTTCTTCTGTCTTTGGATACTATCGTCAGGATCTTAGCGACAGTTTGAAAAAGGTCACATTGAAATGGTTGAATTTCCAAAAACTAAAACCTTAAGTAGAAATTGAACAAATTTCTACAGATTCCCATTTGGAGCAGAGGCATCAAAAATATCATACTCAATTTCTTCCAGTAGCTGGTTCATGATTCTCGTTTAGAAGAAGCAACAAGTCCTTGCGTCATCATGAATGAGAAGTAGATCAAGGAACAATATAAATCTGTTTTTTTTTTAAATAATGCGATAGTCTGTACGTGAATAACCATCAAAAATTCAACCACTCTTCCTAAGGCAAGACACCAACACGGATTGTGCATCAGTGAGATCAAAAGAAAGATCATAACCTGGATGGGCTGAACACGCGTCACGCGTGAACACGCGAATCATGCGTAATTGTCAAATTTTTAAGTTGCCTATCCATTATGTTATGTAACTCGTAAATATTATTTCTTATATATCTTTATAAATCATATTGTAAATAGTTGGCATCAATTAGTTTCTTACACCAATGTCACACCAACTTTAGAGAATGATTATGATACGATTTGATTTGATTTGATATGATTTGATTTGATGTGATGTGATTTGATCTGAATGGAAAAACCATCAACTTAGAAAGTGGACCTCGGCCTATTGTTCTCCCTTAAATAGCCTATTGTTCTTCTATCGTTCTAGAAAAATTTCAGGGTCTGGGTTTGCCTATACCTGTGTTCTTGATGGTGGGACTTCAATCCATATGGCGCCCACCTATAAATAGGACAAAGAAAAGCCTAAACACTTCATTTTTCTCATTGGCTTTGCTCTCCTTCACCAGAAGCTGGATTGTCAAATACAACAGGCTATTTGTAACCTATGAGGGCTTACCTTTTAACTCAGGTTTTCACTTTTAAGGTCATTAACAGCAACATTTTCAAGCCCGATGCTAGTCTAAATATCATATCAAAACTTTAAGCGGCTAAACTGCCATACCTTTTCCAATGATGACATAATCATCCCGACACCTAAGAGGAAACAAAAAAACATTACGCTTTCATTTGTAACATATTCAAAGAACTTCGAAACAAACATTGGACAAGCTTCGTCGTAAGGCGAAACTTCATTTTTGAGGGGATAAGACCGTTGGAAATGCTATGCTACGTAATTCATATTTAAAATACACAGCTGCTCTGCGATTAACCATCATTGTCCAACGCGTTAAAATTTGTTTTTGGTAAACACTATTCAACTATCACACTTCTATGCATGAAATTGTGCAACAGATTGTAAAGATAATGAAGGCATTGTTATAACCCATACCGGTATAAAATCGTCGAACTAATTCAGTTACACGATATTAAAGGGAATCGACACGATTATATTGGTCTTTATTTCACATGTATTTTTATTTGACCATGAAATGAGATGGCGTTTTGGTAGAGAAGTTCAATCAGATGGCGTAAGATCTAGCCTTTCTTAACTCGCGTGTTCAATAATTATCAATTACTTTTAATATTGAATGAATTTGATTGCGAAACCTGAAATTCATTGACAAAAAGCTGCTGTACATCAACCGAAATGATGCTTCCGTTGTTCAAATTTTCATTCGATAGATAAATTTAGCCAGAATCGAATTACACATTAGAACAAGACAAAAATTAACATATGACTGACAAAACTTTCGACAAGATGCCGAAAAGTGGTTCAGTCAGAATATTTACAACTTTTTACTGTGCTAAAGAACAGGTCAGTCAGAGGAAGAGGAGGCTTCCTTCCTTCCTTCCTCTTTCAAGACCTGACTTTGTTTGAAAATTTGAGCCGAAGCCAACATTAATCCCCTGCTTTGGATGTTATTTTCTAATCCACCACTGGAACTAAAATAACTTATTTACCATTAAAAATTTTCCGGAGAATTAATACAAAAAGAGGATCACTTTTAGGTGAATTGGCGAGGTCGTCATACACAGCCAACAACTAAACAACTAAATAAATACTCAACTGTTAGGCTCAACACAATTAAATGTACCCTTTATACCCCAGATATACCCTTAAATAAATCCTACAATAGACCTTTACTTTCAGCTAAACAGCTATCTATTAGAAATTTCTGAATGGGAAAATTAACCTGGCTGTGTATGAGCTTAGGCCAAGATGGATAACTGTCTGGTTATTCTCATTTATATCGATTAGTTCACATGGGAATGCTGCAAGCATGCGTGATTTAGAACTCGCGAGGGAAAAGGAAGGTATTTAAATAAATTAATTCAAAACAAAAATTTCCTCAAAAACAATAGTAAATATACATGTTATAAAAACATATGTAGCCTGAACTTTTACTGCATAACTAACATGACTCTAATGTTTCTGCCTTACATGAAATGAAAACGGTATCCAGATCAAAGTAGCTATCGAATGGCTTAACAATAGGAATAGGACTCATCTGGGTTTTACAAGGTGAGACAGAAAAAACGTGGGATATTTAAAAACGCAATACTTTTGTGGAAAACAAGTCAGATCGGGTTTGCAGAAGAATGTAGAAATTTAGTTTTTCTAAATCTGTCATTTTATTCCGTACATAATCGCAATTGGTACCTTATGAAGAGTTAAGCTCGAAACGTTGTAACTATTCTTAGCCTACAAAGTCGTATTTCTAAATGAATTTATGTTTTTATAATCGCAATTTTGTGATATAGCTACTGTAATTAAAAGGTATCATCTGCTTCCTAATATGACGATTAAAATACTATTGCCCTGAGGACACAACAAAAATATGTCACATGCATACCTTGTTTAGACTTTTGGTGAGAAACAAACGCGTTCGTCATGGTTTAGAAGTTTAACGTGCAGCAGTATGAATCGAGATGAAGAAGGCTTATTTTAGGATTCCTGCCAAACACTATTTGGCTAAGTCGCTCCTAATTATCGTACGGAAAGACCAATTTTGATTAAATACATGTTCACATATAAGCACAAGCTGTGTGAAACGCTGAATTTACAAAAGGTTTACATATGATACATCGAGTTATTCCAATTCTCCTTGCGTTCCTTTGGCAATCAAAGCAATCATGATTGTATTGTTTAAGATTTCAACATTGTTTCATTTGAAACAAATTAGATCCAGCTGGCTGAATTTGAAAGAAATCTTGATTTTTTCGATTGCCAAAGGAACGCAAGGTCAAATTTATCATTTCGTTCATGATATATCGACTTTGTTTCCTTTCGGTGTTTACCTCTCCTACGAAGGTGTCGTTTTAATCCCCGCGCATGGTGGCAGATTGACGTGATCTCAAGGATCCAGGAGCAATTATGCTACTCAAACGGAAACTCCTTGAAGAGAAGTGGCATAATTGCTCCTGGACCCTTGAGGTCAGATCAATCTGCCGCCACGCGTGGGCATTAAATGGTGCCTTCACAGGAGAGGTAAACACAGAAAGGAAACAAATTCGACATATCATGAACGAAATGATAAATTAGAATTGGAATAACTCGATGTATCAAACATAAACCTTTTTCTAAGTTCAGCGATTCCTACAGCCCGTGAATGAATGTGCGAAAAAAATAACAGCAATAAAACTGGAAAAAACCATACGCTTTTTCTGAGCCACACAGTATATAAAAGACTATCAATACAGAAAACTGTCTCCCTTACCTCAGAATATCAAGGTACTGTTTCCTTTCTTGATCTAGTCTCTTATGAAGATCATAAATATCATGTTCACATTCCCCTTTTCGATATTCCAATTCTTCCAGCTCAAGCTCAATTCGACAATCTATTGCATCATCGTAATCTTCCAGCTCGCTTGATGTGCTCTTCAGCCTTTCTTGGGCTTTTCTCATTTTCGATTGTAGGTTTTTGCTTTCCTTGACTTTACTGAGCATTCTAAAACAAAATAAAGCAGATATACTACTTCAAAGGGTCTCATCATCAAAATAAATATAAACAAAAAAAAGCTTTTAAGATGTCTTTTTACTTATATAATCTCGTACAAATACAACAACTACAAAAGATTAGATGAACCATACCACAGGGAGAATAGAATGCATATCAACCCTGCGGCCATTTACATATAACTAAAAAAACATCATAGAAGAAATTAACCAATAGAAATCTAAAGTTACATCATGGGTACTGCGAAACGTGGAATTTGTTCTTGGATCATATATCGTTGCAAAGAATCAGAACTGTCAGGCCTCCCGTTGAAGGAGCATACAGCAACATACAACAACATTCAAAATCGCTGACCTAATGTTGAGCTTATGTTGAGTCGCCTGATGTGATTGCCAGTGGTCTGAAAATGCAAAGTGAACAGCACAACGGAGAATATGGAGACAGAAAAAGTACACAAAGGTAGGCCTGACAGTTCTGATTCTTTGCAACGATATATAATCCCAGAACAAATTCCACGTTTCCCAGTACCCATGGTTACATTTACAAAATGGAGGATATGTCTATGCATGGGGGGGTTGAATCAAAAGCGTTTTGTTGCGTGAATGAATTTCATTTTAGAGTAGTCTTATCCTGCAGCACCACCCTATCCTGTAACTGTTATTGCGTTCCCAATGTTATGCTGCAGGCCAGGACCTGAATTTCCTTTAGCAGGCATACCACTATGTTTCCTCCAAGGTAGACCCCTCTCGGTGTAGAGGCTATGGGTCACACAGGGACTTCAGGAGATTCTAAATAAAACTTCATAATCAAACCATGGGCGATAGGACACCTAGTGTGTGAAAGTTTTTTGTAGCGAGCCACCTTAACGTTTTATTGTTAGCCACCTTAACCAATTGTTTTTTGTGTGTTTTTACCTATTTTCACTTTGTAGTGAGCCACCTTATCGCTGTTTCGTCATTTTGAAATTTTCGGTAGTTTTACGGTTAAGGTGGATTTGCACTCAAGGTGGCTCACTACCAAAAATTTCAAAATGACGAAACAGCGGTAAGGTGGCTCACTACAAAGTGAAAATAGGTAAAAACACACACAAAACAATTGGTTAAGGTGGCTAACAATAAAACGTTAAGATGGCTCGCTACAAAAACTTTCACACACTAGGTGTCCTATCGCCCATGATCCAACCAGCAAGAGAAATGAAGGAATCATTGGTTCCCATCATACACCACTGCACGCCACCGCTGGGCTGGGTCAAAGATTATAATGGAATGACAAAAGTATTACTTCAAATACAAGAAAAACTGCAAGGAAACTTACGATTTCTCGAGGTCTTCAAGTCGTTCCCTGCTCTTTGCGAGATGTTGGGCTTCCTTTGATAAATGCTGCGTTACTTTGGCTGGATCTTTCCCTTCAGCAATCGTCATCAGTTGTTCAACACTTCTCGAAATTTCTTGATAATGCTTTACTCGAGATATATCTGACCTGACTTTTCGTTTTTCCAGTTGGTGAAGGACAACATTTTGTATCGAAGCTTCCTTCTCTTCCACTTCTCTCAATTTCATTTCAGAGTCATTCAGGTCCTCCTTCAAAACTGCAAGGTTAGCCTCTTTTTCAGCTATCTCATCGAGGTTATCAACTTCAACTGATTTCATCACACAGTCAAGCATATCATTCACTCCTGCATATCTCCGTGAACGCGTAATCCCAAAACTTCCCCAGCTATTTCTATGCAGTTCTCGCATTTCTGTTGACGCGTCATTCAGGCTGTCGTGTAAAGAATTTTCGAATAATTCCATTATTTTCGTCCTTGATTGTAAGAGCTGTTCTTTTTGACGTTCTACAGAAGATCTTCCTTGTTCATTTTGAGACACAGCAGATTGCATAGCATCTATTTCTGTTTTAATCTCACTGAGCCGTGCCTTATCACCGTCTATCCTCTGTTTAATATTAGAACACAGATTTATTGTCTCTTCTTTCTCATTTGTGTATTGGTCAATCTCCAAAGTCCTTGCACTTTTCAGTTCAATAATTGATCTTTGCGCTTCTTTGATCAAGAGTTCATATTTATCCCTTCTTACTTCTAGTTTCTCACTTTTACTCAACGTTCTGTTTAATGCAGGATGTCCATTACTCCTCGAGTCCGCTGGTCCGGGTTTCAGATCATCAGATTCAAATGCTTCTTCCTCTTCTTCTTGGAAAGTAAACATTGTTGGTTTATTTGTAACTTCTCGCTCAATATGCAACGGACTACTGACACTATTTACGTATCGCAAAGTATGAACTAACCGGGAATCAGACCTTTCACTTGATTCTTCTGTCGCTTTTTCTTTATCGATCAAATCTGACGTGAGTACTCGCTGGTCTTCAAGTTCTTTTAACAAAGCATTTGCCTGTATTAACCGGTCACTATATTTACTTTTACAGCCGTCCACAACATTATCAATATGCTCAATCTTACTCTCATTGGAGATGAAAGCTTCCTCATGTCGTGCGAGTAGTTCCTCAAGGATCTTTTCTTGCTCCTGTAATTTCCCGATTTCTTTGGGTATTTCTTTACGTTTGTCCTCGCTATAACTGGCACCACTCAATATGTCATCATTAGATTCCTCCAGAGCTCCGTGACTATTTCCATGTCCCCTCCTCTCCAATTCAATCGCTAATAAACAGTTTTCATAAAGATCCATCTTCTTCCAAAACTCTTCGACTTTACTACGAACTTGAAATTTCTTCTTTGCCAATTCTCTCTCAATATCTGGCGTTGCTGTCTTTCCTTTTCCTCGCATTGACTCAAGAACCTGATCAATATATTTCTCTACCATTCTCCTCTTGGCCATTTTCTCGTGCTGGAATTTATCTCTCTGCTCTTTCAGTGTTTGGCCTGCAATCGTTAAGCTACTTTCTTGCTTTCCTCTGGCTGCAAGAATTTGCGACTTTTCTTTCTTGAGATGCTCCAGCTTCTTGTCGATACTATTTCGATATTGTCTATCACGTTCAATTCGTATAACTTCTTTCTTGCGATATTTGTTCATCATGTCGCGGACCAGTTCCCTGGAACGAATTCAGAAGATAATTCAGTAATGGTGCGGTTCACCCCTCCCCCAAACAATAAATAGCAATACTCTTCCTAACGATGCAGAAAACTCAGATTTGATCTCGAAACAATACCTTCAAACTCCCTACTGGTCTCAGACGTGTCTCTTCCCGCGTAATTTCATCTAATCATTAGGTACTACGGCAATATCTAAATCTTCAGCTCAAATAAAAAACTTCTTCAATTAGAAAAATTGCAACAAGTAGCAACCTCGTGGTCGATAAAAATTTTCGTTTTAAACCTTTCAACTTGGAACAACTTTTAACATTCACGTTATCGTGGCCTTTTACGCCTATTCTTCCTATACACTATTTCAATTTGCAAAATTTTAACATTTAACATTATTGGCCCATAAAATTGCCAATGAAATTAAGGGGCTAAAATCCAGAAAGACCCTTTCCCCTATCTACGACTTGTGGTGAGAAAACGCATCTGATCATTGCACTCCATTAGATAAAACTGAGTAAGTAGTTTAACAGAAAATATATAGCAAAAAATTGATAGCATTAAAGAATATTAGGACAGCATAGGTTCCAAATCTTTAACTCGGTGTAAAAAGGCGGGTGTAAAATTCAATGACCTATTCCTTCTGATTGAATGGCTTGAAAGAGACTTCAGTTACTTATCTATAATTCTACAGTTGGACTTTCCAGAAATTTTCAATATTTTTCGAAATTACAGCGTATCTTACATTTCAACTGATTTGAGGATATGACGTCATCAAATTTCTAAATCATAGACTACCAATCACCTACCTCTTGTCGTCAAAATCTTTCTTGTTTAATGAGAAAGTTCGGTCTGCTGCAGGATGGCCTTTTTTATCAGTATCCCCATGAGACCACCTCCTATAACAAAATCACAAATAATCACTAATGAACATCTGCCTTAACGTCCCGTTCACACTGCTCCGTTTTGTTAGCAACCGTTTTTGTGGCATCCAAGCTACCCGTTCACATTGCTCCGTTTTTGTACAAAAACGGAGGGAAAAACATCCGTTTTTGTCTGTTCACATTGATCCGCCTGATAACGAATACGGAGAGAAAAACCTCCGTTTTTGTGCGTTCACATTGCTCCGTTTTTGTGAAACTCATTGTTGAATATTGGAGCGTTTTCAAAAACCTCCGTTTTTGTGCGTTCACACTGATCAAGTGCGTTTTCAAAAACCTCCGTTTTCATGAATATCCACTTTTGATAGTGTTTTCGAAAACCTCCGTTTTTGTGGCGTTTTTGTGCGGATCAGTGTGAACACTTTCACAAAAACGGAGGTTTTTCTCTCCGTTTTTGTACAAAAACGGAGCAGTGTGAACGGGGCCTAAATCTCAATAACAGCAATATTTCTGTGATGTGAAATTAAAGAACATCAGTCAAAAAGTCCTCAAAGTCAAATCAAGAGGCGATGAAATGGAACACAGGTCTTACCTCATTTTGCCAGTGATCGGTGTTGAGTGACAAGTACGCGGTGGAGTGGAAAGTTCAAATCGAGGGGCAATTTCTATCATTTCATCCGAAGGTGAGAACCTGAACAAGAAAAGATTACATGAAACTGGGAATCTTTAACATACAAAGTGGTGTCCCCACCAGCCCCTTCAATGTCTCCACCAACTTTAGTCAATACTATATTCAGACTATCATGACTGCAGGTTGAAAACAGGGATGGTAGAGGACTTGATAGAATAAGAAAGAAATCCACTTTTTAGCACCCCTTGGTATCAACTTTTATCAGCAGATTCATCATCCCATTTTATAGTTTATGTTCATTTTAACTTAGCATTAGATGAAATTTTGTTGATAAAGATTCATCATTGTGAGTGAGCTCCAAACTGACGCAATTTGCCTTAAAAAGATGGCAGCGGAACAGACACTGATTCTGTTGAGCGTCCATTAAAACATAAAATAATCATTGAGCTTGTATAATGCTCGATAGGGATATCTTTAGAAAAGACGAAGTCAATGGTTGTCAGTCGGAAAGAAAATCGACCAAGTTTGGGAATAATAGTAGATGGCAAAATATTGGAACAAGTGAATTCATTCAAATATCTTGGGGTGACAATAACGGATGATGGAAAATGCGAGGCAGAGATAAGAAAAAGAATTGAAATAGCCAGACAAAGGTTTATAAACATGAAAGATGTTCTAACGACGAGAAGCCTTAGAATTGAAACACGAAAAAGAATCATGAAATGCTATGTTTTATCGACCTTCTTATACGCCAGCGAAACATGGACATTCAGTAAGGAAATGTGGAACAAGATAGAGGCCTTTGAGATGCGGATGTTTCGAAAAATTCTCAAAGTTCCATACACAGCCCACGTAACAAATGATGAAATTATTAAAAGGGTCAAAGAAAATGGCAATTGCAATACTTTGGTCACATGATAAGAAGTGATAGAATGCAAAAGACACTGATAGAAGGAAAAGTAAAAGAAAAAAGACAGATTAGTTGCCTTTTCAATAAACTCCCCACCAGTAAAAAGTCCTTAAAAGATGCACTGACTGTAAATAAAAGCCTGGTTAAAAAAAAATGAAACAAGTATGCTCTAAGTTTGTAAAATTTTACCCATACTGCATACTTATTCCATTGAAATTTTCATATTTCATGTCTAATCTATGCATATCAACAAATATATAATTCTCACTCGCAAAGTCCCTAATTTCTTAAGCATTATTACCTGACTGACGTTTCAAAAACGAGGCAATACAAGAATCCCGCCAATCCTATTGGTTAATCGCACACTTCCCGCGGTTTTCCCGCAGCCTTGTATAATACGATACAAGGACGCGTTTTTGTCACCACAGCAACGGATTTAGGCCTGTGAGATTTACAATGAACTCAAAATGATATAACAGTAACAAAATGAGTTTGACTAAATGGCACAAGTCAAAATTAGAAGCTATCAGGTAATAAAACTCATACTAACCGGTTTTGTAGTTGTGCAGGAAAATATAAAGCCCTCGGTCTTATTGCACAGACCTCGCAAGCTCGGTCTGTACTTTTAAGACCTCGGGCTTTATATTTTCCTGTAAAGTGCCTAAAAGGCCCTACTTGTAAAATGTTGGGTTCCGAGTAATAATTGTATCCCAAATAACCAGAATTTCAACCGCTGAAAGAAAGGTGCGAAAAGGTAATATAGAGCATGCCTGTCTTCCTCCGGTAAGTTTGTTAATTCTGGAAGTGGTGGTGCAGTACGACATAAAGGTTTGTGCTCTGGACTTGTCTGTGTATCTGCCTCTGAGCATTCCGTTTTCCTATAAAATGAAAGGAGAGCGCATTGCAAAATCACTAAGTCACTGATATAAGGGTTCTAAGATTTGGGAGTAAGATTTGTAAGCTTTTTTAACAACAAAACGTAGAACAAAAAAATTGAAAACGTGATCTTTTTAAAGATATCCTTTCACTTTTATGGTAGACTTCACTCAAGTCTATTTCCCGAGATCCACCGACCGATTCCTTTCCCACTGTATCAGGATCCTAAAATCCAACATATTTCCTTTGTTCCTTTACGGAATGTTGAAACTGCGAATCAGGGACCTGTGGGAAAGACATCGATGTCATGGGCTTCAGGAAATAGACTTGTGGCAAGTCTTGTGGTAATCCTTATGAAGAGTATTTACTGATTCATGCCATTGCATCGTCGATAGAGTTTTAAGGGAAGAGGAAGCATGCAGGAATAGCTGTGTGAATCTTTTAGCATGTATGCACTCCTGTGCATAAATTTGGCAACAGCTAGTCTTTCCCTCTGAAAACGACATCGCATCAAAATGCCCAAAAACCATTTTGAGAGAACAATTCAACATCAAGAGGCCGTATTTCTCATGTAAGATCGTAAAATTCAATCGTATAGATGAATTAAAATCAAGAGATGTCACTGCTCCCATATCCAAGATGCCTTTATATGGGAGAAATAGGACTAAATAGCAAAATTAACGAGTGCATTTTGGTACTTGATTTGTTCATCGGAATTTGCATACATGTCACGTGAAAGTAAATACTATAATACGTCCTTGCCTTTGTGTACTGCGATAGACCTTTAGAGTCTGGATCGAGCGATGTGTTTATATATTTTCATACGAAAGGGTTCGATTGAGTGGCATTATAGCTTCTATCACTGTTTTGCACATTAGAGAATTTTGAAAAATGTATCAAAATATTGTTCGATTTAGTTTCTTTCTTAGAAATAGCTAAAGGTTTATTTAAAGAAACAATCTTTCACAAGAATAACATTTCAGGCATATCAGTGCAAATTTATTTACCTTCGCTGTTCAGCAAGATCCGGACAGCTAGCCACCATAGTGTAGTTGGGTACCTGAAGTGTAATGTCCGGACTGTCACATAGTATTTCATCTGGACAGCTTAAGCCAGAATCTAGACTCCTGTCTTGGGTATAATTCATCGAGAACTGAAAAATAAGGAATAGTTAGCATAGCGAGAATAGAAAGAACCTATTTATGGACTGATTGACTAATTCATTGATTCATTGATTGACTGATTAACTGATTGGATGATTCATTGATTGAATGAATGATTTGTTGATTGCTTCACTCATCCAATACGTCTTAGATTAGACTGATTACCTGTGTCCCCTTGATTCCCGGTGCTCTTTGATTTGATGATGTCGCTTCGGTCATTTCATTTTCATTTCAAATAATCTAACCATGGTAGCCCCGGCAGACTACAGGGCATGCTTTACAGGGGCCCTGCAAAAAGACTACCGGGTGAGTCAATAAAAAAAATCACCGTTTGAAAGGCCATGGCTCCCTGTATATCAAGCCGATAATATCGGCAAATATATAATTTAATAGCAGACATGTTCAAATCTACTTTAAAATTTACCTGACTAAAATCAGCCGCTCCGTTCTGAAATTATTTTTCTCAGATTTTCTCGAGAAAGCACCTTCAAGAAACCTTCAAAACGTGCCCAAAATCAGAAACAAATTTTCCTAAAATGACTGCCCTACACGGACCTTACTGCAAATTTACACGGGCCTTTACAGCAATGATTTCTGCACGCCTTAGCACGTGCTATCCTCTTGGGAGGATAAAAAAGCCTTCCAACTGCTATGAATAACCTATTCAAGGCGATTCCACTCTTTCCCAAGAGGACAAAATACATGAATACATGTGAGCGTCATCATTTTTAGGAAGGAAAACCAAGAAAAATGTGTTCATTATTTTCACTCGTTTTACAGGTTTTTGAAAGGGGCTTTCTGCAGAAAATCTCCCAAATCTACCTACGGGAAGGAACGGCCGATTAAAGCCGGGTAAATTACTGAAACTAATTGCAGATATTGACAATAAAACAAGAAAGTTTTCAATATAATTGCTTTGATATTCAGGGAGCAGTGGCCTTTCAAACGGGGACTTTTTTTCACTCCCCTGGTACACAGTCAAAATCGAACTGCTTAGTGTCCCCATACAATAGATGTCTTACCTTCCTAAATAACAAACACTGCACAAGAAAATAACAAGAATAAAGCTTGGTTTGTTACACTATATCTTAATGAAATTGTAGCATACAAAAAGCATGACTTCCAAACAATCTACACACCTCTGCTGAGAAATTCCCAGATCGCCGTTTCTCCAGCAACAGCGCAGCCTCCTTTGGATTATTGAATCTGAATTTGAGGCTATCTCCAAATTTTATTATATCACCTTGCGTCAGTCTCCTATCTCCATCAACACACAAACCATTTACAAAACACTTTTCAGCAAATGGTTTCAAATATACAGATTTTCCATTTTCGCATACTTCGATGCGGCAATGTTCTTTCTCTATTCCAGAACCATGAAGAGCTGAAACAGAAAATACAGTAGGTAAATTTGAGATACTAATTTCAATGATTATGTAAAGCTCTTGATAAAATTTAAGACAGCAAAGAAAATAGTCCTTGTCAATCAACAGTTCAAACCTGTGCTTAGTAAAAGAACGAGAAACTGGATATTTCTGTCGGACGATCGCCAGTGAACATCGACAGATAAAAATTTTATCCACCCAATTCATCCACCAAGCGTGGACCTCAGTCAACCTTCTATATGGCAAATTTCTAAGAAATGGATTGCTTTACTGTATCATCTAATCTTCTCTTAGGGATATATTATATTATACTCTTAGGATTAGAGTCTACATGTGACCAATACGAGACAAAAATATTTAGTAATTGACATTACTAATTAAATTTTGCACCAATCGATGTGTGTTGATATGTGTGTTCGCTAGCAGTTGATTTGTTGGGGCCATAACTCAATTACAGTCAATACATTGCGGCACAAAAAGATACTTCTCCGAGGACAACACCATAAAGTATTTACAAGACGCAATACGATGCGTGGGTTAAAGGCAGTCTATCCCCTCCTGTTCTGAGCTTAGTTATTGCTTGTTTACGTGGCCATGAAATTCATGCATCAGCAAGCCTCTATGACCCTGATTTATCACAATGAAGCAAATTAATGCAAACTTTTGGAATATACAATAGAGATCTTTATTGAGTTTATTTTCATTCATCAAAAAGGGGACAGACTGCTTTTAACAGCCTTGTCATGACCGAATTTCGACGATTTATCTTTCCTACCAGGTGTCCCAGAAAAAAGTACTCCCGTTTGAAAATCACCAAAATTTGATTACATGACCGATCTTCAATTTTCTTTTTTTTTTGCCAAGTAGATCAAGGACTAAATTATTTTCTCAGACATAGCTGATCTTGTAATTGGTTTGAAATTAGCAAATTTAGCTCTTTTTAGGGCTACCTGGTTTTGAATCATGCTGCAAAAGAGCATTTATGCTTGCCAGATCAATTCCTTTGTTCATGTAACGCTTCTAGTTTGGTCATATATGACAGAAAGAAATGCACACTATCATTGGAGACTTCGATGACAATGAAAAATCTGAAAATTTTGACTGTTAGGCAAGATTGAGCATTTTGCTTAAAACGTATAGCTCAAAATAAGGTTTTTCAGCGTGTAATTTTTCTACCTGGTTGCATCAAAAGCAACATCTTAGCATCTGTAAATATTTTTGGGTCTGTGACAAAACAAGTCAAAAAGAACAATTTATCAAAGGTTTGATAATCAATTTTTGGTGATTTTTTAAACAGGAGTACTTTTTTTTTGGGACACCCGGTAGTTTTGGACAATCAAAAAACCAAACATATCGAGTTACCTATTCCCTGTTCTTCCGTCAAATCTCCTGAGCCCATTACTGTAACTCCATCCTATAAAAAGAACATTTTGCAGATTCACAAGACGAGAACAAGGAGAATTACCTGCAACCCCAGGGGGGGTACTCAGGTATATTTAGGATAGGGGTGCTCAGGCTGGGGTACAGCGTGTCAACCCAAAAAAATAATTTCTAGCATGAAAATAGACCCAAAAAAATAATTTTTCCGATCTTACATACCCAAAAGTTATGAAATCAGTATCTTAAATCTGCATAAAAGTGCCCTAACTGATTAGATCTCTCATAATGTGTTTGGATATTTATGTTTTTTATATTTTAGTACTGTTACTTGACTCTAATTTTGTTTGTAAATTATGTTTTCTCAACTTTTTTACTTTTTCTCATATTTGAGACCCAAAAAAGTAAGCCAGAAATTCTTGAACCCAGAAAAATAACTGTACAAATCATTGACCCAAAAAAATAATCCTTGCATAAATTTTAGACCCAAAAAAGTAACCTGAGCATCCCTATCCTGAATATGCCAGAGTACTCCCCCCCCCCCCTGGGCCTGCAACTACCACGTTAACGTATCAATTTTCCAAAGAAAGATCATGTTCACTGTGGTGATGATTTAGCTGTGTAATTTCGGTAATAGAATCTAAACGAGTTTATATAGTGTTAATCTTGTTCATCCATTCAATAATAGACCTTATAGCTATTCTACCAAAGAGCCGAGGTTAGATCGACTACAAGAAAGAGGGTGCAATGTGCCCTCGTAATAACACTTGCCTCGAGTCGGTAGATGACAATTTCTGCACTCAGTGGATCAACATCAATGCCAACAAGATGAGGTTTTTCAGAAATCAGCAAAGTTTGCCTTCCCTGTCGACGCATCGTCAGTTGTTCCTCCTACAAAACAAGAAATCAGAAATCAAGTATATCCTTAAAATAAAGTTTCCTTTGTTCAAATGCAATGGGGTCATAACGTTCTTTTCCTTTTTTAAGGAATTTCAAATTCAGAGGTGAGAACAGCCGCAAAAAAATGAGGCAAATAAACGCAGATTCGCTAGGTAAAGCGCCGGTGATTCTGGGAAATAATGCAATTTGAAAAATTTCGATTAGAACAGCAGATCTGCCAGAAGATCCTGTTAGATGTCAGAAAGCAAAGAAAAAACTTTCCAGAGGTATGTTTGATGGCCAAGCTGGTCCTTAAGAAAAATTTAATTTCGATTCATACAAAATAAAGTTCTGGTAGTAACGTAAGATTTGGAGGCAAGAAGATGCGGTTCTCCAACACTGTTAGAAATGGCAACATCGTTTTTTTTCAAACAATGTATCGTTACTTATCATTGAGCATCCCAACCAAAACTTCCAGCACAGCGACGGCCACAGACCAAGGTGCTTGTTTCATAACTGCTTACTCCAAACATGCACAAGTTGCTTAGGCCAGCATTAAAAATGACAAAATCCATAAGAACATTTGAGCACAGTGGTAAAATAGCCATGCAAGACAATAGGCCATGACACATGCCGAACCATATTTGGGTGACTAATCTACGTCAACAGGAAATACTGATATCTGATAGGCTGGAATCCGTCCCTGAGTGGCTTCAGCCCCTATTATATGCTTGGATTCCATCAATTGTTGAGAAAGCTTAGATAGCACTTACCTGACATATAGCCTCAGTTTCTTGCCATTTATTTCTCCATGATTTTGTGAGCTCGTCAGCTTTTTGTTCATTATCAGCTAGCTTGGCTTCAATTGCTTCACTCACTGTTTTTGTGTAAGCATTCTGCAAAGATAATAATGAAATTGTTTCAGGGCGTATTCTTTTGGGCATCTTCTGAAAACAGTAGAGTTGGTAGAGGCTAAAATCCCATTCTTTTGGTGCCATTCTACCGAAAACAGTAGACTTCGCAGACTTCAGATCATTTTTATGAAAGCCCATTCTTTTGGTCATTCTGTTTTCGGTAGACTTCCGAGATATTTTGACGTATTCTTTTGGGCTCTACTGAAAACGGTAGACTTCCGAGGCCTCGGAAACCTTCTGCTCCTGAAGCTGGTTGACTTCCGAGAGATCGCAAAGAGCCTTGTTTCGTGAATGAAAAAGTTTAAACATTCGAAAATATAATGAAGTATCATAAATTTTTTTCTCTTAGGATTTTCAAAACAAAAGTATAATGCATTGCAATGGCTTCAATTCGCTCGGCCGAACACAACATAACATTCGAACTCTCAAACTTTTAGAATTCTCATTCTTTTGGGATTTTTTTGTCTGCGAAGTCTGCCAACTCTACCGTTTTCAGAATGTGTAACTCTACCGTTTTCAGAATGCGCATTCTTTTGGTAACTGACATTTTTCTCTGCGAAGTCTACCGTTTTCAGAAGACTTCGCAGACTTCAGATGCCCAAAAGAATACGCCCTCAGAGTCTACACTCTTGTCGGTAAACTGTTGGAAAAGGGGATCCTCTCTTGCTCAGTGTTCGGTACTACGGTATGCTGCACTCATTCTTCTTAACAAAATTGTCAGTTAGGAATTTTGAATCTATGGCACTGTCTACTCTTTCTATACAAAACCGTTAGGCCTCTAATGCATGAAACGGCATCCCCTGTGCCCAATGCTAACGCAGATCAAATAACCACAATTCAAGTGAGCTATCTGAAGTAAATTTTTCGGTATTACAGATCGAAATAAGATAATAATTGTCTGAAATTTTCCAAGAAATCCTCAAAAAGTACGCGGAATAACAATTATGTAAAAGATAAGAGACATGACAAAGACGGTCTCGTAGGCATCTAAGGTGCTCGCTGGACGTTCTTAGCACAAATAAGTCCTGTGTGCCACACCTAAAGCATAAAACACACACAAAAATGTTTGCTAAAGTTGCTTTTATCCTAGAGAAATTTGACCATTCCCCAGAATCTGCTTCGAGTTTGGTTTCGTTTGAAAAGCTTTGCCTCTATTTCAATATGTAATTGCACAAAGAATAGCAGAATTGTTTTCAAAATAGCTTTGCCTTGCATTTAACGCACTGATGAATATAAAAGAGAAAAAACAACCAAGCTATATACCGGGTGTCCCAAAAAATGTATACGGATTTGGTTGACTCCACCGCTGTGAATTTAGCTTCAAACAATGTCTAATTATTCTAAAAATGTTCCTCGAGAGTTGACTTGATCATGGATACCTCGTTCGTTGATATTGGTACTTTGAGAGCAGAGGTATCAATCTTGAAAGCTCATATTTGCCTCTTCCTGCAAACCAGAGGTTTAGCCTTTTGGCCTAAGCAATTTATTAAGGCACAGCGTATAATCAACAATAGCCTTGATAACATTTGAACAATATTAGATCTTGCGTCATTCTGTTTACCCTTAGTCACCCCCCAGTCACCCATTGGCAATTTTCTTAATTTTTCATTAATTTCAGTTTTTAATTTCGATGTGCTTCAAGAATTTGCTTAGACCAAAAGGCCAAAGCTCTGAGCTTTCAAGATTGATATTTCTGCTCTCAAAGCACTAATACCAACAAACGGCCATTGATTAAAGTTAAATTCACATCGCTGGAGTGAACCAAATAAGCATACATTTTTTTGGGACACCCGGTATCTTGCAGCAAAATGCCAAGAAACTTGCCTTCATGCCACCACTATGAACCATCTCCTTGAGTCGTTCGATTTCAGCTCTCAGCTCTCTGATCAACTTCACATTGGGATCCTATAGCAAAGGATAACAACAGAATGCAATATATTGTGTAAAATAAATCGTGTCAAAATAAGATGAAATAGATCGTGCACCTTTGGTATAGTGAACTTTTACCTTACATTGAAATCATCAAAAACATTGAAGTCATATATTTGCATTTTGCGAAAGTAGAATCCTACAATGATCAGTAAATGAACATGACGCCAATAATGCAATCTTTGAAGTTGAACTGTGTTTTTCAATCTTAACTTAAAAGCAATGACGTCAAAACCTAAGAGTGTCTCTCCTAAGAAGTGCCCGGGGTGCTTATAGACACTGGCAACTCTGGTTCGTATTTAAAGTTGAGAATGTGTCAACATATCTAAAAAGCAACAAGCTCATTTGAAGTAATTAACGCCCCTCTACTGTTAATTGAAGAAGTGAGTGGACAGGCAACAACTGGAGAGGAATGCCTCTCAGAGATAATATGGTAGGCCGTTCTAAAGATAAGACCAACTTGTGTGGGTTTGAGATCGTAGCGTATTCCATTTAACATAAGAAAATTTAAACGAAGCAGAAAACTGAAACAGCAAAACATAAAATATGGGCAGGGAAGATAAAATGATTTTCTTGCAAAGCAGTAAGGTCCCGCATTTAAAAAAACAATTTTTCACACATTAGCCTAAAATGTTTCTATCTATGATACTTTTCATTTTTCAAGGCTGAAAGTTTCTTAAGTTTCTAATGTCTTTTATGAATAGTCCTTGACAAAAAGATTGCAACAAAGTGGGATATTTCATAGATAAATTAGCACTGTGTCAATGTCATCTGTGTTGTCAAAAATTAATTAAAATGTAGTGAGAGAACTACTGTACAGAACTGATAACTTTAAAAAATTGCTTTTAAAGAACTGCTGACAATTTGATTCATTTTTAATTCATCGATGAAAATACAAGAAACTTCATGTTTGGCGTGAGTCTCAACTGTTTCTTATAAGTAGGGAGGCTATTCATTTTTCAGTAGTCTAAAAGTTTCTTTTAGGTGGTTTCTTAAATGCGGGGCCTCACTGTACAGGAAGCAGAGAGCAGTAGGTTTATTTGGTACGTAAAGAAGCTCTAAATTTTGGTTACCTCGTTGATCTTTGGTCTATTGATGATCTTCATTGCTCTACTAGCATATCTTAGGGTGCTCAGAGTTTCACCATAATTGATGTCAGCTGGCGAAATTGCTAGATGGAAAGAAAATCAGAATTAAAATCAAAAGGAATGTCAATTTCCTTCAAAATTAGCTTTATACCCAGAGAGCATAGGTTCCCAGATCTTTAACTTGGCGTAAAAAGGGTGCGTGTACAATTTAAAGGACCTTTTTCTTCCGACTTGGATGGCTTGAAAGAAATTTTAGATACTTCTCTTTAATTCTACTGTTGGACTTTTCAAAAATTTTGAATACTTTTCGAAACAACAGCGTATCTTACATTTCAACTCATTTAAGGATGTGACGTCATCAATTTTCTAAATCATAAACAAGATGAGTGACAGACTTTTGCTTGGTACCATATTTTAGGCATTCATAAACTATGCTTTCTTCGAAATTATGTCATGTTACGTCAAACAGTTTAGAAATTACTAAGGATTTAAGTTTTTTGAACCTTTTTCTTGAATTTTTGAAAAAGAAGAAAAAACGCTCTAATTCTGAAAATATTGAAGATTTCAGAAAATTACAATGGTAGAATTATAGAGAAATAGCTAAAGTTTCTTTGAAGTCATTCAGTTCAAAGAAATAGGTCACTCAATTTTACACCAGCCTTTTTAAAGATTTGGAACCTATGCCCAATTTCCTTAAAAATTAGGTTTATGCACGGAGCACCAGAAGGATTATACATCTTTGAAGGATAACGACAAATAGTACACTACAATGATTTGGGCAGCTGATGATTCAACCTTGGCAATCAAAATTTGTAATAATTGTTGATGATTATTTTGTCGAATGTTTGGTGGCCCACTTCATGATTTATAAACGATTTCTTTACAAGTAATTAGCTAGGAAACAGCCTAAACTGTTGGTTGGGAAACAAGTAAAAAGGTCCCTAACGAATAAACAAATAAATAAAAAGCTGTACAAGATTTTACTAAGGAAAGAGCAAGATCAGAGACAGCTATATATCCAAAACCACTAAGGGAGTGAACGATCTGATTGCACTGAATAATTCTACGAACTTCAAACGTCAAGAAAATATGTTCATTTGCTGCTTTCACGGCCCCTTTAAGATAAAAAATATGATATTAACATACCTGCAATCATGATAGTTCTTGAGTTACCACCAAGACTGTCTTTCAAAAGCCAAGTTAAAATTGAATCTCTGTATGGCACAAATGTGTGTTTGCGTGCCGGGCTTTTTGCATCTGTTGCACTCGTGGAATTATCGGCTGAAGAAATGGAAAAACACTCATTAGCTTACAAATAAAATGGCTCTTTAACTTTAAGCAAAGATCTTAATCTAAAACCTAATAATATTTTACATATTCCAAAACTTGCCCGTACCACAACTAAATGCAGCAAATACAATTTCTGAATCTGCTCATCAAGATCTTTTCCACAATGGACCTTTTAGCTCTTCTATAAAAGAGATTGCATCTAGCGTTATTTTTATACATTTTTATATGCAAGGTTCTATCGAGTGGCGTTGAAGCTTCTGTCACAATTTTGCACATTTGAAGATTAATCAAAACGTATCAAAATATCTTTCTATTCGAATGTTGTTTCAGAATAGCTAAAACGTCTATTGTGCATCAAGATTTGTAGCAAAATTTTGCAAAATGCTACGCTTTCATGGTCTCAAAAACAGTCCAAAAGAATAAAAGAGACCTACTGGCAAGCAGCAAAACAAATTGTTCGAGAAGTTCTACACGTAGATGGGACATATTTCATAAATAGAATAGTGATCTACGACACAACACAATGGTATAATTTCCGCTATGAATAGGAAGACCCCCAAGCATCCGCGTTGGATTTCAGTAAACATCTTAGCCTGAGTGCAGACGCGACTGATTTATGATTCTACAGAATGTATTAAAGGAAACTTCCATGCCATAGATTCTGCAGAAGGATAAAACCAGTTGAGTCTGCGTGCATGCTAAATATCACCCGGTCTAACAGTATAACAAGACCTTGAGGACAATGAAAGCAAGCTCAAACTTACCTAATGTTGATATGACAAGTCCAAGAGTCGTTAGTGACTTATTGATGCTTCCACCTTCTTTTAATCGAACACCAGTTGCACCGGATGCAGATGCACGCTCACTGTCAAGATTAAATGCGCGTTTTAAAAGGTGTTGTCCACGACGCTTTTACCTTTGAATATATCAACAACCGCATTATACAGGACTAACATTTTGATATACAGTCGTGGCCAAAAAATTCAGATCACATTTTTGTCAATAACATTTCTTGGCGTAACGAGATCCAACCCTACCGCTCTGCCTGAACTCTTTTCGGGTTGTTTCAGGTCAACTTTCTATGTAGATTCCAAATTTCGATGTTGTTCTTGAAATTTTGCACCATTTTGCCATGGTGTTATAATGAAATTTATAGAAAATTTTGGCAATTATAGTGGTTCTGCCGACATGGGGGTGTGACCCAAAAATGTGTTACTCAACTGGATTTTACATCAATCTTCTGATTTGTTTGTAAAACATCCAAACTCCACGAAAAACACGGCCTCGGGGAAAAAGTTAGCGGAAGGCTTTCAGTCCACAGCCGTGGCAATTTCGGTTTGAAGCAAAAAAAGCGCATGGTTATTCTGAGATAATTTCAAGAATTGATTTCATTTCTCAAAAAAATCATCGAATACTAAAGGCTTTTACATTAGAAGCACATTATTTTCTTTTCCCATATCAGTCAAGTTTTAGCATGTCCTCCTTTACTTTTGATAACCTACTCCAAACGTGCAGGAATACTTCTCACAAGACCACGGCAATAGTCGACAGAAATTTCATGCGTCCAAACAAACACGTTTGATTTCTGCTTCCAATCCTTTGGCACTACTTGACTGTTTATCTGCAACTTTGTCCTTGAGAGCAGCCCAGAGGTTCTCTAAGGGGTTCAAATCAGGACTGTTCCCGGGCCAGTTAAGGACTTTGATACGCTTCTCCTTCAAGAACTTAGTCACTTTTTCATTCATTTCATTTAATATTATTTATACACAAGTTAACCCTTCAGCAAATTAAAATATATAACATCTATTTACAATGATAAAAACCTTATGAATAAAAACCTAAAGCCCTATAAAACTTAATCCTTGCTGTTCTTCCAGGGAGTTGTGTTTGGCTTGAGAGTCTAGCTCTTTAGATGCGTTTTAAGTTGTTTTTTAAAACAATCAAGTGTCGGTAACTCGCGAATTTCGGCAGGTGTATCATTCCATGACTTGAGAGCTGCGCAATGAAAGCCCTTTTTGCAAATTCAGTCATCTTCTATTCTTGCGTTTGCAATTATTGAATACGCCCGGTCTTGAAGGCGTTGGGGAGCAGCTACTTTTGTTTTTGAAAGACTACCCCCAGATAACATCGGCATAACGCAGGTGACTCTCGATTAACGCATAATATACATTACACAATTGGGATTGTGGAACGACATTTTTCAATTCTTTTAAAGCTGCAAGACCTCCACTCAGTTTGCTTTTGATGCGCTTAAACTGTTCATCCCAACTTAGTTTTTCATCAACTATCACTCCGAGGGATTTCGTCTTTTCAACTCTTTTGATATCAGAGTTATCTAGTTTAAGCACTTCTGGCAGGTCTAAATTTTTGGTTTTAAGTGGATGCCCTATGACCATTAATTCAGTTTTTTGGGATTGGGGCTAAGTTTGTTCACCCTCATCCACTCAGAGAGTTTGGAAAGCTCTTGATGTGCGTCCTCAATTAGTTTCGCTACATCGTCCGATGTAATCGTCACAATTGTAGATCGATGGCAGGGGGCACCATCCTGCATGAAAATCTTGCACTAATGTATGGTCATGTGCTGATTCAACTCCCCTTCCAGCATATCAACGTACTTTTGTCCGTTCATGGCCGTCCCGGTCGTCTCGGTTCATGGTAGTCCCAGAAGAGTCCTGCCGTTCCGTTGACTTACATAGCACCCCATATCATGACACTCGGTTTAAAAATCTGAAATGAACAAATTTAAAGGTAATGTGTCCATGTAAGTACAGCAGCGTATACACTCTTGTCAAAATGTGCTGACACGATGCTGACGAAGAGCCCCAGAAGCGCACTGTGATTGGTAGAATTTAACTGATCACATGCAAAACGAGAATTTAAACTTCAAAGCGAGGCTGCCTGCTGTGAGACTTCGGGTTCAGCTCTCAAAGCGCAACCGCAAGTAAGTCATCAGTTTGCTAATATTAGAGCTGGCAATCTTTTCAGTTCCATGGTAAAGTAATCACATGAAACATCACGTGAAAATAACCAAGACGCTGTACTTACATGGACACATTACCTTTAAGTGGAACTTTTTAAACTATAAAAAGTAAAATACAAAATGATTATGTAGGAAACACGAAGCTTACCTTCCAGCCAAGTCCACAAGATTGATCTTACTGACAGTTTCACTCGGCACATTATCCGAGAATCTCGCCTGGAGATAGAAACGTTCAATGACCTTATCAATACAGTAAATCCCCGCATATAAGAACCTACAAAAATAAGAACCTATATATGCTGTTTTTCCTCACTTATGCACCTTGTAATTAAGAACCTGTTTCAGTTTGATGAAAAATATGTTCTTATACCAATGGTAGCAAAGTTGATTTTGGATTGTCATTATTAAGTTAATTTTGTCCCAGTGGGCTTATAAAGTTTGAATCTCCTTCCCTGCAGTTTGAAAGCTTAGCATTGGTTATTAGGTATATTAAAACCCTGCCAAAACAAATAATAGGGCTGAAAATCGTTGGCAAAGGTTCTAAAATGGCCTACGCAAGGCACTCTTCAAATAAGAACCGTTATACCTTGAAATTTGTCTTAGTACCTTTGAAATAAGAACCTATTTCAGCCTAGCTTTCAAAAAAGTAGGTTCTTATATGCGGGTTTTTACTGTACATTCTAAATGGGGTGAGGGTAAACATAAATGGTAAATATATCATACTAAACAACTTAACAAAGCAGCAGCACTATAACCATGAAAATTAAATAGAGCTACAGTCACTGCAGAGAGTGGTGCATACAAGAACATGCTTTGGTGGGTAACGAAACTAAACGACAGTGTGTCGCACAACACAGTAAAATTTGATGAAGCCTGTAAGCCTTGAAGCCTGTCCATAGGCTAAGGATAATGTAACACTCCCTGCAAAGTAAATTTTGCGCCTGTTTTCTCTGGTTTGGTCAAAACGTCATTCTTGGTGATATTCTTGAAAATTCTAACTTAATTAAGTGCATAAAGACAACTAATAATAGCTCTTGATAATTCAATTTTGAAAAATTTGGCAACTCTAGCAATATGAAAGGAAAAAGAAAATGGTGTTGCAAAATAGGGAAAGAAGGTTGCTTGGCTTAGTTTGACGATAATCACCAGCGTAGCATTTGTTGCAATCTTAATTTTATTCCTTTGTAACAAATCTAACAAGCTAAACTCTACAAAATACAATTAAACTGTGCCAATCATAGCGGAAATCAAGTTTCCAATATGACTGGCACTTACAATATAATAATAGTAATAATAATAATAATAATAATAATAATAATAATAATAATAATAATAATAATAATTATTAATAATAATAATCGAATGTTTGCAGTGGAGCAGAAAAAAGTGTATAAAGAACTGAACCGGGAAGCTAGTGGGGAGAGTGTAATACCGGATGCTGAAGAGAGTAAAAAGTTTTGGAGTGAGATCTGGAGCATAGAAAAAGGACATAACAGACAAGCAGATTGGTTGCAAGATCTGAAAAGAGAACAAAACAACGTGAATATGAGAGAGATGGAGATAACAGTAGAGATGGTTAAAAAACAGAGTAGAAAGATCCCTAATTGGAAGGCTCCAGGAAGAGACGGTGTCCAAGGCTATTGGATCAAGCAACTGTCATCATTGCACGAAAGAATAGCAAATCAGCTGAATGAAATCATATGTGGCGCAAACCGGCTACCTGAGTGGATGACATATGGGAGGACTGTTCTATGTCAGAAGGATCCTGCTAAGGGCAGAGCAGTTGATAATTATCGACCCATATCCTGCCTACCCTTAATGTGGAAGTTACTCACGGGCATGATTGCAGAAGAGATATATGGTTTCTTGGAAAGGGAGAAAATATTGCCAGATGAACAGAAGGGTTGTCGAAAGGGGAGTCGTGGAACAAAGGACCAACTATTGATAGACAAAACTGTGCTGAAAGATTGTAAAAGGAGAAAGACTAATCTAGCTATGGCGTGGATTGACTACAAAAAGGCATACGACATGGTTCCCCATAGCTGGATTATAGAGTGCCTGGAAACATTCGGGATAGCAGAGAATGTTAGAACATTCATGAGTGACAGTATGCGATCATGGAAGCTAGAATTAACATCGGCTGGTGAAAGGTTGGGAGATGTGCATATTCAGAGAGGAATTTTCCAGGGGGACAGCCTATCTCCACTACTGTTTGTGTTATGTCTGATTCCACTGACATTGATCTTGAGGAAAGTAGCAGCTTTTTATGAATGGGGTGACAAGGAATTCAGAGTCAATCATCTATTATTCATGGATGATCTCAAATTGTTTGCCAAGAATCGGGACCAAATAAATTCACTAGTACAAACTGTACATCTCTTCAGCGAAGACATCGGGATGCAATTCGGTTTAAAAAAGTGTGGAGTGCTGGTAATGAAGAGAGGAAAAGTTGTGAACCAAAATGGTATTGCGCTTCCGAATGGGCAAATTATGAAAGAAATCGATGAAAATGGATACAAGTATCTGGGTATTGTGGAAATGGATAAGATCAAAGAAACGGACATGAAAGGCAAGTTTGCAAGCGAATATAAAAGGAGGTTGAAATTGGTTTTAAAATCGAAATTGAATGGCAGGAATAAGATCTTGGCAATTAACACGTGGGCTGTATCAGTATTGATATATGGAGCAGGTATCCTGAAATGGACAAAGGATGAATTAAAGAAAATGGATAGGAAATCGAGGAAGATCATGACAATACATGGTGCATTTCACCCTAAGAGTGATACAGACAGGTTATATTTGACTAGAGAGAAAGGGGGACGTGGACTGATTAGCTGCGAGGATTGCGTTAGAAGTGAGGAGAATAATTTGGGGTGGTATGTCAGGAATTCTGTTGAGTCATTGATTCGAGGTGTTAGGCTTGCTAAAGTGATAGACACTGAATATGTTGTCAGTAAGGATGAGTTCAAAAGGATATGGATGAATGAGAAAGAACAAGGATGGAAGGAAAAAAGAATGTATGGTCAGTTTGTTAGAGAGATGCCGGAATCAATCGATGCAAAGGAGACATGGAAGTGGCTGAGAAAAGCTGATCTAAAGATACAAACGGAGTCACTTTTGTGTGCAGCACAAGAACAGGCCCTCCGAACAAATTATGTTAAACACCATATTGACAAATCAGCAGAGTCACCACTTTGTAGGATGTGCGAAGAGAAAGGCGAAACTGTACATCACATTGTCAGTGAGTGCAAGAAGTTGGCACAGAAAGAATATAAACGAAGACACGACAATGTTGCGAGAATGGTGCATTGGCATTTATGCAAGAAATATGATCTAGAAAGGGCAGACAAATGGTATGAGCATTCCCCTGACGGTGTAGTTGAAACTGACGAGGTAAAGCTACTATGGGATGTGAACATTCAATGTGATCATGTAATCGAGGCAAGGAGACCGGACATAGTTGTTGTGAATAAAGGTGAAAGAAAATGCACTATAATTGACATTGCTGTGCCAGGTGATAGTAGGACTAGTGACAAGGAAAAAGAGAAAGTGGATAAATATCAACATTTGAAAAGGGAAATCAAGAGGATTTGGAACATGAGAAGTGTGATAGTAGTACCTGTGATTGTCGGTGCACTTGGAAGTGTAACCAAGAAACTGGATGAATGGCTGGAAAAACTGGACATCACAATAAATACAGCAATCCTACAGAAGACGACGCTATTAGGAACAGCCAGGATATTGAGAAAAGTACTTGAGTACTAAAAGAGAATGACCCCAAGGGACCCTTGGTCATGGGTTGTGACCCGCTCCCTTGGGATGTAAATTCGGCGATGAGAACTGCCAGTGCTTAAAGCAGAAAATATAATAATAATAATAATAATAATAATAATAATAATAATAATAATAATAATAATACAAGATTTGTGTAGCGCCCCCATACTAATGTACTCAGCAGCGCTTTACAATTACTTAGTATTAAATATTACTTATAATTAAATACAATAAAAAAACACAAGTAGGAAAACTATTAAGGAAAACAAAATACAAGACATAAGAGACATAAGACTTTAGATAAACTTTATAAAGTTTCTATCTTAGATATAATACCTGGGTGAATTTGATGCAAAAGATTGCATGTGATCTGCTACTTGTATCATTCATCATCGTCGAAGCAGTAACCCTACAAAAAATACCAAAAATGTTTATAGCCCGTCTCAAATCAGATGTCACCTGCAAATGCCCGCGAATAACAACAATAGAAGTGTTTTGCAAAGGAATTTTGCGTTATCGCAAATCTCAGGTGACATCTAATTTTAGACGGACTTTAGATGTCACCTGCAAATGCCCGCGAATAACAACAATAGAAGTGTTTTGCAAAGGAATTTTGCGTTATCGCAAATCTCAGCTGACAACTAATTTAAGAAGGACTTTAGATGCCACATGCAAATTCCCGCGAATAACAACAATAGAAGTGTTTTGCAAGGAATTTTGCGTTATCGCAAATCTCAGCTGACATCTAATTAGAGGCGGACTTTAGATGTCACCTGCAAATGCCCGCGAATAACAACAATAGAAGTGTTTTGCAAAGGAATTTTGCGTTATCGCAAATCTCAGATGACATCTAATTTTAGAAGGACTTTAGATGTCATCTGCAAATGCCCACGAATAACAACAATAGAAGTGTTTTGCAAAGGAATTTTGCGTTATCGCAAATCTCAGGTAACATCTAATTTTAGAAGGACTTTAGATGTCATCTGCAAATGCCCGCGAATAACAACAATAGAAGTGTTTTGCAAAGAATTTTGCGTTATCGCAAATCTCAGGTGACATCTAATTTGAGACGGACTTTAGATGTCACCTGCAAATGCCCGCGAATGACAACAATAGAAGTGTTTTGCAAAGGAATTCCGCGTTATCGCAAATCTCAGGTGACATCTAATTTGAGACGGACTTTAGATGTCACCTGCAAATGCCCGCGAATAGCAACAATAGAAGTGTTTTGCAAAGGAATTTTGCGTTATCGCAAATCTCAGGTGACATCTAATTTTAGAAGGACTTTAGATGTCACCTGCAAATGCCCGCGAATAACAACAATAGAAGTGTTTTGCAAAGGAATTTTGCGTTATCGCAAATTTCAGGTGACATATAATTAAAGACGAAATTTAAGACACTCAGTTCTGAAAAGATACACATACAAAAGCTAGCGATTGTATGGAGGTACACATCTGCAAAAAAGGTGAAGGTGGTTGCAGGATTTTAGCACCAAACGCTAGGGCAACAGAAGAAATCAAATCACTGAGTCTGTGATCCCTTGTTATGGAGCTGATGTGCTGAGCTGGGTCTCCAACCCCCGCTCTATGAGCTATTCGAATCACAGAATCAAAAAACGTCAAAAAACGTTCCAATAAAAACAAATCTGAGTAAAACTGACTGGCACTCAAACTATCGATTGTTGGAATGAACCACATCTGTTTGAAAAAAAACACTTTGTATACAAAATATCAACAAACAAAAACGCACAATATAATAAGTAAGTAATTCTAGTACCAATAATGAATTAGATTAAATTAATAATTATAATGATAATAATTTCATTCATTTTAGTTCATTTAGGGAGGGTTACCCTTCAGCAAAGGCTGATTTTCAAGGGGCCCTCCTATAAAAACTTTTAATTACAATATACAACAAAAATTAAATCTACATTATAAAAAAACCATGAAGCTAAAAACCTACTTACAATAATAATACAATATTTACAATAAAAGAAAAGAAAACCCTTCATAGAATTTTAAAAACTACTAAGGGAGCAGGCCTTCTTTGACTCAGCTGGAAGGCTATTCCACAGCTTAGCTCCCCGAAAAGAAAATCCTTTCTGCCCGTTAGCCAATTTTTTCTTTGGTAGCCTTTAAGTCAACCTCAAGACAACCATGTAGCCAAGTAGTCAGTTACTTAAGATCACTGTTAAGCCCTGGCAAAACGACTGGACTTTTGCACTGAACATTCACTGGACATTGCTAACCTTGTTCAGTGTCTGAACATCAAGAAAATTTAGGTTGTGGCAAAACGACTGAACATTGTCCAGTGAACATTTGCTGGGCAACAGAAATGCGCAAAGTTTTTTGGATCGAGAATTCGGTTTGGGAGGTTTTGGGCAAACTCTCAACAGAGCACCAGGGAGCTAGAAATATTATTTGATTTTGTTTGTGGCTTTTCACGTTGTTCATTCTGCCATCGAAATTATGATAGAAAAGATGAGAAAATTTTTTGTCATTGGGTCGTAAGCACGAAGATAGCCAGCCATGATTTTGACTATTATTCCAAGATAAAAACATAAAAAAGCCATAGAAACGCAAGACAATGGGTAAAGATACTATGAATGAATGAGAATGTTTGTGAATAACATGAATGAATTGACAATGGAGGACAGCTAGCTTGGAATGAAAAGATGTGAGTGAAATCATCCACTATTTCATTGCAATGCACATGCGCAAACTGGACAATGTCCAGTGGAGTGGCAAAACGACTGAACATTTTTCCACAACATTTTTAAACAAAAGAAATTTGATCTTGTCCACTGAACATTTTTGACTGCCTTCAAAATCAACTGAACAACGCTCAACATCGCTGAACACGACTGAACAAGACTGGACAAGGTGGCAAAACGACGCAACATTTTACGCTGAACATTTGTCCAGTGCATGTCCAGTGCAAATGTCCAGTCGTTTTGCCGGGGCTTTAATAGCCTCGTTCAACTGAGTCATATCACTGGACTGATGGTGGCACAGACTGGTATCATCAGCATACATGGACACAGTGGAAGCTTGGACAGCTTGTGGGAGGTCATCAATATAAATAAAGAAGAAAAGAGGGCCCAGGCAGGATCCTTGTGGAACACCAACTTCTATATCCTCATTGTTAAAATCAACACCATTAACCCTATAAAATTGTTTCCGGTTGGATAGGTATGACCGAAACCAAAAGACTTCTCGCTGCTGAATGCCATAAAGTTCAAGCTTTTTACAAAGAATATCGCCATCAACAGTATCAAATGCCCATAATGAATTAGATTAATAATGACATAGATTGGCCTTAGCTAAAACGCACCTGACAGAGTTTCCAACATCCATGTAATGCTCCATTTGTGCGAAATCTGAGACTGGATGGACAGTGACCCCTGAAAGATTAATTCAGACTGAAAAAGATACTGTCACGGAAGACGTATTTTACAAAGGTCTACAAATATCGTGGCAAATAGAACTATGTCGCTCTTCTGGTTTACAACCTGCAATGACGTCACAGGCTCACATATAATAAATGCAGCCATTTTGAGAATACGTTGAAAGCTCTATTAAGCCCTTGGACTTATTTAATTTTGAACACTCTAGAGGGAGGGCTTAAAAGAGATAAAAGAGAGAAGGGCTTATTAGAGATGGGAGGGGCTTATTTACAAAATCAAATGACCAGGATATATATGATAGCTTTTCAGTTCTTTCTCCCCATATTTGGCCGATTCAACATAGAATTTTAACGATTCAAATGCATACATTCGACACCATATCAAACCAAACCATATCATACCAAACCATATCAAAAGTAATACAGTAAATCCCTGCGTATAAGAACCTACTTTTTTGAGAGCTAGGCTGAAATAGGTTCTTATTTTAAAGGTACTAAGCCAAATTTCAAGGTATAATGGTTCTTATTTGAAGAGTACTTTGCGTAGGCCATTTTAGAACCTTTGTCAATGATTTTCAGCCCTATTATTTGTTTTGGCAAGGTTATAATATACCTAATAACCAATGCTAAGCTTTCAAACAGCAAGGGAGGAGATTCAAACATTAAAAGCCCACTGGGACAAAAATGAACTTAACACCAATAATCCAAAATCAACTTTGCTACCCCTGCTATAAGAACATATTTTTCATCAACTGAAACAGGTTCTTAATTACAAGGTGCATAAGTTGGGAAAAACAGCCTGTAGGTTCTTATTTTTTTAGGTTCTTATATGCGGGGATTTACTGTATGTAAACTTGTTTAGCTAAATGAATAGAAGATCTTCGGTGGCCTCTGAAATTTGATGCAAGTGGGGGGGAGGGGGGCTTATTTAAAATTTTGGCTCAGAGGGGGGCTTGATAGAGAGGGGGCTAAATATAGCTTTAAGGTAATCAATATATCAAAATTTTGTTTCAGTAGAATTACAGAAAGTACCCATTAAAAGAAAGAGGTAATCGAATATTACATGACCTCGTTTAAGATTTTAACTTAATGTTGAAATCGTACAAAACAACTGACGGTTGTAGTAATAGTGACTTACCTTGCACAAAAGGGCCTTCCTTAGGATGCTCTCGTACTTTGAGAGTTTCCTGTTTCTTGCTGGCTGGCCGAGTTGTTCGCAATAAATCTCTCACTTGTTCGTTGTATATTTCAATATAACTAAAGACAGAAAATTCCTTTTATGTTGTTTACTCTGCATCAATTGAAATTTTCACAATACAATCAAGCAGAGTTTAAAGTGCTTTTTAATGCTGAGTCTAATTTGGAGCGTACAGTCGATGAAATTCGTATCAGCTTTGGAAATTGATATTTGAATAAACGAAGAAGGTACCCAACATTTGGGGTAATGTTCTATGAGATTTCCCTCATTTGCAAACAAAATTCAGTGCGATGGGAACGCGACACACTACTGTCCTCTGTTCCATGAATACGCTTTCCATAATTTAGTCATTGATCCCCAAGAACCTGGAATATGTAAAACACAGGTACTAAAGCACAGTGATCCAGATTTGTCAAAAAGTGGAAAAAATACCCAAAATTCAAATTGAAAATTTGATTCTTATTTTATTTTTCTATTGTTCACAAGGAATTTATCACCAAGATGCAAAAAATTTGAAACGAATTGAGCCATCGGTTGCGGAGAAACAATTTGTCAAACTTTCAAGAAATCCTATTGCATCGTTTCTAATCAATTTCAGGAAGAAATTGACCATTGTTTACAAAACATAACAAACTTGAAAACGCTGCTGTATCACACTCAGTACTCCGATTTGCAAAATCTTTTTTTTATTTAAAAGCCAGTAGAGTCGATCTATGCTCTCCTTGAAAACTTATCTGTTAACAAATTTCATCCAGGCAAAATTTTGCAAAATCCAGACTGTACTATTTTTTACAAATTTAGGCCTAAAAGTTGTTGATTTTCAACTTTAAAGCTGAAAATAAAAAATAGATGTCAAAAGATGTCTTAGATATTGGTTTAGCCATTAAGTTTAAAGTATTTTGTACATATTGACCAAAGATCTCGTGCAGAAGTGTACCCAAAAAATTGTCACAGAATTTTCAAATTTTTAGCTCTTTTTCAGTACTTTCTCTCAATTTTGGAGAAACAATAATTAAAGAATCGATGAATCAACTTTAATGATTATTTAAAAGGTGTTAACAATTTAAAATTGATATATGATGATTACACAAGGTAGATCAGGAAGAAATTCCAATTATATTTTAAAAAAATTGCAAATAGTATTTTCCAGAAATTTAGGCCTAAAAGTCGTTGAAATTCATCTTTTACTCCGAATACCGCGAAAGGTCTTTCCTGCCCCCAAAGGATTTATTTAAGGGGGCCTGAAAGAGAGGGGGCTAATGAGAGAGGGGGGGCTGATTCACAAAATCAAATGACAAGGATAGATATGACAGCTTTTCAGTTCTTTTACACCATATTTTGTGGATTCAGCATACAATTTTACGACTCAAATACATAAATTCAACATTCGACACAGTTTTATCCCAAACCATAAAAAAATTTACATGCAAGCTTATTTAGCTCAATGAATGGAAAACTTTTGATAATCTGTAAAATTTGATATTAGTGGGGCCTCAATAGAGAGGGGGCTTATTTAAAATTTGGCTCAGAGAAGAGGGGCTTATTCGAGAGGGGGGGGCTCAATAGAGAAGAGCTTTTACGGTATGAAGAAAGATATCAATGATGTCTTAGATATTGGTTTAGCTTTTGAATTTGAAGTATTGTGAATTTTTTGAAAAAAAGATCTTGTGCAGAAGCCTGCCCAAAAGCTGTCATAAAATTTCAAAACCTGTAGCCTGTTACAGACAGCCTTTCTTACGCGTCTGTGAATCGATTACGAGTAGCCAACAAGACAGCAGTTATTTTTCACAAAACTATCAGAAAGCAATGATAAAGTCTCAATTTTAAATCATTTCTAATGTCAGTCAAGTGAACATTCCAATTATTATTCCCTCTCCATGGCTTGCTGCAGAGAAAACAACTGTTTTCTTTCGCTCGTTTCTCAATGGGTATCAATTCTTCATAACAACGTGGAAACTTTGGGTGTTTCTTAGAAAAACTGACAAAAAGGAACAGTCAGTTGAATCATTTCAGTTCAGCAAAGCTTGACAATATCTAGCAACATTTCCCTTTAGGTACCTTTAGGTTGCCTTCATGTTGAGTTAGCAATAAGAGATGGGAAAGGATAGCAAAGGTCCAAAAGCATTTCAGAACAATTGTCTCATTTTCCATAGATTAGGTCTATGCGAAATCACTAGCAGTAAAATAACTGTTGCTAGGCCGAAAGAAACAGGGACATGCGATTTGCTTTCGTGGGATTTGAATGTCCAAACAAACGTTAAATTTATGTTTCATGGACTCCACCAATCTCCACAATGGCTTAAGGGATGATGATTCTCAGGGATGATACAAACAATACTGAATTATCGAAATTTTTCAAAACATTATTGGAATTCTTTCCTAATCTACCTTGTGAAATCATCATACATCGATTTTAAATCGTTGACACTGTTTAAAAAATCATTAAAGTTGATTCATCGATTCTTTAATTGTTTCTCAAAAATTGAAAGAAAGTGCTGAAAAAGAGCTAAAAATTTGAAAATTCTGAGAAAATTTTTTGGGTACGCTTCTGCACGAGACCTTTGGTCAATATGTACAAACTATTTTAAACTTCGTGGCTAAACCAATATCTAAGACATCTTTTGACATCTATTTTTTATTTTCAGCTTTAAAGTTGAAAATCAACAACTTTTAGGACTAAATTTGTAAAAAATAGTACAGTCTGGATTTTGCAAAATTTTGCCTGGATGAAATTTATTAACAGATAAGTTTTCAAGGAGAGCATAGATCGGCTCTACTGGCTTTTAAATAAAAAAAGATTTTGCAAATCGGAGTACTGAGTGTGATACAGCAGCGTTTTCAAGTTTGTTATGTTTTGTAAACAATGGTCAATTTCTTCCTGAAATTGATTAGAAACGATGCAATAGGATTTCTTGAAAGTTTGACAAATTGTTTCTCCGCAACCGATGGCTCAATTCGTTTCAAATTTTTTGCATCTTGGTGATAAATTCCTTGTGAACAACAGAAAAATAAAATAAATATCAAATTTTCAATTTGAATTTTGGGTATTTTTTCCAACCCTTGATCACTGTGTAAAGGACCTTCAGCTTCCACAATTTCATGAAATAATTCAACTTCTGGCCAGCATATTGAAATTTCTCTAGCATTATCAAGAAAAGAATTAAATCAAGTCACTTTGTAAATATCAACAGGAAGACACCTGAATAAATGAATAAACAAACCTTATCTCAACCCGGTAAGACGTCTCACTTCGATTTTCAAACTTTGCAAATAAATTCTATAAAAGAGAGAACAAATAGGAGAATATTACTGTTGAAAATTTCTGGATTCCCTAAAAAACCTTGCAAAAGCAAGACAATTACGGGAAATTATGGGAAGTCTCTTCAAGGAATGTATAGGCAGACCTAATTGAAGATATTCTGTGCCAAATGATTGGGAAAAATGTGCCTGCAATCAAAACATTGTGAGCAGAGTGCAAGTACCTGTAAATACTGCTGTAATGACAGCTCGCACAAATTATCGAGGCCCGTATATAGGTACCGATGCATAAACT
The DNA here is from genome assembly GCA_039566865.1 of Aurelia coerulea. Taxonomy (NCBI): domain Eukaryota; kingdom Metazoa; phylum Cnidaria; class Scyphozoa; order Semaeostomeae; family Ulmaridae; genus Aurelia; species Aurelia coerulea. The sequence continues at coordinate 4,382,026 of CM076945.1, read as the reverse complement.
GACATTTATTCATGTACTGAAAGTTTGTGGTAATATTTGCTAAATATTTCAACTGACGCTGGTCATAACCCAAAAAGAGCTTCTGGGGCCATTCTAAATTTAATGGCCCTCGGTCCAAGGCCTAGTGGGCCCAATGTGAAATGCGGTACAAGGTGCGACTGAATGACAGAATATTCAATTCAATTCAATTTTATTCATAGAAATACACCCTAATACAAAGTTCTCATTAAAAATGTGTAGTCTATACGACCCAGGAGAAGCATAGCTTAGCAAGCCTGGACCGTTAAATAAAATGAGAAAATAAAACTAAAAAAAATAGGGAATAAATGGCATTCAGCAAGTTTCGTGGTGGTTTTGCTGTTCGAAACCATCCTTAACTTAAATAACATCGGAAATTTTTTTACAAGGAGGCTTCGGAAGAACAGAAAACAGTTCATCAAATAAATTTGAAAATGAAATCAAAATTTCTGTCGACATTCTAAGCATTTCCGGAAAAGTCTCAAAAAAACAAAAGCTGAGAATTTGAAATGGACTGCTGATCAGTAAGCGAGTTATCAATTTACGTGTGATTACTGAAAGAGGCGCAATGAGTACAGGAACTTTCTGTATTCTTCAAAGAAAAGGTTAGCTTATTAGCCTAGCGGTGTACCACTCTTACAGCCCTAAATGAGATGAACTTCATAAGTTATTGAAATCTGAACACGACATTATTGGATGTTGAATAAAGCTCCGTTCAAACTGCTCCGCTTTTGCACAAAAATAAAGCCAGCAAGGATCAATGGAAATCTTACCTCTGAGATCCTTGGAATAAGACCAGGCTTTTTTCTATCACCCATCATTGTAAATGTTTTTCCTGCACCAGTTTGTCCATACGCAAATATGCACGCATTGTAGCCAATCATAGCTGATTTCACTACATCAGCACCTAGGTCATCATAAATCTAAGAAAGATAGAAATAATACATTAAAATCTGTTTGAAGATTTAGACCCCGCGCACACTGAACGAGGAAACTTTGGATCCGTAACAACAGAGTCGCAAATCAGCCTCTCGTTTACACTGTTCTTGCTAGTAGTCAGTAGCACTTTTTTGTGTTCCTCCCATCGATAAAAATCTTGTTGACCAGAGCATAGCACTCAAATCTTTCAAATCTTTAAAAAGGTGGGTGTAAAATTCTATTAAATTTTTCTTTGAATTGAATTGCTTGAAAGGAACTTCTGGTACTTTGCTGTAAATCTGCCGTGGAAACTTTTGATGTCTTGATGCTTTTCAAAATGGCGGCAATTTCACTATTTTTGAAAAAATTCATGGAAAATTTTGAAAAAATTAAAACACTCGTAAATCCTAAACTAATATAGGAAATATTATATAACCTCCAAAGAAACCATAGTTTATGTAGGTCTACAATATGATGGCAAGCAGAAATCTGTAGCTTTTCTAGTTTAGGATTTAGAAATTTGATGACGTCATTGCCACAAATTTAATAAATGCTGCCATATTGAAACCAATCAAGATATCAATAAATTGCCATGGCAGATTTACAGCAAAAAACCCTAAGTTCCTTCTAAGCAATTTATTTCAAAGAAAACTGCAAAAGAATTTTACACCGACCTTTTTAAAGATTTGAGCCCTCGCAAATCAGCCTCTCGTTTACACTGTTCTTGCTAGTAGTCCGTAGCACTTTTGTGTGTTCCTCCCATCGATAAAGAATTTTGCTGACCAGCAGTGTAAACGCCCTTATACCGTAACAACTTTGTAACGGATCTAAACTGTTCCAGTAGTGCAAACGCAGTATTGTTTATATGTAAAATATTCTATCCTCGTGGAAAGCTTGGCGACTTGAGATCCACATAAGATCCTTGGAAGACACTTCAATCTCATTTTTGGAACCTTTAGTATAATTTTACGTGAGAAATTTCAGTCAAGTTGTGATTTATGGGTGATTTTACGATATACATATTACTTCGAAAACCTGAAATTCTCCTCGGCAGAAATACACGTTGCAAGGGATGACAAAAACGGACGAAGAGAGCCTAGCACCCCGTTTACACGTGTAAACGTGGTCTAAATTTCTGTTTCCTATGGTTTCCACACAAATTGATCTTGCAGTTTGATTGGTGCTGTTCCCAAAATCGCAATCAAATTTCCTGGAATTTTCTATCTTACAGAACTGACTTGCATACTCTTTAGCACGAGTTATTTTCTTGGGAGAATGAAGCAGAATTTCTGCCAGCATAAAAAATCTCATTCCAATGAAGTTCACCCTGCCAAGAAATAAATTTGCATTGTTGTAACGCAGATAAACAGATAGAATTTCATTCAGCCGTTTCAGGCACGGGGGGGGAGGGTTCTTGGCCAAATTTTGGGTAGGGGTCTGCCGCGAGCATATTCAAAATGGTACCGTTGGCTAGACTAAATTTTACGAAAATGGTACCCTTGGCTAGACCAATTTGACCATTCTCTGGACCAATTTTTACGAAAATGGTACCCTTGGCTAGACCAATTTTGACCATTTCCTGGACCAATATTGTCAAATTTCTACCTAATATGATATTATGACCGTTCGCTAGACCAATATTGTCAAAAATGATAGACATTGCTAGGCCAAAATTGCGAGAAGGTATACCCTTGGCTAGACTAGAAGTCCGAAAAAGTATACCCTTGCTCGCAGCACATCCCCATGTACTTTTACTATGGAAACCCCCCCCCCCCCCCCGCCCGTGGAGATTCAGGAGATTCCAATAAGAAGCCTTCTCCGGAAAATCTCGAACACCTTTGGAAAGGAATGACTCATTTGAACTACTTGAATTTCTAAATCTAAGTTTACACATGGACTATTAAATAAGACATTTGCCAATATTGTTGCTTTAACATTACCGGAACAGTAATCTTTCAAAGGGCGGCGTACGTTTTCTTTCTAGTCACCTGATAAAAAGAATTGAATCAATACCTGTTCTTGCTTGACATAATTTTCATCTTTGTCTGACACTGACCAATACGCATGGTTGAAAGAAAACTGCTTCTCGAAGAATGGATTTTTCACTGTGTGTTTATCAATGGAAAATTCGTTTTTCAGCTGAAACAGAAATAAAAATATACATTCACTACCAATCAACCAAAAAAGCCCTTTTCATTGGTCTTATTTGAATTCGCATTCGTACTTTCTTGGTCAGCCTAATGTAGACCCTCAGAAACTGCGTAAAATGACGTCATCGAGCGATCTGATATAAGGAAGGGTTTGGATATATAAGCTTTTTGAAACAATAAATCAAAGAGTGGCCTATTTTTTAGATCTGTTGCAGGGAGCTAGGGGAGCTCAAAGTTACACATTTTGTCACGTGCGTGCACAGTTTCTGCCCAGTCCCTGATGTATAGTATATTGCGAAACGCTTGGCAGAGACTCTTTGACAAAAATTCACTGGGATTCGCAAGGGGATTAACTTCCACTTTCGAACCCAAAAATGAAAACAACAGATGCAAGATGATATCGGTTTCATTAGAGCCTTAGTTGCACCATCATTGAAAAATATCGGAGTTGTCACGGTCTCTTGCACTCCGTGGTATCGTCCTCGTAGTTTAGTAAAGTAGCTTGTACGTAGTGTCTTAAGTAGTTCGTTCTTGTAAAATTTTATATTGAATATAAAAAAAAAAAAAAAAAAAAAAAAGAAAAAAAAAATATCAGAAAAATTGTATTGGTTTCATCCTTGATTCACTTTCCGTGGCGATGTTTTGCCGGACTTTAGTCGGTTACTGCACCAAGCAAATGGGATCTAACTTTCTGATTGCATTTCATAAACAAAACCATTTCATCGACGCATCACGTACGCACGCTATTGCTAACTAAGATTGCTGGGTTAGAACCCACAGTTGATGTGACTGATTGCATGTCAAAGTTTTGCTCCTTGCCTAAAACGACATGTGATTAAAACTACGACTTAATATGTTATGTGCATATGGTTCCAGAAACGAATTGGCCTAAATCACCTGCTACTTTCTTCTCAAAACCACCGACCCTAAAACGCCACAAAAGCGGTGTTCCTAAAAAGCTACACTGTACAACAAACTATAAGTACTCAGATGGATGTTTTCTTTGAGCTCCTGACGCAAAAACTGAAGCAACAACATCAATTCAATTCAATTCAATTCAATGAGCAAAATGGAGGGACTTAAATCGTGAATCTATAGTTGATGAAGATTATTCGTCAAACTCCTACGAACGAATTTTAATTGGTTAAACCAATTAAATTTAAAATTCCTTTGAAGGACCCTCAAAAAACAAACAAAGAAACAGAGGACGATTTATAAATACAATAAATGACGCATCGAAAAACCAGAAAAGCCCTTGTCATTATGGTAAATATTTGGAGAAATTTCTGTTGACAAGTGTGCTTATTATTGACCAAGCTGCCTTCTATGCAGACTTGAGCCTACATTCGAAATATGGCTTCGCAGAGACTCTTTGAAACAATCAACAAAACGAACTTTGTTTTGGTTTAATGACGCGATAAAGGTGTTGCATGGCGGATGTGTAATCCATTTACACTCATTTTTTTTTATAAGAAACCGCTTATAAGAAACGGTAGGCTCAATTTTTCGAAAGCTAAGGAACGACCCTACCTGAATTGAAAAAAGCTAAGAAACTTCTGCAATTTTCAATTTTAATGTTCCAATCACACTCAAAAATATTTTGACATTGTGCAGTTAAAGCAACTGTTTGGACATTATTTTGAGTGCGAATCATGTTATTTACTCGTTTTGAGATTTTACTAAGTAATTTGGGAAACCCTTTAGACAAGACAAAATCAACTCTAAACTTCCGGCAATAAAAATATAAGAAACACGTAAGAAACTTGTGGTAGCAAAATGGCCCAAAAATTTAAGAAACTGCCTACCAGCCCCGGACCTTAGTTTCTTATAAAAAAAATGAGTGTATCTGAAAATGCGGATCTTCGCGTGACATCGGTTCGCATTGAGGCATGTCACCAGAACTCTAAAGGCTGTGAATGCGAATGCGAAGGTGAAGTTGTGAATGACGTAGGTGTTGTGAATGTGAAGGTGAAGTTGCGGTTTTTGCACAAAGCGATGGGATCGCAAAAGTAGAAAAGAGCTTATCGAGTCCGCGACCCCTTGTCATGACGCTCAAATGGGGGGGGGGGCTCAACTGGTATCTAGCTGGGATCGAAAACTGTCCGCCTGACTGTTCTGGCTGCAAAGCCAGAGAATCACTGTTCCAAAACACCGTCTATGTTGTGAAGGCAAATTTGCCGTAAAATAGGAGCAGTCTAACTCTGGATATCTTTAATACTGTCTTCAGATTAGCCTGATAACCAGCCCATTATCTTCAGATGGGTTCCGAACGAAAACAAATGAGAATGAAAATAGTGCAATAATTTGACTTAGCAAATCAAGGAGTCAACTGAAGCTTTTGGCTGGTCAATGCAAATGGCATGGACCAAAACAGTCCTTGGAGGTTACATACCTCGCATCAAGGCTAAAAATCAATTCCTTGCCGAAAAAAAATAATTCGTTTCTTTTCTCCGTTTTACACTGACAATATGAAAACTTAGTTGGCTCTCTGCTATTCTTCTACTCTTTCCTGAAGTGCTCTCTTTTGAAGCAAAATGAGCGAAACTGTTAGCTAAAAGCTACACTATTTTGATGCCTGTTTTTTTCACTTCTTGAAGAAGCTCAGGTCCAGGGCCGCTGGTAGGCAGTTTTTTAAATTCTATGATTTTGTTACCTAAAGCCTCTTAGTTTTTTAAACTTTGGATGCTCTAAGCATAGAAGTAATTCACTTTATCAAAGGCTTCCGAAGTGCCTGGTAAGATCTAAAAATAAATATTAATGGAATTTACATTCAAAATAATGTTAAAATAATTGTCAAACCGTACAGTGTCACAACGTTCTAGGAAACCTGGGAAAAATAGAGCTGCAGGAGCATCTAAAGCTTTTGGTCAAGGTAGCATGGTTCCTTGATTTTGGAAAACTGAGTCTACAGTTTCTTTTTTTAGTAGTTTCTTATAAACAATTGAATGCAAATAACGAGTATTGAAAGGAGTATTTATAAATTTAATTGAATACACTTGGAAACCAACTCATGACTTTTATATCTCCTTAGTAATCCCATGGATTACATACGATTTTTCAGCAGGAGGGTAAGCCATTTTCTAAAGAAACCTTCAGACATGTTTTTTCTGAAACCAGACGTTCAGCAGGCTCCCGTGGGATTCTTATCTCGAAATTTAATAGAAGCTTGGGCTGTTTTTTTAAATCTAAAAACATTTTCAAAACAACTGAATATTCAAACACCGCACATTGCATAATCTGTAAAATTCCCATACCTACCCGCAACTTCAGTAAAACTATAGAAGAGATATTGTTCTAAAGAAGGCAGGATTCTTAGATATGATCTTCCAATCTACTGTTTATGACGCAATAGCAAAGACGCTTAACCGCAAGAAACGCAAACACTTCCTCTCGTAAGTGTAAAAATTGATCAAGAAACAGGTGACAATGCAATGCTGGGCGCCACAACCGGTCTTTTTCTTCCATCGGGGAGCGATTAAAGGACATATGTCACGTTAGCAATTGGTTAACACAACTAACAAGTTTGGAGTGGAATTCCATTGCTTCGTGATTTTTTATTTCTGTTTCATGAATTTTTATTGCAATGATAAACAATAAACAATAGAGAGAAATGTATTGCATGAACCAATCAGCTTCATGACATATGCCCTTTAAAGGGGCTGGGTCACGTAAAGTAAACAAACTTCTTTCGAAACGACGATTTTGCAGTTTTTTTGACAGGCCATATCAGACAGATTTTCCATTATTTTACTCAAAATGAAAGTGCTATTTTGAAGATGAACTCTTGAACTTCAGAGAGATGCAAACGAAACAACCATATGTCGTAAGATTGCAAAGATATTGATGGATTTTTAGAAGTAACTTTACCGTGGATTCACCCCATCCACCAAAATCTGTGCAGAACACAATGGGCGCGTGCCGGCGCGTGCGGGCAACAATATAGATTATAAAGATAACAGATTTGTTCACGGTTACGTGACCCAGCCCCTTTGACAAGGCCTCCTATATTGCTCTCCTTTCTTGTGCAGGGAGATGTTTGTCTGAGGAAACGCATGTGTCCCCCCGTGCAGTAGGTTAATGCTCATGCGCCCGTCACAGTTCCAATCCACAACGCTACTGCGCATGAGCATTAACCTACTGCACGGGGGGACACATGCGCTTCCTCGGGCAAACCGTATCTCGTCTCCTCGACAACTTCTTCAATGCAGAAGGTTGTGGATTAAATAGACGACTGCACTAAAGATGGCGTCAGGGAAAGTTCGTTAAAGAAGCACTTGATGAAGCGCTCCAAACATGTGTTTGAAAGAAAGATGATGAGCTTTTCAAACAATCGAAAATCTGGTATTTTCTTCAGACAGTGCTGCAGTAAAAAGCCAATGATTGAAAAACCACTTCACCGATGAAAATCTTTCAAACAATACCAAATCATCCTCTCTAAATCCGCTAATTTTTCATCGTAGGGAGCCATAAAATTGTTCAAACCAACAATGCTCTTGGTTTGAAAAGACGTTTTTAACGGAAAAGCTGTGATTATCCAAATTTGATCAACTAGGCCACAAGAAATCGTTAAGACAGTCTCAATCATGGGCATGGCTTGATAACGGGCTATGCTTGAAACGTCGTGCTTACTTCAACTCGCACCAAACTGCTTATTTTTTACTTTATTTACTTGTTTATCAGTGCACAATTGCACTGCACGCAACAAGAAGATTTTTTTGATCGTAGGCAGGTTCACTAGCAGTGTTTACAACAAAAGCGAGGTTAGGAGGATAAAATATTTGTTGTTACTTTTTGTAAGGGTATTAAAATGAGCGTGGTTACGATATGGTTACGATAAGGTAAATGAACAGTATTTATGCTTTATGCGAGGTGGGTGGCTTCAAAACATATCTATAACAGATAGTGAAAGAAATACTGAAGCATAGTTCACGCAGAGGGAATGGTAAATGAATGGAATACTCGTACTCTCCTCCGCCGGTTTCTAGTTCCTTAGTCCATAGTTCTTGGCCCCGAGGAGAGAGAATACTCGTGAATGCAACGAGATCGCAAGATTTCTTTAAGTAATGAATAATCATCACTTTAGGGGGAATGACATTATTAGGTTTGTGAGGTAAAAAAAAGCAATAAGGGACCCTTTTAAGAGCATCCGTTGACAGTTAGCCGAAGGGAGGAGTTGTCGATATACTACGAGAGAAAAAGACCAAAGTATGAAAATCAATAATATTTTGAACCAAGAACCCAGACCTGCATAGCCAGAATGCCTTAAGTGATGAGGGTTGTGGAGGGGTGAGCTGTGGCAGCGGTGGCAGTTGTAGTCATCGTTGTTGTCTCGGTTGGAGTTTCTGTTGTTCAGAATTCGCCTATGCTGGCCTAACATCAAACGAAGAACAGATCCTGCTATCTATCGGTATGGACCACAATTCGAGGCAAATGAGGCAAATCCCAGCACAGCGCAGCGAGCAACCTACACCATGCCCATTTTGATGCAGATACACGTACAAAACTATTTCATGCCTTACTGAGCAATGCATGCTTTTGGGAATGAGCTCCACATCATATCGAGGCGAATGAGGCATTTCAAAAGAACTGACATCATTCTGAATAGGGTCTATATAACAATTTTATGTGTGGCTTTTCGTACTTCTATATTTAGTTGTAATTCAGTTGCAACTGAAAATGAAAACAAAACTGAAAATGAAAATGAAAATAAACTGACCTTTTTGTTGATAATTTTGACTGTATTATCCTCCATTGACAGAATCATCTGAGCACCCATTTCAATTTCCCTAGCGAGGAAAAGATAACATACCATTATTGTTGTTGCTTGGGTGATGATAACAAGAAGATATCCAACCTCTTCCCCAGGGCCTTTTGTCATTATGATAAAAGGCCCTGGGGACGAGGTTGGAAGATATACTTAATATTTCTGACAAAGTATCATATATAACATATCATTTATAACCTGCTCTACATTTCTTTCGAATGCTAGCAAGGTTTCTTTATAGTATTCCTCCTTCCAAAATATCCCGAAATATTGCGAAAGTTTCGCTTTGCTTTCGCCGTATTCAGGTTAGCAACAAACACAAAAAAGTCGTGGGCTGCAGGGAAGTAAAAGTTGAGACGGGGTGAGGGAGACAACGGGAGATAAAAGTCCCGAATGCAGCATGACATTAGGCCATCAACCCTTATCATAAGGTTCGGAAAACAGACTTTTAGATATTCTACAAAAAGAGCCTAGATCGAGCAACATCTGTGATGTTTGACAAACGTTACAAAAAAGTCGTATCTAATGCACTGCAGACTTAACTGAAATAACAAAAATCGTTCTTATGCAGCATGGAATTAGGTAGCCTCCGTGCAAACTCTGCTGATTCCTTTTCGCCTCCAAGAGGTTTCTCCTCCAGTAGAACAAGGATGTGGTCGCTGATGCGCAGATTCTACTGGAGGGGAAACCTCTCTGAAAAGAAATCAGTAGAGTCTGCACGCAGGCTAAGAATTAGGCCAACTTCACACATTAGGCTGCAATGCATGCCGGTTGCACAACAACCTTAAACAATGAAGGATTGGTACCCACTTGCCTCCTAATTATCAGTCACTTCGTGCATCTATTTAAACGATGCCCCAATTACTTACAAGTCAAACATTAATGCAACCGACTGGCACAAAATTTGAGAAGTCTCCCAGATGAATACAAAACGATAATGAATACATCAGCAGAGAGTTAACGGAGAGTGATCTGCAGATTTGTGGAATCCATGATTTACAAAATTACAAATCTTTTTTGTAGCGTTGACCTTATGGTCGTGTCCATGATGACGTTTCGAAGGATCTCATAGAACTGAGAAGATAAGACCGTTAAATCGGATACGGGCTATCATCGACGAAGCCACGATCGCGTTAGGAAACAACGGGTTTTTGAAAAATGACAAGATCATACAGCTCCGTAATTTGCAATTTTGAGCCCATTTAAACAAGAACATGCGGCTTAAAATTAAAGAGGAGAGAATCGCTGTCCCATGGTTGAACAGAGGAATGAAGGAGGGTTGCTCGATGCGCGCAACTTTGCTTGAAATGTTATAGTAATGCCTGGGAAAACACACAAGCCACCTAACATGAGTTAACGGTCGTTCCTTGCCTGTGATTTCTACGTACATCAGTTAAATGTTTTCTCCACACAAGTTAGAATGGCAACGGGGAAGGGGGCTTGGGGAATCATCCTTTATTTAAGTTATCGCTGACAACAAGAGCGTTTCCTGGCGTTTGAAAGGAAAGGGACCAGGCATTAGGATCCCAAAGTTCTTTTATCCAAACTTGAACTTCAAAGTTATAAATAGGAAGGCCTCACCTACTGCTATAAACAAACAGGAAAGCCTCATGCTGTGGAAAATCCAGGGAATATTAAAAAGTAAATCAATTTACAGAAATGAAAAATGTAACAGCAGTATCCATGTTCACATTTTGCATGTCAATACACAAATAACCAAAAGGAAAACAAAGAGGAAATAAATTGAGACTAAACAAATAATAGAGTTGACTTATGTACAAACAAGATGACCTGAAAAAAATGTGCCATAGTTGACTGTTTAGCGATCTGCTCTTCAAGAAAACGGGGCCGCATTAAGTTTGTTTGGGGTGAAGAATTGATCAGGGCACCTTTAACTCCGAAGCATACTCCAAAACATATAAATTAGACTAAATAAGAACCCCATCTAGCAAAATTTCCCCTTTTTACATGTTTCAACAACCGGCCCCAGAAAAAATGCCTTCTTTGATACCTCGCTCCAGAAAACATAGGTGAAAACGATACCCTGAAAAACGGCACACCGTCGGAAAAATATACTAAGTACCCCCTGGGGGTTCACTCCACTCACATTGAAAACCAGTCCCCCAATATGGATTTGTTTTGGACAATCCATGCTAACATGTTTAGTTACGATTGAATCTATGACCTATTCCATATAATTGAATATGCTAATATGGAAAACAAGATACCATGCATATGACACAAACATCTTTTTAGGTGCTGCAAAAAAGGGGCCCTCATCAATTTTCAGCCCAGGGCTACAAACAAACTTATTGCAGCAAAGGCCATTAAGAATATTCTGTGCCTGCAAGCAAATGGTTGGACAAAATGTGCCTGCAATCACAACACTCCCCCAGTACAATTAAGGTGCCAGCAAATAATGAATCATTATGTTTTGTGCCTGAGAGCGGTGATTGTGTGCTCGCCCAAATTAACGAGATCTGGTTGGGTAGGCTGAAAGTAGATGCAAGTGCAGCAAGCTAAACTAAGAGTCTGGCGGCTTGCCCCTGGGAAATTTTTATGGCCACACCCTCTACTTCATCGGAAAGTGCCCAATTCTTGGAAAATTTGCCATTTAAAGAAGGAAAGGATTATGACTGATGGGGTCATTTCCGAAAAAAATTGAAATAGGACTTCAATTTCACATGGATATACTGTAGATCCTTTTTGAATTGCGCAATATCAAAATGGTAGCTTGATAAAGTCTGGTAGCTTCCTCAAATAGCGATAAGTTTTGAATCTTCATTTCCAGGAGCTTGGCTTTGGCAGCCATTTTCACTTACAAATTAACAAACTACAGCATATTCTTGTAGGGGCTTCAGTCCCCAACCCTACCCCCCTACCCCTGCTTCCGACAGGCCTGCAGCACTCCTAAAAGCCAGACATTTCATCAAAAGAGTGAAGAAAAATCAATCCACTTGGATACAATGTCTTTTTTTGGCTTACAAACAACGTATTGACCATTGGCCTCAAACTACTGCATAGACCATCCTTACCTACTGCACAACAGGTCTGTGCACAGGCTAATCCTACCAGGTTTTAGAATAGACATGATTTGGCAGACAGGTAGTAGAATCAAATGGTGTGAGCGGCAACTAGGATTTTAAAAGCTTTGAGAGTTTCAAAAGTAACAGTCCGGTGAGAACTTTTTATCCTAGCTGTGAGAACCTTTGATACAGTTGAAAGCTTGGGAGTGAATACAAGTTCTCCAACATGACCTGTTAGCTTATTATGATGACAACAAAAAGCTATGAAAACTTCTTGAAACAAGACCAGGCAGCCTGAACTCCCTTCTACAAGAATCTATAAAAAGTTTACTTTGAATCTTACCCTCCCTTGCCTTTTCAAACAACCTGCTAAATGTTTGGCAATAAAATAATGATGACAAAATATTGTTATCACCTTCTCAAAAGAAGAAAAGAATTTATTGTTCCATGGTGTTGATGTATAATACAATGACAATCAAAATTTTTAATTAGATACTTAACCTTTTTGACTGTCAACACTTCAGCTTTTCAAAACATTGATGGTCATTGTCAAAACCTGCTGATTTTCATCAGACTGCACTAGTAAAATATCAAATGATACAGAAATGGTGAGCCAGGGTGAATCTGCAAAACTTTTACACATCAAATCTAAAAACTCGTTTTTTCAACTTAGAAACATTTAAAACTTGGTTTCTGTGAACAAATATGTCATCTTCAAATTAGCAGGGGCTCTGTGTTTAACCACAACAAACTCAAAGGAATCCCCACCAGCCACTTGAAACAACCACATCAAAACAAGATACAAAAATTGTAACAACCCACAAAAAATCTACACTACTGACTGTCACCTGTCAAAAATTCACCACCAAGGTTAATCGAAATCTCAACTATTTCCGAAAAAGTAACCCAATTGATGACATCAGCATGACACAGAAAATGTTTATTGCTCAATTCCTTTAAAATATCGAATAATAAAGTGGAGTGTAGAGGTTTTGGGAAATTTGTCAAAATTAAATTTACTGCAATGAGGCTCATAATGATTAAAATAAACGCAAACATTTGTTATTGCTTGTTATTGCTTGTTATTGCTCAATTCCTTTGCAATATTGTTGTGCTATTGTTGACCATGGGATATGCCTCATTACTTTTTGAAATTTCTTCTGAAACCCTTGAAATGAAAACGAAATGTTTTCACCTGCTTCACTTTCTATATTTATTCCAAAACAACCCTAAACCAACATATATTGAGGAAAGAGAGTAATGCTAACTTTATTGTAGCAAGGACTCTAATATCTAATCTCCCAAGTGAAAGCAAACAAAAGAGCAATTGACGAAAATAAATTATTTCTCTCCCCAAAAGAAAGACCCTTTCATGCATACCCACCTCTTATTCAAAGGTCTTGCCCGAACAGCAACCTTTACACTTGATCCCGCCATCGTAATATTCCTTTTCTCTCAAAATAAAATCCCCAAACTTTGTCTAGACAATGAACATGACTTGAAACTGGACTTCACGGTGTGTATCATCTTCCGTTATCCTTCGAAGAATTACTGATTACGAGTCCTCATTTGAAGTTCCCTGCGTGCCGCCCTATTATTATTTTGACATCCACTCTCCAGTTAGGCCCACTCCACTCGTGACATATCGGCGAGTAAACTAACTACTCACAGCCAATCCTTGTCAATATTTTAAGTGAATATTCAAATAAAAGTATGATATCAAAATAAACTACTGAAGTAATATCCTTCGCTGTTTCGGTTTTATCTCTAGTGACACGATGTTTTGTATTCCTTCAGCATGACCTCGCTGCTATCTTTCTCTTCGGCAGGTTTCTCTACTTCACTCTTTTTCCGTCCTTCTTTTGTCACGTGATCTTTTTGCCCTTTGTCTTTTCTTTTGTATACTTGTCTACTAATAACCATAAGAAGGTCACAGGAACAATCGATGATCTTGTATTTTATTGTATTTTATTAGCTATCGTATTTTCTTTTGTTTTCTAATAACCACAAGAAGGTCACACGAACGCAACAGGAAGAAATAAGAGTCAGAGGCCAAACAAACATCCTACCTCACTTCCCTTTTGGTCCAAATAAACTTGGAAATCGAGCAGAAATCACACAGCCAGGAAGCAAATTCTGATGGCCATCATGCGTACAGTACGATTTTCTCAAAAATCTCGTACGCTTTTTTGGAAGAGTGACACACACCCGGAATAAAATACCCGAAAATACTGAATCACAAGAACACGCGTAAAATAGTGTTTTTTGGATCTTTTCAAAACGAAACGAAAGAGAAACTTTCAAACCATTAACAGGATAATGCAGTGACGCAGTCCCAGAAACTTGCTCAATATCTCCCTGATTATTTCTGTTTTGGAGAAAGGTTTATTTTGATCGCTTTCTATTGCGTAAAAGCTTACCATGCGTTCTCGAACAAGACGTAAATTACCATTGAAGTAGGAGGTGTTCTTACGTCACAAACATATTATCTGGATGTGCTGACAAAATGCTGACAAAGTAGGCTGTTGATTGGTTAGTTTTCATAATCAGTGGCGGAATTTATGGGGGGTTGGGGGGGGCAATTGCCCCCCCAATTCGATAAGACTCGGAAATTTTCTTAAAAGTCGGAAATTTCGTAGGTGGGATTGAAGCTGTAGTGAAGAAACGAGTCACCGTCAAGAAGTGGACGAGTTTTTATATAGAAAGAGCAAACGAAATGCACAAGCTCGAAAAGCATATTCTAAAGTTTTTATTCACTTTCATTTATTTCATAAACGAGAAGAAAGTTCTTGGGTATGGGTTAGTTAGAGAGTAACAATATTTCCGCGAGATGTTGAAGCTTTGGGAGAGGCATTCTAAGCCAATGTAAAGGTTGGAGTTCTCCAAAATTTTCCTGGACGCGACATTAACACAAATTATCAGCGAATTTTCAAAGTTTCCATGTTGGGGGCGGGGGCAGGCAAAACCTGAATTGCGAGAAGCGTTCTAAGACAAAGGAGAGGTTCTTCACGCAGAACTGTTTTGAGAACTGGTAATTCATATTATCAAATATTCTAATTTGGCACTGGCAAACATTGGATACAAGAGCTCTCCTAAGCCCAATTAAACTATCTGATTACCCAAAAAAATTTCCTTGGGATACTACTCTGAAAAAATGTTACAACATTGTCAAAATCCCAATTCAGTACTGGCAAACATAGGGTCATGAAAGGCATTCTAAGCAAAAATAGGGAGTGTCCTCAAAAATTTTCCTGGGGGCTTCGCCCCCAGCGTCCTCGTAGCTATTAGGCCTACCGACAGTATGTTCATAATACATTCTTGCCTTTTTTCTATCAACTGCTGAATATAAATAGTTTTGAAATCTGATATACAATGACCTTAGCACATTTAAGGAACTATTTATGTCAGGTCTAAGTCTTCCAGCGAAATGCCTGAGAACAAAAGCATTTCCTCCGACTCGGAAAATTTACGGCTTGCCCCCCCACTCAAAAAGCTGAAATTCCGCCACTGTTCATAATTATTCTTTGTAACAGGCCAATGAACTATCATTTGATTTCAGCTGTATTGACGAGGGACGGATTTTTGATGGATGTTTAAAATTGTACGAAATTGTTAGGGAGTGAATGCCCCCTCCCTCGTGCATTGACATTGAATCGTACTAAAAGAAATTTCTTGTAAAAATAAAAGTGATCAATCTTTGCTCTTTGGAAAGGCCACTTTTATTTTTACAAGAAAGTTCTTTCAGTAACACACAGACGGCTTTGGTGCCAAGACTATCGACATGCTGCTTTGCAGTATGATTCTATAATACACGAGGGAGTGGCATTCAATCCCAAAAAATCTCGTACACCTTTGACAAAAGTCTGGCCTGGCAAAAGTTTTGCACCTTGGAAACTTTCTCATTTTTGATTAAGGCTCTAGCACCCAGGGTAAAACATTGTTTGCCAAACACTTGTGATTTTGCTTGCCAACGAATGCTTTTCCCCGGGACCTAAATTTGCACAGGGTGTGCCCAGGTACCCAAGGTAGGGTGTGCCCATGATAGCATTTTTTCCTAAGGCTCCAGAAGTTTTCCCTCCAAACGGTTCCCGATTCTAAAAAAGATCATTCAAAAGTATACCCCAAAACACAAAAATTGGGCCAAATGATAACCCGATCTTACAAAATTTCCCCTTCTGACCAATTTTGACAACCAGCTCTCAGGAAAATTGCCATCTTTTGATTACCCACTCTGAAAAAATAAGCGAAAACAATGCCTTGAAAAACGGCACATCCCCATCGGAAAAATATGCTGTTGCGCATTGTTATTCTTTCGTGAAATCAAGACCATTTTCTGATTTTGGAAGGCAGACAATGTTGGTCAAGCATCCAAGCATGTTTTGCGGCATGGCCAAGTGATGAAAATGTATGGCAAGGAATATTTGCTCACCTAGCCAGGGCCTAAAATTAAGCTGTAGAGCAGTCTGTCCGTACATCACTAAGTTCAATCACATTCATATCTACAATTGATTGATTGATTTTATTTTACGATAGATCTACAAAAAATAGCCTTGCTATTTTGGCAAAGACAGTACCTCGTCCCGTACAAACAGAGGGAAAAGGTCTGTTGCAAACAAGCAAAGCAATTCTCCTCAAATCTTGAACCTCTTCAATAAATTTATCAGGTTGTTATCTAAATTTCCAGGTACTTCCTTAGTGAGTCTCGATGCAATGCGTGACTTTTACAAGAAGAAGGAATGTTTGTGTTCAAGCAAATTTTATTCAGAATGTTAACATGTTGCATATTGAATCGAATCACCTGCGCTTTTGACGACCTGTTGACCTTTTCCCACTCTCAACGGAAAAGCAAAATGGTGGATTGAATCAAAACAATGCTTGATTTGCCGAATTTCTGTATTTTTTCATAAATTAGAAGCGAATTCATTTGTTTACAAGTCTCAGCAGAAGACGCAAAGCAATATGACTGGGAAAGGAGAAGAGCACACATACAGCGATGGTAATTTTGGTTCTCCAACATTGTTGGCTGAAAGTGATACAACACCATTTTTAAGGTAGGCCGTACAGAAATATTTTTACGGCGGCGTTGAGCACGGTGCTAAGGATGGCATTGAGGACGTCGTTGAGGACACGGAAAACATCTTGCTGCACTGCCACTCTTATCATGTGCAGAGAAATAATCTCCTCAGCATCGTACAGGCTTGCTTTCCAATGAGAAATTAGTTTCAATAATTTTACATGGTGATGTACGGCTACTTTCTGAATCAAATAAAATTGTTAAAGCCACGGGCTTGCAAAGTGTTCTCATTCTCCCTGTGGTACCGTCCTCTAATCCTCTAACGTAACTGTGTTCTGTTATTGTATAATTTTAGATTGATACACAAAAAAAAAATTTTTTAAGTCGTGAATTAAAGATAGTATTACCCGGTGACCCAAAAATACTTCACGAGCAAGATCACATAGTTTCCTGAAAGCAAATGTTATGAACACAAACAAGGTATCAGCACGTACTGAAAGGCTCATCTATCTTCTGAAATGTTGCTTGGTCAGTTTACGTTATGCCTACTGTCCGGAAAAACAGTTTAAAACATATGAAAATTCATTCATTTCTCGAACTATTTCCACATTTTCCAGTCCACGTTTTGGAAGCTGTGAAAAACCTGAACTCCAAATTTGCTTGGGAGCACGAAATTTGAATGAGGAACAGAGAGGTCAATCATTTTGCAAACAATGAAATTTCCCTGACGACTGCAAATCCATTGCTACGTTAAGTTTTCACAAAATGTTGACCAGAAAATGATGGCAATTTTTTCACTCAAAATGAAGAATCCGGTATTTGAAAGTTTCTTTAAATCTGGTTTTTCGGATGGTAATCATTGGTTAAGATGACCATGCAGCATTTCAAAAGATGCTAAGCCTTTCTACTAAATTGTGATACGAAGCATTTGATAATAGCTTGTGATCTAAGAGAGTTTGCTATGACTCTGTCGCTGTTGTTGTTGTTGTTGCTGTTGTCACTTGAGTTGAGGTACCGATACAAAAAAAGATATAGCTCCTCCATAGGAGCCACACAAATAGGGCACAACTTTGGTACAACTTAGGTACAAGCTTAGGTACATACTAATTACAGTACAGTACAGTACAGTACAGTACAGTACAGTGCAGTGCAGTGCAGTGCAGTGCAATGCAGTGCAGTGCAGTGCAGTGCAGTGCAGTGCAGTGCAGTACTTATACTTATTAAGTACTTACTGAAGTACATAGGAAATTGAAAAGGAGGAGTTTTTATTCATCTTCTGTTACTGCATGACTCTATGATCAGATAACTTGCAAGATTCCCGTTTTACATTACAGTGCAACACAATCTCCGAGTTTGGAAACTGTCGACGACGAATCTCTCATGAGGAAAGTCAACGAATCTTTCATGCTGGAGTAAGTGATTAAATGTTCATTACAAATAGTTCTCATAACGTCGCATGCCGTGTCGCTTCTGAACTCCGAATACCTTGTTGAAGACGGCAAATATCCTCTCAAAGTGAGTGTGCAATGGTATATAGAACAAAGAAAACATTCAGACACAACATTGTTTCCTTGGCTATCAACTGTTCACAGCACTTGTGAGGCATCGATTTCAATAAGGAGTATTTTTAGATGTTTTTGCTCTTTGCAAATGCAAGCTGCTAAACTTGCACAAACCCTTCAAAGTCACTGATTCATTGCTTCTTTGATGCAAAAACAATATGTATAAATATTTCTACTTCCAGAAACTGGCAAACTTCAATGCATATTCTAAAAGGAAACATCGGAACTGGAATTCTTGGACTCCCAGCTGCAGTTAAACACTCGGGGCTTGTTGTAAGTGATATTGGTACATCACCTTTCTTATATATATTGAAACGTAT
This sequence comes from Aurelia coerulea, assembly GCA_039566865.1. Lineage (NCBI taxonomy): Eukaryota > Metazoa > Cnidaria > Scyphozoa > Semaeostomeae > Ulmaridae > Aurelia > Aurelia coerulea. Next base: position 4,363,254 of record CM076945.1, on the reverse strand, counting down.
TTCTTGCTACACGTATTGCAATTTCCGTGCGTTGTGGGTTTACTGTGAGGTGCTGTTGTCTGTCTGTCGGGTGGGGGTCCTTCTCGCTCAACCCTCTTGCACTTGTGTTAAAGATACTTTTTAAGGGGTAGAGGGTTCGAGGGAATGGGTTATAAGGTGATAACCACGGGGTATTTCAATTTGGCTGCTCTTATATTCATCTTCTACACATGATATAACATTCCTCTTTCGTTGATCGAGCCTCCAGATGAGATTGCACCTTATTTTTAGACTAGTTTAGTTTATTTCAAATTTGACTAATCTCTTTTTATCACGTAATTAAAAGCTATATTTATTTATATTGTTTGAATTAAAATAAGTTGACAAGAACAACAGTTGTCTTGTCATTATTAGCCAGTAAAAGCACTCGCTTCACTCGCTATACATTCCAAACTCTTGCTGTCGTCTAACTAGACTGGTTACAAATTCGTAGTTCTAGCTATTGATAGACTGATGGACACGCTGAAATTGCAAGAAACATTTGTTGTTGTTGTTGCTTTTGTTGTTGCTGTTGCAATAACTAGGACTATTTCGCGAGTCTTTCGTCTCACTTAGCCTAGAAATAAAGTAAGCTGTTTCCAGCAATAGGGAAAAAGATGTTGCTCTTCCTTTTCAAAAATGCAATTCACCTTCATTTCTACTCGTTAAATGAGCATCAGGATGTTACTGGAATAAGCAATAATAAAATGCTTCAGATAAAGTTCTTATTCTAGCTGGGCAAACGTTGTGATGCTAGATTAGAATTAGATTAGAATTATGAATTTGTGGAAAAAATCAACTATGACGTAATATATGAAATCAAAATCGTTATCTTAAAGGGGCTGGATACGAACCGTCGAGGAAATTCCACATTTGGCTGCTTTCTGAGAAGCTAATTTATTGCCACCATTCAATGAAAATTCAAAATAACTATCTAATCTTAGAGATTAGCCTTTGCACTTTCTTCTGATATAAATTAAATCTCCATATGTTTTAGGATTACTGCGATATAAATGGATTTCCGACAAGCATTTTCGTTGATCAAAATGCGATGTTTGATGTACAAACCGTGGATTTGTTTACGAATTTCTTATCCAGCCCCTTTAACATTTCGATACTAACACAGTTGAATTGAAAAAACTTCTGGGGCTACGACTACAATTGTGTAAAGAAGCTTATCTTGAACTATACTTCAAGAACAGAGAAATTGGCCATGGTATCCAACTTTTCTGCCCTGTTTGTATCTGAGCTTCTTTAAATAAAATCATTACAATAAACTTTACGACAAAATATGCACATACATTTCAAATTCCAGGTTGGTCCAATATGTTTAGCATTGTTGGCAATTATTGCAGTTCATTGTATGCATCTGCTGGTTATTTGCAGTCATGCAATGTGTCAAAGGTAATTTTTATGCTTTGATCAGAATTAATTCTAGACGTTTGTGAGTCTACAGTTGCAGTAATTCTATGCTAAGTGATTGCATATTAATTGATGTGTACATAGAGGCTATAGAAAACTGCTCGACAACTTTACTTTTAACTTACTACTTGGATATAGTATCAGCCGTCTTTCACCTAACACAGCAGAAGTGAACATTTTGTTTTGAACGAAAAGAAAGAGTTTTGGAATGTAATATAGACAAATAACCAAACAATGTTTTTGACTAGTTTTGACATTTTAACACTTTTCCATTTGGAATTTCAGTCAATGCTCTTCCAATTTCAATTTCCAATTCTAGATCATAACAGTCTCATAAAGAATTCATCGACAGCTAATTCTTATCTACCGGGTGTCCCAAAAAAATGTATACGGATTTGGTTGACTCCAGTGATGTGAATTTAGCTTAAATCAATGTCTAATCACTCTAAAAATGTTCCTCGATAGTTAACTTGAACATAGGTTCCTCGTTTGTTGGTATTTGTGCTTTGAGAGCAGATCTGTTAATCTTGAAAGCTCAAATTTGCCTCTTCCTGCAAACCAGAGCTTCAGCCTTTTGGCCTAAGCAAATTCTTAAGGCACAGCGTATAAATCAACGATAGCCTTGATCAAATTTGAGCAATATTAGATCTTGAGTTATTTTGTTGTCCAGAAGTCACCCTTTAGTCACCCGTTGGGCAGTTTCTTAATTTTTCATTAATTTCAGTTCTTAATTTCGATGTGCTTCAGGAAGTTGCTTAGGCCAAAAGGCAAAAGCTCTGGTTTGCACGTGGACGCAAATGTGAGCTTTCAAGATTGATATTTCTGCTCTCAAAGCACCAATACCAACAAACGAGGTATCTATGTTCAAGTTAACTATCAAGGAACATTTTGAGAGTGATTAGTCTTTGATTAAAGCTAAATTCACATCGCTGGAGTCAACCAAATCTGTATACTTTTTTTTGGGACACCCGGTATCTTAAAGTGATCTACTGCTAACCACAATGCGGGAAAATTGAGTTTTGTTTCAGGCAAGCCTTTTATTTTATTGCAATCATCAATCAAAGATGTACAGAGATTTTTGGACGTCATTAAATGCTGTCACACTCTAATTGCCCCAGTTGTAATTTCTCTTCTTTTCGCTTTGCGAAGGTCGAAAATGGACTCATGTGATTATGGTGAAGTTACAGAAGAAATCTTTAAATTTGCATATGGGCCTAAACATGGCACAAGAGCAAGGTAAGATAATTCTCGACGTTATACCATAAGTTCATCTTGTCTAAAAAGTATTACTGCCTTGGGGAGAATATTGATATTATCCTCAAGGACTGTAGCTACCATTGAACATACTTATGCAAAATCACAGTTTTCCTCTGTCGTTCTTTTAGATACATCCTTGTTCTTTGGTCTGGAAGAAATTCTTATTGCAATAGAATTTAAAGCAGGGATGGACATTTGCTTCATATTTTGTTCAAGTTTGCATTCTCTCATTTTTGTAATTCTACAGGGCTTGTAAAAAAGAGTTAAACGTGTTCCAGGCTGTGGAATAAAAAGTACCTAATCGATATTCAAAGCGAAAATGTTAATCTACCATTCAAAGGCTAACTTAGATGTAAAAATTTCGTTTGGTAAAATCATTGATCTGTCAGAGCCAGAATTTAAAAAAGTACGCCGAAGGGGTTTATATGGGAGCTAGAATTCCAGAATTCTGGTCCATGATGTACTTGCCATTGACCTCTAAATCATATTTCTGAAAACAGACAATGGCATTGACTTTATATTTCAATGGCAAGTAAGTCGTGGGCCAGAATCGAAAGTGGAACTCTCGTTCCCATACGAACCTCTTACCAGTAGATGTTCCTAATTTCTGGCTCTAAAGATGAATGATTTTACCAAACAAAATGTTCACACCCACGTTAGCCTTTGATTGATAGATTAACATTTCAGGTTTGAATATCGGCCACGTACTTTTTATTCCACACCCCACCAAGCGATTTAACTTGTTTGACTCAATCGATATACAAGACGATTTCTCTTCTTAGGTGCGTGCTAGACACATTCATTTGTGTCACTCAACTTGGGTTCTGTTGTGTTTATTTCGTGTTTGTTGCTGAAAACCTACATCAGGTTCGTCTTTATTATTCACTTTCTGTTGATAGCGGTCGGTAATGAGAATAAACTGTATGGTGAATGTTGTGTTCATTTGCTAGTTAAATGTTCAGATTATTTTATATTTACTTTAAGAGACATTTAATAGTGGGGACTAGATGACCATGCGTCTTATCAGGCTATGATTGGCTCAGATTATTGCATTGTAGTTTCTTTTAGTACTTGATATAGAAAAAACTGTAATGTGGACCAGACGAGTACGCCTTGAACAACATCAATATCGAAATAGGCTACTTCCTTTCAAGATTTTGTCATAACTGTCCATTTACAAACTGCAAGACATAATTCCAATACAAATATTGTTGCAATAACATTGTTAATCAACACAGTATCGGCTCGTTTACAATGATAATGTTGTCCTGCAAATAATTTAAAGAAAATATTGTTTTGACCTGGGAAATAGAAGAAATCGGTTTTTGATTGAAATTTGGCTACGAATACGTCAAAGACTGTTGATAAATCACCACGAGCGCACTGACATGGTATTCATGATCAAACTGGTCATTGTAACCTTTCAGAGTGGACATTTTGGACGTATGAATGAGCTGTCCTTTCTCCTACTTTTTCTTTCTTTTTTACATCAAATAGCATTCAAAATTAATCAACATAAGGGCAAACTTCCTAAAAATAGCATACATTGGTCTTTGTCAGCACACCAGTACAATGTGATAAGTGATTGTAAATAAGAGGGATTCTAAAGCTGATTTGCAATTTTTTAAATGTAAATAGATAACGCTGCAGAAAACCCTACAGATCTGGGATCTTTCTTCTTGCTTTCAATATATACTCAGTTCCTTTTTTAAATTTTTACACGCAACACAGGTGAGCTAGCCAAGTAGTTTGAAGTGGTTTGAAGAATTTTAAGCGTATCTTTGATGGAAGATACTGTTAATTTGTTTTGTAATTGAACCATAGTCTTTAGCAACTTGACGATAGAACATGAATGAACAAGGGCAGATTCTGTAATGCAATAGCATCAGTTGCTTTAATTGACACCTCAATTCAAAGCGATTAGCGACTGCAGACAAAGGCAGTTCTCTCAACAAGTAATTCAAAACAACAAAGCCGCAAAAGTTGCCCCAAAACCATTAAGGCAAACTCTTACCTCGTGCACCTGAAGGGTGGTTTTTAAGAGAAGTTATGTGCTTCTAACGAAAGAAAAAAGGTAAATCTAAATTTCTGGCTGGCGTATTTTGTTTATTTGATTCAGGAGCAGAGCAGAAGGCATTACAATTCTTGCATATTCAGGGCTTAAAACAATTACTTCTCGGCACCTGAATCAAATAAACAAAATCCGCTAGGTAGATCTTTAGATTTACCCTTTTTCTTTCGTTAGAAGCACATAACTTCTCTTAAAAATTACCTTTCGCGTGCACAAGACGAGAGTTTGCCCTCCTGGTTTCAGGGCAACTTTTACGGCTTTGTTTGTTTTGAATTACTGGTTGAGAGAATTTCCTTAGTCTGCAGTCGCTAATTGCTTTGAATTGAGGTGTCAATCAAAAGCAACTGATGCTATTGTATTACAAAATCTGTCCTTTTTGCATGAATATCAATGTGATTTCACTTCATATGCCATAATGCAGTGCTTTGTTGACTTAGACTAGTTAATTTGCAAATTTTCTCCTTTTTCAGCTGTTTGGCCTTGTGGATATTCGATATTGGACAATGATCTGCTTCCTACCAGTGCTGATGATTGCCATGATCCGTGAACTGCAAACTATTTCATATCTTTCCACGATAGCAAATGTTCTCTGCATGTTTGGCCTCATTGGAACATATCAATATTTATTCTTCCATTTAAAGAATCCCAACTTGTTTCCACCGCTTGGGCGACCGAAGGAATTTCCACTGTTCTTTGGAATTGCAATTTTTGCTTATGAAGGAATTGGCATAGTAAGTTTACGAAATCATATTTAAGATATATACTGAAATAATGAAGGTCTACTTTTGTTTATTTGGATAGTAATAAAGAAGATTTAAATAAGGTTATGTATACGAAGATATGGCTACAGAATTTATAGTGTCTAGCGCATTTCAAAGATCGAGAAGAATCAAGCTTTGTTTGATAGTTGCAGGGCCGAAGCATTTTTTTTGCAATGTGACTTGTGTTTAAATCGCGCACAAACGCTTGTTCTGCGATCTCGTTTCCATGCGAAAAATCCAGCAAAACGCTGGAAATTTATGCCCATGATTATCACTCGCAAATGCAGACATTTTCGCAATGTCGGCCGTACATGTGAGGTAAATTTGCCTTGGTTCAGAATGTATTTGTATTTGTGTAGTGTAACCCATTTGTATTTTCTATTTTACATCACTGGAAAAATCTATTTCTTTAGAATATTAGGCTGGTTATGAGGCTATTGGTTTATAGATTTTTGGGGTTATAAACAATGCGAGGAGGTAGAAAAATCTTATTGATTTGACTTGATGAAACGAAGAAGTTTTAACTGCTGAAAATGGCATCCGCCCGAAGGAAAATTTGACTTTTTTCTGGACTCTGAATATGCGAGTATATTTCTACCTTCCTCAAGAGTTAAAACACATCTTCACATGCAACTAATTTTTCTTTCCAGATTTTACCAGTTGAAAACAAAATGAGAAAACCTCAAGATTTCTTTTGGGTTCTTGACTTCAGCATGGGATTTGTAGCTTTGTTATATATCTCAATGGGATTCTTTGGCTATCTTACGTTTGGAGATGACATCAAAGGAAGTGTTACTTTGAATTTACCACAATTACCGTAAGTTATGAATTAAAAATTTGCTGCATTTAGATCGCAAGGGATCTACTCAAGCACCCGGGGGTGTGCCTGCCGATTTTGCTTCACCTTATTCAAGGACAGGTATGGTGTAGACTTGCTCCAAGTCTATTTCGTCAACTATGATAAGTCTGTCTGAAAGTAAATTACGTTTTTTGACGAAGTAGACTTGGGGCAAGACTAGGTATTGTGTTCTCCAATATTTTCTTCCATGATAGGCCGAATATGTTTCCTCTGGCAGGTATATCTTCGTTGTTTTTCTCCAAGGTACAAGGTAGACCCCTCCGGGATTTAAATATGAAAGTCTAATTGTTACTTTTATTAAATTTGGGAAATTTTACAATTAATGTATTGTGAACGTTCGAGTTATTGTATCACATCACCATTGCAATAAGAACTTGTCTTGCAACTTTTTAACGGCCTCCTGAAAACAGTCTCCTTTACTGGCAGAAGGTGCTGCAGTGACTGGGTGTAGACTTGCTCCAAGTCTATTTCGTCAACTATGATAAGTCTGTCTGAAAGTAAATTACGTTTTTTGACGAAGTAGTAAGAAAGAACATAAAGGACGTGTAAACATACTCTTGATTCAAACTCTTTTCCAGAATAGTTTGCGGAGCAGTAAATGTTTCAATTACACCCAAGAAATGGATTGAATTGCCTGTCAATCTGCTTCTGAACCAAACAAACAAAATGCCCGAGGTAGCTGTGTAGATATATCCTTATTCTTTCGATTTATGCTCATTTTTACTCTTAAAAACAATTTGTGGAATGCACAACGAGTGAGCCAGCTACCTGGGTTTTAGAGAAACTTTTGCTGCTTTGCTTGTTTTGAATAACTGGTTGAGAGGATTTCCTTTCTCTGCGATCACTAATCGCTTTGAATTGCGGTGTCAATCAAAAGCAATTCATGCTATTGTCTTACAAAATATGTCATTGTTTTTGCCATTGCTACTCCAATCATTGTTTTCTGTTTTTGTTACAGGTTTTACGTGATAGTAAAAGCAACATACATGATGGCTATATTTTTCACATATTTCATACAATTCTACGTACCAATGCAAATCATGATACCTCCATTGCAAAAAGGAAATGAAAGATGTAAACTTGGCATCGATGTTTTTATGAGGACGGCTATGGTTATGCTTACATGTAAGTGACAATAGACCTTTTAGCTTCTCTGGAAAGAATCAGAATCGAACACTATTTTGCTACAATTTGTAGAACTTTCAAATGTGCACAATAGTGATAGAAGCTCTAACGCCACTCGATCGAACCTTGTGTATTGAAATGTATAGAAATAATGCTCGATCCAGGCTCTTTTGTAGAATAGCTAAAAGGCCTATTATGGTACTAGATCAGATGAAAAATGCGTGCTTCCCATCGGTCAAAGATTTGACTCTCATACATAACGCTGTTATTAATAACATTACACTAGAATACCATACAGGGATAGCAGCAAAACACTCCCCATTTTAAATGATGTACGTTCGTATGGACTATTTGTTAAAGTCAGTTTGCCAGCAATCCAATTTCGTGACAAAGCAAAATGGGCAAACTAGGCTGCACAGCATCCTCTTGATATGGCTAATAAATGTCTGAGTAACTTAATAAACAGATAGAGGTTGATCATCTAAGCTCTGGGGCTAAATAGCTAGCAAATGTGCTCAAGGATCATAGGCCCGTTTTGAAGGATTTTTTAAAAGAAGCATTTCTATAAGATTGTCTGTAATATCATGTGTAGTTAGACACTGCATGTGTACTTACATTGACTTCATAATGAGAGTGATTTCCTTCTAGAACAGCGTCTTTTTCTGTTTCCTTCCTTCAAAAACCGATTGAGCTCAATGATGAGTATCTCCTCCACAGAACTAAAACAAATTACTCCGCAGATACATATTAGTCACAGCGCTCCTCCATAAAAGTAGTGTATAAGTACCCATGGTAATATAAGAGCGATAAGACAGATCTTGAAAAATAAATTTTCTAGCTATGTTGGTTTGTCAGCTACACAGATATGATCCGTTTCATAAAAATCTGAAAAGAGCTTTCAAAGTTACAGGCTCTGCAAAGGTATGAATAAATTTTTGATAGAAATATAAATAACAATACCTTATAGTTGTTTTATGTATGATGTGAGCAAAGCATCTAAGTACATCAAATCTAAGTACATCAAATCTCCTTTCAGGCGCACTAGCAATATCGATACCGCAACTGGACAATTTCATCGCATTAGTTGGTGCAGTCTCAAGTTCATCAATAGCCTTGGTTTTCCCACCTTTACTTCATATCTTATGTTTCTGGAAGGAAGGCATTAGCAAGCTGGAAATTGCTAAAAATATCGCAATTGCTCTTCTTGGCATAGCTGGCTCTATCCTAGGAACAATATTGTCGATAGAAGCCATTATAGAAGGATTTCACAAAGAACACCATATAAAACCAGTTAAAACGAAAGAAGCTGGAGAATTTTTCACCGTATTAATAGCAAATTGGAATTCAACTGTTTGGTGGTGACGCAAGGTTGAAGGCTGGGTCCATTCCTGTTCACAGTCACGTATCGGCCTCCTTGCATGTGTTCTGAAATGCAGACTTAGTGGTGAAAGTTCTCTGCATTAGCCAAATACAGACGAAGTTTCTTAAAAGTTAAGATAGAACTAGCCTGCGCGCAGACTTTCATCACTGGGGAGGAGAGGTGAGAAAGGAACTACAGTTCCTTTCTTCCCTCTCCTCCCCAGTAACCAAAGTCTGCACGCAGGCTAAGATAGAACTTTACAACACTGTTCTACCGGGTGTATCAAAAAAGGCTACTTGCCGAAAACTTGAAATTTCTTTGGAACATAAATGAGACAAAAGTGAGATTTTCTGAAACCCTGAAACCTGCGCTTTCATTTGATGCATAGTTTTTGGTGAAAATGTCTCTAGGGAAATCGTAAGCAAGAAGAAAGCAACCATATGTCACCATGAGATGGCGCTTCATTTTCGCATTGTTCTAATTGTATTGTTTGATGTCAGTTTGACCTTTCTCCTTTCATTTTGCATTAATTAAGTCACCTGAGAGTTGGAAACCACGCAGTAAGCTAAATAGTTGTGAATAGAAGAGGCTCTTCAGCAGAGAATCTCTCGCACTAATGTTTTGCTTTGACAATTTTCTTTGAAAAGTCATGGTGCGGCTAAAGAGTTTTCGCTGCCAAAACATTTCCATCAATAACAGTATTGATTTTGTCGATATGATTAAATCATTTATAAAAGTTACTATGCAAGGTTCTTGCGCTGAATACAAAATCAGAAAAAAATGAAATATTTGCAATATTAGTTCTTTTCTTCCAATTAACATACAATTAAAACCATATAAAAAAGCGCTATCTCATTTTGATGGTTACATTCTTCTTGCTTACGAATTCCCTAGAGACCCATTTTGCAGAAACTTACACACTAAATAAAAGCACAGGAGTCAGGCTTTCAGAAAATCACTATCTCATTGATGCCAGACCTTTTGCTCCAGAGAATATCAATGTTTTCGACCGGTAGTCTATTTTGATGCACCCTGCAATAGCCCGGATTTCAGATGATATAGCTTATTTCTATAGCGAATTCACATTATCGACATTATCATGTCAGGCAGATTTGAGTTTTTTATCAACATTTTTTGTAAATTTTTAGTTTATCAATATTCGTAATACTGTATGAATTTAAAACGAGTCAAAACCATATTATGCACTACTGCAATATAACTTTATTTCTATTGCAATGATCTACACAGTTACGAGACTGAAGGTGAAGGTGAAGTTGCGGTTTTTAGCGCCAAGCACTGGGATCGCAGAAGTAGAATAGGCCTAATCGAGTCCGCGACCACTTGTCATGATGCTCAAGTGGTGGGGCTCGACCGGGTATCGAACTCTGTCCACCTGACAGTTCTGGCTGCAAAGTCAGTGGATTACACCACTGTGCCACAACACCTTCTTTTTTTTCTCAGAATTGAGATTAGGAAACAAGAACACATCGGTCGATTGGCCATTAAAGATTCACAAAGCCAAACAAGATGAGATAAAGTGATCCTCTCTCTCAAGAAAGTAATTTTTCCAGAAACAACTTCATCAACCAAAAAAAATCGTTAATTTTTATAATTTGATATTTCATTAATATGTATAATTAATGCATCTTATCAACAGGACTTATACCTATCAATAGGTTTGAATAAAGTAAAAAATGAGCATCAGATGAAAAAAGTAATAAACAGTGATTACTGGGGCATGTCGATCAAGAGAAATGCAGTTTCTTGTGTTTCTGTTTCGCATTAACTGTGAGAGTTACTTAATTGGCATTGCTGTTTGATATAACTCGTTGTTGTCACTTGAAACGAGAGATCTTGAATATGCTCAATCTATCAAGGAGTTTGAGCAGCACGTTCTATACATTTGACTCGGAAGCTCGACTCGGAAGCTTCGAGTCGTGGACAGCAGAGCTCCTATGATAATCGTGTGCATTCTAAATATACAAATTCTTACAAGACGTAACAAAATATCGCTAAACCAAAACCCTTTGCAGGCTATAGCTCCAAACAAAAAATTCCAGATCAAGATGTTGTCGTTACAGTTGTTGCTATCGTTGTTGGTGTTGTTTTTGTTGCTGCAGCAATAGCGACAGATAACATAGCCTGCGTGCAGACTCTACTGATTCCCTGAAGAGAATTGAGGCACAGGCTACGGATAACATCACTCCAGAGAAGCGAAACTATCTATACGACGAATGTAGTATGACTGATAAATGATAACGAGAACATCTTCAAGGTATTCTGCTGCAATGCTAAAGCATATTATCAATTAAAACACGACACAAAACAATATCCTTTACAGTTTCAATTTACCAAATCTATGACAACATAATGAACTTTATGTAACTTTGATAAATTTTATATTGGGTCATTCTGGACACTACCTGGATCACTAACCGATTCATCATCTACATATTGATAGTCAGGCCCATGCCTATGGTTGTCATGTGCAGTGCTTTCAGGAGCTCTGAAAATAGAGAATCACAATCATTATCATCAGTATAATCACCATCATCATCGTTATAATCATCAGCATCATCATCATCATCATCATCATCATCATCATCATCATCATCATCATCATCATCATCATCATCATCATCATCATCATCATCATCATCATCATCATCATCATCATCATCATCATCATCATCATCATCATCAGCATCATCATAATCATCAGCATCATCATAATCATCATCATTCATACAAATGAAAATAGTCAGAATTAAAGCAAGATGTAGGCCGGTTTCGTAATTATTTGCAATGTCTACTCAAAAATATAAACTATGGTATGAAAATAAATCTAACCTAGCCTGTTGCACGAGTACTTTCCAAAGCCTTCATCTACATTTATCCCCTTTCGAACACCTAATTACTCTTAGCAAAGCCGCCTATGGCGAGCTAGTTTGGAGGTAAGCCGAAAACATTGAAAATCAGCTTGAGTTTAATGCAGCTGCCGCTCAGAGAACAAAGTTAAGTTAGGGCTCTTTTTCGACTTACAAAAGTCTGTCTTGTGATCCACACAAGTCCCCACGTTTTAACTATTCAACGAACTAGTCAAGAGCGATTCTGAGATATTTCGTTTCTATCTCAACCGTAACTTTTATTTGCTTCATACTCAATACAACGTCCCAATTACAACAACGACAACATGGAATGGAGTGAAAACATTGGGAAGAGTGGATTAAGGCTACCTCTGCTTTACTAGCATAGGTTCCAAATCTTTAAAAAGGCTAGTGTAAAATTCAATGACCTATTTCTTTGAACTGAATGATTTCAAAGAAACTTTAGCTATTTCTCTATAATTCTACCGGTGAACTTCGCTGAAATCTTCAATATTTTCAGAATTAGAGTTTTTTTCTTCTTTTTCAAGAATTCAAGAAAAATTTTCAAAAAACTTAAAATCATCGTAATTTCTAAACTGTTTGACGCAACATGAAATAACTTTCAAAGAAAACCATAGTTTATGGATGTCTACAATATGGTATCAAGCAAAAGTCTGTCACACTTCTGGTTTATGATTTAGAAATTTGATGACGTCACATCCTCAAATGAGTTGAAATGTAAGATACGCTGTAATTTCGAAAAATATTCAAAACTTCTAAAAAGTCCAACGGTAGAATTATAGATAAGTATCAAAAGTTTCTTTCAAGCCATTCAATCAGAAGAAATAGGTCATAGAATTTTACACCCACCTTTTTACGCAGAGTTAAAGATTTCGAACCTATGCTTTGCTTGCTTTACTTTAGTTGAGTTTACATATTGATAACTTAATCTGAACCAGAGATCCATCCTTACCCTGTATTGTACAAGTAAATAGCAGGCACCATGATCGCCAATGCACCAATGCTAAACCATGTCGTGATGTGTTTCTCCGGATTCCACTTGAATGGAGACTCTTGAAACAGAGTCCAGAATAAAAATCCAATGGGAGTCACCAATGACTAAAAAGAAGAACAATACGATTAAAGTCATTCCAGTCTACTTTTAAAAATTCTGAATAAATCAGCAGTATATTCTGCTCCTTCACAAGACTAACTAAGCACTGTTTTGTAGTAACGACACGAAGTAGAGACCTTTTAAATTGTTTGTCCTTCTTTTTTTCTCTATTTATTTGTTTCTACCTTCCACCAAAGGGCAGTATTAGGACCGCGAGAAGTTACGTTTTTAACACCTCAAGATTCCTTTTTTGCCTGGAATCACAAAGAATTGACGACTCTCTTCATTCTTTGTAACAGGCTTGATATTGTGGGGACTCGAACCATCAACCTTCCGATAGGTAGTCAAGCCTACAATCAGCTTTTCGTCTTTGGTAAAGAGTCATTGTTTCCCGCAGAGTCCTTTGCAGGCACTCTGAAATTTCAGACTGTCTAAAAGTCAAATTTGGCAAAGCAGAAACCACATGTATTTACACTGCAGTAGTAGACTTATTATGTCGAATCCTAGTAATCATTACTACCCGCAAACCCTACTTGCTACTGGGTGGGTGATAGACTTATGACATTTCGTCCCTTGTTTCCCTGCGTTCTTTGATTTGCAGATATCACTTGCTCAGTAGGGACTCATCTCATTACTCTCATAAAGTGTAGCCACTTTAGGCCAATATGGTGTGGATACATATTGGCCAATCAAATTGCTAGAATTTAGTTTTCAACCAATAAGGAGGCGCTATTTAGACTGTTGTTGTTGTTGCGTACAAAAACGGTTGATTCGGGAAAGAGTTCTCGTAGCTGCGATAGATCTATTTTGTTTCTACAGAGGAAGATTACTGCTTGAAAGGTATGTATTTTGCAATGATTAGGTTCGTAAAACATTATTCTTTGTACTACAAGTTTGCTTTTCAATGTTGAAGCTCTTTAAACCAGAAATTGAAGCGATTTTGTTGATGTACGAGAACTGCCGCTAGTTTAGGCCATTTTGACACAGGGGGCCCATTTTATAAGAGTAATGAAATGAGTCCCTTATTAAGCAAGTGATATCTGCAAATCAAAGAACACCGGGAAACAAGGGACGAAATGTCATAAGTCTAGGTGGGTGATAGCGATTTTACATTGGATCTATATTTTCCGCTTAGATTAAATTTGATCTTCAGACAGTCTGAAATTGTAGCGTACTCACATAGGAACTTCGATGACAGTGGTGTTAAAGGAGCACAACAAAATGCACTTACGGTAACAATTGCTAGCCATGTTGCTCCTTCGGCATAACGCAGCAGATTTCCTCCACCAACATAAGACAGCACGTACATAGTAATGAAAACAATTCCTCTTGTTCCAGATACCGAGGTGCAGTCAGCCCCTCCAAAGAAACATTCAACTCCAAACCACCAACTAAAAAGATAATGAATACAGGGGGAGTCAAAAGGGGTTTGACTAAACTTCTGCTGCTGTTGACATTTTCCTTTGACCTAAAACATTTTTTCATACCGGGTGAGTCAATAAAAAGAATCCCCGTTTGAAAGGTCATGGCTCCCTGGATATCAAGAGCATGATATCGGCAAATATATGGTTTAATGGTAGACATGTTCAAATCCATTTTAAAATTTACCTGACTGAAATTGGCCACTCCCTTCTGAAATTATGAAGGATTTTCTCCAGAAAGCGTCTTCAAGAAACCTTCAAAATGTGCCCAAAATCACGAACAAATTTCCCTGACATTTCTGCCTTACACGGGCACGGGCCTTACAGCAATGACTTCTGCACGCTTTAGCACGTGCTATCCTTTTAGGAGGATGAACAAATCTTCTCCCTGGTATCAACAACCTATTCAGGGGGATTCCATTCTCCCAAGAGGACAAAATACATGAATACATGTGAGTGTCATCATTTTTAGGAAGGAAAACCAAGGAAAGGGGCTTTCTGCAGAAAATCTCCCATATGCATGGGAAAAATGACCGATTAAAGCCGGGTAAATTACTGGACCTAATTGAACATATTGATAATAAAACACGAAAGTTTTGAATATTATTCCTTTGATATTTAGGGAGCAGTGGCCTTCCAAACGAGGAATATTTTTTTTTTACTCATCCGGTATATTCAATACAAGAACATTACCTTACGAAATTACAACACTACAAGGATGAAGGTGAAGTTGCGGTTTTTAGCGCCAAGCGCTGGGATCACTGGTAGCTGAGCGCTAATCGAGTCAGCGACCCAAGCATTCGATCCGACTCTGACAAGTGTACCGCTGTCAGACCTGGTGGGAAATTGGTACCAATAAAACAAACCCTACTAAATGTCATCATTGTTATCCCAATGCTGGAGGGGGACAAAGACAAGTTAAGATATGTAGAAAGTTGTTTAAGACAGACGTCCAAACAGCCTGATTACGCCTTCAAATGATATAGAACTGCTAAAAAACTTACTTCCTTGCAAACTGATCGATGTTCTTTACATTTCCAAATCCTGGTAGAATGTCGGCCCAGAAGAATAATCCCACAGTCAACAGTTGGTATAATGAAGTCCAAAACAGAAAGTAAACGAGATTAACTTTCCTTCTGGACATGACATTTTGCAACTTCAGGCTCTTTTCTTCGTAAACATTCATAATTGCCGCTGGCATCTAAAATATTAATATTAAGCCAAAGTTAAATACTACCAAATTATTGGTTTGCTGTTAAATTGTTTACTGATGAGTAAATAATACAAGAAAATATCATTCTCCGAAAAATATCTTTATACGGAAATGAAGTGTTCCAAGCGAAGTCGATTCAATCAGAATTTGACGTGTTCACGGGCAATAATGCACCGTTGATGTGGCCTAATCAAAATTGATCAAAACTGGAACAGCATTCTTAGCGAGAAAAGCTTGAAAATTTTGCTTTTCATTCGTTCTTTCCTCTTCACAACAACAACAGCAACAACAACAACAACAACACCAGAAACAACAACAACAACAAGGAATGACTGCCGCAATTACAGTATCAAATAAAGGTCCAACGTTGTTCGCGCTTGAACTTCTACGCAGCGATGCGTCTCAATTCAGTGGAAGTTGGAATTTTGAATACTGCAATGGTGGCATTAAATGCTCCTTGTGACGCGAGAAGAAGGACAAGAAAGGCGACTTTATCAAGCGTTTCTCACAATCCCATGGAAGTGAAACAACACAATCACAATTTGTAGAAATAAATTCTGGTCATAATATAAGCCACATCAACGGTGTTTGGCTCCTAACAATAACATCCTTTAGGCGTGTTCCATCAGTGCTGCTGTTGTTATTGTTGTTGCTGCTGTCACTGACTGCGTACATTAATGACTAAAGTAGAGTTCCTTGTATTCAAGCGGTAAACGTTCCCCTATTGACCAAAGCGACATCATCAAGTCAAAGAACACAGGGAAATAAGGGACTGCAGGTCATAGGTCAAGTCAAAGACATGTCATTTTCGTGCTGTTCTCTGGATGGATACAGATCTTTGAAGATTTACTGAAACTGAAAGCAAGCGTAAAACTTACGAATCCAAACATGAAACACATTGGCCACAACACTTTTCCGACTCCTGTCGCGCCTCCCAAGTCTCCATTGCTGTTTGGATCAATTTTGGGGAAGATTGTTGGAAGCAAGCAAAGGAATAGGCCTAGAACTACCAATAACCCACAAATCAGCTTTCGAAGTGTAGGCTTCTTTTTCAGAATGAGGAACCTGAAAAGCAAAAGTATGTATAGTACCAATGAGGAACTCAAAAATGCACAGGGGTTCCAAGGAAAGTGTACCCTGTTTATGTGGATGTGGAGGAGCTGTAGTTTAAATTGTCTCGTATTTGAAACTGTGACGTTCTTCCATATGTTATAAATGTCTTTTTAGTAATGAGCAATGATGTCATTACATCAAAGGTGGGGTAAAACGAATGACTCTTCTGATTTATGGCCTAACAGGAAGGAGGAATTGAAAAGAATTTATACAGTGTGAGTAGCATCATACGGCTCAAATCTTTCGAATCTGCCGTGGACCTTCTTTGATTTTTTCAAAATGACAGCAATTTAATAACTTTTGAAAAAATTCTTGGAAAATTTTGAAAACATTTAAATCGTCGTAAATCCTAAACCAGTAGAGGAAAAAAGCTTTCTAAAAGAGATATGACCTTCAAGAAAACCATGGTTTATGAAGGTCTACAATATGTTGGCAACAAGCAGGAATCTGTAGCTTTTCTGGTTTAGGGTTTATAAATTTGATGACGTCATAGCCATAAATTTAATAAATGCCGCCATTATTAAACTAATCAAGAGACTAATAAATTCACACAGCAGATTTACAGCGAAAAACCTTAAGTTCCTTCTAAGCCATTTAGTTAAAAGAAACTGTCATAGAATCTTACACCAACCTTCATTGTGAGTCATTTTCCAGGAACCAAAAATGTGAGTAGTCCCAAGAAAGAACACGGAAATACCTTATCCTGACCACAAACAAAAACAAGGCAAAAATGGAAGCGGCAAATGATTAGGAAACAGTGGCAAAGACTCTAAAAGCAAAAGGTCAAAATTTCAACACCGTTTCATCGTAATGTTTTTTGTTGTTTTCAAACAATGTCTGCTTTGTGCTTCCCAGCAAGAATATGTACACATTGTCACAGTAAAGTAGGCAACAGCAGGGAAGTGTTGATGACAAGTCGCACTTCAGTTTCGCTGTGTGTACTGAATTTTTTTATTGTATTGGTATGATCATGGTATGATTTATTGTAGTTCATACATTATGCAGAGGTGAAGACAGTTTTTGGAAAAGTGTTACGGCCCGTTCCAGTCGTCCCTTCAAGAGATTTCCAGATTTGTGAAAGGTTTGCTAGAAGCTTATGAAATGGAGGTAGCATAAGCCTTTTATGGCTAAATTTCACCAAGATGCGTACGTTTTCAGGCCCCTAGCATTTTCAGTATGCTAAGACACACCTCACACATTGATTGTATACACTGAAACTGAAGTTCTATTATCATTTCTGGAGGAAATTAAAGTGATACCGAGTTCCGAGAACAAGTTCAAGAATGAAATACTTTTATACTTGCTGCAGAAAAGGGAAGTCTGTCTCACTTTCAAATTAGATATCAGGTCAAAATATCCGTGAGTAAATGCAATTAAAAAGTTTTGCAGGAGTAATTTTGCTCGAAAATCTCACGTGACATCTGATTCAAGATAGACCTTAATGCTCAACATACCTCACAGCCATGGTCAATGGAATCATAAAATTTCCAAGAATAGCTTGCAAATAAGGAGCAGTTCTCTTTCCGCTGCTAGCGAAGACAACCAGAACGCCATTCATAGCATCACAGATCCCCACAAGGGCCAGCAATTTGTGAGGAAAGTTTCGCTCTGTGCTTCCAATCAGCTCTGGACGTGCAAGACGAATGATGAGTGTACCAAACCCAAAAACGATGACAAAGGAGAGACTAGCAAACGACAGAACAAAATAACTGTCCACCGTTGGTCCAGATTTTTTAGTGTTCGTTGAGTCGATCCATAGAGGAAGAGTAACGTTCTGCCCCACTTGTCCTGTTACTGCGATTGTTGCAAAGAGTAAGTTAGCCCAAATTGAACTGATTGTGCAGCAACCTAAATTGATTCTCTGTTTCTTACTGCCAGGTAAGGGCCTATCGACTATCTTGCTACCAACTGCATCCATGTATTCACGGTCGTCCATGATGCAACCGTTTTCGAGAGACGGTCCTCTCGCAACAAGGGCTGCTTTGATAAGAACATGGAAGTTAATTGCGTAAGAAAAAATAACTGGAAAGCCTTCTCCGCAGGGGAATGTTTCGGTATCACATGATTTGAAGCGTCTGTCAATATTTTGCGGGAAAAAGTGCTGCGCAGAGCATTGATGGTTGTCATATGACTTCGAGGGAACAATTATCGACGAGCAATAATGCGTTGTTGCTGTGGACTTTTTGATTATCAAAATTGTTTTCTTGTGTGGTGTACCCATTTCGTTGTTTCTCTTCAAACGGATCGTGAGAAAATCTTTATAATGTTGCTGTCTTTGTCTTTCCTTTTTGGGATTCAATCCTTGTTGCGACCCCCGGGGGGGGGGGGGGGGTACTTGACTTTTAATTGTACGGGGGGCACTCCAAGAAAAAAATTTTCACCCGGCTTTAGAAATTTTCCCTCGAAATGAGAGCCAACTTTAGAAATAATCGGCGAAAAGCATATCCCAAAACGTAAAAATCGGCGAAAAGCATACCCCTAAATGTAACAATTCGTCGAAAAACAATGAAATGACACTTTTGACAACCTGCTTTGGAAAAATTGCCTTCTTTTGATACCCGGCGTTAGAAAAAAGAGGCGAAAACGATACCCGGAAAGGAGTGCACATCGCGTCAGCGAAATATACTAAGTACCCCCCCCCCCCGGGTTGCGACCCGGAGAGAAGAAGAACGGAAAAGCAACATTGTGAAGATGTTCTCAAAATTGCTTGTAGGCAACATCAACAGCACATCATTGCCTATGGATTTTCATTGAACAAGCATCCAAAAGAATGTTCAGAAAACGTAAGAGGATGATGCAATTTTTTTCGGCATTTCAAGACAATATGGTTTCCTTTGCTCAGCAGGATGCACCAAATTCATGTTCCTGCGCAGCGTTTTCTTAGGATGAATGAGAAGAGATGCAGTTCTCTAGGGGTTTACAGATTTTTCATGTAGATGCTGTTGGAGAAATGGTGAATACTGTGGATTTAGGCTTGTGTTCGTTCATAAAAAATCAACTGATTTAGGCCTGCTGGTTCTCGACTGAAATACTTCACTTGTCGTTTGAACCAGCATGAACCAAAGTAGAACAGGTTTTTTCAAACATTCTGTGGAAATTTCAAGTAACCTTCGCGCTCTTGTTGCGTTGTGCAAAGAGCCGAGAGTTTAACCTGATTTTGGTCGCCCATCCCACTGTTAGATTTTTTCTGAAATCTCTGCAATGAGGAGTCTATAGCAATCAAACCATCAAACTTTATGACTATTCCCTGCTACCTATTGCGCTAGTACTAGCAACGTTTCATTAAAATATTTTGACCAATGAGAGGGAGGGAGACAATTTTCCTGGACAGACCCTGTCAAAATCACAAAATCACAAATCACAATTTTCGTGGTAAAAAGTAGCAAAATTGCAGCATTTTGCACATTTATTTTGCAGACTAGTGTTATTTTTTGTATTCTATCATAATCATCATGTTTTGGTGGAAATTGTGCTTCAAATTTGATTTTTTCACATTTTTCCTGACTTTGACCAATTTTGCCATTTTCCTTGACCATGCAAAGAGAGATGCTGATGTAGGCATCATTGATGGTGCCTTTTTAGTTAATTGTTATATTTATAGAAAGTACATGCCTAGGGCTATTAGCACACCTTATCTGGTTGCTCTGCATATTACGAGTCAAGAGTTAGGTAGGGGGGGCCGACCAAAATAGGACATGTCAGATAGCCCGACCACAAAAGGGCTAAATAGCCATTGTCACCCAGGTCCCTTTGCGGGCACGCTGAAATTTAAGATTGCTTGAAAATTAAGTTTTGCCTGAACGGAGACAGTGGATCCACACTGCAGTAGTTGAACTAGCCTGCGTGCAGACTCGACTGGTTTACGAAATCGAATCGAGTTGAATGGAAAATTGAAAATTCAACTCAATTCGATTTCGTAAACCAGTCGAACAATTTTCCATTCAACTCAATTCGATTTCGTAAACCAGTCGAGTCTGCACGCAGGCTATAGTTGAATTGATAGAACGGTTTTAGCCTGGTTTCCATATGATCGTAACAGTCGGCGACATGTCGCAGATTGATCGGCGACGTGTATCTGCAATGCATCCACGATTGATCGCAAGACTTGTTGCCATATAGTCTGAACAGTCAGCAACAGTTTGTAGACTTTAATCGCCGACTGATCGGGGATTGTTATGCTCATATGGAAACATGTTTCCTTGCTGTGCTGGGATCGATTTTCAGTTCCCGATGTCGCCGTGCAGCCAAAAATCATGTTTCCAGAACCTCGCAGCAGTCTGCGACTGTAAGGCGACCGGTCGACAACGGTTGGAAAAGTTGAACTCATCTCAACCCTTCCGATGTGTCCCCGTACTGTCCCAGTCTGATCGGCGACATTGTTCAGCAAATGTTTCCATTTGTCCATTTGTCACAACCATCCACGATGTGTTCCCGAGCCTGCCTCGGCGACGCGTCACCGTCTGTTACGATCATATGGAAACCAGGCTTTACTCTTCTATCAGTTCAAAAACTACACTGTGGATCTATGGTTTCTGTTTTGTCAAGTTACCAAACCAATTACCAAATCAGCACTTACCAAACCAATTGTGTATAAAGATAAACCACTGGTTGAGGTCTGGCCAAGCTGGTACAAAAAGATATTCAACAGGAATCAAATGCAGAGAAACTAATTCGATTGGTTAAACAATTTCAAATGAATAAATGTTCAAACTTTATTTTAATCTCAATATTTATAGTTACTTTCCCTGCACGACGCAATCAGCTTTTAACTTTGTATTGATTGTAATTTTGTTCTATCACAAAAAGATGCACGGAGGGCATCTCTCTATAAGAGACTAGAACGTATTGAATCTTGTTCTTTTCAATCTATGCTATTGTTAACCCAAAGTTTTCTATGCAACATCCAATCTTCAAGACAAGTTTCTGAAATATCCATGACGGATACCATGAAGAACTAAGAGAAAATAATGGATATTAATTCTTTCTTTGGATTAAATAGCTTGAAAGAAATTTGATTGTGTCATTGAATGACAATATTGGGCAGTTTAAAAAGAGTTAGCAAGTTGCAAAGTCTGAGGTGGCGCATTTCCCGAAAAGAAACCTGTAAATGTTGCAAAAATCAATCGAAGAGTAGGTAGTCTTCTAAACAAAGTAGAGGGTGTCCCAAAAATTGTGCCCCATTTGTGTGGCTGCTGCGGTGGAGCCTTATGTTCTACATGGGCAATAAGGCACCGTTGATGTGGCCTATATTATGATCAAAATTGTATTTTTACTCACTGTGTTGTTTCTCTTCCACGGGATTGCGAGTAAAGCTTGATAATGTTGCTATTCCTTCGTTCTTCTCTCGTCACAGCAAGGAATCGAATGCTGCCATTATTCAAATACAGTTGAATCAGTTGGAGCTCCTACGCAGCGATATGTCTTATTTCAAACTTCCCTTCAATTTTAAAGGGAAGTTTGAGATGAGACGTAGTCGCTGCGTAGGAGCTCCAACCGTTTCAACAGTATTTGAATAATGGCAGCATTCGATTCCTTGCTGTGACGAGAGAAGAACGAAGGAATAGCAACATTATCAAGCTTTACTCGCAATCCCGTGGAAGAAAAACAACACAGTGAGTAAAAATACAATTTTGATCATAATATAGGCCACATCAACGGTGTATTATTGCCCATGCTTTTACGTGATTTTGGGATCACTGGCGGACAAAGAAAGTGCTGCTTTTGAAGAAACCACTTATTTGCCATTTCCTGTGCCATGAAGCAGCAACCGTTTGTCCCATTGGTTGAAAAAAAGGTCTCCAACTCTAAGTTGAAACCCAATACCAATGCAGCTGTATCAAGAGCAGAGCAGTATAACGTAAAGCTCCTTCACAGCAGTCACACAACTGGGCACAATGTTTTGGGACACCCTGTAAACAGGTTGTAAAATCTGTAAATCACCTGAGGTTTCCGAAAAAAGTTCGCATGTTTTTAAAGGTTATGGATAATAGTAATAACAAAATTGTACCTTCAAAGCAGCTTGTGTGGAATCAAGACAAATTTCGTAGACAGGAAATGACATTACTAGCAGACAAAGCCTTGCCTAAAAGGTAATTCAGATGTTATGATTAATCCATAATGTAAAAAGAACTCTACTACAACCAGAAGTACATAACATCTTTGGAGGATTGGAATAAAAAGTTTTAAAGTCTGTCTCAAATTTGATTAAATTTGTGATCACGCACGCATGATAATGCAGAGCATTCCAATTGCTATATTCACGAACACTTGCACGTAACATCTAATTTGAGACAAACTAGTGTGGGTCCAGGCTCACACTAAAGGTTCATTCAATCTTAAAATCCTCTATACACAAACTTTGAGTAATTATAGCGACAACCAACAACTAATGATCTTAATCAAAATATCAGTGACATCATAACAAAGATTGTATTGATCGTAACAACGAGGGCTGATTTTTTGTAACAATAGCATCAATTGTTTTTGATTGACATGCCATTATAAAGGGATGGATGATCACAAACAAAGGGAATTCTCCAAAACAACGAATCAAAACAAATGGCGCCGCAAAAGATGGCCTGTAGCAGGGAGATTAAATAGTCAGTGTGGCCCTGTAGTTATTGTGGCCAACTGTCGCGTTGTGCACACGAAAAGGTATTTTAAAGAGAACTCATAAGTATACATAGAAAGAGGAGGGATAGAATCTAAACATGATTGCAGATGCTTGCAGTAGTTTTAATGGTAAACTTACACGAAGATGTGGTATGCATGTTATCTCTATTCTCGTAAACTGTAACAGGTCCTTTATTTTGGAAGTAACTTCTTCGTCATCTTCAAGGTTCAGGGATCGTTGTTTCGTGCATAGTGCTTCATACCTGCAAGTTCAAAGAATAAACATTGCTATTCGGTTAGGGGAGGGCACATATGTGGACACTCAAACCTCATTAATTTGCGCGAGCACACGAGCGCCGCTCGCAGGCACAGAACATCATGACATTATTTGCTGGCACCTTGTACTGAGAGTGGTTTGATTGCAGGCACATTTCCCCCAACCATTTTACTCGCAGGCACATAATGTTTTTAACGAGGCTTTTCTTTTATGAGCAATCGCTTACAAGAAACTTCATCAGTATCATTTTCCGGAAATTTAAGAAATTATTCTAGAAACGATCAGAGGTCCATTCGAAGTGAAGAAACCGTTTCAATTATTGTTATAAGCTACAGACTGTTTTCAAACAGAAAGTGTATTACCAACCAAATTTTACTAAGAATTGCAATATTTGTTCATGATTTGGTTCTTTCTTTAGCCTGGTTTCCATTAAATCGCAAAGTGTCGCAAGTGTCGCAAGTGTCGCAGAGTGTCGCAGAGTGTCGCAGAATTTTGGTTTGCTGAACTCTGCGACTCTCTACGAAAGGACGTTTCCATTGGTCGCAGAATTTTGCAAAATTTCGGTGCCATGTTTCAAAGACAATAAGGCGGGAATTTTGGAAACAGATCAACATCATGTGATTTTTTGTTCTGGGATCGCAATTGGTCGCAGAGTGTCGCAGAGTGTCGCAAAGTGTTGCAGAGATAGAACATTTTCTTTCTCTGCGACACCGATCGCAGAGTGTCGCAGAGGGTCGCAGAGGGTCGCAGCATTTTAGTACAGCAGTTTCCATTCGTCGCAATGTGTTACAGAACCAACATTCTGCGATAAATGCGACACTTTGTGATCTAATGGAAACCGGGCTTTTGGTTCAAAGCGGTCCTCAATGAATTTAAATTCTTTTTAAGATATGTCCTCAAGGTCCTCAACTAAAGTTGGTGGCGACAAAATCTTCGATTGAAAAGCTGAAATTCCTGCAGAAAGCTTGTTTTGTATTGGTTACTTGCAATAGATATGCCTGTAAGCCTATAACCAAATTGTAAATCTACATACCAACCGGCAGGACAATCGTTTTCCAAATCTGACTGTTTTTGGAAGTGTCTGACTTTCTGGCGCATATTTCTTATGTCTTCTTCTTTGAACATCGAAATATGCAGATATTCTAATCTCTGTTTGAAGCAGCTACAAAAGCAAGTCAAAATGTTGAAGTGAAGCAATCGCTATCGCTGGATTTGGTTAATAGTTTGATCATAGGTAATTAGACACTACAGTTATCCTTCAACTTGTATGCTTTTGCGCAGGAAAATGCATGTCGTTTAGCGGCGGAGGTTTCGAGTTATGATTCAGCTTGTATGCTCCTGCGGAGGAAAATTTATATCTTTCTGCAGCGCAGGTTTCGAAGCCTCCTTCGTAGCAGTATATGAATTTATCCTCCGCAGAAGCATATATCTATTGCAATCAAGTACAATAGACCTTTTAGCTATTCTCCAAAAGAGCCTGGATTGAACGTTATTTTTATAC
Source organism: Aurelia coerulea (assembly GCA_039566865.1). NCBI lineage: Eukaryota > Metazoa > Cnidaria > Scyphozoa > Semaeostomeae > Ulmaridae > Aurelia > Aurelia coerulea. The sequence goes on along the minus strand of CM076945.1, from coordinate 4,338,263 downwards.
ATTTTTATATGCGACATTCGATTGAGTGGCGTTAGAGCTTCTATCACTACTGTGCACATTCGAAAATTCTACAAAATGTAGCAAAACATCGCTCGATTCAGATTCTATTTGAGAATAGCTAAAAGGTCTATTGCGGCGCCTTACCATCCACGCTTTGATGATAAATTTTTAGCATTGGATATCAAGTGAAATTACGAAATTATCTTCCAAAACTTTGTTTATGCTCGCAGATATTAGATTTATACTCGCCGAGTCACCTGACGTATGTTGTGAGACAGACATTAGTTTTATTTGCATCTTATAAATGCTGTAATTTTGCATTATAAGTGCCTTTCGTGGCAGGGACTCTCCGGCGGCCTGGCGTCCATTACCGCCCTGATATTTAGGCACAGTGGCAAATGCAGTGCTTTTGTTTACAAATGAAATTATACCAGGAAAACAATCTTTTCTGCTTGCTAAGAAAATGAAGAATGTTCAGATCTAAAATCTGGACTCGTATTGATAAATACTGCATGTTTTCAATTGAAAGAAGATATTTAAAAAGTTGCAAATAAATGAACTCACTCAATCCTAGTGTCCAACTCTTTCTTAAACTTATCCACATTTTTACTTTTCAGTTTTTCAAATGCATCCCTCTTCTTTTCGGGCATATCTTCCACATCTTCCTTCTTTGTCTTCTTCCTGAAAGCCATAAATGAATATTGCTGAGAAATTAAGACTTTCAACAAAAGCTGTGTTTCATCTGTATTTAATATCGAACTACCGAGTGTTCCAAAACAAGTACTCCCGTTTGAAAAATCACTATAATTTGATTACACGGCCGATCTTCAATTTTCTATTTTTGGGAAGTAAATCAAGGACCAAATTATATTCCAAGATATAGCTGATCTTGTAATTGGTTTAAGAACTAGCAAATTTAACTCCTTTTAGGGCTACCTGGTTTTGAATCATACTGCAAAAAGTACTGATGATTGCCATATCCATTTATTTGTGAATGTAAAGCTTCTAGTTTGATCATAAATGACAGAAAGAAATGCGCACTATCACTAGAGGCTTCAATGATGATAAAAAATCTGAAAATTTTGACTCTTTAGTCAAGATTGAGTATTCTGCTTAAAAACTATTGCTCAAAATAAGGTTTTTCAACGTGTGATTTCTCGACCCTGCTGTATCAAAAGCAAAACTTTTATCATCTGTGGGTATTTTTGGGTCTTTCACAAAATGACTCAAAAAGAAAATTTAATCAAAGGTTTGATAATCAATTTTTGGTGATTTCTTAAACAGGACTACTTTTTGACACACCCGGTACTAAAATTGTACAGAGTCTGAAGTAGGCATAAATTAGCTGTAACTATAGCTATTATTATTCCTACTGTAAATGAATAGATAAATAAATAAATAAACAGTTTATTATAAACGTTTTCTTATACCGGGTGAGTCAGAAAAAAGAATCCCCGTTTGAAAGATCACGGCTCCCTGGATAGCAAGACAATGAAATCGGCAAATATATAGTTTAATGGTAGAATTGTTCAAATCTACTCTAAAATTTACCTGACTGAAATTGGACACTCCATTTTGAAATTATGAGGGATTTTCTCGAGAAAGCCTCCTCAAAAATCTTCAAAATGTGCCCAAAATCATGAACAAATTTCCCTTACATTTCTGCCTTACAATGGCCTTAGAGCAATGACTTGTGGACGCTTTAGCACGTGCTATCCTCTTGGGAGGATGAACGAGTCCTTCCCCTGGTATTAATGACCTATTCATGGGGATTCCATTCTCCCAAGAGGACAAAATATATGAATCTATGTGAGTGTCATCAATTTTAGGAAGGAAAATCTGCTCCTTGCTTTCATCCGTTTTTGCAGGTTTTTGGAAGGGGCTTTCTGCAGAAAATCACCCATATCCACGAGACCGAATGGCCGATTAAAGCCAGGTAAATTACTGAACCTAATTGAATATATTGGCAATAAAACAAGATTATTTTGAATATTATTGCTTTGATATTCATGGAGCAGTGGCCTTCCAAGCGGTGATTCTTTTTTCTGATTCACCCGGTAGAAAATAAATGCATTGCATAACTAGACACAAGCTTTTCAAACAACGTATAAGACTTACTCTACTTCCTGTGGTCTGCCAAATCTGATTTCTGCAACAAATGATCGAAGCCAATCAATTGTAAAATACAAGTTGGAAAAAACAAAATTCCCCTCAGCTGAAAACTAGCGAGTATTTCATATTTGATTAAAGAGGGAAATTGAGTTTTGCCCACAGGGCATGCACGTATTTGTTATAACAAACTAAGAATTTAAATTTAAGCAAGTACTAAGATTTTGAGACCAGTAGTGTCCCGCATATAAGAAACAATTCAATTTCAGGTCTGATGTGTTTCTCATACAATGAGATAAACTTCAAATCAGGGTAAAATTTCCTACCAGAGAAATCATGTACTATCGATCAACTACTCAGACACAAGCTCCATGATTGTGATACAAAACATATCATTTCGATTTGTAATTCTCACTTATTAGGAAATGCTACAATTATTGCAGGAAGGTTCTTTCTACTTAGTGTGCACCTAAAATTCTAGTTTTCATTTGAACAGGTACAGTTCAATTCAACTGGAAATTCTAACTAAGAATCAAACATTTCAGACCTGTACCAGTTTCTTATAGAATGGGGTATCATTGTGAAAATCAGAGTCTGTGTTTCTTAAATTTGCGTTTCTTATATGCGGGACACTACTGTACTCAGAGTTTCTTCGTTGTTTCTTAAAGGTTCCATAACAACCATAACAACTGTAACATGGCCGGTGCAAAACGTAACGTGGCAAATACTTTTTTTTGAGCTTGTACAGAACTGGGTCAACACTTTTTACAAAGCAATATGAACGGGGCAATAACTTTTTATAAGCACAAGATGAAGTTTGAAATATAAAATGCCTCATTTTGAGGCCAAAATTGTGAATCATGCAAGTTGAGAAATACTTGGAAGGATGTGTATGAAAATGACGCAAAATGTCCTTGTTGAACGATTCATCAGTCATTTCTCTTCATCTTCAAAGTCGATCTTTTCGTTGACAAAGACTCGTAAGGGCAAGCATTGATTTTGTTATGGTCTTTGGCTAATTCAATGGTGGTACTTTACATTATCTGTTGTTCATGAATACGGGAAACACTCTTTTTCAAGGAAAGGGTGACGGGGCAGTTGGTTTTTTTGCAATAATTTCATACAGGGCGAGCAGATAATTTTGCAAGAATTTTTGTTTCTCCACCGGCCATTTAATATAATAAATTTTGCATTGTCCCTTAGCCTGCAAGGGAGGGGATTCTTAGATGCCGGACTTAATATAGGGGGCTAAATAGACATTTTACGGTAAGTAAACAGCAAACATATGACTGTTTATTTTAATTGTCAAATAAAAGTAAAATATAATTGAATTACCTTTACGTTTAACTTTCTCTTGAATGATTTTTTGCCAAATGGGAAGATCAACATCTCCTTTTCCTTGAAATATAGCACCTCTCCTATAAAAGTTGATAGAGAGTTCGATAAACAGTCAAATTTGTTTGTTAATTTTCATTTTCATTCTCAAATAACTAAATAATAATGATAATAATAAAATTAATTTCATACAGAATATATTAGAAAAACTACTTACGAAGTCCAGATTACCAATATACTTTATCAAAATACTGTTCGTGAGCCCCTAATACACAATAATATTGAGCGTAAAAGACTAAAGAAAATTGGTGTTCTTTACAGTCAAATCAAAGGCGGCTACCTTGTAGGAAACGTGTTTATTCCCAGTACTGTTTTCGTGACATAGTACACAGAGTAATTGTTGTCCTGTTAATTCGTGTATACAGTGACTTTCAAACTGTAGTACTGAGCACAGGTTCAAAATCTTTAACTCAGCGTAGAAAGGTGGGTGTAAAATTCAATGACCTATTTCTTCTGATTGAATGGCTTGAAAGAAACTTTAGATACTAATCTATAATTCTACCGTTGGACTTTGCAGAAATCTTGAACGTTTTTCGAAATTACAGCGTATTTTATATTCCAACTCATTTTAGGATGTGACGTCATCAAATTTCTAAATCATAAACCAAAAGAATGACAGACTTTTCTTGATGCCATATTGTAGGCATTCATAAACTATGGTTTTCTTCGAAATTATTTCATGTTGCGTCAAACAGTTTAGAAATTACGATAGTTTTAAGTTTTTTTGAAAATTTTTCTCAAATTATTCAAAAAGGAGAAAAGCACGCTAATTCTGAAAGTATTGAAGATTTCAGAAAAGTCCAACGGTAGAATTATAGCTAAATAGCTAAACTTTCTTTGACGTCATTCACTTCAAAGAAATAGGTCACTGACTTTTACACCAGCCTTTTCAAAGATTTGGAACCTATGTTAAATCAAAGGCGCCTACCTTGTAGGAAACGCGTTTATTCCCAGTACTGTTTTCGTGACATAGTACACAGAGTAATTGCTGTCCTGTTAATCCGCGTACACAGTGACTTTCAAACTGTAGTACTGACTATCAATAAACAACTGCATTTGAACTTTGAAATTCTCAATAGACCTTTTAGCTATCCTATAAAAGAGCCTGGATCGAACGTTATTTTTGTACGTTTTTATACACGAGGTTCGATCGAATGGCGTTAGAGCTTCTATCCCTATTGTGCACATTCGAAATTCTACAAAATGCAGCAAAATGTTGTTCGATTCAGATTCTTTTCAGAATAGCTAAAAGGTCTATTAAAATCTATGGGACTGTGATATTTCGAACATTTGAAATTTTTCGTTTCAGAATGCTATCATTCATCATCACGTACCTTGACTTCAATGTCTTGCTTTTACATATTCCCTTTATTGGTTTTGCACCTTCTGATTCGAGAATACGATCTAGCGTTGAATCCTCAGGTTGATGTGCCATTAAATCATGCCATGAATCTATTTGGGTGGCACCCCCAGGCACTGGCAACTGTGACATTCTTAATGAAGACTTGCCTGGCCTAGCAAAAGGAAAGTATGCAGATTGTCAAGAAATAGCGGAATGTTCCGGCCCGGGGAGGGGGGGGTACATAACATATTTAGGGTACGGGTATGTGCCGCCCATATGGGTGGGTTTTTGGGCTCAAAATTCTCTAAACAAGGGTCCTTTTTCGGCAAATTTTCCATAAACATGGGTGGGGTTTCGCTGAAATTCACAAAAAATGGTTAACATGGGCAGTTTTCCGCCAAAATTCATCATAAAAGTGGGTATCAAAAGCAAGTTTCGGTAATTAGAAGAGGGTAGCTTTCTAAAAGCCGGGCGGCAGACTCCCGTCCATCCACAATTCATGTACCCCCCCCCCCCCCGGGTGTTTCGGGAGAAACTCCACGAGCAAAATAACTGGCCACTATTACCTAACTGACGTTTCAAAAACGAGGCAATACAAGAATCCTGCAAATGCCATTGGTTAATCGCATATTTCCAGCGGTTTTCCCGTGGCCTTGTATAATACGATACAAGCACGCATTTTTGTCACCACAACAACTGATTTAGGCATGTGAGATTTATAATAAACTCAAGCGACATAACAGCAACAAAATGCGTTTGATTAAATGATACAAGTCAAAATTAGAACCTATCAGGTAATAAAACTCATACTAACCGGTTTTGTAGTTGTACAACACAAAACAGGTTAGTATGCGCATAAAACTAGCTGGGACATATAGGCACATTTCAGCGTTGTCGAAACTAAAACATCGAAATGAAAACGTACGTTTAGGATATTCTGAGGAAACGTGTAAAAGTATCCCTGTTTGAAAAATCACCAATTTTTCCAGGAGTAGCTGATCTTGTAGATGCTTTAAAACTTAGCAACTTTAGCTGTTCAGATAGCTGCCTGGTTTTGAATCATAGTCAAGAAAAGCACTGATGAATACCAGACAACTTTTCCTTCTGGAAGTTAAGGTAATGTGTCCATGTAAGTACAGCGGCTTTGCGTGGGGCATGCGAACTTCATGTGATATTTCATGTGATCACTTTGGTAAAGGAGCTCACTACGTGGCAAGGAATTATCTAACCAAACTGATGACTTACTTGCGGTTGCGCTTTCGGAGCTGAAAATTTAGTTTGCATGTGATCAGTTAAATTCTGTCAATCACTGCGTACTCATTGATGCTCTTCGTCAGCATCGTGTCAGCATATTTTGACAAGAGTGTATACGTGGCTGTACTTACATGGATACATTGCCTTTTAGTATCTAATTTGTTCATAGATGACAGAAGGAAACGCACAATATCGTTGGGGACTTGAAGGATAATAAAGAATCTGCAAAATTTGGCCCTCAGGCAATATTCACTTTGTTGTTTAAAGAGCCATCGTCACCCATGATTCTTTGCTGGCACACTGCAAAATCAGACTGTCTGAAAATCAAATTTGGCCTAAACAGAAAATATGGATGCCCAGTTTAGTAGTCAAACAGCCAGAAGTGTCAACCAAAATCAAATGTTGCAATCAGTTCGACTATTGTAATGCGGGTCCATAGTTTCAACTTAGGCCGAATTGGATTTTCAGGCAATCTGAAATCGCATCGTGTCCGCAAATGACCCCGGGTGACACTAACAAGGACAGATTTTGTAAGAGAATAGCATGAGCTGCTTTTGACTGACACCGCAATTCAAAGCGATTAGCGATTGAAGACAAAGGAAATTCTCTCAACCAGTAATTCAAAACAAGCAAAGCCGCAAAAGTTTCTCTGAAACCATGGTAGCTGGCTCGCTGGTTGTGCATTCTAGAATTTTTTTAAAGAGCAAACATGAGCATAGAGCAAACGAAGAAGGATATATCTACACAACTGCCTCGGGCAATTAATTTGTTTGGTTCAAAAGCCGATCGGGAGGCGATTCAATTCTCCTATTTTTATTGGTGTAATTAAAACACTCACTGCTCAGCTTCTGAACCAAAGAAATAAAATGCCCGTGGTAGATTTGTAGATATATCCTTCTTCTTTCGATATATGCTCAAGTTTGCTCTTAAAAACTGTTTCTGGAATGCACAACGATCTCGCTAGCTACCTGGGTTTCAGAGAAACTTTTGCGGCTTTGTTTGTTTTGAATTACTGGTTGAGGGACTTTCCTTTGTCTGCAATAGCTAATCGCTTTGAATTCAGTTGTCAACGAAAGCAACTCATGCTATTGTCTTGCAAAATCTGACCTCGTTGGTGACACTACGGCTCTTTGAAAAGTATAGCTCAAAATGGGGTTTTCAGGGTGAAATTTGTAACCATAGAAAAAAGCATCTCTCAATATTTCTGGATCATTGACAAAGCATATCAAACAGAAATTTCATCATATTTTTGGTAATCGAGTTATAATTCTATATCATTTTGCTTTGAATTGAATGGCTTGAAAGAAACTGATGGTGCTTTGCTGTAACGCTGCCATGGAAATTTGTTAAAATCTCGATTTTTTCAAAATGGCGGCAATTTAATCACTTTTGAAAAAATTCATGGAAAATTTTGAAAAAATTAAATCGTTGGAAAAATTTTAATTGAAAATTAAATTAAATTAAATTAAATCCTAAACCAATAGAAGAAAAATGATATGATCTTCGAGAAAACCATAGTTTATGAAGGTCTGAAATATGGTGGCAAGTAGAAATCTCTAGTTTTTCTGGTTTAGGATTTAGATATTGATGATGTCATAGCCTCAAAATTAATAAAAATGCGGCCATTTTGAAACAAATCAAGATATCATTAAATTTCCACGGCAGATTTACCAACCTCGATTCCAGAGCTATCATTGTCTTCAGCCTCTCTTCTTGCCGCCCATCGTTACCCTGGGTTCGAGGTTGCAGATTTACAGCAAAAAACCAAGCCATTTATTTCAAAGAAAACTGTGATAGAATTTTTCACCGTCCCTTTTAAAGATTTGAGCATTATGTTGAGTTTTGGTGATGTTTCAAACAGGTGTACATTTTTTGGTACACAGGTGGAACGTAGCATACCGATTCTTCCCTGTTTGAAGAAATGTAACTGAATGTTTTTTAGTTGATTCAGTATTGCTCATTCGGCCTTTGCTTATAGATGACCGCATACCACCATAAGGCATTCCAGATGTTTCCCGATTAAATCGGCCTTTGCTTATAGATGGGCGCATACCACCATAAGGCATTCCAGAAGTTTCCCGATTAAATCGGGCTTTGCTTACAGATGACCGTGTACCACCATAAGGCATTGCAGATACTTCCCGGTCCAATCGGCAGTTACTTGCAGATGACTGCATCCCACTATTAGGCATTGCAGATACTTCCCGAATCATTCGGTATTTGCTCGTAGATGATGGCATACCAGAATAAGGCATTCCAGATGTTTCTCGGTTCATTCTACTTGTGGATGACTGAATACCACCAAAATGCACTCCCGATGCTTCCCGATTCAATCGGTATTTGCTTACAGATGACTGCATATCAGCATATGATGCAGCGCCGGATGATGCTTTGAAAAGACCGATTGATTCAGGATCATAAACATTGAAGACAGAGAGGCGACCAAGCCGATTTGTCCGGTTTGCCGCGATTATTACGCCTGGAATAGCAGACGAACGAGGGCCGAGAGGCACATCGCCAAACTGTGGGGATTCTTGTATGACGCCTTTGCGTATTGATCGAAGCATTTCCTTTGAAAGGGGAGTCTGAAAAGAGATACGTCATAGATATCAAAGAGCTCAGTATGCTTTGCAATGCCCTCTCTTTGTTGGCTTCCGTCGTCGCCATTTTCATTGGCCACGAGAATGACGACCACAAAGAGATGACACTGATGAATCATTTGTTTGAAACAGACCCTTGAAAGTGATTCTTCAGGTGTAAATTTTTATTTGCTTAAAAGACAGATGTTCTTTACTCCCTGTGTTCTCTGCTCTGAGTTGAAACATGTCACATCGGTCAAAGGAGACTCATAACATTACTCTAAAAAACTTGCCCCATTTAAGCCTTCCACAAAAGAACTAGTAGCGGCAGTCAGCTCTCAAAACTGGACGATTTCAATTCTGATTCAAGCTACACTCGATACACGTTTTTTTATAAGAAACTTGGATCAGCACTTGGTACTAAAAGTTTCTTAATTTCGCATGAAAATTTCGGTGTTTTAGCAGTTAAAGTTTCTTAATTAGTTTCTTATTTTTGGGGCCTAGAATTGTTTTATTGTTCGAAGTTGAGCCTTCTTATCGACAAAGGGCTTGCATTTTGCATTGAAAATTCCCGCGAATGAAAC